>OY726517.1:36770864-37389614 GCA_963383655.1 Bathymodiolus septemdierum
ACATTAACAACATACAGTACTAGTCACAATGTAATGGACATTTCTAGGAAGAGGGCAGCAGACATTAACAACATACAGTACTAGTCACAATGTAATGGACATTTCTAGGAAGAGGGCAGCAGACAGTAACAACATACAGTACTAGTCACAATGTAATGGACATTTCTAGGAAGAGGGCAGCAGACATTAACAAAATACAGTACTAGTCACAATGTAATGGACATTTCTAGGAAGAGAGCAGCAGACATTAACAACATACAGTACTAGTCACAATGTAATGGACATTTCTAGGAAGAGGGCAGCAGACATTAACAACATACAGTACTAGTCACAATGTAATGGACATTTCTAGGAAGAGAGCAGCAGATATTAACAACATACAGTACTAGTCACAATGTAATGGACATTTCTAGGAAGAGGGCAGCAGACATTAACAACATACAGTACTAGTCACAATGTAATGGACATTTCTAGGAAGAGGGCAACAGACATTAACAGCATACAGTACTAGTCACAATGTAATGGACATTTCTAGGAAGAGGGCAACAGACATTAACAACATACAGTACTAGTCACAATGTAATGGACATTTCTAGGAAGAGAGCAGCAGACATTAACAACATACAGTACTAGTCACAATGTAATGGACATTTCTAGGAAGAGAACAGACATTGACAACATACAGTACTAGTCACAATGTAATTGACATTTCTAGGAAAAGTACAGTAATCCTGTGTTGTAATAATAATGTTTTATATCCTATCATTGTAATTGAGGGTCATTAAGGGGAGAAGTCATTAAGCCTTGTCAATCTGCTTTGGTCAATCTTTGATTACAACAGTATTTATTGGCAGCTTTCATTGTGATTATGGTATTAATAAGAAAAGCTGTAATTAAATAAGTTGGACGCTCTTAAGACCACTTTATGCTATCACAACAATATTAAGAGTATGGAAAGGAAAGTATAAACGGTGATGGTAAACAATTTCACCAATATCAACGTAATATTCAAATAAATGTATTGCATTTCGAGACAGTCCCGACCAAAATGATCATTTGAATGCTATAAATATACAATGCCAAAAGCAGTTTTTAGTTTTGAATGAACTGAGTTAATCGTTTTGGATGATTTGATGGTCTTTATTGCAGTGCTATTATATCAAATATAAATGAATGCAATTTTCATCTATTACAGGCTGTCTACAACAAAACATTTTTTTTTAAATATCACACCTGCACAAACACATTTTTCTCTTAGGCGGAAAATATGTAGTAGGGTTTGTGAGCATTCCTCTAATAATATATTGAGAAAAAACTATACAACTGTAAATATATATACGAGGCGTTTCTGGAATAACGATCAGCTAAAGGTAAGCAAAATGGTGAGTCAAATAATGTAAAAGTCTTTGGAAGTAAGAAAATCAAAGAATCCAATTCAATAGACAACATTGGCTAAGGTTACCTATGTCATTCCTTTTTGAGATTCAGAACATCTTAAAGCAAATTTAAAAATTTTATTTTTCAGACAAAAATGTCTATGTACTCAGACTTCTGTCATTTTTGTAAATGTTTGAAATTGATTGATACACGACATGTCTACAATAAGAACAATTCTTTATAGTGAAAACATATTGGGGCGGAACGAGGTGTCGGGAGGTAGGGGTATCTAAGTCTTCTCTTCTACCACATCGGCGGTGAACATTGTTATTTGCAGTTTCTCTCCTATGTATATAGCATTACGGAGTAACAGCAAATACTGGTTGCCTGGCAGTCAGAATAAAAACTCAATTGGCGATGAACAACAATCGATCACTCATCAGTGGACATTAAAAACGAATCGCAATCCAAATAGACAAATAATCAATCTAGGCCATCTCCCAAAAATGATTGTAACACAAATGCATTCTTTTCCTTTGATCTTTTTATGGTTTATATACCAGAATGTAAGCAGCATCTAAGAACTATGATATAATACATGCAGATACGAGATATTGTACACTTTAAATCTGAGCTGTAGCTTTATTACTTTCAGATCTAGAGAGCCGTGCAATAATCAACGACTTAGATGTGATATTGCATGGCTTCATGTTACAAATCATTTATACCACGGTTTTCTGAGTTAAACGGTTCAACAATTTCACGCTTCGTGTTCGATTCTTTAACCTTTGAACTCGGAAAACAGTGGTATAAATATTACATTACTTCAAATTTATATTAACCCATTGATTTTGTATACTTTTGTATGTATTATATCTATCAAATATTGTCTATCAATACAAACAAAGTAGACTACACTCGTCTTTTGTATTGTCTAAATAAACGACAGTGTCATAACACGGTAATAGGGAATATTGTTTGATGTCAAAGAGACACAATATACATTATTGACACTTCTACTTTAATGAATTATCTGATCTATAATCCTATAAACTACCATATCATGTACCATTCTCCATTAAAAATGCTTTCTTTTCTGATTGCACGGTTCCCACTAAAATTCTCATTAATAACAAAAACATAAAAATTCACGGTGCAACACCATAAGGATTTTCTATTTGAAGTATTGCAATTAACTGATTATATATCAGGCGTAAGAATCAATGGCACTATTATTCTTTTGAAATGACTCTACTTTTGTAGTCGCTACAATACATTTTAATTTGTAACACTTGACTTTTAATTATGTTTTCATTAGCTAAGTCAATGGATGTTTCTAATATTTATCTTTTATCTATTTGTTTATGGTAACGCTCGATGTACATGTTTTTGTGTAGCAGTGTGATTTAAAACTTTACGATAAACGTCAATGATGGAAAAAGAAGAGCTGTTATTATCTGAAGTTCAAACCAACATTTGTCGTAATCCCACAACGCCGTCCTTTTATACTGACTTGTAGAGTTCGTACCAAGTGTAACACGACGGGTGTCACTACCGAAGCAGGAAATGTTTATTTTACCGGACCATCCGGGTTTGTCTTTATTATCAGAAGTTCAAACCAACATTTGTCGTAATCACAATTCCACCCTTTTCAATGACGTGTAGGGTTCGTACCAATTGTAACACGACATATACGACTAGCGAAACAGGAACTGCCTACCTTACCAGACCACCCGAGTTTGTCATATTCCCCTTTTTCTTTAGGCCATTGTATTGTGTGTCCTTCGATATAAGGCTTCTGATTACCCCTTTAGTATATTTAAACTTTTCTAATTGTCATAAACACATGTATTATTGTACGATCATAGAGGGGCCGTCGTGTTCGTCATCATGTGGTAGTTGGATTGATAACTAATTTAGCAATCAGTGCATATCACCACTGAAGAGGCGAGGTGTATTCGATACAGCATGTGATAAAGTTTGTAAGTGACTTGCGACAGGTCGGTGATTTTCTCCGGGTACTCCGGTTTCCTCCACCGATAAAACTGACCGTCACGATATAACTAAAATATTGTTGAAAGTGGCGTCAAACACCATAAACCAAACCAAGCAATCAAGTTTTTCTAATTGGCCATAAACACACGTATTATTGTACGATCATGGACAATGAATAACATCATTAAGATCATGGACAATGAATAACATCATTAAACACACGTATTATTGTACGATCATGGACAATGAATAACATCATTAAACACACGTATTATTGTACGATCATGGACAATGAATAACATCATTAAACACACGTATTATTGTACGATCATGGACAATGAATAACATCATTACGATCATGGACAATGAATAACATCATTACGATCATGGACAATGAATAACATCATTACGATCATGGACAATGAATAACATCATTACGATCATGGACAATGAATAACACCATTAAACACACGTATTATTGTACGATCATGGACAATGAATAACATCATTCAACTTGCTTTACTTTTGTATATTATTGTTTTTTTTTCTCATTGTTTGTGAAAGGTGTGTGTGTGTGTGTTATTCATGTGCCATTAAAACTAGTGTAACCTCGTTACTGAGCATGGAAGTTCCTGTACGAAGCAAGGTAAGTGAGAGAACACGTATATGTGGGATATGTCAGTACCATCTTAACACATGAGCACGATGGATAGTTGGCCTGGGCCCAACGAGCATAAGGGCCTCACATTAATCTATGTATGTTGTGCATAGCATGTTTTTTTAATGCTTAAACACTGATTTTGTTGGAAGTGCCAATACAATTAATGTATGTTTAATTTTATCTACATTTACAGTTTTATTCTCGTGAGTGGTTGTGTAGGTATGAGCCCCAGTGCACTGCATTGCACGGGAGCCTATAATGCTGTTAAGACGGCCCTGGGATATGTGTATCGATTATTCCTCTATTTATACGAGGAACCGTTCATATAGTGTGATATATCGTATTTGAGAATTGATTAAAAACCATTTAAGCAAATTCCTCTCTGCTAGTTATTTTAGGTTCTTGTTTTTTTTTGTCGTGAGACCCCCACTACAACTAAAGTTGTCAGTTCAAACCCCGTTCATGGAGATGTTGACTCGATACAACATGTGATAAAGTTTGTTAGTGACTTGCGACAGGTCTGTGGTTTTCTCCGGGTACTCCGGTTTCCTCCATCAATAAAGCTGATCGTCACGATATAACTGTAATATTGTTTTAAGTCGTGTTTTTGTCTCTATGTTATCCCTCTAATCGTATGACTTCCTTTAGTTTTGCAGCAGCACTCTATTTATATTAATAAACACATGATACTTTCCATTACGTAATATCATTAAATAAATATATATCATAATGTAATTCCATTAGTTTATAATCATATGACACTATGATCGTTTAATCATGAATATTCATGAAATATCTAGGATATCGCTCAATTGACCAAATGTAGGCAGTGTTTTTTTAAAAAAGACTTTGTTCATAAATTAATGTAGAGTTTGCGGCTTTGAACCAATGAATCAATAGGAGAAATGATGCTTCTGACGACTCCATACAGTATTACTTCTGTCGACGTTTGTTTTTAGTTAGATAGCAATAATTTGCGTTTTCTTATTTTTATGGAATTCTGTTTTAGATTTAATATATTTTAAAAAGAAAACAAACGTCGTCAAGTCAATCGATTCTAGAGGAATTATAACACAGACACAAAGTGGGATTTGTTTTCACTGATTTTAATACTCTGCATATTAAGGTTAGTTTTTTTTCACATTCATTTGTTGATTATTATCATATAAAAAATATGACATATTTCAATATGAATTTAGATGGAACTGAATATCACATGATACACATTTTCCAATAAAAAATTGAATAAAATTAAATGTGCATGCATGACAAAGTTTGTTTCTGTTTCTATTCGCGGAATTTCTTCTATGCGGAATATATATATTAGAAATAACAGCTATTGATACAAATATTTTGTATGAGTTTTTGAAATATATATGCATTTTTTTATTTTGTAGCCAAAAAAAAAAGTTAACCTGACAGATGCAAATTTAAATAAATAATCTAACCATGCAGTTTTCGATTTTCTTCGAAAAATGTTGATAAAAGTTGATATTTTTTTTTACCGATTTTTCATGTATTTTGTTTGGCGTGAAAAACCAAATTGGCTTAGAGGGGGAAGGGTTGGACATACAAAAAGAAAACGTTACATGATCAGTCCGTTTTTATTAAAATTTAATTTTATGTAATTTCTTGTAAAATACAATTTACAAAAAAAATCCATGAAGTAATGTCATTCGTTCAAGTGTTTTAATGATCCTAAGTAGACCATTTGCATATTCCGACCTTGATTCTAAAATTATACGCCTTGCATGAATTAATTCACATTAAATCTCCTTTAATGTAAAGTTCAATAAAAACAACACATTTCCTTATAATCTGTTCAAAATGTTAATGTTGTAACAATATGTGAAATTTCTATTTACTAAATGGATCCTCTGATATTTTACAAGATTCAAATATCTATAAATTATCAAGAAATTTTACTTAAATTCGTTGTGCTTTCCATTGCTCTTGCTAGAACGGGTACTATTTTTCCCGTCGGAAGAGAAGAAATTCGTAAAAAAAAGAGTAGAAAACGTATGGGTATAACAAGTCTTATGTATTAATACACGCCTTAAATGGGGTCCGTTGTGGTCGTGATCGTATGGTAGGTTGATTTACAACTACCTGTGCAATCAGTTCCTTTTACCACTAGAGTTGTGAGATCGAATCCGGTTCATGGCGAGGTGTACTCGATGCAACATTATGTGATAAAGTTTGTCAGTGACTTACGGCAGGTCGGTGCATGGTTTTCTCCGAGTCCTCCGGTTTCCTCCACCAATAAAATTGATCGCTACGATATAACTGAAATATTGTTGAAAGTAGTGTTAAACACCATAAACCAACCTGTATTAATTACACCGTAAATTGCATGAAAATTTTAATGTTTTCTTTATTTTATGGTATTTATTTATGTACTATTTTCATCTTGCCAGTATCCCTAAAGAGAATTAAGCTTTGATGGTTCTTTGAAAAACATTACAATTTCTTGAATGTTGAATTTAGAACAGAAGCTGATGTAGTTGACATTAATATTATATTTACTTTTTTCAATTGGTTAAATACAGATCTAAAAACTTCAATCACATACACCGTAACATTTGTCTGATCCTAATTTCCTCAGGGTAATAATACGCAATATTTAATGTTGACGTCAACTCTATTAGAACGTTGAAGGATTTTCCAGAAATGCGTCGTAAGCCCTAAATTATATATATAGTAGTCAGTGCTTTATGCATTAGCTGTATTTATATTTGTAAGTTGTAGTTCCTAAATAAAGTCAGGCTGTTAAGACGATCCTGGGATATGTGTAACGATTATTTCTCTATTTATACGAGGAACCGTTCACATAGTGTGGTATATCGTATTTGAGAAATGATTAAAAACCATTTAAATAAATGACTCTCTGCTAGTTATTTCAGGTTCTTGTTTTTTTGTCGTTAGACCCCCACTATAACTAAACTTGTGAGTTCGAAAACCGTTCATTACGAGTTGTACTCGATACAACATTATATGATAAAATTGTCAGTGATTTACGACAGGTCGGTGGTTTTCTCCGGTTTCCTCCACCAATAAAACTGCCACGATATAATTGAAATATTGTTGACAGTGGCGTTAAGCAACATAAACCAAACCATCAATTTCCGAAATATTTGAGTACGTTAGTGACTATTGTTCATTCTTGATTTCCTCTTCGGGTTTCTCTAACGTTTATATAGAAATATTGCTTCACTCGGACACATTATCTTGATTCACTAGCAAATATCAAAGGTTGATTTGACCTTGGATTGAGCACACTATCTATCTTACTCGATGAGAACAAGCCAACCATAACTGGTTCACCACCGTGACGATTTCACTAATATTGAAAATCGAACACGGAATAAACCGATTCCCAAATAAGTCGATATTTGTTGTATTATAATTTGCTAATCAGTATCTGAAATGTTGTCAACATTTTATATTAACTAATAAAAACCGACTCTGCATATTCATTTGGGAAAGGGTTTTTTAAAGGGGTTAAACAGAAATCACTGACTTACTGCAATATCTCTGTAGTATCCTCGTAAAATAGAAATATAGCCTAGTTTATCCTACCTGTGAGAGGATTATAGCCTCTCTGACAAAGGAGTGTGAGGTATGACCTTCCAACAGGTTTGTGTTTGTTTCTAGTCACCTTTATTACCCGCAATGTATTTGTTTTTGGAATATTGCTCACTTGATGTTAAACCACAAACTATCCACAATTCAATGCCTGTGAATGTTTTCTCTCATGTGTTGGTGGAATGTCATGCTGATAACACGTCAGCAATCATTCTAGAAGTGTGCTTAGAATGGACGTTACTGGGAAGAAATTACAACCGTGACTTTTATTTCCCATTTCTACCCGTGACAAGCAATACCTTCCCCGTAGTCCAATTCAAACACTCCCTTTATGCCTCTATATATACTTATTGTTGGTGAACGTGTGAAACAGGAACTGGCTACTCTACTGGAGCACCTGAGTTTACCCCTGTTTTTATGGGTTCACGTTGCGCAATATTTACTTTTCTGTGTTGTGTTTTGTTACTGTTGACTTGACATGGACAATATAACAATCAGTTAATAATGGAAGTGTGAAGTTTTAGTCAATTGAACCTGCAGTTTAATACAACATATGATGTCATATTTATACATAATTTTAAAACCTTCGTTGTATTGTCATCAATTCAATGTAAAGAAACATGAACCATTATAATTAACTTATTATGATAGTAAGCAATTATTTGTGTCTATTAGAAAATAAACGCTAGAGAAAGCCGAAAGGACAATCGAGAATGGACCATCCAGAGCATTGGGAACATTTGGCACACAAGACATGGGGAAAAAGCCCTAAAATATGAGCAACATGGACCTCAGCAAAAATCGGTGATGAACCAGGTACTCGCGAAGGGTAAGCAGTTCCTACCTCTTATACGACACTCGTCGTGTTTTTTATAGGAGTCAAGACGTGCTGGATACCACCATACACACACACACAAATAACATTAATAAAACATGGGCCCTACTACAAACAACTGGTATATTAAACTATCATAGTTTACCTTTAAATTGCATTGCAACATGTTAATACAGTACACACGTGCATGAATTACAAAAATATAATATCCTGTCTAATGTTGTTAACCAGTGTTTATATCTACTGATTATTTAAATCAAACAATAGTGAAAGTATTTTAATTTATAACAATTCTTATGTTACAGTGTTTATGGACAGCACGCGCTCACGTATTACAGCAATCAGAAATGTAAACAAGTGTTCACATTATTCGGCTTTCCAATCTGTCAATTGTGAGCGTACCTGATGAAGGTTATTCCAGAAACACGCCGTGCGCACTAAATTTGATATCTACGTTTTGTATTTTTCATATATTTGCTTTACAAATAATTAAATTCGAAAACAGTATTTAAAGTGCACATATTAGAATATTGGTTTGATTCTTCAACCCCAAAATGTTCATTTGATTTTGATTGCCCTTCGGTGTTCTTTAACGTTTATTGCAGGGTTTTAAATATTCAGTTCAGTTTATGGGATTCAACGTCTTGTATGTTCCTTTCAAATTTGCCTCAGAGTGTTTTTTAAAGGGGACCGTGTTGCTCATCTTTTAGGTTTTCTTTTTTTAAGGGAACCGTGTTGTTCAACTTTTATTTTTTTTTAAAGGGGACCGTGTTGTTCATCTGTTAGTTTTTTTTTAAAGGGGACCGTGTTGTTCATCTGTTAGTGTTTTTTAAAGGGGATCGTGTTGCTCATCTTTTAGGTTTTCTTTTTTTAAGGGAACCGTGTTGTTCAACTTTTATTTTTTTTTTAAAGGGGACCGTGTTGTTCATCTGTTAGTATTTTTTAAAGGGGACCGTGTTGCTCATCTTTTAGGTTTTCTTTTTTTAAGGGAACCGTGTTGTTCAACTTTTATTTTTTTTAAAGGGGACCGTGTTCCTCATCTTTTAGTTTTTTTTAAAGGGGACCGTGTTGTTCAACTTTTATTTTTTTTTAAAGGGGACCGTGTTGTTCATCTGTTAGTGTTTTTTAAAGAGGATCGTGTTGCTCATCTTTTAGTTTTTTTTAAAGGGGACCGTGTTGCTCATCTTTTAGTTTTTTTTAAAGGGGACCGTGTTGTTAATCTTTTAGTTTTTTTTTAAAGGGGACCGTGTTATTCATCTTTTAGGTTTTTTTCTTAAGGGGACCGTGTTGTTCATCTTTTAGGTTTTTTCTTAAAGGGGACCGTGTTGCTAATCTTTTAGTTTTTTTTAAAGGGGACCGTGTTGCTCATCTCTTAGTTTTTTTTTAAAGGGGACCGTGTTGCTCATCTTTTAGTTTTTTTTTTAAAGTGGACCGTGTTGTTCATCTGTTAGTTTTTTTTAAAGGGGATCGTGTTCCTCATCTTTTAGTTTTTTTTTAAAGGGGACCGTGTTGTTCATCTGTTAGTTTTTTTTAAAGGGGACCGTGTTTTTCATCTGTTAGTTTTTGTTTAAAGGGGACCGTGTTGCCCATCTTTTAGTTTTTTTCAAAGGGGACCGTGTTGTTCATCTGTTAGTTTTTTTTCATAGGGGACCGTGTTGCTCATCTTTTAGTTTTTTTTAAAGGGGACCGTGTTGCTCATCTTTTAGTTTTTTTCATAGGGGACCGTGTTGCTCATCTTTTAGGTTTTATTTTAAAGGGGACCGTGTTGCTCATCTTTTAGTTTTTTTTAAAAGGGGACCGTGTTGTTCATCTGTTAGTTTTTTTCATAGGGGACCGTGTTGCTCATCTTTTTTTTTTTTTTAAAGAGGACCGTGTTGCTCATCTTTTAGTTTTTTTCATAGGGGACCGTGTTGCTCATCTTTTAGTTTTTTTTTTAAAGGGGACCGTGTTGCTCATCTTTTAGTTTTTTTAAAAGGTGACCGTGTTGTTCATCTGTTAGTTTTTTTTTAAAGGGGACCGTGTTGCTCATCTTTTAGGTTTTTTAAAAGGGGACCGTGTTCCTCATCTTTTAGGTTTTTTCATAGGGGACCGTGTTGCTCATCTTTTAGTTTTTTTTTAAAAGGGACCGTGTTGCTCAACTTTTAGTTTTTGTTTAAAGGGGACCATGTTGTTAATCTTTTAGATTTTTTCATAGGGGACCGTGTTGCTCATCTTTTAGTTTTTTTAAAGGGGACCGTGTTGCTCATCTTTTAGGTTTTTTAAAAGGGACCGTGTTGTTGATCTTTTAATTTTTTTTAAAGGGGACCATGTTGCTCATCTTTTAGTTTTTTTTTTAAAGGGAACCGTGTTGCTCATCTTTTAGTTTTTTTTTAAAAGGGAACCGTGTTGCTCAACTTTTAGTTTTTTTTAAAGGGGACCATGTTGTTAATCTTTTAGTTTTTTTTAAAGTGTTTTTTAAAGGGGACCGTGTTGCTGATCTTTTAGTTTTTTTTAAGGGGACCGTGTTGTTCATCTGTTAGTTTTTTTTAAAGGGGACCGTGTTGCTCATCTTTTAGTTTTTTTTAACGGGGACCGTGTTGCTCATCTTTTAGTTTTTTTTAAAGGGGATCGTGTTGCTCATCTTTTAGGTTTTTTAAAAGGGGATCGTGTTGTTCATCGGTTAGTTTTTTTTTAAAGGTGACCGTGTTGTTCATTTGTTAGTTTTTTTTAAAGGGGACCGTGTTTTTCATCTGTTAGTTTTTTTTTAAAGGGAACCGTGTTGCTCATCTTTTAGTTTTTTTTTAAAGGGGACCGTGTTGCTCATCTTTTAGTTTTTTTTCAAAGGGGACCGTGTTGTTGATCTTTTAATTTTTTTTAAAGCGAACCATGTTGTTAATCTTTTAATTTTTTTTAAAAGGGGACCGTGTTATTCATCTTTTAGTTTTTTTTAAAGGGAACCGTGTTGCTCATCTTTTAGTTTTTTTTTAAAAGGGGACCGTGTTGCTCATCTTTTAGTTTTTTTTTAAAAGGGGATCGTGTTGCTCAACTTTTAGTTTTTTTTAAAGGGGACCATGTTGTTAATCTATTAGTCTTTTTTTAAAAGGTTTTTTTAAAGGGGACGGTGTTGCTCATCTTTTAGTTTTTTTAAGGGGACCGTGTTGTTCATCTTTTAGTTTTTTTAAGGGGACCGTGTTGTTCATCTGTTAGTTTTTTTTCTAAAGGGGACGTGTTGCTCATCTTTTAGTTTTTTTTAAAGGGGACCGTGTTGCTCATCTTTCAGGTTTTTTTTAAAAGGGACCGTGTTGTTCATCTGTTAATTTTTTTTTAAAGGGGACCGTGTTGTTCATCTGTTAATTTTTTTTAAAGGGGACCGTGTTTTTCATCTGTTAGTTTTTTTTAAAGGGGACCGTGTTGCTCATCTTTTAGTTTTTTTTAAAGGGGACCGTGTTGTTCATCTGTTAGTTTTTTTCATAGGGGACCGTGTTGCTCATCTTTTAGTTTTTTTTAAAGGGGACCGTGTTGCTCATCTTTTAGTTTTTTTAAGGGGACCGTGTTGTTCATCTGTTAGTATTTTTTCAAAGGGGACGTGTTGCTCATCTTTTATTTTTTTTTAAAGGGGACCGTGTTGCTCATCTTTCAGGTTTTTTAAAAAGGGACCGTGTTGTTCATCTGTTAGTTTTTTTAAAAGGGACCGTGTTGTTCATCTGTTAGTTTTTTTTTAAAGGGGACCGTGTTGTTCATCTGTTAGTTTTTTTTAAAGGGGACCGTGTTTTTCATCTGTTAGTTTTTTTTAAAGGGGACCGTGTTGCTCATCTTTTAGATTTTCTTTTTTTAAGGGAACGTGTTGTTCAACTTTTATTTTTTTTTAAAGGGGACCGTGTTGTTCATCTGTTAGTATTTTTTAAAGGGGACCGTGTTGCTCATCTTTTAGGTTTTCTTTTTTTAAGGGAACCGTGTTGTTCAACTTTTATTTTTTTTTAAAGGGGACCGTGTTCCTCATCTTTTAGTTTTTTTTAAAGGGGACCGTGTTGTTCAACTTTTAATTTTTTTTAAAGGGGACCGTGTTGTTCATCTGTTAGTGTTTTTTTAAAGAGGATCGTGTTGCTCATCTTTTAGTTTTTTTTAAAGGGGACCGTGTTGCTCATCTTTTAGTTTTTTTTAAAGGGGACCGTGTTGTTCAACTTTTAGTTTTTTTTAAAGGGGACCGTGTTGTTCATCTGTTAGTTTTTTTTTAAAGGGGACCGTGTTGCTCATCTTTTAGTTTTTTTTTAAAAGGGGACCGTGTTCCTCAACTTTTAGCTTTTTTTAAAGGGGACCATGTTGTTAATCTTTTAGTTTTTTTTTAAAGGGGACCGTGTTATTCATCTTTTAGGTTTTTTTCTTAAGGGGACTGTGTTGTTCATCTTTTAGGTTTTTTTTTAAAGGGGACCGTGTTGCTCATCTTTTAGTTTTTTTTTAAAGTGGACCGTGTTGTTCATCTGTTAGTTTTTTTTAAAGGGGATCGTGTTCCTCATCTTTTAGTTTTTTTTTAAAGGGGACCGTGTTGTTCATCTGTTAGTTTTTTTTAAAGGGGACCGTGTTTTTCATCTGTTAGTTTTTTTCATAGGGGACCGTGTTGCTCATCTTTTAGTTTTTTTTAAAGGGGACCGTGTTGCTCATCTTTTAGTTTTTTTCAAAGGGGACCGTGTTGTTCATCTGTTAGTTTTTTTCATAGGGGACCGTGTTGCTCATCTTTTATTTTTTTTTAAAGGGGACCGTGTTGCCCATCTTTTAGTTTTTTTCAAAGGGGACCGTGTTGTTCATTTGTTAGTTTTTTTCATAGGGGACCGTGTTGCTCATCTTTTAGTTTTAATTAAAGGGGACCGTGTTGCTCATCTTTTAGTTTTTTTCATAGGGGACCGTGTTGCTCATCTTTTAGGTTTTATTTTAAAGGGGACCGTGTTGCTCATCTTTTAGTTTTTTTCAAAGGGGACCGTGTTGTTCATCTGTTAGTTTTTTTCATAGGGGACCGTGTTGCTCATCTTTTATTTTTTTTTTAAAGAGGACCGTGTTGCTCATCTTTTAGTTTTTTTCATAGGGGACCGTGTTGCTCATCTTTTAGTTTTTTTTTAAAGGGGACCGTGTTGCTCATCTTTTAGTTTTTTTAAAAGGGGACCGTGTTATTCATCTTTTAGTTTTTTTTTAAAGGGAACCGTGTTGCTCATCTTTTAGTTTTTTTTTAAAAGGGGACCGTGTTGCTCATCTTTTAGTTTTTTTTTAAAAGGGGATCGTGTTGCTCAACTTTTAGTTTTTTTTAAAGGGGACCATGTTGTTAATCTTTTAGTCTTTTTTTAAAAGGTTTTTTAAAGGGGACGGTGTTGCTCATCTTTTAGTTTTTTTAAGGGGACCGTGTTGTTCATCTTTTAGTTTTTTTAAGGGGACCGTGTTGTTCATCTGTTAGTTTTTTTTCTAAAGGGGACGTGTTGCTCATCTTTTAGTTTTTTTTAAAGGGGACCGTGTTGTTCATCTTTTAGTTTTTTTTAAAGGGGACCGTGTTGCTCATCTTTCAGGTTTTTTTTAAAAGGGACCGTGTTGTTCATCTGTTAGTTTTTTTTCTAAAGGGGACGTGTTGCTCATCTTTTAGTTTTTTTTAAAGGGGACCGTGTTGTTCATCTGTTAGTTTTTTTTAAAGGGGACCGTGTTTTTCATCTGTTAGTTTTTTTTAAAGGGGACCGTGTTGCTCATCTTTTAGTTTTTTTTAAAGGGGACCGTGTTGTTCATCTGTTAGTTTTTTTCATAGGGGACCGTGTTGCTCATCTTTTAGTTTTTTTTAAAGGGGACCGTGTTGCTCATCTTTTAGTTTTTTTAAGGGGACCGTGTTGTTCATCTATTAGTATTTTTTTAAAGGGGACGTGTTGCTCATCTTTTATTTTTTTTTTAAAGGGGACCGTGTTGCTCATCTTTCAGGTTTTTTAAAAAGGGACCGTGTTGTTCATCTGTTAGTTTTTTTAAAAGGGACCGTGTTGTTCATCTGTTAGTTTTTTTTTAAAGGGGACCGTGTTGTTCATCTGTTAGTTTTTTTTAAAGGGGACCGTGTTTTTCATCTGTTAGTTTTTTTTAAAGGGGACCGTGTTGCTCATCTTTTAGGTTTTCTTTTTTTAAGGGAACCGTGTTGTTCAACTTTTATTTTTTTTTAAAGGGGACCGTGTTGTTCATCTGTTAGTATTTTTTAAAGGGGATCGTGTTCCTCATCTTTTAGTTTTTTTTTAAAGGGGACCGTGTTGTTCATCTGTTAGTTTTTTTTAAAGGGGACCGTGTTTTTCATCTGTTAGTTTTTGTTTAAAGGGGACCGTGTTGCCCATCTTTTAGTTTTTTTCAAAGGGGACCGTGTTGTTCATCTGTTAGTTTTTTTCATAGGGGACCGTGTTGCTCATCTTTTATTTTTTTTTTAAAGAGGACCGTGTTGCTCATCTTTTAGTTTTTTTCATAGGGGACCGTGTTGCTCATCTTTTAGTTTTTTTTTTTAAAGGGGACCGTGTTGCTCATCTTTTAGTTTTTTTAAAAGGTGACCGTGTTGTTCATCTGTTAGTTTTTTTTAAAGGGGACCGTGTTTTTCATCTGTTAGTTTTTGTTTAAAGGGGACCGTGTTGCCCATCTTTTAGTTTTTTTCAAAGGGGACCGTGTTGTTCATCTGTTAGTTTTTTTCATAGGGGACCGTGTTGCTCATCTTTTAGTTTTTTTTAAAGGGGACCGTGTTGCTCATCTTTTAGTTTTTTTCATAGGGGACCGTGTTGCTCATATATTAGGTTTTATTTTAAAGGGGACCGTGTTGCTCATCTTTTAGTTTTTTTCAAAGGGGACCGTGTTGTTCATCTGTTAGTTTTTTTCATAGGGGACCGTGTTGCTCATCTTTTATTTTTTTTTTAAAGAGGACCGTGTTGCTCATCTTTTAGTTTTTTTCATAGGGGACCGTGTTGCTCATCTTTTAGTTTTTTTTTTAAAGGGGACCGTGTTGCTCATCTTTTAGTTTTTTTAAAAGGTGACCGTGTTGTTCATCTGTTAGTTTTTTTTTAAAGGGGACCGTGTTGCTCATCTTTTAGTTTTTTTTAAAGGGGACCGTGTTGCTCATCTTTTAGGTTTTTTAAAAGGGGACCGTGTTCCTCATCTTTTAGGTTTTTTCATAGGGGACCGTGTTGCTCATCTTTTAGTTTTTTTTTAAAAGGGACCGTGTTGCTCAACTTTTAGTTTTTTTTAAAGGGGACCATGTTGTTAATCTTTTAGTTTTTTTTAAAGGGGACCGTGTTGTTCATCTGTTAAATTTTTTCATAGGGGACCGTGTTGCTCATCTTTTAGTTTTTTTTAAAGGGGACCGTGTTGCTCATCTATTAGGTTTTTTAAAAGGGGACCGTGTTCCTCATCTTTTATGTTTTTTCATAGGGGACCGTGTTGCTCATCTTTTAGTTTTTTTTTAAAAGGGAACGTGTTGCTCAACTTTTAGTTTTTGTTTAAAGGGGACCATGTTGTTAATCTTTTAGATTTTTTCATAGGGGACCGTGTTGCTCATCTTTTAGTTTTTTTAAAGGGGACCGTGTTGCTCATCTTTTAGGTTTTTTAAAGGGGACCGTGTTGTTGATCTTTTAATTTTTTTTAAAGGGGACCATGTTGTTAATCTTTTAATTTTTTTTTAAAGGGGACCGTGTTATTCATCTTTTAGTTTTTTTTAAAGGGGACCATGTTGCTCATCTTTTAGTTTTTTTTTAAAGGGAACCGTGTTGCTCATCTTTTAGTTTTTTTTTAAAAGGGAACCGTGTTGCTCAACTTTTAGTTTTTTTTAAAGGGGACCATGTTGTTAATCTTTTAGTTTTTTTAAAGTGTTTTTTAAAGGGGACCGTGTTGCTGATCTTTTAGTTTTTTTTAAGGGGACCGTGTTGTTCATCTGTTAGTTTTTTTTAAAGGGGACCGTGTTGCTCATCTTTTAGTTTTTTTTAACGGGGACCGTGTTGCTCATCTTTTAGTTTTTTTTAAAGGGGATCGTGTTGCTCATCTTTTAGGTTTTTTAAAAGGGATCGTGTTGTTCATCGGTTAGTTTTTTTTTAAAGGTGACCGTGTTGTTCATTTGTTAGTTTTTTTTAAAGGGGACCGTGTTTTTCATCTGTTAGTTTCTTTTTAAAGGGAACCGTGTTGCTCATCTTTTAGTTTTTTTTTAAAGGGGACCGTGTTGCTCATCTTTTAATTTTTTTCAAAGGGGACCGTGTTGTTGATCTTTTAATTTTTTTTAAAGCGAACCATGTTGTTAATCTTTTAATTTTTTTTAAAAGGGGACCGTGTTATTCATCTTTTAGTTTTTTTTAAAGGGAACCGTGTTGCTCATCTTTTAGTTTTTTTTTAAAAGGGGACCGTGTTGCTCATCTTTTAGTTTTTTTTTAAAAGGGGATCGTGTTGCTCAACTTTTAGTTTTTTTTAAAGGGGACCATGTTGTTAATCTTTTAGTCTTTTTTTAAAATGTTTTTTAAAGGGGACGGTGTTGCTCATCTTTTTGTTTTTTTAAGGGGACCGTGTTGTTCATCTTTTAGTTTTTTTAAGGGGACCGTGTTGTTCATCTGTTAGTTTTTTTTCTAAAGGGGACGTGTTGCTCATCTTTTAGTTTTTTTTAAAGGGGACCGTGTTGTTCATCTGTTATTTTTTTTTTTAAGGGGACCGTGTTGTTCATCTGTTAGTTTTTTTTAAAGGGGACCGTGTTTTTCATCTGTTAGTTTTTTTTAAAGGGGACCGTGTTGCTCATCTTTTAGTTTTTTTTAAAGGGGACCGTGTTGCTCATCTTTCAGGTTTTTTTTAAAAGGGACCGTGTTGTTCATCTGTTAGTTTTTTTTTAAAGGGGACCGTGTTGTTCATCTGTTAGTTTTTTTTAAAGGGGACCGTGTTTTTCATCTGTTAATCTTTTTTAAAGGGGACCGTGTTGCTCATCTTTTAGTTTTTTTCAAAGGGGACCATGTTGTTCATCTGTTAGTTTTTTTAAAAGGGACCGTGTTGCTCATCTTTTAGTTTTTTTTAAAGGGGACCGTGTTGCTCATCTTTTAGTTTTTTTAAGGGGACCGTGTTGTTCATCTGTTAGTATTTTTTTAAAGGGGACGTGTTGCTCATCTTTTAGTTTTTTTTAAAGGGGACCGTGTTGCTCATCTTTCAGGTTTTTTAAAAAGGGACCGTGTTGTTCATCTGTTAGTTTTTTTAAAAGGGACCGTGTTGTTAATCTTTTATTTTTTTTTTAAAGGGGACCGTGTTATTCATCTTTTAGGTTTTTTTTTCTTAAGGGGACCGTGTTGTTCATCTTTTAGGTTTTCTTTTTTAAAGGGGACCGTGTTTTTCATCTTTTAGATTTTTTTTAAAGGGGATCGTGTTGCTCTTCTTTTAGTTTTTTTTAAAAGGGGACCGTGTTGTTCATCTGTTAGTTTTTTTTTAAAGGGGACCGTGTTGTTCATCTGTTAGTGTTTTTTAAAGGGGACCGTGTTGCTCATCTTTCAGTTTTTTTTAAAAGGGACCGTGTTGTTCATCTGTTAGTTTTTTTAAAAGGGACCGTGTTGTTCATCTGTTAGTTTTTTTTAAAGGGGACCGTGTTGTTCATCTGTTAGTTTTTTTTAAAGGGTCCGTGTTGTTCATCTGTTAGTTTTTTTCATAGGGGACCGTGTTGCTCATCTTTTAGTTTTTTTTTAAAGGGGACCGTGTTGCTCATCTTTTAGTTTTTTTTAAAGGGGATCGTGTTGCTCATCTTTTAGTTTTTTTTTAAAGGGGACCGTGTTGTTCATCTTTTAGGTTTTTTAAAAGGGACCGTGTTGTTGATCTTTTAATTTTTTTTAAAATGGACCGTGTTGTTCATCTTTTAGGTTTTTTAAAAGGGGACCGTGTTTTTCATCTGTTAGTTTTTTTTTAAAGGGGACCGTGTTGCTCATCTTTTAGTTTTTTTCAAAGGGGACCGTGTTGTTCATCTGTTAGTGTTTTTCATAGGGGACCGTGTTGCTCATCTTTTAGTTTTTTTCTAAAGGGGACCGTGTTGCTCATCTTTTAGTTTTTTTTAAGGGGACCGTGTTGTTCATCTTTTAGTTTTTTTTAAAGGGGACCGTGTTGCTCATCTTATAGTTTTTTTTAAAAGAGGTCCGTGTTGCTCATCTTTTAGGTTTTTTAAAAGGGGATCGTGTTGTTCATCGGTTAGTTTTTGTTTAAAGGGGACCGTGTTGTTCATCTGTTAGTTTTTTGTAAAGGGGACCGTGTTTTTCATCTGTTAGTTTTTTTTTAAAGGGAACCGTGTTGCTCATCTTTTAGTTTTTTTCAAAGGAGATCGTGTTGTTCATCTGTTAGTTTTTTTCATAGGGGACCGTGTTGCTCATCTTTTAGTTTTTATTTAAAGGGGACCGTGTTGCTCATCTTTTAGGTTTTTTAAAAGGGACCGTGTTGTTGATCTTTTAATTTTTTTTAAAGGGGACCATGTTGTTAATCTTTTAATTTTTTTTAAAGGGGACCATGTTGTTAATCTTTTAGTTTTTTTTAAGGGGACCGTGTTGTTCATCTGTTAGTTTTTTTTCAAAGGGGACCGTGTTGCTCATCTTTTAGTTTTTTTTAAAGGGGACCGTGTTGTTCATCTGTTAGTTTTTTTTAAAGGGTCCGTGTTGTTCATCTGTTAGTTTTTTTCATAGGGGACCGTGTTGCTCATCTTTTAGTTTTTTTTAAAGGGGACCGTGTTGCTCATCTTTTAGTTTTTTTTAAAAGGGGACCGTGTTGCTCATCTTTTAGGTTTTTTAAAAGGGGACCGTGTTTTTCATCTGTTAGTTTTTTCTTAAAGGGAACCGTGTTGCTCATCTTTTAGTTTTTTTTAAAGGGGACCGTGTTGTTCATCGGTTAGTTTTTTTTTTTAAAGGGGACCGTGTTGTTCATCTGGTAGTTTTTTTTAAAGGGGACCGTGTTTTTCATCTGTTAGTTTTTTTTTAAAGGGGACCGTGTTGCTCATCTTTTAGTTTTTTTCAAAGGGGACCGTGTTGTTCATCTGTTAGTGTTTTTCATAGGGGACCGTGTTGCTCATCTTTTAGTTTTTTTCTAAAGGGGACCGTGTTGCTCATCTTTTAGTTTTTTTTAAGGGGACCGTGTTGTTCATCTGTTAGTTTTTTTTTAAACGGGACCGTGTTGCTCATCTTATAGTTTTTTTTAAAAGGGGTCCGTGTTGCTCATCTTTTAGGTTTTTTAAAAGGGGATCGTGTTGTTCATCGGTTAGTTTTTTTTTAAAGGGGACCGTGTTGTTCATCTGTTAGTTTTTTTTAAAGGGGACCGTGTTTTTCATCTGTTAGTTTTTTTTAAAGGGAACCGTGTTGCTCATCTTTTTTTTTTTTTCAAAGGAGGTCGTGTTGTTCATCTGTTAGTTTTTTTCATAGGGGACCGTGTTGCTCATCTTTTAGTTTTTATTTAAAGGGGACCGTGTTGATCATCTTTTAGGTTTTTTAAAAGGGACCGTGTTGTTGATCTTTTAATTTTTTTATAGGGGACCATGTTGTTAATCTTTTAATTTTTTTTTAAAGGGGACCGTGTTATTCATCTTTTAGTTTTTTTTAAAGGGGACCATGTTGCTCATCTTTTAGTTTTTTTTTAAAGGGAACCGTGTTGCTCATCTTTTAGTTTTTTTTTAAAAGGGGACCGTGTTGCTCAACTTTTATTTTTTTTTAAAGGGGACCATGTTGTTAATCTTTTATTTTTTTTTTAAAGTGTTTTTTAAAGGGGACGGTGTTGCTCATCTTTTAGTTTTTTTTAAGGGGATCGTGTTGTTCATCTGTTAGTTTTTTTTCAAAGGGGACCGTGTTGCTCATCTTTTAGTTTTTTTAAAGGGGTCCATGTTGCTCATCTTTTAGGTTTTTTTAAAGGGGACCGTGTTGCTCATCTTTTAGTTTTTTTTTAAAAGGGGACCGTGTTGCTCAACTTTTAGTTTTTTTTAAAGGGGACCATGTTGTTAATCATTTAGTTTTTTTCAAAGGGGACCGTGTTATTCATCTTTTAGGTTTTCTTTTTTAAAGGGGACCGTGTTTTTCATCTTTTAGGTTTTTTCTTAAAGGGGACCGTGTTGCTCATCTTTTAGTTTTTTTTAAAGGGGATCGTGTTGCTCATCTTTTAGGTTTTTTAAAAGGGACGTGTTGTTGATCTTTTAATTTTTTTTAAAGGGGACCATGTTGTTAATTTTTTAATTTTTTTTAAAGGGGACCGTGTTATTCATCTTTTAGTTTTTTTTAAAGGGGACCATGTTGCTCATATTTTAGGTTTTTTTTAAAGGGAACCGTGTTGCTGATCTTTTAGTTTTTTTTTAAAGGGGACCGTGTTCGTCATCTTTTAGGTTTTCTTTTTTAAAGGGGACCGTGTTGTTCATCTTTTAGGTTTTCTTTTTTAAAGGGGATCGTGTTGTTCATCTTTTAGGTTTTCTTTTTTAAAGGGGATCAACAGGTGAATTAGTATATGAAGACAAGACAAAGGCCGATCTTCTTAGCCAATATTTTTGCTCTATTACATCTATTAATGATTCTAATAGAGAGCCCCCAAATGTAGTTCCACGAACACACGCTATATTATCAAATATAGATGTGAACATTCAAGATGTGAAAGACATTCTCCAAACTCTTCAAATTGGCAAAGCCTGTGGAGATGATGGTATTAGCCACCAAATGCAGAAGGCAACTTCTGAAACTATATGTTTACCCCTGAATATTCTGTTTAGGTATTCTTTACGAACCTGTAAATTTCCATCTGGTTGGAAATTAGCTAGAGTCATGCCTTCTTTTAAAAAGGATGACAAAAGCAGTCCCTCAAACTATAGGCCCATCTCACTTCTTAGCTGTGTTGGGAAAGTGATGGAACGTGTAGTATATAAATATATCTACAATTATTTTATTGACATTCATTATTATATTCATATCAGTCTGGATTTTTACCTGGACATTCTACCGTTTATCAGTTACTTGAAATTTACCATAATATCTGCAAAAATATCGATAATAGATTATCATCTATTATTGTATTTTGTGATATATCAAAGGCATTTGATAGGGTTTGGCATAAAGCCTTGATAAAAAAAACTGCAATCCTATGGCACCACTGGTGATCTTCTACACTGGCTAGATGACTATGTTAGTGATAGAAAGCAAAAGGTAGTTGTTAATAATGAATGTTCAAACCCCAATACTGTCAAAGCTGGTGTTCCCCAGGGATCGGTACTTGAACCTCTTCTTTTTCTACTCTATATAAACGATATAACAGACAACTTGGGTAGTCTAGCACGCTTATTTGCTGATGACACTTCACTATCTTACTTCGGTAGAAACTATGATATTATGAAATCTGATATTAATAACGATTTATCAAAATTAAACGAATGGGCAAAACTGTGGTTAGTAGATTTTAATCCTAAAAAGACTAAAGCCCTAGTTATCTCAACTAGTGCTGTACCACATTTAGACCTACGATTTAATGGGGAACCGGTCGAAATTGTAAAAACCCATAATCATTTGGGATTAACTTTTGCATCAGATGGAAATTGGACAAACCATATTGATAACATTGTAAATGCCGCTTTCAAACAGGTTAATGTTCTCAGAAAACTAAAATTTACTCTTTCCAAACAAACTCTATCAAATACATATCTTACCTTCATACGGTCAACATTAGAATATGCTTGCGAGGTATGGGATGGGTGTTTTGAACGAGAAGTAGCAAAACTCGAAAAAGTGCAATTAGAATAGGCTAGAATATTTACAAGACTACCAAAATTTGCAAGTAGAGACTCTCTTTACTATGAAACGGGATGGGAACCTTTGTCTTGTAGACGTAAATCTCGCAAACTGACAACATTTTACAAAATGCATAATAAAGTATGTCCTCAATACTTGTGTAATTGTCTACCTCCTACAGTATCTAGTATCAGTGATCATAATCTCCGAAACAATAAAAACTATACAACACCAAGAAGTAGACTCAGAATGTCTTTGACATCCTTTATTCCATCTACTGTTTCATTATGGAACAATTTAGATCTAAATGTTAGAAATAACTCAAATATACCATGTTTTAAGTCTAGAATTAAGGAAAAAACTGTTAAATCTCCGGAGTATTATGGTGAAGGGTCCAGAAATTAAGCATACTCCATGTTAGACTACGACATCAATGTAGCTCATTGAATTCTGATTTATATCGTATAAACATTACAAATGACCCCAAATGTCAATGTGGTGCACGTATGAAGATTCAATTCATTATCTAATGGAATGTCCATTATACCAAAACGAGAGATATTGTCTTTTTAGAAACTTAAGAGAAACCAACAAAAATATAGAAACATTACTCTTTGGAAACGATGAAAATAGTATAAACGAAAATTCTAATATCTTCAATAAAGTTCGAGCATATATTAGACAAACAAAAAGATTCTAATCAGTGGTCGGTCATCTGGTTTCCATCAACATCAATTTATTTCCCATGTTTCACTATATTGTGTTAAATATTATTTATATTTGTGTATGTGTTATTTTTGTTGACATTATTATATGTGTATTATTTGTAGGGAGAGGACAGTCCATAAGTTGTGATAACTTTTTGTCCAATCCCATTGCTATTTTATTTGCAATAAAATAATATTAAACTAAAAGGGGACCGTGTTTTTCATCTTTTATTTTTTTTTTAAAGGGGACCGTGTTGCTGATCTTTTAGTTTTTTTTTAAAGGGGACCGTGTTACTCATCTTTTAGGTTTTCTTTTTTAAAGGGGACCGTGTTGTTCATCTTTTAGGTTTTCTTTTTTAAAGGGGACCGTGTTGTTCATCTTTTATGTTTTCTTTTTTAAAGGGGACCATGTTATTCATCTTTTAGCTTTTTTTAAAGGGGACCATGTTGCTCATCTTTTAGTTTTTTTCTAAAGGGAACCGTGTTGCTGATCTTTTAGTTTTTTTTTTAAAGGGGACCGTGTTCCTCATCTTTTAAGTTTTCTTTTTTAAAGGGGACCGTGTTGTTGATCTTTTATTTTTTTTTAAAGGGAACCGTGTTGCTGATCTTTTAGTTTTTTTTTTAAAGGGGACCGTGTTCCTCATCTTTTAGGTTTTCTTTTTTAAAGGGGACCATGTTGTTCATCTTTTATTTTTTATTTAAAGGGAACCGTGTTGCTGATCTTTTAGTTTTTTTTTAAAGGGGACCGTGTTCCTCATCTTTTAGGTTTTCTTTTTTAAAGGGGACCGTGTTGCTCATCTTTTAGGTTTTTTTAAAGGGGACCGTGTTCCTCATCTTTTAGGTTTTCTTTTTTAAAGGGGACCGTGTTGTTGATCTTTTAGTTTTTTTTTAAAGAGGACCGTGTTCCTCATCTTTTAGGTTTTCTTTTTTAAAGGGGATCGTGTTGTTGATCTTTTAGTTTTTTTTAAAGGGGACCGTGTTGCTCATCTTTTAGGTTTTCTTTTTTAAAGGGGACCGTGTTGTTGATCTTTTAGTTTTTTTTAAAGGGGACCGTGTTGCTCATCTTTTAGGTTTTCTTTTTTAAAGGGGACCGTGTTGCTCATCTTTTAGGTTTTCTTTTTTAAAGGGAACCGTGTTGTTGATCTTTAGTTTTTTTTAAAGGGGATCGTGTTCCTCATCTTTTAGGTTTTCTTTTTTTAAAGGGGACCGTGTTGTTCATCTTTAGTTTTTTTTAAAGGGGATCGTGTTCCTCATCTTTTAGGTTTTCTTTTTTAAAGAGGACCGTGTTGTTCATCTTTTAGGTTTTCTTTTTTAAAGGGGACCGTGTTGCTCATCTTTTAGTTTTTTTTAAAGGGGACCGTGTTGCTCATCTTTTAGGTTTTTCTTAAAGGGGACCGTGTTGTTCATCTTTTAGGTTTTTTTTTAAAGGGGACCGTGTTGTTCATCTGTTAGTGTTTTTAATGGGAACCGTGTTGTTCATCTTTTAGTTTTTTTTAAAAGGGGACCGTGTTGTTGATCTTTTAGATTTGTTTAAAGGGGACCGTGTTGTTCATCTTTTAGTTTTTTTTTTAAAGGGAACCGTGTTGCTGATCTTTTAGCTTTTTTTTTAAAGGGGACCGTGTTCCTCATCTTTTAGGTTTTCTTTTTTAAAGGGGACCATGTTGTTCATCTTTTATTTTTTATTTAAAGGGAACCGTGTTGCTGATCTTTTAGTTTTTTTTTTAAAGGGGACCGTGTTGTTCATCTTTTAGTTTTTTTTTTAAAGGGAACCGTGTTGCTGATCTTTTAGTTTTTTTTTTAAAGGGGACCGTGTTCCTCATCTTTTAGGTTTTCTTTTTTAAAGGGGACCGTGTTGCTCATCTTTTAGGTTTTTTTAAAGGGGACCGTGTTCCTCATCTTTTAGGTTTTCTTTTTTAAAGGGGACCGTGTTGTTGATCTTTTAGTTTTTTTTAAAGGGGACCGTGTTCCTCATCTTTTAGGTTTTCTTTTTTAAAGGGGACCGTGTTGTTGATCTTTTAGTTTTTTTTAAAGGGGACCGTGTTGCTCATCTTTTAGGTTTTCTTTTTTAAAGGGGACCGTGTTGCTCATCTTTTAGGTTTTCTTTTTTAAAGGGAACCGTGTTGTTGATCTTTAGTTTTTTTTTAAAGGGGATCGTGTTCCTCATCTTTTAGGTTTTCTTTTTTTAAAGGGGACCGTGTTGTTCATCTTTAGTTTTTTTTAAAGGGGATCGTGTTCCTCATCTTTTAGGTTTTCTTTTTTAAAGAGGACCGTGTTGTTCATCTTTTATGTTTTCTTTTTTAAAGGGGACCGTGTTGCTCATCTTTTAGTTTTTTTTAAAGGGGACCGTGTTGCTCATCTTTTAGGTTTTTCTTAAAGGGGACCGTGTTGTTCATCTTTTAGGTTTTTTTTTAAAGGGGATCGTGTTGTTCATCTGTTAGTGTTTTTAATGGGAACCGTGTTGTTCATCTTTTAGTTTTTTTTAAAAGGGGACCGTGTTGTTGATCTTTTAGATTTTTTTAAAGGGGACCGTGTTGTTCATCTTTTAGTTTTTTTTTTAAAGGGAACCGTGTTGCTGATCTTTTAGTTTTTTTTTTAAAGGGGACCGTGTTCCTCATCTTTTAGGTTTTCTTTTTTAAAGGGGACCGTGTTGTTGATCTTTTATTTTTTTTTAAAGGGAACCGTGTTGCTGATCTTTTAGTTTTTTTTTTAAAGGGGACCGTGTTCCTCATCTTTTAGGTTTTCTTTTTTAAAGGGGACCATGTTGTTCATCTTTTATTTTTTATTTAAAGGGAACCGTGTTGCTGATCTTTTAGTTTTTTTTTTAAAGGGGACCGTGTTGTTCATCTTTTAGTTTTTTTTTTTAAAGGGAACCGTGTTGCTGATCTTTTAGTTTTTTTTTTAAAGGGGACCGTGTTCCTCATCTTTTAGGTTTTCTTTTTTAAAGGGGACCGTGTTGCTCATCTTTTAGGTTTTTTTAAAGGGGACCGTGTTCCTCATCTTTTAGGTTTTCTTTTTTAAAGGGGACCGTGTTGTTGATCTTTTAGTTTTTTTTAAAGGGGACCGTGTTCCTCATCTTTTAGGTTTTCTTTTTTAAAGGGGACCGTGTTGTTGATCTTTTAGTTTTTTTTAAAGGGGACCGTGTTGCTCATCTTTTAGGTTTTCTTTTTTAAAGGGGACCGTGTTGCTCATCTTTTAGGTTTTCTTTTTTAAAGGGAACCGTGTTGTTGATCTTTAGTTTTTTTTTAAAGGGGATCGTGTTCCTCATCTTTTAGGTTTTCTTTTTTTAAAGGGGACCGTGTTGTTCATCTTTAGTTTTTTTTAAAGGGGATCGTGTTCCTCATCTTTTAGGTTTTCTTTTTTAAAGAGGACCGTGTTGTTCATCTTTTATGTTTTCTTTTTTAAAGGGGACCGTGTTGCTCATCTTTTAGTTTTTTTTAAAGGGGACCGTGTTGCTCATCTTTTAGGTTTTTCTTAAAGGGGACCGTGTTGTTCATCTTTTAGGTTTTTTTTTAAAGGGGATCGTGTTGTTCATCTGTTAGTGTTTTTAATGGGAACCGTGTTGTTCATCTTTTAGTTTTTTTTAAAAGGGGACCGTGTTGTTGATCTTTTAGATTTTTTTAAAGGGGACCGTGTTGTTCATCTTTTAGTTTTTTTTTTAAAGGGAACCGTGTTGCTGATCTTTTAGTTTTTTTTTTAAAGGGGACCGTGTTCCTCATCTTTTAGGTTTTCTTTTTTAAAGGGGACCGTGTTGTTGATCTTTTATTTTTTTTTAAAGGGAACCGTGTTGCTGATCTTTTAGTTTTTTTTTTAAAGGGGACCGTGTTCCTCATCTTTTAGGTTTTCTTTTTTAAAGGGGACCATGTTGTTCATCTTTTATTTTTTATTTAAAGGGAACCGTGTTGCTGATCTTTTAGTTTTTTTTTAAAGGGGACCGTGTTGCTCATCTTTTAGGTTTTCTTTTTTAAAGGGGACCGTGTTGCTCATCTTTTAGGTTTTTTTAAAGGGGACGTGTTGCTCATCTTTTAGGTTTTCTTTTTTAAAGGGGACCATGTTGTTCATCTTTTAGTTTTTTTTTTAAAGGGGACCGTGTTCCTCATCTTTTAGGTTTTCTTTTTTAAAGGGGACCGTGTTGTTCATCTTTTATTTTTTTTTAAAGGGGACCGTGTTCCTCATCTTTTAGGTTTTCTTTTTTAAAGGGGACCATGTTGTTCATCTTTTATTTTTTTTTTAAAGGGGACCGTGTTATTCATCTTTTAGGTTTTTTTTCTTAAGGGGACCGTGTTCCTCATCTTTTAGGTTTTCTTTTTTAAAGGGGACCGTGTTGTTCATCTTTTATTTTTTTTTAAAGGGGACCGTGTTCCTCATCTTTTAGGTTTTCTTTTTTAAAGGGGACCGTGTTGCTCATCTTTTATTTTTTTTTAAAAGGAACCGTGTTGTTCATCTTTTAGTTTTTTTTAAAGGGAACCGTGTTGTTCATCTTTTAGGTTTTCTTTTTTAAAGGGGACCGTGTTGTTCATCTTTTAGGTTTTTTTAAAGGGGACCATGTTGTTGATCTTTTAGGTTTTCTTTTTTAAAGGGGATCGTGTTGTTCATCTTTTAGTTTTTTTCTTAAAGGGGATCGTGTTCCTCATCTTTTAGGTTTTCTTTTTTAAAGGGGACCGTGTTGTTGATCTTTTAGTTTTTTTTAAAGGGGACCGTGTTGCTCATCTTTTAGGTTTTCTTTTTTAAAGGGGACCGTGTTGCTCATCTTTTAGGTTTTCTTTTTTAAAGGGAACCGTGTTGTTGATCTTTAGTTTTTTTTTAAAGGGGATCGTGTTCCTCATCTTTTAGGTTTTCTTTTTTAAAGGGGACCGTGTTGTTTATCTTTAGTTTTTTTTAAAGGGGATCGTGTTCCTCATCTTTTAGGTTTTCTTTTTTAAAGAGGACCGTGTTGTTCATCTTTTAGGTTTTTTTTAAAGGGGACCGTGTTGTTCATATTTTAGGTTTTCTTTTGATAAGGAGACCGTGTTGCTCATCTTTTAGTTTTTTTTAAAGGGGACCGTGTTGCTCATCTTTTAGGTTTTTCTTAAAGAGGACCATGTTGTTCATGTTTTGGTCTTTTTAAAAGGGGACCGTGTTGTTGACCTTTTAGATTTTTTTAAAGGGGACCGTGTTGTTCATCTTTTAGGTTTTTTTTTAAAGGGGACCGTGTTGTTCATCTTTTAGGTTTTTTTTTAAAGGGGACCGTGTTGCTCATCTTTTAGGTTTTCTTTTTTAAAGGTGACCGTGTTGTTCATCTTTTAGGTTTTTTTTTAAAGGGGACCGTGTTGTTCATCTGTTAGTGTTTTTTAAAGGGGACCGTGTTGTTCATCCTTTAGTTTTTTTTAAAGGGGACCGTGTTGCTCATCTTTTAGGTTTTCTTTTTTAAAGGGAACCGTGTTGCTCATCTTTTAGGTTTTTCTTTAAGGGGACCATGTTGTTCATGTTTTGGTCTTTTTTTAAGGGGACCGTGTTGTTCATCTGTTAGTGTTTTTAAAGGGGACCGTGTTGCTCATCTTTTAGGTTTTCTTTTTTAAAGGGGACCGTGTTGTTCATCTTTAAGGTCTTCTTTTTTAAAGTGGACCGTGTTGTTCATGTTTTAGGTCTTTTTTAAAGGGGACGGTGTTGTTCATCTGTTAGTGTTTTTCAAAGGGGACCGTGTTGTTCATCTTTTAGTTTTTTTTTAAGGGGACCGTGTTTTTAATCTTTTAGTTTTTTTTTAAGGGGACCGTTTTCCTCATCTTTTAGGTTTTTCTTAAAGGGGACCATGTTGTTCATGTTTTGGTCTTTTTTAAAGGGGACCGTGTTGTTCATCTGTTAGTGTTTTTTAAAGGGGACCGTGTTGTTCATCTGTTAATGTTTTTGAAAGGGGACCGTGTTGTTCATCTTTTAGGCTTTTTTTTAAAAGGGGACCGTGTTGCTCATCTTTTAGGTTTTCTTTTTTAAAGGGGACCGTGTTGCTCATCTTTTAGTTTTTTTCAAAGGGGACCGTGTTGCTGATCTTTTAGTTTTATTTTAAAGGGGATCGTGTTGCTCATCTTTTAGGTTTTTTTTCTTAAGGGGACCGTGTTGCTCATCTTTTAGGTTTTTTTTCTTAAGGGGACCGTGTTGGTCATCTTTTAGTTTTTTTTAAAGGGGACAGTGTTGCTCATCTTTTAGGTTTTTTTTCAAGGGAACCGTGTTGCTCATCTTTTATTTTTTTTTAAAAGGGACCGTGTTGCTCATCTTTTAGTTTTTTTTAAAGGGGACCGTGTTGCTCATCTTTTAGGTTTTTCTTAAAGAGGACCATGTTGTTCATGTTTTGGTCTTTTTAAAAGGGGACCGTGTTGTTGATCTTTTAGATTTTTTTAAAGGGGACCGTGTTGTTCATCTTTTAGGTTTTTTTTTAAAGGGGACCGTGTTGCTCATCTTTTAGGTTTTCTTTTTTAAAGGTGACCGTGTTGTTCATCTTTTAGGTTTTTTTTTAAAGGGGACCGTGTTGTTCATCTGTTAGTGTTTTTTAAAGGGGACCGTGTTGTTCATTCTTTAGTTTTTTTTAAAGGGGACCGTGTTGCTCATCTTTTAGGTTTTCTTTTTTAAAGGGAACCGTGTTGCTCATCTTTTAGGTTTTTCTTTAAGGGGACCATGTTGTTCATGTTTTGGTCTTTTTTTAAGGGGACCGTGTTGTTCATCTGTTAGTGTTTTTAAAGGGGACCGTGTTGCTCATCTTTTAGGTTTTCTTTTTTAAAGGGGACGGTGTTGTTCATCTTTAAGGTCTTCTTTTTTAAAGTGGACCGTGTTGTTCATGTTTTAGGTCTTTTTTAAAGGGGACGGTGTTGTTCATCTGTTAGTGTTTTTCAAAGGGGACCGTGTTGTTCATCTTTTAGTTTTTTTTTAAGGGGACCGTGTTTTTAATCTTTTAGTTTTTTTTTAAGGGGACCGTTTTGCTCATCTTTTAGGTTTTTCTTAAAGGGGACCATGTTGTTCATGTTTTGGTCTTTTTTAAAGGGGACCGTGTTGTTCATCTGTTAGTGTTTTTTAAAGGGGACCGTGTTGTTCATCTGTTAATGTTTTTGAAAGGGGACCGTGTTGTTCATCTTTTAGGCTTTTTTTTAAAAGGGGACCGTGTTGCTCATCTTTTAGGTTTTCTTTTTTAAAGGGGACCGTGTTGTTCATCTTTAAGGTTTTTTTTCTTAAGGGGACCGTGTTGCTCATCTTTTAGTTTTTTTTAAAGGGGACCGTGTTGCTCATCTTTTAGTTTTATTTTAAAGGGGATCGTGTTGCTCATCTTTTAGGTTTTTTTTCTTAAGGGGACCGTGTTGCTCATCTTTTAGGTTTTTTTTCTTAAGGGGACCGTGTTGGTCATCTTTTAGTTTTTTTTAAAGGGGACAGTGTTGCTCATCTTTTAGGTTTTTTTTCAAGGGAACCGTGTTGCTCATCTTTTATTTTTTTTTAAAAGGGACCGTGTTGCTCATCTTTTAGTTTTTTTTTAAAGGAGACCGTGTTGCTCATCTTTTAGTTTTTTTTTAAAGGGGACCGTGTTTTTCATCTTTTAGTTTTTTTTTAAAGGGGACCGTGTTCCTCATCTTTTAGGTTTTCTTTTTTAAAGGGAATCGTGTTGTTCATCTTTTAGGTTTTCTTTTTTAAAAGGGACCGTGTTGTTGATCTTTTAGTTTTTTTTAAAGGGGACCGTGTTCCACATCTTTTAGGTTTTCTTTTTTAAAGGGGACCGTGTTCCTCATCATTTAGGCTTTTTTTAAAGGGGACCATGATGTTCATCTTTTAGGTTTTCTTTTTTAAAGGAGACCGTGTTCCTCATCTTTTAGGCTTTTTTTAAAGGGGACCGTGATGTTCATCTTTTAGGTTTTCTTTTTTAAAGGGGACCGTGTTGCTCATCTTTTAGGTTTTCTTTTTTAAAGGGGACCGTGTTGTTCATCTTTTAGGCTTTTTTTAAAGGGGACCGTGTTGTTCATCTTTTAGGTTTTCTTTTTTAAAGGGGACCGTGTTGCTCATCTTTTAGGTTTTCTTTTTTAAAGGGGACCGTGTTGTTCATCTTTTAGGTTTTCTTTTCTAAAGGGGATCGTGTTCCTCATCTTTTAGGTTTTCTTTTTTAAAGGGGATCGTGTTGTTCATCTTTTAGGCTTTTTTTAAATTGGACGGTGATGTTCATCTTTTAGGTTTTCTTTTTTAAAGGGGACCGTGTTGCTCATCTTTTAGGTTTTCTTTTTTAAAGGGGACCGTGTTGTTCATCTTTTAGGTTTTCTTTTCTAAAGGGGATCGTGTTCCTCATCTTTTAGGTTTTCTTTTTTAAAGGGGATCGTGTTGTTCATCTTTTAGTTTTTTTTAAAGGGGATCGTGTTCCTCATCTTTTAGGTTTTCTTTTCTAAAGAGGACCGTGTTGTTCATCTTTTAGGCTTTTTTTTAAAGGGAACCGTTTTGCTCATCTTTTAGTTTTTTTAAAGGGGACCGTGTTGCTCATCTTTTAGGTTTTTTTTAAAGGGGATCGTGTTCCTCATCTTTTAGGTTTTCTTTTTTAAAGGTGACCGTGTTGTTCATGTTTTAGGTCTTTTTTAAAGGGGACCGTGTTGTTCATCTGTTAGTGTTTTTAAAAGGGGACCGTGTTGTTCATCTGTTAGTGTTTTTTAAAGGGGACCGTATTGTTCATCCTTTAGTTTTTTTTAAAGGGGACCGTGTTGTTGATCTTTTAGGTTTTTAAAAGGGGACCGTGTTGCTCATCATTTAGGTTTTTCTTTTAGGGGACCATGTTGTTCATGTTTTGGTCTTTTTTAAAGGGGACCGTGTTGTTCATCTGTTAGGTTTTTTTAAAGGGGACCGTGATGTTCATCTTTTAGGTTTTCTTTTTTAAAGGGGACCGTGTTGCTCATCTTTTAGGTTTTCTTTTTTAAAGGGGACCGTGTTGTTCATCTTTTAGGCTTTTTTTAAAGGGGACCGTGTTGTTCATATTTTAGGTTTTCTTTTTTAAAGGGGACCGTGTTGCTCATCTTTTAGGTTTTCTTTTTTAAAGGGGACCGTGTTGTTCATCTTTTAGGTTTTCTTTTCTAAAGGGGATCGTGTTCCTCATCTTTTAGGTTTTCTTTTTTAAAGGGGATCGTGTTGTTCATCTTTTAGGCTTTTTTTAAATTGGACGGTGATGTTCATCTTTTAGGTTTTCTTTTTTAAAGGGGACCGTGTTGCTCATCTTTTAGGTTTTCTTTTTTAAAGGGGACCGTGTTGTTCATCTTTTAGGTTTTCTTTTCTAAAAGGGATCGTGTTCCTCATCTTTTAGGTTTTCTTTTTTAAAGGGGATCGTGTTGTTCATCTTTTAGTTTTTTTTAAAGGGGATCGTGTTCCTCATCTTTTAGGTTTTCTTTTCTAAAGAGGACCGTGTTGTTCATCTTTTAGGCTTTTTTTTAAAGGGAACCGTTTTGCTCATCTTTTAGTTTTTTTAAAGGGGACCGTGTTGCTCATCTTTTAGGTTTTTTTAAAGGGGATCGTGTTCCTCATCTTTTAGGTTTTCTTTTTTAAAGGTGACCGTGTTGTTCATGTTTTAGGTCTTTTTTAAAGGGGACCGTGTTGTTCATCTGTTAGTGTTTTTAAAAGGGGACCGTGTTGTTCATCTGTTAGTGTTTTTTAAAGGGGACCGTATTGTTCATTCTTTAGTTTTTTTTAAAGGGGACCGTGTTGTTGATCTTTTAGGTTTTTAAAAGGGGACCGTGTTGCTCATCATTTAGGTTTTTCTTTAAGGGGACCATGTTGTTCATGTTTTGGTCTTTTTTAAAGGGGACCGTGTTGTTCATCTGTTAGGTTTTTTTAAAGGGAACCGTGTTGTTCATCTTTTAGGTTTTCTTTTTTAAAGGGGACCGTGTTACTCATCTTTTAGGTTTTTTTAAAAGGGACCGTGTTGCTCATCTTTTAGGTTTTTTAAAGGGGATCGTGTTGTTCATGATTTGGTCTTTTGTAAAGGGGACCGTGTTGTTCATCTGTTAGTGTTTTTCAAAGGGGATCGTGTTGTTCATCTGTTAATGTTTTTGAAAGGTGACCGTGTTGTTCATCTTTTAGGTTTTTTCTTAAAGGGGACCGTGTTGCTCATCTTTTAGGTTTTCTTTTTTAGAGGGGACCGTGTTGTTCATCTTTTAGGTTTTTTCATAGGGGACCGTGTTATTCATCTTTTAGGTTTTTTTCTTAAAGGGGACCGTGTTGCTCATCTTTTAGGTTTCCTTTTTAAAAGGGAACCGTGTGGTTCATGTTTTAGGTCTTTTCCAAAGGGGACCGTGTTGTTCATCTGTTAGTGTTTTTAAAGGGGACCGTGTTGTTGATCTTTTAGGTTTTTTAAAGGGGACCGTGTTGCTCATCTTTTAGGTTTTCTTTTTCAAAGGGGACCGTATTGTTCATCTTTTAGTTTTTTTTGAAGGGGACCGTGTTGTTCATCTTTTAGGTTTTCTTTTTTAAAGGGGACCGTGTTGTTCATCTTTTAGGTTTTCTTTTTAAAAGGAGACCGTGTTGCTCATCTTGTAGTGTTTTTTAAAAGGGGACCGTGTTGCTCATCTTTTTTTTTTTTTTTTAAAGGGAACCGTTTTGCTCATCTTTTAGTTTTTTTAAAGGGAACCGTGTTGTTCATCTTTTAGGTTTTTTCTTAAAGGGGACCGTGTTGCTCATCTTTTAGGTTCTCTTTTTTAGAGGGGACCGTGTTGTTCATCTTTTAGGTTTTTTCATAGGGGACCGTGTTATTCATCTTTTAGGTTTTTTCTTAAAGGGGACCGTGTTGCTCATCTTTTAGTTTTTTTTTAAAGGGGACCGTGTTGTTCATCTTTTAGGTTTTCTTTTTTAAACGGGACCGTGTTTTTCATCTTTTAGGTTTTCTTTTTTAAAGGGGACCGTGTTCCTCATCTTCTAGGTTTTCTTTTTTAAAGGGGACCGTGTTCCTCATCTTCTAGGTTTTCTTTTTTAAAGGGGACCGTGTTTTTCATCTTTAAGGTTTTCTTTTTTAAAGGGAACCGTGTTGTTCATGTTTTAGGTCTTTTTTAAAGGGGACCGTGTTGTTCAACTGTTAGTGTTTTTTTAAAGGGAACCGTGTTGCTCATCTTTTAGTTTTTTTAAGGGGACCGTGTTGTTGATCTTTTAGGTTTTTTAAAAGGGGACCGTGTTCCTCATCTTCTAGGTTTTCTTTTTTAAAAGGGACCGTGTTTTTCATCTTTTAGGTCTTTTTTTTAAAGGGGACCGTGTTGTTCATCTGTTAGTGTTTTTAAAAGGGGACCGTGTTGCTCATCTTTTAGGTTTTCTTTTTTAAAGGGGACCGTGTTGTTCATCTTTAAGGTCTTCTTTTTTAAAGTGGACCGTGTTGTTCATGTTTTAGGTCTTTTTTAAAGGGGACCGTGTTGTTCATCTGTTAGTGTTTTTAAAATGGGACCGTGTTGTTCATCTATTAGTTTTTTTTAAAGGGGACCGTGTTGCTGATCTTTTAGGTTTTTCTTAAAGGGGATCATGTTGTTCATGTTTTGGTCTTTTTTAAAGGGGACCGTGTTGTTCATCTGTTAGTGTTTTTAAAAGGGGACCGTGTTGTTCATCTGTAAAAGTTTTTGAAAGGGGATCGTGTTGCTCATCTCTTAGGTTTTCTTTTTTAAAGGGGATCGTGTTCCTCATCTTTTAGGTTTTCTTTTTTAAAGGGGACCGTGTTGTTGATCTTTTAGGTTTTTTTAAAGGGGACCGTGTTGCTCATCTTTTAGGTTTTCTTTTTTAAAGGGGACCGTGTTGCTCATCTTTTAGGTTTTCTTTTTTAAAGGGAACCGTGTTGTTGATCTTTAGTTTTTTTTTAAAGGGGATCGTGTTCCTCATCTTTTAGGTTTTCTTTTTTAAAGGGGACCGTGTTGTTCATCTTTAGTTTTTTTTAAAGGGGATCGTGTTCCTCATCTTTTAGGTTTTCTTTTTTAAAGAGGACTGTGTTGTTCATCTTTTAGTTTTTTTTTAAAGGGGACCGTGTTGTTCATATTTTAGGTTTTCTTTTGATAAGGAGACCGTGTTGCTCATCTTTTAGTTTTTTTTAAAGGGGACCGTGTTGCTCATCTTTTAGGTTTTTCTTAAAGAGGACCATGTTGTTCATGTTTTGGTCTTTTTAAAAGGGGACCGTGTTGTTGACCTTTTAGATTTTTTTAAAGGGGACCGTGTTGTTCATCTTTTAGGTTTTTTTTTAAAGGGGACCGTGTTGTTCATCTTTTAGGTTTTTTTTTAAAGGGGACCGTGTTGCTCATCTTTTAGGTTTTTTTTTAAAGGGGACCGTGTTGTTCATCTGTTAGTGTTTTTTAAAGGGGACCGTGTTGTTCATCCTTTAGTTTTTTTTAAAGGGGACCGTGTTGCTCATCTTTTAGGTTTTCTTTTTTAAAGGGAACCGTGTTGCTCATCTTTTAGGTTTTTCTTTAAGGGGACCATGTTGTTCATGTTTTGGTCTTTTTTTAAGGGGACCGTGTTGTTCATCTGTTAGTGTTTTTAAAGGGGACCGTGTTGCTCATCTTTTAGGTTTTCTTTTTTAAAGGGGACCGTGTTGTTCATCTTTAAGGTCTTCTTTTTTAAAGTGGACCGTGTTGTTCATGTTTTAGGTCTTTTTTAAAGGGGACGGTGTTGTTCATCTGTTAGTGTTTTTCAAAGGGGACCGTGTTGTTCATCTTTTAGTTTTTTTTTAAGGGGACCGTGTTTTTAATCTTTTAGTTTTTTTTTAAGGGGACCGTTTTCCTCATCTTTTAGGTTTTTCTTAAAGGGGACCATGTTGTTCATGTTTTGGTCTTTTTTAAAGGGGACCGTGTTGTTGATCTTTTAGTTTTTTTTTTAAAGGGGACCGTGTTCCTCATCTTTTAGGTTTTCTTTTTTAAAGGGGACCGTGTTGTTCATCTTTTATTTTTTTTTAAAGGGGACCGTGTTCCTCATCTTTTAGGTTTTCTTTTTTAAAGGGGACCATGTTGTTCATCTTTTATTTTTTTTTTAAAGGGGACCGTGTTATTCATCTTTTAGGTTTTTTTTCTTAAGGGGACCGTGTTCCTCATCTTTTAGGTTTTCTTTTTTAAAGGGGACCGTGTTGTTCATCATTTATTTTTTTTTAAAGGGGACCGTGTTCCTCATCTTTTAGGTTTTCTTTTTTAAAGGGGACCGTGTTGCTCATCTTTTATTTTTTTTTAAAAGGAACCGTGTTGTTCATCTTTTAGTTTTTTTTTAAAGGGAACCGTGTTGTTCATCTTTTAGGTTTTCTTTTTTAAAGGGAACCGTGTTGTTCATCTTTTAGGTTTTTTTAAAGGGGACCATGTTGTTGATCTTTTAGGTTTTCTTTTTTAAAGGGGATCGTGTTGTTCATCTTTTAGTTTTTTTCTTAAAGGGGATCGTGTTCCTCATCTTTTAGGTTTTCTTTTTTAAAGGGGACCGTGTTGTTGATCTTTTAGTTTTTTTTAAAGGGGACCGTGTTGCTCATCTTTTAGGTTTTCTTTTTTAAAGGGGACCGTGTTGCTCATCTTTTAGGTTTTCTTTTTTAAAGGGAACCGTGTTGTTGATCTTTAGTTTTTTTTTAAAGGGGATCGTGTTCCTCATCTTTTAGGTTTTCTTTTTTAAAGGGGACCGTGTTGTTCATCTTTAGTTTTTTTTAAAGGGGATCGTGTTCCTCATCTTTTAGGTTTTCTTTTTTAAAGAGGACCGTGTTGTTCATCTTTTAGGTTTTTTTTAAAGGGGACCGTGTTGTTCATATTTTAGGTTTTCTTTTGATAAGGAGACCGTGTTGCTCATCTTTTAGTTTTTTTTAAAGGGGACCGTGTTGCTCATCTTTTAGGTTTTTCTTAAAGAGGACCATGTTGTTCATGTTTTGGTCTTTTTAAAAGGGGACCGTGTTGTTGACCTTTTAGATTTTTTTAAAGGGGACCGTGTTGTTCATCTTTTAGGTTTTTTTTTAAAGGGGACCGTGTTGTTCATCTTTTAGGTTTTTTTTTAAAGGGGACCGTGTTGCTCATCTTTTAGGTTTTTTTTTAAAGGGGACCGTGTTGTTCATCTGTTAGTGTTTTTTAAAGGGGACCGTGTTGTTCATCCTTTAGTTTTTTTTAAAGGGGACCGTGTTGCTCATCTTTTAGGTTTTCTTTTTTAAAGGGAACCGTGTTGCTCATCTTTTAGGTTTTTCTTTAAGGGGACCATGTTGTTCATGTTTTGGTCTTTTTTTAAGGGGACCGTGTTGTTCATCTGTTAGTGTTTTTAAAGGGGACCGTGTTGCTCATCTTTTAGGTTTTCTTTTTTAAAGGGGACCGTGTTGTTCATCTTTAAGGTCTTCTTTTTTAAAGTGGACCGTGTTGTTCATGTTTTAGGTCTTTTTTAAAGGGGACGGTGTTGTTCATCTGTTAGTGTTTTTCAAAGGGGACCGTGTTGTTCATCTTTTAGTTTTTTTTTAAGGGGACCGTGTTTTTAATCTTTTAGTTTTTTTTTAAGGGGACCGTTTTCCTCATCTTTTAGGTTTTTCTTAAAGGGGACCATGTTGTTCATGTTTTGGTCTTTTTTAAAGGGGACCGTGTTGTTGATCTTTTAGTTTTTTTTTTAAAGGGGACCGTGTTCCTCATCTTTTAGGTTTTCTTTTTTAAAGGGGACCGTGTTGTTCATCTTTTATTTTTTTTTAAAGGGGACCGTGTTCCTCATCTTTTAGGTTTTCTTTTTTAAAGGGGACCATGTTGTTCATCTTTTATTTTTTTTTTAAAGGGGACCGTGTTATTCATCTTTTAGGTTTTTTTTCTTAAGGGGACCGTGTTCCTCATCTTTTAGGTTTTCTTTTTTAAAGGGGACCGTGTTGTTCATCATTTATTTTTTTTTAAAGGGGACCGTGTTCCTCATCTTTTAGGTTTTCTTTTTTAAAGGGGACCGTGTTGCTCATCTTTTATTTTTTTTTAAAAGGAACCGTGTTGTTCATCTTTTAGTTTTTTTTTAAAGGGAACCGTGTTGTTCATCTTTTAGGTTTTCTTTTTTAAAGGGAACCGTGTTGTTCATCTTTTAGGTTTTTTTAAAGGGGACCATGTTGTTGATCTTTTAGGTTTTCTTTTTTAAAGGGGATCGTGTTGTTCATCTTTTAGTTTTTTTCTTAAAGGGGATCGTGTTCCTCATCTTTTAGGTTTTCTTTTTTAAAGGGGACCGTGTTGTTGATCTTTTAGGTTTTTTTAAAGGGGACCGTGTTGCTCATCTTTTAGGTTTTCTTTTTTAAAGGGGACCGTGTTGCTCATCTTTTAGGTTTTCTTTTTTAAAGGGAACCGTGTTGTTGATCTTTAGTTTTTTTTTAAAGGGGATCGTGTTCCTCATCTTTTAGGTTTTCTTTTTTAAAGGGGACCGTGTTGTTCATCTTTAGTTTTTTTTAAAGGGGATCGTGTTCCTCATCTTTTAGGTTTTCTTTTTTAAAGAGGACCGTGTTGTTCATCTTTTAGGTTTTTTTTAAAGGGGACCGTGTTGTTCATATTTTAGGTTTTCTTTTGATAAGGAGACCGTGTTGCTCATCTTTTAGTTTTTTTTAAAGGGGACCGTGTTGCTCATCTTTTAGGTTTTTCTTAAAGAGGACCATGTTGTTCATGTTTTGGTCTTTTTAAAAGGGGACCGTGTTGTTGACCTTTTAGATTTTTTTAAAGGGGACCGTGTTGTTCATCTTTTAGGTTTTTTTTTAAAGGGGACCGTGTTGTTCATCTTTTAGGGTTTTTTTTTAAGGGGACCGTGTTGCTCATCTTTTAGGTTTTCTTTTTTAAAGGTGACCGTGTTGTTCATCTTTTAGGTTTTTTTTTAAAGGGGACCGTGTTGTTCATTTGTTAGTGTTTTTTAAAGGGGACCGTGTTGTTCATCCTTTAGTTTTTTTTAAAGGGGACCGTGTTGCTCATCTTTTAGGTTTTCTTTTTTAAAGGGGACCGTGTTGCTCATCTTTTAGGTTTTCTTTTTTAAAGGGAACCGTGTTGTTGATCTTTAGTTTTTTTTTAAAGGGGATCGTGTTCCTCATCTTTTAGGTTTTCTTTTTTAAAGGGGACCGTGTTGTTCATGTTTAGTTTTTTTTAAAGGGGATCGTGTTCCTCATCTTTTAGGTTTTCTTTTTTAAAGAGGACCATGTTGTTCATCTTTTAGGTTTTTTTTAAAGGGGACCGTGTTGTTCATATTTTAGGTTTTCTTTTGATAAGGAGAACGTGTTGCTCATCTTTTAGTTTTTTTTAAAGGGGACCGTGTTGCTCATCTTTTAGGTTTTTCTTAAAGAGGACCATGTTGTTCATGTTTTGGTCTTTTTAAAAGGGGACCGTGTTGTTGACCTTTTAGATTTTTTTAAAGGGGACCGTGTTGTTCATCTTTTAGGTTTTTTTTTAAAGGGGACCGTGTTGTTCATCTTTTAGGTTTTTTTTTAAAGGGGACCGTGTTGCTCATCTTTTAGGTTTTCTTTTTTAAAGGTGACCGTGTTGTTCATCTTTTAGGTTTTTTTTTAAAGGGGACCGTGTTGTTCATCTGTTAGTGTTTTTTAAAGGGGACCGTGTTGTTCATCCTTTAGTTTTTTTTAAAGGGGACCGTGTTGCTCATCTTTTAGGTTTTCTTTTTTAAAGGGAACCGTGTTGCTCATCTTTTAGGTTTTTCTTTAAGGGGACCATGTTGTTCATGTTTTGGTCTTTTTTTAAGGGGACCGTGTTGTTCATCTGTTAGTGTTTTTAAAGGGGACCGTGTTGCTCATCTTTTAGGTTTTCTTTTTTAAAGGGGACCGTGTTGTTCATCTTTAAGGTCTTCTTTTTTAAAGTGGACCGTGTTGTTCATGTTTTAGGTCTTTTTTAAAGTGGACGGTGTTGTTCATCTGTTAGTGTTTTTCAAAGGGGACCGTGTTGTTCATCTTTTAGTTTTTTTTTAAGGGGACCGTGTTTTTAATCTTTTAGTTTTTTTTTAAGGGGACCATTTTCCTCATCTTTTAGGTTTTTCTTAAAGGGGACCATGTTGTTCATGTTTTGGTCTTTTTTAAAGGGGACCGTGTTGTTCATCTGTTAGTGTTTTTTAAAGGGGACCGTGTTGTTCATCTGTTAATGTTTTTGAAAGGGGACCGTGTTGTTCATCTTTTAGGCTTTTTTTTAAAAGGGGACCGTGTTGCTCATCTTTTAGGTTTTCTTTTTTAAAGGGGACCGTGTTGCTCATCTTTTAGGTTTTTTCAAAGGGGACCGTGTTGCTGATCTTTTAGTTTTATTTTAAAGGGGATCGTGTTGCTCATCTTTTAGGTTTTTTTTCTTAAGGGGACCGTGTTGCTCATCTTTTAGGTTTTTTTTCTTAAGGGGACCGTGTTGGTCATCTTTTAGTTTTTTTTAAAGGGGACAGTGTTGCTCATCTTTTAGGTTTTTTTTCAAGGGAACCGTGTTGCTCATCTTTTATTTTTTTTTAAAAGGGACCGTGTTGCTCATCTTTTAGTTTTTTTTAAAGGGGACCGTGTTGCTCATCTTTTAGGTTTTTCTTAAAGAGGACCATGTTGTTCATGTTTTGGTCTTTTTAAAAGGGGACCGTGTTGTTGATCTTTTAGATTTTTTTAAAGGGGACCGTGTTGTTCATCTTTTAGGTTTTTTTTTAAAGGGGACCGTGTTGCTCATCTTTTAGGTTTTCTTTTTTAAAGGTGACCGTGTTGTTCATCTTTTATGTTTTTTTTTAAAGGGGACCGTGTTGTTCATCTGTTAGTGTTTTTTAAAGGGGACCGTGTTGTTCATCCTTTAGTTTTTTTTAAAGGGGACCGTGTTGCTCATCTTTTAGGTTTTCTTTTTTAAAGGGAACCGTGTTGCTCATCTTTTAGGTTTTTCTTTAAGGGGACCATGTTGTTCATGTTTTGGTCTTTTTTTAAGGGGACCGTGTTGTTCATCTGTTAGTGTTTTTAAAGGGGACCGTGTTGCTCATCTTTTAGGTTTTCTTTTTTAAAGGGGACCGTGTTGTTCATCTTTAAGGTCTTCTTTTTTAAAGTGGACCGTGTTGTTCATGTTTTAGGTCTTTTTTAAAGGGGACGGTGTTGTTCATCTGTTAGTGTTTTTCAAAGGGGACCGTGTTGTTCATCTTTTAGTTTTTTTTTAAGGGGACCGTGTTTTTAATCTTTTAGTTTTTTTTTAAGGGGACCGTTTTGCTCATCTTTTAGGTTTTTCTTAAAGGGGACCATGTTGTTCATGTTTTGGTCTTTTTTAAAGGGGACCGTGTTGTTGATCTTTTAGTTTTTTTTTTAAAGGGGACCGTGTTCCTCATCTTTTAGGTTTTCTTTTTTAAAGGGGACCGTGTTGTTCATCTTTTATTTTTTTTTAAAGGGGACCGTGTTCCTCATCTTTTAGGTTTTCTTTTTTAAAGGGGACCATGTTGTTCATCTTTTATTTTATTTTTAAAGGGGACCGTGTTATTCATCTTTTAGGTTTTTTTCTTAAGGGGACCGTGTTCCTCATCTTTTAGGTTTTCTTTTTTAAAGAGGACCGTGTTGTTCATCTTTTATTTTTTTTTAAAGGGGACCGTGTTCCTCATCTTTTAGGTTTTCTTTTTTAAAGGGGACCGTGTTGCTCATCTTTTATTTTTTTTTAAAAGGAACCGTGTTGTTCATCTTTTAGTTTTTTTTTAAAGGGAACCGTGTTGTTCATCTTTTAGGTTTTCTTTTTGAAAGGGAACCGTGTTGTTCATCTTTTAGGTTTTTTTAAAGGGGACCATGTTGTTGATCTTTTAGGTTTTCTTTTTTAAAGGGGATCGTGTTGTTCATCTTTTAGTTTTTTTCTTAAAGGGGATCGTGTTCCTCATCTTTTAGGTTTTCTTTTTTAAAGGGGACCGTGTTGTTGATCTTTTAGTTTTTTTTAAAGGGGACCGTGTTGCTCATCTTTTAGGTTTTCTTTTTTAAAGGGGACCGTGTTGCTCATCTTTTAGGTTTTCTTTTTTAAAGGGGACCGTGTTGCTCATCTTTTAGGTTTTCTTTTTTAAAGGGAACCGTGTTGTTGATCTTTAGTTTTTTTTTAAAGGGGATCGTGTTCCTCATCTTTTAGGTTTTCTTTTTTAAAGGGGACCGTGTTGTTCATCTTTAGTTTTTTTTAAAGGGGATCGTGTTCCTCATCTTTTAGGTTTTCTTTTTTAAAGAGGACCGTGTTGTTCATCTTTTAGGTTTTTTTTAAAGGGGACCGTGTTGTTCATATTTTAGGTTTTCTTTTGATAAGGAGACCGTGTTGCTCATCTTTTAGTTTTTTTTAAAGGGGACCGTGTTGCTCATCTTTTAGGTTTTTCTTAAAGAGGACCATGTTGTTCATGTTTTGGTCTTTTTAAAAGGGGACCGTGTTGTTGACCTTTTAGATTTTTTTAAAGGGGACCGTGTTGTTCATCTTTTAGGTTTTTTTTTAAAGGGGACCGTGTTGTTCATCTTTTAGGTTTTTTTTTAAAGGGGACCGTGTTGCTCATCTTTTAGGTTTTCTTTTTTAAAGGTGACCGTGTTGTTCATCTTTTAGGTTTTTTTTTAAAGGGGACCGTGTTGTTCATCTGTTAGTGTTTTTTAAAGGGGACGGTGTTGTTCATCCTTTAGTTTTTTTTAAAGGGGACCGTGTTGCTCATCTTTTAGGTTTTCTTTTTTAAAGGGAACCGTGTTGCTCATCTTTTAGGTTTTTCTTTAAGGGGACCATGTTGTTCATGTTTTGGTCTTTTTTTAAGGGGACCGTGTTGTTCATCTGTTAGTGTTTTTAAAGGGGACCGTGTTGCTCATCTTTTAGGTTTTCTTTTTTAAAGGGGACCGTGTTGTTCATCTTTAAGGTCTTCTTTTTTAAAGTGGACCGTGTTGTTCATGTTTTAGGTCTTTTTTAAAGGGGACGGTGTTGTTCATCTGTTAGTGTTTTTCAAAGGGGACCGTGTTGTTCATCTTTTAGTTTTTTTTTAAGGGGACCGTGTTTTTAATCTTTTAGTTTTTTTTTAAGGGAACCGTTTTGCTCATCTTTTAGGTTTTTCTTAAAGGGGACCATGTTGTTCATGTTTTGGTCTTTTTTAAAGGGGACCGTGTTGTTCATCTGTTAGTGTTTTTTAAAGGGGACCGTGTTGTTCATCTGTTAATGTTTTTGAAAGGGGACCGTGTTGTTCATCTTTTAGGCTTTTTTTTAAAAGGGGACCGTGTTGCTCATCTTTTAGGTTTTCTTTTTTAAAGGGGACCGTGTTGTTCATCTTTAAGGTTTTTTTTCTTAAGGGGACCGTGTTGCTCATCTTTTAGTTTTTTTCAAAGGGGACCGTGTTGCTCATCTTTTAGTTTTATTTTAAAGGGGATCGTGTTGCTCATCTTTTAGGTTTTTTTTCTTAAGGGGACAGTGTTGCTCATCTTTTAGGTTTTTTTTCAAGGGAACCGTGTTGCTCATCTTTTATTTTTTTTTAAAAGGGACCGTGTTGCTCATCTTTTAGTTTTTTTTAAAGGGGACCGTGTTGCTCATCTTTTAGGTTTTTCTTAAAGAGGACCATGTTGTTCATGTTTTGGTCTTTTTAAAAGGGGACCGTGTTGTTGATCTTTGAGATTTTTTTAAAGGGGACCGTGTTGTTCATCTTTTAGGTTTTTTTTTAAAGGGGACCGTGTTGCTCATCTTTTAGGTTTTCTTTTTTAAAGGTGACCGTGTTGTTCATCTTTTAGGTTTTTTTTTAAAGGGGACCGTGTTGTTCATCTGTTAGTGTTTTTTAAAGGGGACCGTGTTGTTCATCCTTTAGTTTTTTTTAAAGGGGACCGTGTTGCTCATCTTTTAGGTTTTCTTTTTTAAAGGGAACCGTGTTGCTCATCTTTTAGGTTTTTCTTTAAGGGGACCATGTTGTTCATGTTTTGGTCTTTTTTTAAGGGGACCGTGTTGTTCATCTGTTAGTGTTTTTAAAGGGGACCGTGTTGCTCATCTTTTAGGTTTTCTTTTTTAAAGGGGACGGTGTTGTTCATCTTTAAGGTCTTCCTTTTTAAAGTGGACCGTGTTGTTCATGTTTTAGGTCTTTTTTAAAGGGGACGGTGTTGTTCATCTGTTAGTGTTTTTCAAAGGGGACCGTGTTGTTCATCTTTTAGTTTTTTTTTAAGGGGACCGTGTTTTTAATCTTTTAGTTTTTTTTTAAGGGGACCGTTTTGCTCATCTTTTAGGTTTTTCTTAAAGGGGACCATGTTGTTCATGTTTTGGTCTTTTTTAAAGGGGACCGTGTTGTTCATCTGTTAGTGTTTTTTAAAGGGGACCGTGTTGTTCATCTGTTAATGTTTTTGAAAGGGGACCGTGTTGTTCATCTTTTAGGCTTTTTTTTAAAAGGGGACCGTGTTGCTCATCTTTTAGGTTTTCTTTTTTAAAGGGGACCGTTTTGTTCATCTTTAAGGTTTTTTTTCTTAAGGGGACCGTGTGGCTCATCTTTTAGTTTTTTTCAAAGGGGACCGTGTTGCTCATCTTTTAGTTTTATTTTAAAGGGGATCGTGTTGCTCATCTTTTAGGTTTTTTTTCTTAAGGGGACCGTGTTGCTCATCTTTTAGGTTTTTTTTCTTAAGGGGACCGTGTTGTTCATCTGTTATTTTTTTTAAAGGGGACAGTGTTGCTCATCTTTTAGGTTTTTTTTCAAGGGAACCGTGTTGCTCATCTTTTATTTTTTTTTAAAAGGGACCGTGTTGCTCATCTTTTAGTTTTTTTTAAAGGAGACCGTGTTGCTCATCTTTTAGTTTTTTTTTAAAGGGGACCGTGTTTTTCATCTTTTAGTTTTTTTTTAAAGGGGACCGTGTTCCTCATCTTTTAGGTTTTCTTTTTTAAAGGGAATTGTGTTGTTCATCTTTTAGGTTTTCTTTTTTAAAAGGGACCGTGTTGTTGATCTTTTAGTTTTTTTTAAAGGGGACCGTGTTCCACATCTTTTAGGTTTTCTTTTTTAAAGGGGACCGTGTTCCTCATCATTTAGGCTTTTTTTAAATGGGACCATGATGTTCATCTTTTAGGTTTTCTTTTTTAAAGGAGACCGTGTTCCTCATCTTTTAGGCTTTTTTTAAAGGGGACCGTGATGTTCATCTTTTAGGTTTTCTTTTTTAAAGGGGACCGTGTTGCTCATCTTTTAGGTTTTCTTTTTTAAAGGGGACCGTGTTGTTCATCTTTTAGGCTTTTTTTTAAAGGGGACCGTGTTGTTCATCTTTTTGGTTTTCTTTTTTAAAGGGGACCGTGTTGCTCATCTTTTAGGTTTTCTTTTTTAAAGGGGACCGTGTTGTTCATCTTTTAGGTTTTCTTTTCTAAAGGGGATCGTGTTCCTCATCTTTTAGGTTTTCTTTTTTAAAGGGGATCGTGTTGTTCATCTTTTAGGCTTTTTTTAAATTGGACGGTGATGTTCATCTTTTAGGTTTTCTTTTTTAAAGGGGACCGTGTTGCTCATCTTTTAGGTTTTCTTTTTTAAAGGGGACCGTGTTGTTCATCTTTTAGGTTTTCTTTTCTAAAGGGGATCGTGTTCCTCATCTTTTAGGTTTTCTTTTTTAAAGGGGATCGTGTTGTTCATCTTTTAGTTTTTTTTAAAGGGGATCGTGTTCCTCATCTTTTAGGTTTTCTTTTCTAAAGAGGACCGTGTTGTTCATCTTTTAGGCTTTTTTTTAAAGGGAACCGTTTTGCTCATCTTTTAGTTTTTTTAAAGGGGACCGTGTTGCTCATCTTTTAGGTTTTTTTAAAGGGGATCGTGTTCCTCATCTTTTAGGTTTTCTTTTTTAAAGGTGACCGTGTTGTTCATGTTTTAGGTCTTTTTTAAAGGGGACCGTGTTGTTCATCTGTTAGTGTTTTTAAAAGGGGACCGTGTTGTTCATCTGTTAGTGTTTTTTAAAGGGGACCGTATTGTTCATCCTTTAGTTTTTTTTAAAGGGGACCGTGTTGTTGATCTTTTAGGTTTTTAAAAGGGGACCGTGTTGCTCATCATTTAGGTTTTTCTTTAAGGGGACCATGTTGTTCATGTTTTGGTCTTTTTTAAAGGGGACCGTGTTGTTCATCTGTTAGGTTTTTTTTAAAGGGGACCGTGTTGTTCATCTTTTAGGTTTTCTTTTTTAAAGGGGACCGTGTTACTCATCTTTTAGGTTTTTTTAAAAGGGACCGTGTTGCTCATCTTTTAGGTTTTTTAAAGGGGATCGTGTTGTTCATGATTTGGTCTTTTGTAAAGGGGACCGTGTTGTTCATCTGTTAGTGTTTTTCAAAGGGGATCGTGTTGTTCATCTGTTAATGTTTTTGAAAGGTGACCGTGTTGTTCTTCTTTTAGGTTTTTTCTTAAAGGGGACCGTGTTGCTCATCTTTTAGGTTTTCTTTTTTAGAGGGGACGTGTTGTTCATCTTTTAGGTTTTTTCATAGGGGACCGTGTTATTCATCTTTTAGGTTTTTTCTTAAAGGGGACCGTGTTGCTCATCTTTTAGGTTTCCTTTTTAAAAGGGAACCGTGTGGTTCATGTTTTAGGTCTTTTCCAAAGGGGACCGTGTTGTTCATCTGTTAGTGTTTTTAAAGGGGACCGTGTTGTTGATCTTTTAGGTTTTTTAAAGGGGACCGTGTTGCTCATCTTTTAGGTTTTCTTTTTCAAAGGGGACCGTATTGTTCATCTTTTAGTTTTTTTTGAAGGGGACCGTGTTGTTCATCTTTTAGGTTTTCTTTTTTAAAGGGGACCGTGTTGTTCATCTTTTAGGTTTTCTTTTTAAAAGGAGACCGTGTTGCTCATCTTGTAGTGTTTTTTAAAAGGGGACCGTGTTGCTCATCTTTTAGTTTTTTTTTTAAAGGGAACCGTTTTGCTCATCTTTTAGTTTTTTTAAAGGGGACCGTGTTGTTCATCTTTTAGGTTTTTTCTTAAAGGGGACCGTGTTGCTCATCTTTTAGGTTTTCTTTTTTAGAGGGGACCGTGTTGTTCATCTTTTAGGTTTTTTCATAGGGGACCGTGTTATTCATCTTTTAGGTTTTTTCTTAAAGGGGACCGTGTTGCTCATCTTTTAGGTTTTTTTTTAAAGGGGACCGTGTTGTTCATCTTTTAGGTTTTCTTTTTTAAACGGGACCGTGTTTTTCATCTTTTAGGTTTTCTTTTTTAAAGGGGACCGTGTTCCTCATCTTCTAGGTTTTCTTTTTTAAAGGGGACCGTGTTCCTCATCTTCTAGGTTTTCTTTTTTAAAGGGGACCGTGTTTTTCATCTTTAAGGTTTTCTTTTTTAAAGGGAACCGTGTTGTTCATGTTTTAGGTCTTTTTTAAAGGGGACCGTGTTGTTCAACTGTTAGTGTTTTTTTTAAAGGGAACCGTGTTGCTCATCTTTTAGTTTTTTTAAGGGGACCGTGTTGTTGATCTTTTAGGTTTTTTAAAAGGGGACCGTGTTCCTCATCTTCTAGGTTTTCTTTTTTAAAGGGGACCGTGTTTTTCATCTTTTAGGTCTTTTTTTTAAAGGGGACCGTGTTGTTCATCTGTTAGTGTTTTTAAAAGGGGACCGTGTTGCTCATCTTTTAGGTTTTCTTTTTTAAAGGGGACCGTGTTGTTCATCTTTAAGGTCTTCTTTTTTAAAGTGGACCGTGTTGTTCATGTTTTAGGTCTTTTTTAAAGGGGACCGTGTTGTTCATCTGTTAGTGTTTTTAAAATGGGACCGTGTTGTTCATCTATTAGTTTTTTTTTAAAGGGGACCGTGTTGCTCATCTTTTAGGTTTTTCTTAAAGGGGATCATGTTGTTCATGTTTTGGTCTTTTTTAAAGGGGACCGTGTTGTTCATCTGTTAGTGTTTTTAAAAGGGGACCGTGTTGTTCATCTGTTAAAGTTTTTGAAAGGGGATCGTGTTGCTCATCTCTTAGGTTTTCTTTTTTAAAGGGGAACGTGTTGTTCATCTTTTAGGTTTTCTTTTTAAAAGGAGACCGTGTTGCTCATCTTGTAGTGTTTTTTAAAAGGGGACCATGTTGCTCATCTTTTAGGCTTTTTTTTTAAAGGGAACTGTTTTGCTCATCTTTTAGTTTTTTTAAAGGGGACCGTGTTGCTCATCTTTTAGGTTTTTTAAAGGGGATCGTGTTCCTCATCTTTTAGGTTTTCTTTTTTAAAGGTGACCGTGTTGTTCATGTTTTAGGTCTTTTTTAAAGGGGACCGTGTTGTTCATCTGTTAGTGTTTTTAAAAGGGGACCGTGTTGTTCATCTGTTAGTGTTTTTTAAAGGGGACCGTATTGTTCATCCTTTAGTTTTTTTTTAAGGGGACCGTGTTGTTGATCTTTTAGGTTTTTAAAAGGGGACCGTGTTGCTCATCATTTAGGTTTTTCTTTAAGGGGACCATGTTGTTCATGTTTTGGTCTTTTTTAAAGGGGACCGTGTTGTTCATCTGTTAGGTTTTTTTTAAAGGGAACCGTGTTGTTCATCTTTTAGGTTTTCTTTTTTAAAGGGGACCGTGTTACTCATCTTTTAGGTTTTTTTAAAGGGGACCGTGTTGCTCATCTTTTAGGTTTTTTAAAGGGGATCGTGTTGTTCATGATTTGGTCTTTTTTAAAGGGGACCGTGTTGTTCATCTGTTAGTGTTTTTCAAAGGGGATCGTGTTGTTCATCTGTTAATGTTTTTTAAAGGTGACCGTGTTGTTCATCTTTTAGGTTTTTTCTTAAAGGGGACCGTGTTGCTCATCTTTTAGGTTTTCTTTTTTAGAGGGGACCGTGTTGTTCATCTTTTAGGTTTTTTCATAGGGGACCGTGTTATTCATCTTTTAGGTTTTTTCTTAAAGGGGACCGTGTTGCTCATCTTTTAGGTTTCCTTTTTAAAAGGGAACCGTGTGGTTCATGTTTTAGGTCTTTTCCAAAGGGGACCGTGTTGTTCATCTGTTAGTGTTTTTAAAGGGGACCGTGTTGTTGATCTTTTAGGTTTTTTAAAGGGGACGTGTTGCTCATCTTTTAGGTTTTCTTTTTTAAAGGGGACCGTGTTTTTCATCTTTTAGGTTTTCTTTTTAAAAGGAGACCGTGTTGCTCATCTTGTAGTGTTTTTTAAAAGGGGACCGTGTTGCTCATCTTTTAGGTTTTTTTTTTCAAAGGGGACCGTGTTGTTCATGTTTTAGGTCTTTTTTAAAGGGGACCGTGTTGTTCATCTGTTAGTGTTTTTAAAAGGGGACCGTGTTGTTCATCTGTTAGTGTTTTTTAAAGGGGACCGTATTGTTCATCCTTTAGTTTTTTTAAAGGGGACCGTGTTGTTGATCTTTTAGGTTTTTAAAAGGGGACCGTGTTGCTCATCATTTAGGTTTTTCTTTAAGGGGACCATGTTGTTCATGATTTGGTCTTTTTTAAAGGGGACCGTGTTGTTAATCTGTTAGTTTTTTTTAAAGGGGACCGTGTTGTTCATCTTTTAGGTTTTCTTTTTTAAAGGGGACCGTGTTACTCATCTTTTAGGTTTTTTTAAAGGGGACCGTGTTGCTCATCTTTTAGGTTTTTTAAAGGGGATCGTGTTGTTCATGATTTGGTCTTTTTTAAAGGGGACCGTGTTGTTCATCTGTTAGTGTTTTTCAAAGGGGATCGTGTTGTTCATCTGTTAATGTGTTTGAAAGGTGACCGTGTTGTTCATCTTTTAGGTTTTTTCTTAAAGGGGACCGTGTTGCTCATCTTTTAGGTTTTCTTTTTTAGAGGGGACCGTGTTGATCATCTTTTAGGTTTTTTCATAGGGGACCGTGTTATTCATCTTTTAGGTTTTTTCTTAAAGGGGACCGTGTTGCTCATCTTTTAGGTTTCCTTTTTAAAAGGGAACCGTGTGGTTCATGTTTTAGGTCTTTTCCAAAGGGGACCGTGTTGTTCATCTGTTAGTGTTTTTAAAGGGGACCGTGTTGTTGATCTTTTAGGTTTTTTAAAGGGGCTCATCTTTTAGGTTTCCTTTTTAAAAGGGAACCGTGTGGTTCATGTTTTAGGTCTTTTCCAAAGGGGACCGTGTTGTTCATCTGTTAGTGTTTTTAAAGGGGACCGTGTTGTTCATCTTTTAGTTTTTTTTTAAGGGGACCGTGTTGTTCATCTTTTAGGTTTTCTTTTTTAAAGGGGACCGTGTTGTTCATCTTTTAGGTTTTCTTTTTAAAAGGAGACCGTGTTGCTCATCTTGTAGTGTTTTTTAAAAGGGGACCGTGTTGCTCATCTTTTAGGTTTTTTTTTAAAGGGAACCGTTTTGCTCATCTTTTAGTTTTTTTAAAGGGGACCGTGTTGTTCATCTTTTAGGTTTTTTCTTAAAGGGGACCGTGTTGCTCATATTTTAGGTTTTCTTTTTTAGAGGGGACCGTGTTGTTCATGTTTTAGGTCTTTTCCAAAGGGGACCGTGTTGTTCATCTGTTAGTGTTTTTAAAGGGGACCGTGTTGTTGATCTTTTAGGTTTTTTTAAAGGGGACCGTGTTGCTCATCTTTTAGGTTTTCTTTTTCAAAGGGGACCGTGTTGTTCATCTTTTAGTTTTTTTTAAGGGGACCGTGTTGCTCATCTTTTAGGTTTTTCTTAAAGGGGACCATGTTGTTCATGTTTTGGTCTTTTTTAAAGGGGACCGTGTTGTTCATCTGTTAGTGTTTTTTAAAAGGGTACCGTGTTGTTCATCTGTTAATGTTTTTGAAAGGGGACCGTGTTGTTCATCTTTTAGGTTTTGTTTTAATGGGGACCGTGTTGCTCATCTTTTAGTTTTTTTTTAAAGGGGACGGTGTTGTTCATCTTTTAGTTTTTTTTAAATTGGACGGTGATGTTCATCTTTAAGGTTTTCTTTTTTAAAGGGGACCGTGTTGTTCATCTTTTAGGTTTTCTTTTTTAAAGGGGACCGTGTTGTTCATCTTTTAGGTTTTTTCTTAAAGGGGACCGTGTTGTTCATCTTTTAGGTTTTTTTAAAGGGGACCGTGTTGTTGATCTTTTAGGTTTTTTTTAAAGGGGACCGTGTTGCTCATCTTTTAGGTTTTTTTTTAAGGGGAACGTGTTCCTCATCTTTTAGGTTTTCTTTTTTAAAGGGGACCGTGTTGTTCATCTTTTAGGTTTTTTCTTAAAGGGGACCGTGTTGCTCATCTTTTAGGTTTTCTTTTTTAGAGGGGACCGTGTTTTTTCATCTTTTAGGTTTTTTCATAGGGGACAGTGTTATTCATCTTTTAGGTTTTTTCTTAAAGGGGACCGTGTTGCTCATCTTTTAGGTTTCCTTTTTAAAAGGGAACCGTGTGGTTCATGTTTTAGGTCTTTTCTAAAGGGGACCGTGTTGTTCATCTGTTAGTGTTTTTAAAGGGGACCGTGTTGTTGATCTTTTAGGTTTTTTAAAGGGGACCGTGTTGCTCATCTTTTAGGTTTTCTTTTTCAAAGGGGACCGTGTTGTTCATCTTTTAGTTTTTTTTTAAGGGGACCGTGTTGCTCATCTTTTAGGTTTTTCTTAAAGGGGACCATGTTGTTCATGTTTTGGTCTTTTTTAAAGGGGACCGTGTTGTTTATCTGTTAGTGTTTTTTAAAAGGGGACCGTGTTGTTCATCTTTTAATGTTTTTGAAAGGGGACCGTGTTGTTCATCTTTTAGGTTTTGTTTTAATGGGGACCGTGTTGCTCATCTTTTAGTTTTTTTTTAAAGGGGACGGTGTTGTTCATCTTTTAGTTTTTTTTAAATTGGACGGTGATGTTCATCTTTAAGGTTTTCTTTTTTAAAGGGGACCGCGTTATTCATCTTTTAGGTTTTCTTTTTTAAAGGGGACCGTGTTGTTCATCTTTTAGGTTTTTTCTTAAAGGGGACCGTGTTGTTCATCTTTTAGGTTTTTTTTAAAGGGGACCGTGTTGTTGATCTTTTAGGTTTTTTTTAAAGGGGACCGTGTTGCTCATCTTTTAGGTTTTTTTTTAAGGGGAACGTGTTCCTCATCTTTTAGGCTTTCTTTTTTAAAGGGGACCGTGTTGTTCATCTTTTAGGTTTTTTTTTAAAAGGGACCGTGTTGCTCATCTTTTAGTTTTTCTTTTTTAAAGGGGACCGTGTTGTTCATGCTTAAGGTTTTCTTTTTTAAAGGAGATCGTGTTCCTCATCTTTTAGGTTTTCTTTTTTAAAGGGGACCGTGTTGTTCATCTTTTAGGTTTTTTCTTAAAGGGGACAGTGTTGCTCATCTTTTAGTTTTTCTTTTTTAAAGGGGACCGTGTTGTTCATGTTTAAGGTTTTCTTTTTTAAAGGGGATCGTCTTCCTCATCTTTTAGGCTTTCTTTTTTAAAGGGGACCGTGTTGTTCATCTTTTAGGTTTTTTTTTAAAGGGGACCGTGTTGCTCATCTTTTAGTTTTTCTTTTTTAAAGGGGACCGTGGTTTTCATCTTTTAGGTTTTTTTTAATGGGGACCGTGTTGCTCATCTTTTAGGTTTTGTTTTTTAAAGGGGACCGTGTTGTTCATCTTTTAGGTTTTTTTAAAGGGGACCATGTTGTTGATGTTTTAGTTTTTTTTAAAGGGGACCGTGTTGCTCATCTTTTAGGTTTTCTTTTTTAAAGGGGACCGTGTTTTTCATCTTTTAGGTTTTTTTTAATGGGGACCGTGTTGCTCATCTTTTAGGTTTTGTTTTTTAAAGGGGACCGTGTTTTTCATCTTTTAGGTTTTTTTTAATGGGGACCGTGTTGCTCATCTTTTAGGTTTTGTTTTTTAAAGGGAATCGTGTTGTTCATCTTTTAGTTTTTTTTAAAGGGGACCGTGTTGTTGATGTTTTAGTTTTTTTTAAAGGGGACCGTGTTGCTCATCTTTTAGGTTTTCGTTTTTAAAGGGGACCGTGTTGTTCATCTTTTAGTTTTTTTTAAAAGGGGACCGTGTTATTCATCTTTTAGGTTTTTTTTCAAAGGGGACCGTGTTGCTCATCTGTTAGGTTTTTTTTAAAGAGGACCGTGTTGCTCATCTTTTAGGGTTTTTTAAAGGGGACCGTGTTGTTCATGTTTTAGGTTTTTTCTTAAAGGGGACCGTGTTGCTCATCTTTTAGTTTTTCTTTTTTAAAGGGGACCGTGTTGTTCATCTTTTAGGTTTTTTTTTAAAGGGGACCGTGTTGCTTATCTTTTAGTTTTTCTTTTTTAAAGGGGACCGTGTTGTTCATGTTTAAGGTTTTCTTTTTTAAAGGGGACCGTGTTGTTCATCTTTTAGGTTTTTTTTTAAAGGGGACCGTGTTGTTCATCTTTTAGTTTTTCTTTTTTAAAGGGGACCGTGTTGTTCATCTTTTAGGCTTTTTTTTTTAAAGGGGACCGTGTTGTTCATGTTTAAGGTTTTTTTTTTAAAGGGGATCGTGTTGTTCATCTTTTAGGTTTTCTTTTTTAAAGGGAACGGTGTTGTTCATCTTTTAGGTTTTCTTTTTTAAAGGGGACCGTGTTGTTCATCTTTTAGGTTTTCTTTTTTAAAGGGGACCGTGTTTTTCATCTTTTAGGTTTTTTTTAATGGGGACCGTGTTGTTGATCTTTTAGTTTTTCTTAAAGGGGACCGTGTTGTTCATCTTTTAGTTTTTTTTAAAAGGGGACCGTGTTATTCATCTTTTAGGGTTTTTTTCAAAGGGGACAGTGTTGCTCATCTGTTAGGTTTTTTTTAAAGGGGACCGTGTTGCTCATCTTTTAGGTTTTTTAAAAGGGGACCGTGTTGTTCATCTTTGAGGTTTTTTTTAAAGGGGACCGTGTTGCTCATCTTTAAGGTTTTTTTTTTAAAGGGAACCGTGTTTTTCTTCTTTTAGGTTTTTTCTTAAAGGGGACCGTGTTGTTCATCTTTTAGGTTTTCTTTTTTAAAGGGGACCGTGTTTTTCTTCTTTTAGGTTTTTTCTTAAAGGGGACCGTGTTGTTCATCTTTTAGGTTTTCTTTTTTAAAGGGGACCGTGTTTTTCTTCTTTTAGGTTTTTTTTAATGGGGACCGTGTTGTTCATGTTTAAGGTTTTCTTTTTTAAAGGGGATCGTCTTCCTCATCTTTTAGGCTTTCTTTTTTAAAGGGGACCGTGTTGTTCATCTTTTAGGTTTTTTTTTAAAGGGGACCGTGTTGCTCATCTTTTAGTTTTTCTTTTTTAAAGGGGACCGTGGTTTTCATCTTTTAGGTTTTTTTTAATGGGGACCGTGTTGCTCATCTTTTAGGTTTTGTTTTTTAAAGGGGACCGTGTTGTTCATCTTTTAGGTTTTTTTAAAGGGGACCATGTTGTTGATGTTTTAGTTTTTTTTAAAGGGGACCGTGTTGCTCATCTTTTAGGTTTTCTTTTTTAAAGGGGACCGTGTTTTTCATCTTTTAGGTTTTTTTTAATGGGGACCGTGTTGCTCATCTTTTAGGTTTTGTTTTTTAAAGGGGACCGTGTTTTTCATCTTTTAGGTTTTTTTTAATGGGGACCGTGTTGCTCATCTTTTAGGTTTTGTTTTTTAAAGGGAATCGTGTTGTTCATCTTTTAGTTTTTTTTAAAGGGGACCGTGTTGTTGATGTTTTAGTTTTTTTTAAAGGGGACCGTGTTGCTCATCTTTTAGGTTTTCGTTTTTAAAGGGGACCGTGTTGTTCATCTTTTAGTTTTTTTTAAAAGGGGACCGTGTTATTCATCTTTTAGGTTTTTTTTCAAAGGGGACCGTGTTGCTCATCTGTTAGGTTTTTTTTAAAGAGGACCGTGTTGCTCATCTTTTAGGGTTTTTTAAAGGGGACCGTGTTGTTCATGTTTTAGGTTTTTTCTTAAAGGGGACCGTGTTGCTCATCTTTTAGTTTTTCTTTTTTAAAGGGGACCGTGTTGTTCATCTTTTAGTTTTTTTTTTAAAGGGGACCGTGTTGCTTATCTTTTAGTTTTTCTTTTTTAAAGGGGACCGTGTTGTTCATGTTTAAGGTTTTCTTTTTTAAAGGGGACCGTGTTGTTCATCTTTTAGGTTTTTTTTTAAAGGGGACCGTGTTGTTCATCTTTTAGTTTTTCTTTTTTAAAGGGGACCGTGTTGTTCATCTTTTAGGCTTTTTTTTTTAAAGGGGACCGTGTTGTTCATGTTTAAGGTTTTTTTTTTAAAGGGGATCGTGTTGTTCATCTTTTAGGTTTTCTTTTTTAAAGGGAACGGTGTTGTTCATCTTTTAGGTTTTCTTTTTTAAAGGGGACCGTGTTGTTCATCTTTTAGGTTTTCTTTTTTAAAGGGGACCGTGTTTTTCATCTTTTAGGTTTTTTTTAATGGGGACCGTGTTGTTGATCTTTTAGTTTTTCTTAAAGGGGACCGTGTTGTTCATCTTTTAGTTTTTTTTAAAAGGGGACCGTGTTATTCATCTTTTAGGGTTTTTTTCAAAGGGGACAGTGTTGCTCATCTGTTAGGTTTTTTTTAAAGGGGACCGTGTTGCTCATCTTTTAGGTTTTTTAAAAGGGGACCGTGTTGTTCATCTTTGAGGTTTTTTTTAAAGGGGACCGTGTTGCTCATCTTTAAGGTTTTTTTTTTAAAGGGAACCGTGTTTTTCTTCTTTTAGATTTTTTCTTAAAGGGGACCGTGTTGTTCATCTTTTAGGTTTTCTTTTTTAAAGGGGACCGTGTTTTTCTTCTTTTAGGTTTTTTCTTAAAGGGGACCGTGTTGTTCATCTTTTAGGTTTTCTTTTTTAAAGGGGACCGTGTTTTTCTTCTTTTAGGTTTTTTCTTAAAGGGGACCGTGTTGCTCATCTTTTAGGTTTTTTTTAAAGGGGACCGTGTTGCTCATCTTTTAGGTTTTCTTTTTTAAAGGGGACCGTGTTGCTCATCCTTTAGTTTTTTTTTAAAGGGGACCGTGTTGCTCAACTTTTAGGTTTTTTTAAAGGGGGCCGTGTTGCTCATCTTTTAGGTTTTCTTTTTTAAAGGGGACCGTGTTGCTCATCCTTTAGTTTTTTTTTAAAGGGGACCGTGTTGTTCATCTTTTAGGTTTTCTTTTTTAAAGGGGACCGTGTTTTTCTTCTTTTAGGTTTTTTCTTAAAGGGGACCGTGTTGTTCATCTTTTAGGTTTTCTTTTTTAAAGGGGACCGTGTTTTTCATCTTTTAGGTTTTTTTTAAAGGGGACCGTGTTTTTCTTCTTTTAGGTTTTTTTAATGGGGACCGTGTTGTTCATCTTTTAGGTTTTCTTTTTTAAAGGGGACCGTGTTGTTCATCTTTTAGGTTTTGTTTTTTAAAGGGGACCGTGTTGTTCATCTTTTATTTTTTTTTAAAGGTGACCGTGTTGTTGATGTTTTAGGTTTTTTCTTAAAGGGGACCGTGTTGTTCATCTTTTAGGTTTTCTTTTTTAAAGGGGACGTGTTGTTCATCTTTTATTTTTTTTTAAAAGGGGACCGTGTTATTCATCTTTTAGGTATTTTTTTCAAAGGGGACCGTGTTGCTCATCTGTTAGGTTTTTTTTAAAGGGGACCGTGTTGCTCATCTTTTAGGGTTTTTTAAAGGGGACCGTGTTGTTCATCTTTTAGGTTTTTTTTTAAAGGGGACCGTGTTGCTCATCTTTAAGGTTTTCTTTTTTAAAGGGAACCGTGTTGTTCATCTTTTAGGTTTTTTCTTAAAGGGGACCGTGTTGTTCATCTTTTAGGTTTTCTTTTTTAAAGGGGACCGTGTTGTTCATCTTTTAGGTTTTTTCTTAAAGGGGACCGTGTTGCTCATCTTTTAGTTTTTCTTTTTTAAAGGGGACCGTGTTGTTCATGTTTAAGGTTTTCTTTTTTAAAGGGGACCGTGTTGTTCATCTTTTAGGTTTTCTTTTTTAAAGGGGACCGTGTTGTTCATCTGTTAGTTTTTTTTTAAAGGGGACCGTGTTGCTCAACTTTTAGGTTTTTTCTTAAAGGGGACCGTGTTGTTCATCTTTTATGTTTTCTTTTTTAAAGGGGACCGTGTTGTTCATCTTTTAGGTTTTTTCTTAAAGGGGACCGTGTTGCTCATCTTTTAGTTTTTCTTTTTTAAAGGGGACCGTGTTGTTCATGTTTAAGGTTTTCTTTTTTAAAGCGGACCGTGTTGTTCATCTTTTAGGTTTTCTTTTTTAAAGGGGACCGTGTTGTTCATCTGTTAGTTTTTTTTTAAAGGGGACCGTGTTGCTCAACTTTTAGGTTTTTTTAAAGGGGACCGTGTTGTTCATCTTTTAGGTTTTCTTTTTTAAAGGGGACTGTGTTTTTCATCTTTTAGGTTTTCTTTTTTAAAGGGGACCGTGTTTTTCATCTTTTAGGTTTTTTTTAATGGGGACCGTGTTGCTCATCTTTTAGGTTTTGTTTTTTAAAGGGGACCGTGTTGTTCATGTTTTAGGTTTTTTCTTAAAGGGCACCGTGTTGCTCATCTTTTAGTTTTTCTTTTTTAAAGGGGACCGTGTTGTTCATCTTTTAGGTTTTTTCTTCAAGGGGACCGTGTTGCTCATCTTTTTGTTTTTCTTTTTTAAAGGGGACCGTGTTGTTCATGTTTAAGGTTTTCTTTTTTAAAGGGGACCGTGTTGTTCATCTTTTAGGTTTTTTTTTTAAAGGGGACCGTGTTTTTCTTCTTTTAGGTTTTTTTAATGGGGACCGTGTTGTTCATCTTTTAGGTTTTCTTTTTTAAAGGGGACCGTGTTGTTCATCTTTTAGATTTTGTTTTTTAAAGGGGACCGTGTTGTTCATCTTTTATTTTTTTTTAAAGGTGACCGTGTTGTTGATGTTTTAGTTTTTTTTTAAAGGGGACCGTGTTGCTCATCTTTTAGGTTTTCTTTTTTAAAGGGGACGTGTTGTTCATCTTTTATTTTTTTTTAAAAGGGGACCGTGTTATTCATCTTTTAGGTATTTTTTTCAAAGGGGACCGTGTTGCTCATCTGTTAGTTTTTTTTTAAAGGGGACCGTGTTGCTCATCTTTTAGGGTTTTTTAAAGGGGACCGTGTTGTTCATCTTTGAGGGTTTTTTTTTAAAGGGGACCGTGTTGTTCATCTTTTAGGTTTTCTTTTTTAAAGGGGACCGTGTTGTTCATCTTTTAGGTTTTTTCTTAAAGGGGACCGTGTTGCTCATCTTTTAGTTTTTCTTTTTTAAAGGGGACCGTGTTGTTCATGTTTTTAGGTTTTCTTTTTTAAAGGGGACCGTGTTGTTCATCTTTTAGGTTTTCTTTTTTAAAGGGGACCGTGTTGTTCATCTATTAGTTTTTTTTTAAAGGGGACCGTGTTGCTCAACTTTTAGGTTTTTTCTTAAAGGGGACCGTGTTGTTCATCTTTTAGGTTTTCTTTTTTAAAGGGGACCGTGTTGTTCATCTTTTAGGTTTTTTCTTAAAGGGGACCGTGTTGCTCATCTTTTAGTTTTTCTTTTTTAAAGGGGACCGTGTTGTTCATGTTTAAGGTTTTCTTTTTTAAAGGGGACCGTGTTGTTCATCTTTTAGGTTTTCTTTTTTAAAGGGGACCGTGTTGTTCATCTGTTAGTTTTTTTTTAAAGGGGACCGTGTTGCTCAACTTTTAGGTTTTTTTAAAGGGGACCGTGTTGTTCATCTTTTAGGTTTTCTTTTTTAAAGGGGACTGTGTTTTTCATCTTTTAGGTTTTCTTTTTTAAAGGGGACCGTGTTTTTCATCTTTTAGGTTTTTTTTAATGGGGATCGTGTTGCTCATCTTTTAGGTTTGGTTTTTTAAAGGGGACCGTGTTGTTCATGTTTTAGGTTTTTTCTTAAAGGGGACCGTGTTGCTCATCTTTTAGTTTTTCTTTTTTAAAGGGGACCGTGTTGTTCATCTTTTAGGTTTTTTCTTAAAGGGGACCGTGTTGCTCATCTTTTTGTTTTTCTTTTTTAAAGGGGACCGTGTTGTTCATGTTTAAGGTTTTCTTTTTTAAAGGGGACCGTGTTGTTCATCTTTTAGGTTTTTTTTTTAAAGGGGACCGTGTTGCTCATCTTATTGTTTTTCTTTTTTAAAGGGGACCGTGTTGTTCATGTTTAAGGTTTTCTTTTTTAAAGGGGACCGTGTTGTTCATCTTTTAGGTTTTTTTAAAGGGGACCGTGTTGTTGATCTTTTAGGTTTTTTTTAAAGGGGACCGTGTTGCTCATCTTTTAGGTTTTTTTTTAAGGGGAACGTGTTCCTCATCTTTTAGGTTTTCTTTTTTAAAGGGGACCGTGTTGTTCATCTTTTAGGTTTTTTCTTAAAGGGGACCGTGTTGCTCATCTTTTAGGTTTTCTTTTTTAGAGGGGACCGTGTTTTTTCATCTTTTAGGTTTTTTCATAGGGGACAGTGTTATTCATCTTTTAGGTTTTTTCTTAAAGGGGACCGTGTTGCTCATCTTTTAGGTTTCCTTTTTAAAAGGGAACCGTGTGGTTCATGTTTTAGGTCTTTTCTAAAGGGGACCGTGTTGTTCATCTGTTAGTGTTTTTAAAGGGGACCGTGTTGTTGATCTTTTAGGTTTTTTAAAGGGGACCGTGTTGCTCATCTTTTAGGTTTTCTTTTTCAAAGGGGACCGTGTTGTTCATCTTTTAGTTTTTTTTTAAGGGGACCGTGTTGCTCATCTTTTAGGTTTTTCTTAAAGGGGACCATGTTGTTCATGTTTTGGTCTTTTTTAAAGGGGACCGTGTTGTTTATCTGTTAGTGTTTTTTCAAAGGGGACCGTGTTGTTCATCTTTTAATGTTTTTGAAAGGGGACCGTGTTGTTCATCTTTTAGGTTTTGTTTTAATGGGGACCGTGTTGCTCATCTTTTAGTTTTTTTTTAAAGGGGACGGTGTTGTTCATCTTTTATTTTTTTTTAAATTGGACGGTGATGTTCATCTTTAAGGTTTTCTTTTTTAAAGGGGACCGTGTTGTTCATCTTTTAGGTTTTCTTTTTTAAAGGGGACCGTGTTGTTCATCTTTTAGGTTTTTTCTTAAAGGGGACCGTGTTGTTCATCTTTTAGGTTTTTTTTAAAGGGGACCGTGTTGTTGATCTTTTAGGTTTTTTTTAAAGGGGACCGTGTTGCTCATCTTTTAGGTTTTTTTTTAAGGGGAACGTGTTCCTCATCTTTTAGGTTTTCTTTTTTAAAGGGGACCGTGTTGTTCATCTTTTAGGTTTTTTTTTAAAAGGGACCGTGTTGCTCATCTTTTAGTTTTTCTTTTTTAAAGGGGACCGTGTTGTTCATGCTTAAGGTTTTCTTTTTTAAAGGAGATCGTGTTCCTCATCTTTTAGGTTTTCTTTTTTAAAGGGGACCGTGTTGTTCATCTTTTAGGTTTTTTCTTAAAGGGGACAGTGTTGCTCATCTTTTAGTTTTTCTTTTTTAAAGGGGACCGTGTTGTTCATGTTTAAGGTTTTCTTTTTTAAAGGGGATCGTCTTCCTGATCTTTTAGGCTTTCTTTTTTAAAGGGGACCGTGTTGTTCATCTTTTAGGTTTTTTTTTAAAGGGACCGTGTTGCTCATTTTTTAGTTTTTCTTTTTTAAAGGGGACCGTGGTTTTCATCTTTTAGGTTTTTTTTAATGGGGACCGTGTTGCTCATCTTTTAGGTTTTGTTTTTTAAAGGGGACCGTGTTGTTCATCTTTTAGGTTTTTTTAAAGGGGACCATGTTGTTGATGTTTTAGTTTTTTTTAAAGGGGACCGTGTTGCTCATCTTTTAGGTTTTCTTTTTTAAAGGGGACCGTGTTTTTCATCTTTTAGGTTTTTTTTAATGGGGACCGTGTTGCTCATCTTTTAGGTTTTGTTTTTTAAAGGGGACCGTGTTTTTCATCTTTTAGGTTTTTTTTAATGGGGACCGTGTTGCTCATCTTTTAGGTTTTGTTTTTTAAAGGGAATCGTGTTGTTCATCTTTTAGTTTTTTTTAAAGGGGACCGTGTTGTTGATGTTTTAGTTTTTTTTAAAGGGGACCGTGTTGCTCATCTTTTAGGTTTTCGTTTTTAAAGGGGACCGTGTTGTTCATCTTTTAGTTTTTTTTAAAAGGGGACCGTGTTATTCATCTTTTAGGTTTTTTTTCAAAGGGGACCGTGTTGCTCATCTGTTAGGTTTTTTTTAAAGAGGACCGTGTTGCTCATCTTTTAGGGTTTTTTAAAGGGGACCGTGTTGTTCATGTTTTAGGTTTTTTCTTAAAGGGGACCGTGTTGCTCATCTTTTAGTTTTTCTTTTTTAAAGGGGACCGTGTTGTTCATCTTTTAGGTTTTTTTTTAAAGGGGACCGTGTTGCTTATCTTTTAGTTTTTCTTTTTTAAAGGGGACCGTGTTGTTCATGTTTAAGGTTTTCTTTTTTAAAGGGGACCGTGTTGTTCATCTTTTAGGTTTTTTTTTAAAGGGGACCGTGTTGTTCATCTTTTAGTTTTTCTTTTTTAAAGGGGACCGTGTTGTTCATCTTTTAGGCTTTTTTTTTTAAAGGGGACCGTGTTGTTCATGTTTAAGGTTTTTTTTTTTAAAGGGGATCGTGTTGTTCATCTTTTAGGTTTTCTTTTTTAAAGGGAACGGTGTTGTTCATCTTTTAGGTTTTCTTTTTTAAAGGGGACCGTGTTGTTCATCTTTTAGGTTTTCTTTTTTAAAGGGGACCGTGTTTTTCATCTTTTAGGTTTTTTTTAATGGGGACCGTGTTGTTGATCTTTTAGTTTTTCTTAAAGGGGACCGTGTTGTTCATCTTTTAGTTTTTTTTAAAAGGGGACCGTGTTATTCATCTTTTAGGGTTTTTTTCAAAGGGGACAGTGTTGCTCATCTGTTAGGTTTTTTTTAAAGGGGACCGTGTTGCTCATCTTTTAGGTTTTTTAAAAGGGGACCGTGTTGTTCATCTTTGAGGTTTTTTTTAAAGGGGACCGTGTTGCTCATCTTTAAGGTTTTTTTTTTAAAGGGAACCGTGTTTTTCTTCTTTTAGGTTTTTTCTTAAAGGGGACCGTGTTGTTCATCTTTTAGGTTTTCTTTTTTAAAGGGGACCGTGTTTTTCTTCTTTTAGGTTTTTTCTTAAAGGGGACCGTGTTGTTCATCTTTTAGGTTTTCTTTTTTAAAGGGGACCGTGTTTTTCTTCTTTTAGGTTTTTTTTTAATGGGGACCGTGTTGCTCATCTTTTAGGTTTTTTTTAAAGGGGGCCGTGTTGCTCATCTTTTAGGTTTTCTTTTTTAAAGGGGACCGTGTTGCTCATCCTTTAGTTTTTTTTTAAAGGGGACCGTGTTGCTCAACTTTTAGGTTTTTTTTAAAGGGGGCCGTGTTGCTCATCTTTTAGGTTTTCTTTTTTAAAGGGGACCGTGTTGCTCATCCTTTAGTTTTTTTTTAAAGGGGACCGTGTTGTTCATCTTTTAGGTTTTCTTTTTTAAAGGGGACCGTGTTTTTCTTCTTTTAGGTTTTTTCTTAAAGGGGACCGTGTTGTTCATCTTTTAGGTTTTCTTTTTTAAAGGGGACCGTGTTTTTCTTATTTTAGGTTTTTTTAATGGGGACCGTGTTGTTCATCTTTTAGGTTTTCTTTTTTAAAGGGGACCGTGTTTTTCATCTTTTAGGTTTTTTTTAAAGGGGACCGTGTTTTTCTTCTTTTAGGTTTTTTTAATGGGGACCGTGTTGTTCATCTTTTAGGTTTTCTTTTTTAAAGGGGACCGTGTTGTTCATCTTTTAGGTTTTGTTTTTTAAAGGGGACCGTGTTGCTCATCTTTTATTTTTTTTTAAAGGTGACCGTGTTGTTGATGTTTTAGTTCTTTTTTAAAGGGGACCGTGTTGCTCATCCTTTAGTTTTTTTTTAAAGGGGACCGTGTTGCTCAACTTTTAGGTTTTTTTAAAGGGGGCCGTGTTGCTCATCTTTTAGGTTTTCTTTTTTAAAGGGGACCGTGTTGCTCATCCTTTAGTTTTTTTTTAAAGGGGACCGTGTTGTTCATCTTTTAGGTTTTCTTTTTTAAAGGGGACCGTGTTTTTCTTCTTTTAGGTTTTTTCTTAAAGGGGACCGTGTTGTTCATCTTTTAGGTTTTCTTTTTTAAAGGGGACCGTGTTTTTCTTCTTTTAGGTTTTTTTAATGGGGACCGTGTTGTTCATCTTTTAGGTTTTCTTTTTTAAAGGGGACCGTGTTTTTCATCTTTTAGGTTTTTTTTAAAGGGGACCGTGTTTTTCTTCTTTTAGGTTTTTTTAATGTGGACCGTGTTGTTCATCTTTTAGGTTTTCTTTTTTAAAGGGGACCGTGTTGTTCATCTTTTAGGTTTTGTTTTTTAAAGGGGACCGTGTTGCTCATCTTTTATTTTTTTTTAAAGGTGACCGTGTTGTTGATGTTTTAGTTCTTTTTTAAAGGGGACCGTGTTGCTCATCCTTTAGTTTTTTTTTAAAGGGGACCGTGTTGCTCAACTTTTAGGTTTTTTTAAAGGGGGCCGTGTTGCTCATCTTTTAGGTTTTCTTTTTTAAAGGGGACCGTGTTGCTCATCCTTTAGTTTTTTTTTAAAGGGGACCGTGTTGTTCATCTTTTAGGTTTTCTTTTTTAAAGGGGACCGTGTTTTTCTTCTTTTAGGTTTTTTCTTAAAGGGGACCGTGTTGTTCATCTTTTAGGTTTTCTTTTTTAAAGGGGACCGTGTTTTTCTTCTTTTAGGTTTTTTTAATGGGGACCGTGTTGTTCATCTTTTAGGTTTTCTTTTTTAAAGGGGACCGTGTTTTTCATCTTTTAGGTTTTTTTTAAAGGGGACCGTGTTTTTCTTCTTTTAGGTTTTTTTAATGGGGACCGTGTTGTTCATCTTTTAGGTTTTCTTTTTTAAAGGGGACCGTGTTGTTCATCTTTTAGGTTTTGTTTTTTAAAGGGGACCGTGTTGTTCATCTTTTATTTTTTTTTAAAGGTGACCGTGTTGTTGATGTTTTAGTTTTTTTTTAAAGGGGACCGTGTTGTTCATCTTTTAGGTTTTCTTTTTTAAAGGGGACGTGTTGTTCATCTTTTATTTTTTTTAAAAGGGGACCGTGTTATTCATCTTTTAGGTATTTTTTTCAAAGGGGACCGTGTTGCTCATCTGTTAGGTTTTTTTTAAAGGGGACCGTGTTGCTCATCTTTTAGGGTTTTTTAAAGGGGACCGTGTTGTTCATCTTTGAGGTTTTTTTTTAAAGGGGACCGTGTTGCTCATCTTTAAGGTTTTCTTTTTTAAAGGGAACCGTGTTGTTCATCTTTTAGGTTTTTTCTTAAAGGGGACCGTGTTGTTCATCTTTTAGGTTTTCTTTTTTAAAGGGGACCGTGTTGTTCATCTTTTAGGTTTTTTCTTAAAGGGGACCGTGTTGCTCATCTTTTAGTTTTTCTTTTTTAAAGGGGACCGTGTTGTTCATGTTTAAGGTTTTCTTTTTTAAAGGGGACCGTGTTGTTCATCTTTTAGGTTTTCTTTTTTAAAGGGGACCGTGTTGTTCATCTGTTAGTTTTTTTTTAAAGGGGACCGTGTTGCTCAACTTTTAGGTTTTTTCTTAAAGGGGACCGTGTTGTTCATCTTTTAGGTTTTCTTTTTTAAAGGGGACCGTGTTGTTCATCTTTTAGGTTTTTTCTTAAAGGGGACCGTGTTGCTCATCTTTTAGTTTTTCTTTTTTAAAGGGGACCGTGTTGTTCATGTTTAAGGTTTTCTTTTTTAAAGGGGACCGTGTTGTTCATCTTTTAGGTTTTCTTTTTTAAAGGGGACCGTGTTGTTCATCTGTTAGTTTTTTTTTAAAGGGGACCCTGTTGCTCAACTGTTAGGTTTTTTTAAAGGGGACCGTGTTGTTCATCTTTTAGGTTTTCTTTTTTAAAGGGGACTGTGTTTTTCATCTTTTAGGTTTTCTTTTTTAAAGGGGACCGTGTTTTTCATCTTTTAGGTTTTTTTTAATGGGGACCGTGTTGCTCATCTTTTAGGTTTTGTTTTTTAAAGGGGACCGTGTTGTTCATGTTTTAGGTTTTTTCTTAAAGGGGACCGTGTTGCTCATCTTTTAGTTTTTCTTTTTTAAAGGGGACCGTGTTGTTCATCTTTTAGGTTTTTTCTTCAAGGGGACCGTGTTGCTCATGTTTTTGTTTTTCTTTTTTAAAGGGGACCGTGTTGTTCATGTTTAAGGTTTTCTTTTTTAAAGGGGACCGTGTTGTTCATCTTTTAGGTTTTTTTTTTTAAAGGGGACCGTGTTTTTCTTCTTTTAGGTTTTTTTAATGGGGACCGTGTTGTTCATCTTTTAGGTTTTCTTTTTTAAAGGGGACCGTGTTTTTCATCTTTTAGGTTTTTTTTAAAGGGGACCGTGTTTTTCTTCTTTTAGGTTTTTTTAATGGGGACCGTGTTGTTCATCTTTTAGGTTTTCTTTTTTAAAGGGGACCGTGTTGTTCATCTTTTAGGTTTTGTTTTTTAAAGGGGACCGTGTTGCTCATCTTTTATTTTTTTTTAAAGGTGACCGTGTTGTTGATGTTTTAGTTCTTTTTTAAAGGGGACCGTGTTGCTCATCCTTTAGTTTTTTTTTAAAGGGGACCGTGTTGCTCAAATTTTAGGTTTTTTTAAAGGGGGCCGTGTTGCTCATCTTTTAGGTTTTCTTTTTTAAAGGGGACCGTGTTGCTCATCCTTTAGTTTTTTTTTAAAGGGGACCGTGTTGTTCATCTTTTAGGTTTTCTTTTTTAAAGGGGACCGTGTTTTTCTTCTTTTAGGTTTTTTCTTAAAGGGGACCGTGTTGTTCATCTTTTAGGTTTTCTTTTTTAAAGGGGACCGTGTTTTTCTTCTTTTAGGTTTTTTTAATGGGGACCGTGTTGTTCATCTTTTAGGTTTTCTTTTTTAAAGGGGACCGTGTTGTTCATCTTTTAGGTTTTTTCTTAAAGGGGACCGTGTTGCTCATCTTTTAGTTTTTCTTTTTTAAAGGGGACCGTGTTGTTCATGTTTTTAGGTTTTCTTTTTTAAAGGGGACCGTGTTGTTCATCTTTTAGGTTTTCTTTGTTAAAGGGGACCGTGTTGTTCATCTATTAGTTTTTTTTTAAAGGGGTTTCTTTTTTAAAGGGGACCGTGTTGTTCATCTTTTAGGTTTTCTTTTTTAAAGGGGACCGTGTTGTTCATCTGTTAGTTTTTTTTTAAAGGGGACCGTGTTGCTCAACTTTTAGGTTTTTTTAAAGGGGACCGTGTTGTTCATCTTTTAGGTTTTCTTTTTTAAAGGGGACTGTGTTTTTCATCTTTTAGGTTTTCTTTTTTAAAGGGGACCGTGTTTTTCATCTTTTAGGTTTTTTTTAATGGGGATCGTGTTGCTCATCTTTTAGGTTTTGTTTTTTAAAGGGGACCGTGTTGTTCATGTTTTAGGTTTTTTCTTAAAGGGGACCGTGTTGCTCATCTTTTAGTTTTTCTTTTTTAAAGGGGACCGTGTTGTTCATCTTTTAGGTTTTTTCTTAAAGGGGACCGTGTTGCTCATCTTTTTGTTTTTCTTTTTTAAAGGGGACCGTGTTGTTCATGTTTAAGGTTTTCTTTTTTAAAGGGGACCGTGTTGTTCATCTTTTAGGTTTTTTTTTTAAAGGGGACCGTGTTGCTCATCTTATTGTTTTTCTTTTTTAAAGGGGACCGTGTTGTTCATGTTTAAGGTTTTCTTTTTTAAAGGGGACCGTGTTGTTCATCTTTTAGGTTTTTTTAAAGGGGACCGTGTTGTTGATCTTTTAGGTTTTTTTTAAAGGGGACCGTGTTGCTCATCTTTTAGGTTTTTTTTTAAGGGGAACGTGTTCCTCATCTTTTAGGTTTTCTTTTTTAAAGGGGACCGTGTTGTTCATCTTTTAGGTTTTTTCTTAAAGGGGACCGTGTTGCTCATCTTTTAGGTTTTCTTTTTTAGAGGGGACCGTGTTTTTTCATCTTTTAGGTTTTTTCATAGGGGACAGTGTTATTCATCTTTTAGGTTTTTTCTTAAAGGGGACCGTGTTGCTCATCTTTTAGGTTTCCTTTTTAAAAGGGAACCGTGTGGTTCATGTTTTAGGTCTTTTCTAAAGGGGACCGTGTTGTTCATCTGTTAGTGTTTTTAAAGGGGACCGTGTTGTTGATCTTTTAGGTTTTTTAAAGGGGACCGTGTTGCTCATCTTTTAGGTTTTCTTTTTCAAAGGGGACCGTGTTGTTCATCTTTTAATTTTTTTTTAAGGGGACCGTGTTGCTCATCTTTTAGGTTTTTCTTAAAGGGGACCATGTTGTTCATGTTTTGGTCTTTTTTAAAGGGGACCGTGTTGTTTATCTGTTAGTGTTTTTTCAAAGGGGACCGTGTTGTTCATCTTTTAATGTTTTTGAAAGGGGACCGTGTTGTTCATCTTTTAGGTTTTGTTTTAAAGGGGACCGTGTTGCTCATCTTTTAGTTTTTTTTTAAAGGGGACGGTGTTGTTCATCTTTTAGTTTTTTTTAAATTGGACGGTGATGTTCATCTTTAAGGTTTTCTTTTTTAAAGGGGACCGTGTTGTTCATCTTTTAGGTTTTCTTTTTTAAAGGGGACCGTGTTGTTCATCTTTTAGGTTTTTTCTTAAAGGGGACCGTGTTGTTCATCTTTTAGGTTTTTTTTAAAGGGGACCGTGTTGTTGATCTTTTAGGTTTTTTTTAAAGGGGACCGTGTTGCTCATCTTTTAGGTTTTTTTTTAAGGGGAACGTGTTCCTCATCTTTTAGGTTTTCTTTTTTAAAGGGGACCGTGTTGTTCATCTTTTAGGTTTTTTTTTAAAAGGGACCGTGTTGCTCATCTTTTAGTTTTTCTTTTTTAAAGGGGACCGTGTTGTTCATGCTTAAGGTTTTCTTTTTTAAAGGAGATCGTGTTCCTCATCTTTTAGGTTTTCTTTTTTAAAGGGGACCGTGTTGTTCATCTTTTAGGTTTTTTCTTAAAGGGGACAGTGTTGCTCATCTTTTAGTTTTTCTTTTTTAAAGGGGACCGTGTTGTTCATGTTTAAGGTTTTCTTTTTTAAAGGGGATCGTCTTCCTCATCTTTTAGGCTTTCTTTTTTAAAGGGGACCGTGTTGTTCATCTTTTAGGTTTTTTTTTAAAGGGACCGTGTTGCTCATTTTTTAGTTTTTCTTTTTTAAAGGGGACCGTGGTTTTCATCTTTTAGGTTTTTTTTAATGGGGACCGTGTTGCTCATCTTTTAGGTTTTGTTTTTTAAAGGGGACCGTGTTGTTCATCTTTTAGGTTTTTTTAAAGGGGACCATGTTGTTGATGTTTTAGTTTTTTTTAAAGGGGACCGTGTTGCTCATCTTTTAGGTTTTCTTTTTTAAAGGGGACCGTGTTTTTCATCTTTTAGGTTTTTTTTAATGGGGACCGTGTTGCTCATCTTTTAGGTTTTGTTTTTTAAAGGGGACCGTGTTTTTCATCTTTTAGGTTTTTTTTAATGGGGACCGTGTTGCTCATCTTTTAGGTTTTGTTTTTTAAAGGGAATCGTGTTGTTCATCTTTTAGTTTTTTTTAAAGGGGACCGTGTTGTTGATGTTTTAGTTTTTTTTAAAGGGGACCGTGTTGCTCATCTTTTAGGTTTTCGTTTTTAAAGGGGACCGTGTTGTTCATCTTTTAGTTTTTTTTAAAAGGGGACCGTGTTATTCATCTTTTAGGTTTTTTTTCAAAGGGGACCGTGTTGCTCATCTGTTAGGTTTTTTTTTAAAGAGGACCGTGTTGCTCATCTTTTAGGGTTTTTTAAAGGGGACCGTGTTGTTCATGTTTTAGGTTTTTTCTTAAAGGGGACCGTGTTGCTCATCTTTTAGTTTTTCTTTTTTAAAGGGGACCGTGTTGTTCATCTTTTAGGTTTTTTTTTAAAGGGGACCGTGTTGCTTATCTTTTAGTTTTTCTTTTTTAAAGGGGACCGTGTTGTTCATGTTTAAGGTTTTCTTTTTTAAAGGGGACCGTGTTGTTCATCTTTTAGGTTTTTTTTTAAAGGGGACCGTGTTGTTCATCTTTTAGTTTTTCTTTTTTAAAGGGGACCGTGTTGTTCATCTTTTAGGCTTTTTTTTTTAAAGGGGACCGTGTTGTTCATGTTTAAGGTTTTTTTTTTTAAAGGGGATCGTGTTGTTCATCTTTTAGGTTTTCTTTTTTAAAGGGAACGGTGTTGTTCATCTTTTAGGTTTTCTTTTTTAAAGGGGACCGTGTTGTTCATCTTTTAGGTTTTCTTTTTTAAAGGGGACCGTGTTTTTCATCTTTTAGTTTTTTTTTAATGGGGACCGTGTTGTTGATCTTTTAGTTTTTCTTAAAGGGGACCGTGTTGTTCATCTTTTAGTTTTTTTTAAAAGGGGACCGTGTTATTCATCTTTTAGGGTTTTTTTCAAAGGGGACAGTGTTGCTCATCTGTTAGGTTTTTTTTAAAGGGGACCGTGTTGCTCATCTTTTAGGTTTTTTAAAAGGGGACCGTGTTGTTCATCTTTGAGGTTTTTTTTAAAGGGGACCGTGTTGCTCATCTTTAAGGTTTTTTTTTTAAAGGGAACCGTGTTTTTCTTCTTTTAGGTTTTTTCTTAAAGGGGACCGTGTTGTTCATCTTTTAGGTTTTCTTTTTTAAAGGGGACCGTGTTTTTCTTCTTTTAGGTTTTTTCTTAAAGGGGACCGTGTTGTTCATCTTTTAGGTTTTCTTTTTTAAAGGGGACCGTGTTTTTCTTCTTTTAGGTTTTTTTTAATGGGGACCGTGTTGCTCATCTTTTAGGTTTTTTTTAAAGGGGGCCGTGTTGCTCATCTTTTAGGTTTTCTTTTTTAAAGGGGACCGTGTTGCTCATCCTTTAGTTTTTTTTTAAAGGGGACCGTGTTGCTCAACTTTTAGGTTTTTTTTAAAGGGGGCCGTGTTGCTCATCTTTTAGGTTTTCTTTTTTAAAGGGGACCGTGTTGCTCATCCTTTAGTTTTTTTTTAAAGGGGACCGTGTTGTTCATCTTTTAGGTTTTCTTTTTTAAAGGGGACCGTGTTTTTCTTCTTTTAGGTTTTTTCTTAAAGGGGACCGTGTTGTTCATCTTTTAGGTTTTCTTTTTTAAAGGGGACCGTGTTTTTCTTATTTTAGGTTTTTTTAATGGGGACCGTGTTGTTCATCTTTTAGGTTTTCTTTTTTAAAGGGGACCGTGTTTTTCATCTTTTAGGTTTTTTTTAAAGGGGACCGTGTTTTTCTTCTTTTAGGTTTTTTTAATGGGGACCGTGTTGTTCATCTTTTAGGTTTTCTTTTTTAAAGGGGACCGTGTTGTTCATCTTTTAGGTTTTGTTTTTTAAAGGGGACCGTGTTGCTCATCTTTTATTTTTTTTTAAAGGTGACCGTGTTGTTGATGTTTTAGTTCTTTTTTAAAGGGGACCGTGTTGCTCATCCTTTAGTTTTTTTTTAAAGGGGACCGTGTTGCTCAACTTTTAGGTTTTTTTAAAGGGGGCCGTGTTGCTCATCTTTTAGGTTTTCTTTTTTAAAGGGGACCGTGTTGCTCATCCTTTAGTTTTTTTTTAAAGGGGACCGTGTTGTTCATCTTTTAGGTTTTCTTTTTTAAAGGGGACCGTGTTTTTCTTCTTTTAGGTTTTTTCTTAAAGGGGACCGTGTTGTTCATCTTTTAGGTTTTCTTTTTTAAAGGGGACCGTGTTTTTCTTCTTTTAGGTTTTTTTAATGGGGACCGTGTTGTTCATCTTTTAGGTTTTCTTTTTTAAAGGGGACCGTGTTTTTCATCTTTTAGGTTTTTTTTAAAGGGGACCGTGTTTTTCTTCTTTTAGGTTTTTTTAATGTGGACCGTGTTGTTCATCTTTTAGGTTTTCTTTTTTAAAGGGGACCGTGTTGTTCATCTTTTAGGTTTTGTTTTTTAAAGGGGACCGTGTTGCTCATCTTTTATTTTTTTTTAAAGGTGACCGTGTTGTTGATGTTTTAGTTCTTTTTTAAAGGGGACCGTGTTGCTCATCCTTTAGTTTTTTTTTAAAGGGGACCGTGTTGCTCAACTTTTAGGTTTTTTTAAAGGGGGCCGTGTTGCTCATCTTTTAGGTTTTCTTTTTTAAAGGGGACCGTGTTGCTCATCCTTTAGTTTTTTTTTAAAGGGGACCGTGTTGTTCATCTTTTAGGTTTTCTTTTTTAAAGGGGACCGTGTTTTTCTTCTTTTAGGTTTTTTCTTAAAGGGGACCGTGTTGTTCATCTTTTAGGTTTTCTTTTTTAAAGGGGACCGTGTTTTTCTTCTTTTAGGTTTTTTTAATGGGGACCGTGTTGTTCATCTTTTAGGTTTTCTTTTTTAAAGGGGACCGTGTTTTTCATCTTTTAGGTTTTTTTTAAAGGGGACCGTGTTTTTCTTCTTTTAGGTTTTTTTAATGGGGACCGTGTTGTTCATCTTTTAGGTTTTCTTTTTTAAAGGGGACCGTGTTGTTCATCTTTTAGGTTTTGTTTTTTAAAGGGGACCGTGTTGTTCATCTTTTATTTTTTTTTAAAGGTGACCGTGTTGTTGATGTTTTAGTTTTTTTTTAAAGGGGACCGTGTTGTTCATCTTTTAGGTTTTCTTTTTTAAAGGGGACGTGTTGTTCATCTTTTATTTTTTTTAAAAGGGGACCGTGTTATTCATCTTTTAGGTATTTTTTTCAAAGGGGACCGTGTTGCTCATCTGTTAGGTTTTTTTTAAAGGGGACCGTGTTGCTCATCTTTTAGGGTTTTTTAAAGGGGACCGTGTTGTTCATCTTTGAGGTTTTTTTTTAAAGGGGACCGTGTTGCTCATCTTTAAGGTTTTCTTTTTTAAAGGGAACCGTGTTGTTCATCTTTTAGGTTTTTTCTTAAAGGGGACCGTGTTGTTCATCTTTTAGGTTTTCTTTTTTAAAGGGGACCGTGTTGTTCATCTTTTAGGTTTTTTCTTAAAGGGGACCGTGTTGCTCATCTTTTAGTTTTTCTTTTTTAAAGGGGACCGTGTTGTTCATGTTTAAGGTTTTCTTTTTTAAAGGGGACCGTGTTGTTCATCTTTTAGGTTTTCTTTTTTAAAGGGGACCGTGTTGTTCATCTGTTAGTTTTTTTTTAAAGGGGACCGTGTTGCTCAACTTTTAGGTTTTTTCTTAAAGGGGACCGTGTTGTTCATCTTTTAGGTTTTCTTTTTTAAAGGGGACCGTGTTGTTCATCTTTTAGGTTTTTTCTTAAAGGGGACCGTGTTGCTCATCTTTTAGTTTTTCTTTTTTAAAGGGGACCGTGTTGTTCATGTTTAAGGTTTTCTTTTTTAAAGGGGACCGTGTTGTTCATCTTTTAGGTTTTCTTTTTTAAAGGGGACCGTGTTGTTCATCTGTTAGTTTTTTTTTAAAGGGGACCGTGTTGCTCAACTGTTAGGTTTTTTTAAAGGGGACCGTGTTGTTCATCTTTTAGGTTTTCTTTTTTAAAGGGGACTGTGTTTTTCATCTTTTAGGTTTTCTTTTTTAAAGGGGACCGTGTTTTTCATCTTTTAGGTTTTTTTTAATGGGGACCGTGTTGCTCATCTTTTAGGTTTTGTTTTTTAAAGGGGACCGTGTTGTTCATGTTTTAGGTTTTTTCTTAAAGGGGACCGTGTTGCTCATCTTTTAGTTTTTCTTTTTTAAAGGGGACCGTGTTGTTCATCTTTTAGGTTTTTTCTTCAAGGGGACCGTGTTGCTCATGTTTTTGTTTTTCTTTTTTAAAGGGGACCGTGTTGTTCATGTTTAAGGTTTTCTTTTTTAAAGGGGACCGTGTTGTTCATCTTTTAGGTTTTTTTTTTTAAAGGGGACCGTGTTTTTCTTCTTTTAGGTTTTTTTAATGGGGACCGTGTTGTTCATCTTTTAGGTTTTCTTTTTTAAAGGGGACCGTGTTTTTCATCTTTTAGGTTTTTTTTAAAGGGGACCGTGTTTTTCTTCTTTTAGGTTTTTTTAATGGGGACCGTGTTGTTCATCTTTTAGGTTTTCTTTTTTAAAGGGGACCGTGTTGTTCATCTTTTAGGTTTTGTTTTTTAAAGGGGACCGTGTTGCTCATCTTTTATTTTTTTTTAAAGGTGACCGTGTTGTTGATGTTTTAGTTCTTTTTTAAAGGGGACCGTGTTGCTCATCCTTTAGTTTTTTTTAAAGGGGACCGTGTTGCTCAAATTTTAGGTTTTTTTAAAGGGGGCCGTGTTGCTCATCTTTTAGGTTTTCTTTTTTAAAGGGGACCGTGTTGCTCATCCTTTAGTTTTTTTTTAAAGGGGACCGTGTTGTTCATCTTTTAGGTTTTCTTTTTTAAAGGGGACCGTGTTTTTCTTCTTTTAGGTTTTTTCTTAAAGGGGACCGTGTTGTTCATCTTTTAGGTTTTCTTTTTTAAAGGGGACCGTGTTTTTCTTCTTTTAGGTTTTTTTAATGGGGACCGTGTTGTTCATCTTTTAGGTTTTCTTTTTTAAAGGGGACCGTGTTTTTCATCTTTTAGGTTTTTTTTAAAGGGGACCGTGTTTTTCTTCTTTTAGGTTTTTTTAATGGGGACCGTGTTGTTCATCTTTTAGGTTTTCTTTTTTAAAGGGGACCGTGTTGTTCATCTTTTAGGTTTTGTTTTTTAAAGGGGACCGTGTTGTTCATCTTTTATTTTTTTTTAAAGGTGACCGTGTTGTTGATGTTTTAGTTTTTTTTTAAAGGGGACCGTGTTGTTCATCTTTTAGGTTTTCTTTTTTAAAGGGGACGTGTTGTTCATCTTTTATTTTTTTTAAAAGGGGACCGTGTTATTCATCTTTTAGGTATTTTTTTCAAAGGGGACCGTGTTGCTCATCTGTTAGGTTTTTTTTAAAGGGGACCGTGTTTCTCATCTTTTAGGGTTTTTTAAAGGGGACCGTGTTGTTCATCTTTGAGGTTTTTTTTTAAAGGGGACCGTGTTGCTCATCTTTAAGGTTTTCTTTTTTAAAGGGAACCGTGTTGTTCATCTTTTAGGTTTTTTCTTAAAGGGGACCGTGTTGTTCATCTTTTAGGTTTTCTTTTTTAAAGGGGACCGTGTTGTTCATCTTTTAGGTTTTTTCTTAAAGGGGACCGTGTTGCTCATCTTTTAGTTTTTCTTTTTTAAAGGGGACCGTGTTGTTCATGTTTAAGGTTTTCTTTTTTAAAGGGGACCGTGTTGTTCATCTTTTAGGTTTTCTTTTTTAAAGGGGACCGTGTTGTTCATCTGTTAGTTTTTTTTTAAAGGGGACCGTGTTGCTCAACTTTTAGGTTTTTTCTTAAAGGGGACCGTGTTGTTCATCTTTTAGGTTTTCTTTTTTAAAGGGGACCGTGTTGTTCATCTTTTAGGTTTTTTCTTAAAGGGGACCGTGTTGCTCATCTTTTAGTTTTTCTTTTTTAAAGGGGACCGTGTTGTTCATGTTTAAGGTTTTCTTTTTTAAAGGGGACCGTGTTATTCATCTTTTAGGTTTTCTTTTTTAAAGGGGACCGTGTTGTTCATCTGTTAGTTTTTTTTTAAAGGGGACCGTGTTGCTCAACTGTTAGGTTTTTTTTAAAGGGGACCGTGTTGTTCATCTTTTAGGTTTTCTTTTTTAAAGGGGACTGTGTTTTTCATCTTTTAGGTTTTCTTTTTTAAAGGGGACCGTGTTTTTCATCTTTTAGGTTTTTTTTAATGGGGACCGTGTTGCTCATCTTTTAGGTTTTGTTTTTTAAAGGGGACCGTGTTGTTCATGTTTTAGGTTTTTTCTTAAAGGGGACCGTGTTGCTCATCTTTTAGTTTTTCTTTTTTAAAGGGGACCGTGTTGTTCATCTTTTAGGTTTTTTCTTCAAGGGGACCGTGTTGCTCATCTTTTTGTTTTTCTTTTTTAAAGGGGACCGTGTTGTTCATGTTTAAGGTTTTCTTTTTTAAAGGGGACCGTGTTGTTCATCTTTTAGGTTTTTTTTTTTAAAGGGGACCGTGTTTTTCTTCTTTTAGGTTTTTTTAATGGGGACCGTGTTGTTCATCTTTTAGGTTTTCTTTTTTAAAGGGGACCGTGTTGTTCATCTTTTAGGTTTTGTTTTTTAAAGGGGACCGTGTTGTTCATCTTTTATTTTTTTTTAAAGGTGACCGTGTTGTTGATGTTTTAGTTTTTTTTTAAAGGGAACCGTGTTGCTCATCTTTTAGGTTTTCTTTTTTAAAGGGGACGTGTTGTTCATCTTTTATTTTTTTTTAAAAGGGGACCGTGTTATTCATCTTTTAGGTATTTTTTTCAAAGGGGACCGTGTTGCTCATCTGTTAGGTTTTTTTTAAAGGGGACCGTGTTGCTCATCTTTTAGGGTTTTTTAAAGGGGACCGTGTTGTTCATCTTTGAGGTTTTTTTTTAAAGGGGACTGTGTTGCTCATCTTTAAGGTTTTCTTTTTTAAAGGGAACCGTGTTGTTCATCTTTTAGGTTTTTTCTTAAAGGGGACCGTGTTGTTCATCTTTTAGGTTTTCTTTTTTAAAGGGGACCGTGTTGTTCATCTTTTAGGTTTTTTCTTAAAGGGGACCGTGTTGCTCATCTTTTAGTTTTTCTTTTTTAAAGGGGACCGTGTTGTTCATGTTTTTAGGTTTTCTTTTTTAAAGGGGACCGTGTTGTTCATCTTTTAGGTTTTCTTTTTTAAAGGGGACCGTGTTGTTCATCTGTTAGTTTTTTTTTAAAGGGGACCGTGTTGCTCAACTTTTAGGTTTTTTCTTAAAGGGGACCGTGTTGTTCATCTTTTAGGTTTTCTTTTTTAAAGGGGACCGTGTTGTTCATCTTTTAGGTTTTTTCTTAAAGGGGACCGTGTTGCTCATCTTTTAGTTTTTCTTTTTTAAAGGGGACCGTGTTGTTCATGTTTAAGGTTTTCTTTTTTAAAGGGGACCGTGTTTTTCTTCTTTTAGGTTTTTTCTTAAAGGGGACCGTGTTGTTCATCTTTTAGGTTTTCTTTTTTAAAGGGGACCGTGTTTTTCTTCTTTTAGGTTTTTTTAATGGGGACCGTGTTGTTCATCTTTTAGGTTTTCTTTTTTAAAGGGGACCGTGTTTTTCATCTTTTAGGTTTTTTTTAAAGGGGACCGTGTTTTTCTTCTTTTAGGTTTTTTTAATGGGGACCGTGTTGTTCATCTTTTAGGTTTTCTTTTTTAAAGGGGACCGTGTTGTTCATCTTTTAGGTTTTGTTTTTTAAAGGGGACCGTGTTGTTCATCTTTTATTTTTTTTTAAAGGTGACCGTGTTGTTGATGTTTTAGTTTTTTTTTAAAGGGGACCGTGTTGTTCATCTTTTAGGTTTTCTTTTTTAAAGGGGACGTGTTGTTCATCTTTTATTTTTTTTAAAAGGGGACCGTGTTATTCATCTTTTAGGTATTTTTTTCAAAGGGGACCGTGTTGCTCATCTGTTAGGTTTTTTTTAAAGGGGACCGTGTTTCTCATCTTTTAGGGTTTTTTAAAGGGGACCGTGTTGTTCATCTTTGAGGTTTTTTTTTAAAGGGGACCGTGTTGCTCATCTTTAAGGTTTTCTTTTTTAAAGGGAACCGTGTTGTTCATCTTTTAGGTTTTTTCTTAAAGGGGACCGTGTTGTTCATCTTTTAGGTTTTCTTTTTTAAAGGGGACCGTGTTGTTCATCTTTTAGGTTTTTTCTTAAAGGGGACCGTGTTGCTCATCTTTTAGTTTTTCTTTTTTAAAGGGGACCGTGTTGTTCATGTTTAAGGTTTTCTTTTTTAAAGGGGACCGTGTTGTTCATCTTTTAGGTTTTCTTTTTTAAAGGGGACCGTGTTGTTCATCTGTTAGTTTTTTTTTAAAGGGTACCGTGTTGCTCAACTTTTAGGTTTTTTCTTAAAGGGGACCGTGTTGTTCATCTTTTAGGTTTTCTTTTTTAAAGGGGACCGTGTTGTTCATCTTTTAGGTTTTTTCTTAAAGGGGACCGTGTTGCTCATCTTTTAGTTTTTCTTTTTTAAAGGGGACCGTGTTGTTCATGTTTAAGGTTTTCTTTTTTAAAGGGGACCGTGTTGTTCATCTTTTAGGTTTTCTTTTTTAAAGGGGACCGTGTTGTTCATCTGTTAGTTTTTTTTTAAAGGGGACCGTGTTGCTCAACTGTTAGGTTTTTTTAAAGGGGACCGTGTTGTTCATCTTTTAGGTTTTCTTTTTTAAAGGGGACTGTGTTTTTCATCTTTTAGGTTTTCTTTTTTAAAGGGGACCGTGTTTTTCATCTTTTAGGTTTTTTTTAATGGGGACGTGTTGCTCATCTTTTAGGTTTTGTTTTTTAAAGGGGACCGTGTTGTTCATGTTTTAGGTTTTTTCTTAAAGGGGACCGTGTTGCTCATCTTTTAGTTTTTCTTTTTTAAAGGGGACCGTGTTGTTCATCTTTTAGGTTTTTTCTTCAAGGGGACCGTGTTGCTCATCTTTTTGTTTTTCTTTTTTAAAGGGGACCGTGTTGTTCATGTTTAAGGTTTTCTTTTTTAAAGGGGACCGTGTTGTTCATCTTTTAGGTTTTTTTTTTTAAAGGGGACCGTGTTTTTCTTCTTTTAGGTTTTTTTAATGGGGACCGTGTTGTTCATCTTTTAGGTTTTCTTTTTTAAAGGGGACCGTGTTGTTCATCTTTTAGGTTTTGTTTTTTAAAGGGGACCGTGTTGTTCATCTTTTATTTTTTTTTAAAGGTGACCGTGTTGTTGATGTTTTAGTTTTTTTTTAAAGGGGACCGTGTTGCTCATCTTTTAGGTTTTCTTTTTTAAAGGGGACGTGTTGTTCATCTTTTATTTTTTTTTAAAAGGGGACCGTGTTATTCATCTTTTAGGTATTTTTTTCAAAGGGGACCGTGTTGCTCATCTGTTAGGTTTTTTTTAAAGGGGACCGTGTTGCTCATCTTTTAGGGTTTTTTAAAGGGGACCGTGTTGTTCATCTTTGAGGTTTTTTTTTAAAGGGGACTGTGTTGCTCATCTTTAAGGTTTTCTTTTTTAAAGGGAACCGTGTTGTTCATCTTTTAGGTTTTTTCTTAAAGGGGACCGTGTTGTTCATCTTTTAGGTTTTCTTTTTTAAAGGGGACCGTGTTGTTCATCTTTTAGGTTTTTTCTTAAAGGGGACCGTGTTGCTCATCTTTTAGTTTTTCTTTTTTAAAGGGGACCGTGTTGTTCATGTTTTTAGGTTTTCTTTTTTAAAGGGGACCGTGTTGTTCATCTTTTAGGTTTTCTTTTTTAAAGGGGACCGTGTTGTTCATCTGTTAGTTTTTTTTTAAAGGGGACCGTGTTGCTCAACTTTTAGGTTTTTTCTTAAAGGGGACCGTGTTGTTCATCTTTTAGGTTTTCTTTTTTAAAGGGGACCGTGTTGTTCATCTTTTAGGTTTTTTCTTAAAGGGGACCGTGTTGCTCATCTTTTAGTTTTTCTTTTTTAAAGGGGACCGTGTTGTTCATGTTTAAGGTTTTCTTTTTTAAAGGGGACCGTGTTGTTCATCTTTTAGGTTTTCTTTTTTAAAGGGGACCGTGTTGTTCATCTGTTAGTTTTTTTTTAAAGGGGACCGTGTTGCTCAACTTTTAGGTTTTTATAAAGGGGACCGTGTTGTTCATCTTTTAGGTTTTCTTTTTTAAAGGGGACTGTGTTTTTCATCTTTTAGGTTTTCTTTTTTAAAGGGGACCGTGTTTTTCATCTTTTAGGTTTTTTTTAATGGGGATCGTGTTGCTCATCTTTTAGGTTTTGTTTTTTAAAGGGGACCGTGTTGTTCATGTTTTAGGTTTTTTCTTAAAGGGGACCGTGTTGCTCATCTTTTAGTTTTTCTTTTTTAAAGGGGACCGTGTTGTTCATCTTTTAGGTTTTTTCTTAAAGGGGACCGTGTTGCTCATCTTTTTGTTTTTCTTTTTTAAAGGGGACCGTGTTGTTCATGTTTAAGGTTTTCTTTTTTAAAGGGGACCGTGTTGTTCATCTTTTAGGTTTTTTTTTTAAAGGGGACCGTGTTGCTCATCTTATTGTTTTTCTTTTTTAAAGGGGACCGTGTTGTTCATGTTTAAGGTTTTCTTTTTTAAAGGGGACCGTGTTGTTCATCTTTTAGGTTTTTTCTTAAAGGGGACCGTGTTGCTCATCTTTTTGTTTTTCTTTTTTAAAGGGGACCGTGTTTTTCATGTTTAAGGTTTTCTTTTTTAAAGGGGACCGTGTTGTTCATCTTTTAGTATTTCTTTTTTAAAGGGGACCGTGTTGTTCATCTTTTAGGTTTTCTTTTTTAAAGGGGACTGTGTTTTTGATCTTTTAGGTTTTCTTTTTTAAAGGGGACCGTGTTTTTCATCTTTTAGGCTTTTTTTAATGGGGACCGTGTTGCTCATCTTTTAGGTTTTGTTTTTTAAAGGGGACCGTGTTGTTCATGTTTAAGGTTTTCTTTTTTAAAGGGGACCGTGTTGTTCATCTTGTAGGTTTTTTTTTTAAAGGGGACGTGTTGCTCATCTTTTAGTTTTTCTTTTTTAAAGGGGACCGTGTTGTTCATGTTTAAGGTTTTCTTTTTTAAAGGGGATCGTGTTGTTCATCTTTTAGGTTTTCTTCTTTAAAGGGGACCGTGTTGTTCATCTTTTAGGTTTTCTTTTTTAAAGGGGACCGTGTTTTTCATCTTTTAGGTTTTTTTTTAATGGGGACCGTGTTGCTCATCTTTTAGGTTTTGTTTTTTAAAGGGGACCGTGTTGTTCATGTTTAAGGTTTTCTTTTTTAAAGGGGACCGTGTTGTTCATCTTTTAGGTTTTCTTTTTTAAAGGGGACCGTGTTGTTCATCTGTTAGTTTTTTTTTAAAGGGGACCGTGTTGCTCAACTTTTAGGTTTTTTCTTAAAGGGGACCGTGTTGTTCATCTTTTAGGTTTTCTTTTTTAAAGGGGACCGTGTTGTTCATCTTTTAGGTTTTTTCTTAAAGGGGACCGTGTTGCTCATCTTTTAATTTTTCTTTTTTAAAGGGGACCGTGTTGTTCATGTTTAAGGTTTTCTTTTTTAAAGGGGACCGTGTTGTTCATCTTTTAGGTTTTCTTTTTTAAAGGGGACCGTGTTGTTCATCTGTTAGTTTTTTTTTAAAGGGGACCGTGTTGCTCAACTTTTAGGTTTTTTTAAAGGGGACCGTGTTGTTCATCTTTTAGGTTTTCTTTTTTAAAGGGGACTGTGTTTTTTTTTTTTTTTAGGTTTTCTTTTTTAAAGGGGACCGTGTTTTTCATCTTTTAGGTTTTTTTTAATGGGGACCGTGTTGCTCATCTTTTAGGTTTTGTTTTTTAAAGGGGACCGTGTTGTTCATGTTTTAGGTTTTTTCTTAAAGGGGACCGTGTTGCTCATCTTTTAGTTTTTCTTTTTTAAAGGGGACCGTGTTGTTCATCTTTTAGGTTTTTTCTTCAAGGGGACCGTGTTGCTCATCTTTTTGTTTTTCTTTTTTAAAGGGGACCGTGTTGTTCATGTTTAAGGTTTTCTTTTTTAAAGGGGACCGTGTTGTTCATCTTTTAGGTTTTCTTTTTTAAAGGGGACCGTGTTGTTCATCTTTTAGGTTTTGTTTTTTAAAGGGGACCGTGTTGTTCATCTTTTATTTTTTTTTAAAGGTGACCGTGTTGTTGATGTTTTAGTTTTTTTTAAAGGGGACCGTGTTGCTCATCTTTTAGGTTTTGTTTTTTAAAGGGGACGTGTTGTTCATCTTTTATTTTTTTTTAAAAGGGGACCGTGTTATTCATCTTTTAGGTATTTTTTTCAAAGGGGACCGTGTTGCTCATCTGTTAGGTTTTTTTTTAAGGGGACCGTGTTGCTCATCTTTTAGGGTTTTTTAAAGGGGACCGTGTTGTTCATCTTTGAGGTTTTTTTTTAAAGGGGACCGTGTTGCTCATCTTTAAGGTTTTCTTTTTTAAAGGGAACTGTGTTGTTCATCTTTTAGGTTTTTTCTTAAAGGGGACCGTGTTGTTCATCTTTTAGGTTTTCTTTTTTAAAGGGGACCGTGTTGTTCATCTTTTAGGTTTTTTCTTAAAGGGGACCGTGTTGCTCATCTTTTAGTTTTTCTTTTTTAAAGGGGACCGTGTTGTTCATGTTTTTAGGTTTTCTTTTTTAAAGGGGACCGTGTTGTTCATCTTTTAGGTTTTCTTTTTTAAAGGGGACCGTGTTGTTCATCTGTTAGTTTTTTTTTAAAGGGGACCGTGTTGCTCAACTTTTAGGTTTTTTCTTAAAGGGGACCGTGTTGTTCATCTTTTAGGTTTTCTTTTTTAAAGGGGACCGTGTTGTTCATCTTTTAGGTTTTTTCTTAAAGGGGACCGTGTTGCTCATCTTTTAGTTTTTCTTTTTTAAAGGGGACCGTGTTGTTCATGTTTAAGGTTTTCTTTTTTAAAGGGGACCGTGTTGTTCATCTTTTAGGTTTTCTTTTTTAAAGGGGACCGTGTTGTTCATCTGTTAGTTTTTTTTTAAAGGGGACCGTGTTGCTCAACTTTTAGGTTTTTTTTAAAGGGGACCGTGTTGTTCATCTTTTAGGTTTTCTTTTTTAAAGGGGACTGTGTTTTTCATCTTTTAGGTTTTCTTTTTTAAAGGGGACCGTGTTTTTCATCTTTTAGGTTTTTTTTAATGGGGATCGTGTTGCTCATCTTTTAGGTTTTGTTTTTTAAAGGGGACCGTGTTGTTCATGTTTTAGGTTTTTTCTTAAAGGGGACCGTGTTGCTCATCTTTTAGTTTTTCTTTTTTAAAGGGGACCGTGTTGTTCATCTTTTAGGTTTTTTCTTAAAGGGGACCGTGTTGCTCATCTTTTTGTTTTTCTTTTTTAAAGGGGACCGTGTTGTTCATGTTTAAGGTTTTCTTTTTTAAAGGGGACCGTGTTGTTCATCTTTTAGGTTTTTTTTTTAAAGGGGACCGTGTTGCTCATCTTATTGTTTTTCTTTTTTAAAGGGGACCGTGTTGTTCATGTTTAAGGTTTTCTTTTTTAAAGGGGACCGTGTTGTTCATCTTTTAGGTTTTTTCTTAAAGGGGACCGTGTTGCTCATCTTTTTGTTTTTCTTTTTTAAAGGGGACCGTGTTGTTCATGTTTAAGGTTTTCTTTTTTAAAGGGGACCGTGTTGTTCATCTTTTAGTATTTCTTTTTTAAAGGGGACCGTGTTGTTCATCTTTTAGGTTTTCTTTTTTAAAGGGGACTGTGTTTTTGATCTTTTAGGTTTTCTTTTTTAAAGGGGACCGTGTTTTTCATCTTTTAGGCTTTTTTTAATGGGGACCGTGTTGCTCATCTTTTAGGTTTTGTTTTTTAAAGGGGACCGTGTTGTTCATGTTTAAGGTTTTCTTTTTTAAAGGGGACCGTGTTGTTCATCTTGTAGGTTTTTTTTTTAAAGGGGACCGTGTTGCTCATCTTTTAGTTTTTCTTTTTTAAAGGGGACCGTGTTGTTCATGTTTAAGGTTTTCTTTTTTAAAGGGGATCGTGTTGTTCATCTTTTAGGTTTTCTTCTTTAAAGGGGACCGTGTTGTTCATCTTTTAGGTTTTCTTTTTTAAAGTGGACCGTGTTTTTCATCTTTTAGGTTTTTTTTTAATGGGGACCGTGTTGCTCATCTTTTAGGTTTTGTTTTTTAAAGGGGACCGTGTTGTTCATCTTTTAGTTTTTTTTAAAGAGGACCGTGTTATTCATCTTGTAGGTTTTTTTAAAAGGGGACCGTGTTATTCATCTTTTATGTTTTTTTTCAAAGGGGACCGTGTTGCTCATCTGTTAGGTTTTTCTTAAAGGGGACCGTGTTGCTCATCTTTAAGGTTTTCTTTTTTAAAGGGAACCGTGTTTTTCTTCTTTTAGGTTTTTTTTAATGGGGATCGTGTTGCTCATCTTTTAGGTTTTTTCTTAAAGGGGATCGTGTTGTTCATCTTTTAGGTTTTCTTTTTTAAAGGGGACCGTGTTGTTCATCTTTTAGGTTTTCTTTTTTAAAGGGGAACGTGTTTTTCTTCTTTTAGGTTTTTTCTTAAAGGGGACCGTGTTGTTCATCTTTTAGGTTTTCTTTTTTAAAGGGGACCGTGTTGTTCATCTTTTAGGTTTTCTCTTTTAAAGGGGACCGTGTTGTTCATGTTTTAGGTTTTGTTTTTTAAAGGGGACCGTGTTGTTCATCTTTTATTTTTTTTTAAAGGTGACCGTGTTGTTGATGTTTTAGTTTTTTTTTAAAGGGGACCGTGTTGTTCATCTTTTAGGTTTTCTTTTTTAAAGGGGACCGTGTTGTTCATCTTTTAGGTTTTTTCTTAAAGGGGACCGTGTTGCTCATCTTTTAATTTTTCTTTTTTAAAGGGGACCGTGTTGTTCATGTTTAAGGTTTTCTTTTTTAAAGGGGACCGTGTTGTTCATCTTTTAGGTTTTCTTTTTTAAAGGGGACCGTGTTGTTCATCTGTTAGTTTTTTTTTAAAGGGGACCGTGTTGCTCAACTTTTAGGTTTTTTTAAAGGGGACCGTGTTGTTCATCTTTTAGGTTTTCTTTTTTAAAGGGGACTGTGTTTTTTTTTTTTTTTAGGTTTTCTTTTTTAAAGGGGACCGTGTTTTTCATCTTTTAGGTTTTTTTTAATGGGGACCGTGTTGCTCATCTTTTAGGTTTTGTTTTTTAAAGGGGACCGTGTTGTTCATGTTTTAGGTTTTTTCTTAAAGGGGACCGTGTTGCTCATCTTTTAGTTTTTCTTTTTTAAAGGGGACCGTGTTGTTCATCTTTTAGGTTTTTTCTTCAAGGGGACCGTGTTGCTCATCTTTTTGTTTTTCTTTTTTAAAGGGGACCGTGTTGTTCATGTTTAAGGTTTTCTTTTTTAAAGGGGACCGTGTTGTTCATCTTTTAGGTTTTTTTTTTTAAAGGGGACCGTGTTTTTCTTCTTTTAGGTTTTTTTAATGGGGACCGTGTTGTTCATCTTTTAGGTTTTCTTTTTTAAAGGGGACCGTGTTGTTCATCTTTTAGGTTTTGTTTTTTAAAGGGGACCGTGTTGTTCATCTTTTATTTTTTTTTAAAGGTGACCGTGTTGTTGATGTTTTAGTTTTTTTTTAAAGGGGACCGTGTTGCTCATCTTTTAGGTTTTCTTTTTTAAAGGGGACGTGTTGTTCATCTTTTATTTTTTTTTAAAAGGGGACCGTGTTATTCATCTTTTAGGTATTTTTTTCAAAGGGGACCGTGTTGCTCATCTGTTAGGTTTTTTTTAAAGGGGACCGTGTTGCTCATCTTTTAGGGTTTTTTAAAGGGGACCGTGTTGTTCATCTTTGAGGTTTTTTTTTAAAGGGGACTGTGTTGCTCATCTTTAAGGTTTTCTTTTTTAAAGGGAACCGTGTTGTTCATCTTTTAGGTTTTTTCTTAAAGGGGACCGTGTTGTTCATCTTTTAGGTTTTCTTTTTTAAAGGGGACCGTGTTGTTCATCTTTTAGGTTTTTTCTTAAAGGGGACCGTGTTGCTCATCTTTTAGTTTTTCTTTTTTAAAGGGGACCGTGTTGTTCATGTTTTTAGGTTTTCTTTTTTAAAGGGGACCGTGTTGTTCATCTTTTAGGTTTTCTTTTTTAAAGGGGACCGTGTTGTTCATCTGTTAGTTTTTTTTTAAAGGGGACCGTGTTGCTCAACTTTTAGGTTTTTTCTTAAAGGGGACCGTGTTGTTCATCTTTTAGGTTTTCTTTTTTAAAGGGGACCGTGTTGTTCATCTTTTAGGTTTTTTCTTAAAGGGGACCGTGTTGCTCATCTTTTAGTTTTTCTTTTTTAAAGGGGACCGTGTTGTTCATGTTTAAGGTTTTCTTTTTTAAAGGGGACCGTGTTGTTCATCTTTTAGGTTTTCTTTTTTAAAGGGGACCGTGTTGTTCATCTGTTAGTTTTTTTTTAAAGGGGACCGTGTTGCTCAACTTTTAGGTTTTTATAAAGGGGACCGTGTTGTTCATCTTTTAGGTTTTCTTTTTTAAAGGGGACTGTGTTTTTCATCTTTTAGGTTTTCTTTTTTAAAGGGGACCGTGTTTTTCATCTTTTAGGTTTTTTTTAATGGGGATCGTGTTGCTCATCTTTTAGGTTTTGTTTTTTAAAGGGGACCGTGTTGTTCATGTTTTAGGTTTTTTCTTAAAGGGGACCGTGTTGCTCATCTTTTAGTTTTTCTTTTTTAAAGGGGACCGTGTTGTTCATCTTTTAGGTTTTTTCTTAAAGGGGACCGTGTTGCTCATCTTTTTGTTTTTCTTTTTTAAAGGGGACCGTGTTGTTCATGTTTAAGGTTTTCTTTTTTAAAGGGGACCGTGTTGTTCATCTTTTAGGTTTTTTTTTTAAAGGGGACCGTGTTGCTCATCTTATTGTTTTTCTTTTTTAAAGGGGACCGTGTTGTTCATGTTTAAGGTTTTCTTTTTTAAAGGGGACCGTGTTGTTCATCTTTTAGGTTTTTTCTTAAAGGGGACCGTGTTGCTCATCTTTTTGTTTTTCTTTTTTAAAGGGGACCGTGTTTTTCATGTTTAAGGTTTTCTTTTTTAAAGGGGACCGTGTTGTTCATCTTTTAGTATTTCTTTTTTAAAGGGGACCGTGTTGTTCATCTTTTAGGTTTTCTTTTTTAAAGGGGACTGTGTTTTTGATCTTTTAGGTTTTCTTTTTTAAAGGGGACCGTGTTTTTCATCTTTTAGGCTTTTTTTAATGGGGACCGTGTTGCTCATCTTTTAGGTTTTGTTTTTTAAAGGGGACCGTGTTGTTCATGTTTAAGGTTTTCTTTTTTAAAGGGGACCGTGTTGTTCATCTTGTAGGTTTTTTTTTTAAAGGGGACGTGTTGCTCATCTTTTAGTTTTTCTTTTTTAAAGGGGACCGTGTTGTTCATGTTTAAGGTTTTCTTTTTTAAAGGGGATCGTGTTGTTCATCTTTTAGGTTTTCTTCTTTAAAGGGGACCGTGTTGTTCATCTTTTAGGTTTTCTTTTTTAAAGGGGACCGTGTTTTTCATCTTTTAGGTTTTTTTTTAATGGGGACCGTGTTGCTCATCTTTTAGGTTTTGTTTTTTAAAGGGGACCGTGTTGTTCATGTTTAAGGTTTTCTTTTTTAAAGGGGACCGTGTTGTTCATCTTTTAGGTTTTCTTTTTTAAAGGGGACCGTGTTGTTCATCTGTTAGTTTTTTTTTAAAGGGGACCGTGTTGCTCAACTTTTAGGTTTTTTCTTAAAGGGGACCGTGTTGTTCATCTTTTAGGTTTTCTTTTTTAAAGGGGACCGTGTTGTTCATCTTTTAGGTTTTTTCTTAAAGGGGACCGTGTTGCTCATCTTTTAATTTTTCTTTTTTAAAGGGGACCGTGTTGTTCATGTTTAAGGTTTTCTTTTTTAAAGGGGACCGTGTTGTTCATCTTTTAGGTTTTCTTTTTTAAAGGGGACCGTGTTGTTCATCTGTTAGTTTTTTTTTAAAGGGGACCGTGTTGCTCAACTTTTAGGTTTTTTTAAAGGGGACCGTGTTGTTCATCTTTTAGGTTTTCTTTTTTAAAGGGGACTGTGTTTTTTTTTTTTTTTAGGTTTTCTTTTTTAAAGGGGACCGTGTTTTTCATCTTTTAGGTTTTTTTTAATGGGGACCGTGTTGCTCATCTTTTAGGTTTTGTTTTTTAAAGGGGACCGTGTTGTTCATGTTTTAGGTTTTTTCTTAAAGGGGACCGTGTTGCTCATCTTTTAGTTTTTCTTTTTTAAAGGGGACCGTGTTGTTCATCTTTTAGGTTTTTTCTTCAAGGGGACCGTGTTGCTCATCTTTTTGTTTTTCTTTTTTAAAGGGGACCGTGTTGTTCATGTTTAAGGTTTTCTTTTTTAAAGGGGACCGTGTTGTTCATCTTTTAGGTTTTCTTTTTTAAAGGGGACCGTGTTTTTCATCTTTTAGGTTTTTTTTAATGGGGATCGTGTTGCTCATCTTTTAGGTTTTGTTTTTTAAAGGGGACCGTGTTGTTCATGTTTTAGGTTTTTTCTTAAAGGGGACCGTGTTGCTCATCTTTTAGTTTTTCTTTTTTAAAGGGGACCGTGTTGTTCATCTTTTAGGTTTTTTCTTAAAGGGGACCGTGTTGCTCATCTTTTTGTTTTTCTTTTTTAAAGGGGACCGTGTTGTTCATGTTTAAGGTTTTCTTTTTTAAAGGGGACCGTGTTGTTCATCTTTTAGGTTTTTTTTTTAAAGGGGACCGTGTTGCTCATCTTATTGTTTTTCTTTTTTAAAGGGGACCGTGTTGTTCATGTTTAAGGTTTTCTTTTTTAAAGGGGACCGTGTTGTTCATCTTTTAGGTTTTTTCTTAAAGGGGACCGTGTTGCTCATCTTTTTGTTTTTCTTTTTTAAAGGGGACCGTGTTTTTCATGTTTAAGGTTTTCTTTTTTAAAGGGGACCGTGTTGTTCATCTTTTAGTATTTCTTTTTTAAAGGGGACCGTGTTGTTCATCTTTTAGGTTTTCTTTTTTAAAGGGGACTGTGTTTTTGATCTTTTAGGTTTTCTTTTTTAAAGGGGACCGTGTTTTTCATCTTTTAGGCTTTTTTTAATGGGGACCGTGTTGCTCATCTTTTAGGTTTTGTTTTTTAAAGGGGACCGTGTTGTTCATGTTTAAGGTTTTCTTTTTTAAAGGGGACCGTGTTGTTCATCTTGTAGGTTTTTTTTTTAAAGGGGACGTGTTGCTCATCTTTTAGTTTTTCTTTTTTAAAGGGGACCGTGTTGTTCATGTTTAAGGTTTTCTTTTTTAAAGGGGATCGTGTTGTTCATCTTTTAGGTTTTCTTCTTTAAAGGGGACCGTGTTGTTCATCTTTTAGGTTTTCTTTTTTAAAGGGGACCGTGTTTTTCATCTTTTAGGTTTTTTTTTAATGGGGACCGTGTTGCTCATCTTTTAGGTTTTGTTTTTTAAAGGGGACCGTGTTGTTCATGTTTAAGGTTTTCTTTTTTAAAGGGGACCGTGTTGTTCATCTTTTAGGTTTTCTTTTTTAAAGGGGACCGTGTTGTTCATCTGTTAGTTTTTTTTTAAAGGGGACCGTGTTGCTCAACTTTTAGGTTTTTTCTTAAAGGGGACCGTGTTGTTCATCTTTTAGGTTTTCTTTTTTAAAGGGGACCGTGTTGTTCATCTTTTAGGTTTTTTCTTAAAGGGGACCGTGTTGCTCATCTTTTAATTTTTCTTTTTTAAAGGGGACCGTGTTGTTCATGTTTAAGGTTTTCTTTTTTAAAGGGGACCGTGTTGTTCATCTTTTAGGTTTTCTTTTTTAAAGGGGACCGTGTTGTTCATCTGTTAGTTTTTTTTTAAAGGGGACCGTGTTGCTCAACTTTTAGGTTTTTTTAAAGGGGACCGTGTTGTTCATCTTTTAGGTTTTCTTTTTTAAAGGGGACTGTGTTTTTTTTTTTTTTTAGGTTTTCTTTTTTAAAGGGGACCGTGTTTTTCATCTTTTAGGTTTTTTTTAATGGGGACCGTGTTGCTCATCTTTTAGGTTTTGTTTTTTAAAGGGGACCGTGTTGTTCATGTTTTAGGTTTTTTCTTAAAGGGGACCGTGTTGCTCATCTTTTAGTTTTTCTTTTTTAAAGGGGACCGTGTTGTTCATCTTTTAGGTTTTTTCTTCAAGGGGACCGTGTTGCTCATCTTTTTGTTTTTCTTTTTTAAAGGGGACCGTGTTGTTCATGTTTAAGGTTTTCTTTTTTAAAGGGGACCGTGTTGTTCATCTTTTAGGTTTTCTTTTTTAAAGGGGACCGTGTTGTTCATCTTTTAGGTTTTGTTTTTTAAAGGGGACCGTGTTGTTCATCTTTTATTTTTTTTTAAAGGTGACCGTGTTGTTGATGTTTTAGTTTTTTTTAAAGGGGACCGTGTTGCTCATCTTTTAGGTTTTGTTTTTTAAAGGGGACGTGTTGTTCATCTTTTATTTTTTTTTAAAAGGGGACCGTGTTATTCATCTTTTAGGTATTTTTTTCAAAGGGGACCGTGTTGCTCATCTGTTAGGTTTTTTTTAAGGGGACCGTGTTGCTCATCTTTTAGGGTTTTTTAAAGGGGACCGTGTTGTTCATCTTTGAGGTTTTTTTTTAAAGGGGACCGTGTTGCTCATCTTTAAGGTTTTCTTTTTTAAAGGGAACTGTGTTGTTCATCTTTTAGGTTTTTTCTTAAAGGGGACCGTGTTGTTCATCTTTTAGGTTTTCTTTTTTAAAGGGGACCGTGTTGTTCATCTTTTAGGTTTTTTCTTAAAGGGGACCGTGTTGCTCATCTTTTAGTTTTTCTTTTTTAAAGGGGACCGTGTTGTTCATGTTTTTAGGTTTTCTTTTTTAAAGGGGACCGTGTTGTTCATCTTTTAGGTTTTCTTTTTTAAAGGGGACCGTGTTGTTCATCTGTTAGTTTTTTTTTAAAGGGGACCGTGTTGCTCAACTTTTAGGTTTTTTCTTAAAGGGGACCGTGTTGTTCATCTTTTAGGTTTTCTTTTTTAAAGGGGACCGTGTTGTTCATCTTTTAGGTTTTTTCTTAAAGGGGACCGTGTTGCTCATCTTTTAGTTTTTCTTTTTTAAAGGGGACCGTGTTGTTCATGTTTAAGGTTTTCTTTTTTAAAGGGGACCGTGTTGTTCATCTTTTAGGTTTTCTTTTTTAAAGGGGACCGTGTTGTTCATCTGTTAGTTTTTTTTTAAAGGGGACCGTGTTGCTCAACTTTTAGGTTTTTTTTAAAGGGGACCGTGTTGTTCATCTTTTAGGTTTTCTTTTTTAAAGGGGACTGTGTTTTTCATCTTTTAGGTTTTCTTTTTTAAAGGGGACCGTGTTTTTCATCTTTTAGGTTTTTTTTAATGGGGATCGTGTTGCTCATCTTTTAGGTTTTGTTTTTTAAAGGGGACCGTGTTGTTCATGTTTTAGGTTTTTTCTTAAAGGGGACCGTGTTGCTCATCTTTTAGTTTTTCTTTTTTAAAGGGGACCGTGTTGTTCATCTTTTAGGTTTTTTCTTAAAGGGGACCGTGTTGCTCATCTTTTTGTTTTTCTTTTTTAAAGGGGACCGTGTTGTTCATGTTTAAGGTTTTCTTTTTTAAAGGGGACCGTGTTGTTCATCTTTTAGGTTTTTTTTTTAAAGGGGACCGTGTTGCTCATCTTATTGTTTTTCTTTTTTAAAGGGGACCGTGTTGTTCATGTTTAAGGTTTTCTTTTTTAAAGGGGACCGTGTTGTTCATCTTTTAGGTTTTTTCTTAAAGGGGACCGTGTTGCTCATCTTTTTGTTTTTCTTTTTTAAAGGGGACCGTGTTGTTCATGTTTAAGGTTTTCTTTTTTAAAGGGGACCGTGTTGTTCATCTTTTAGTATTTCTTTTTTAAAGGGGACCGTGTTGTTCATCTTTTAGGTTTTCTTTTTTAAAGGGGACTGTGTTTTTGATCTTTTAGGTTTTCTTTTTTAAAGGGGACCGTGTTTTTCATCTTTTAGGCTTTTTTTAATGGGGACCGTGTTGCTCATCTTTTAGGTTTTGTTTTTTAAAGGGGACCGTGTTGTTCATGTTTAAGGTTTTCTTTTTTAAAGGGGACCGTGTTGTTCATCTTGTAGGTTTTTTTTTTAAAGGGGACCGTGTTGCTCATCTTTTAGTTTTTCTTTTTTAAAGGGGACCGTGTTGTTCATGTTTAAGGTTTTCTTTTTTAAAGGGGATCGTGTTGTTCATCTTTTAGGTTTTCTTCTTTAAAGGGGACCGTGTTGTTCATCTTTTAGGTTTTCTTTTTTAAAGTGGACCGTGTTTTTCATCTTTTAGGTTTTTTTTTAATGGGGACCGTGTTGCTCATCTTTTAGGTTTTGTTTTTTAAAGGGGACCGTGTTGTTCATCTTTTAGTTTTTTTTAAAGAGGACCGTGTTATTCATCTTGTAGGTTTTTTTAAAAGGGGACCGTGTTATTCATCTTTTATGTTTTTTTTCAAAGGGGACCGTGTTGCTCATCTGTTAGGTTTTTCTTAAAGGGGACCGTGTTGCTCATCTTTAAGGTTTTCTTTTTTAAAGGGAACCGTGTTTTTCTTCTTTTAGGTTTTTTTTAATGGGGATCGTGTTGCTCATCTTTTAGGTTTTTTCTTAAAGGGGATCGTGTTGTTCATCTTTTAGGTTTTCTTTTTTAAAGGGGACCGTGTTGTTCATCTTTTAGGTTTTCTTTTTTAAAGGGGAACGTGTTTTTCTTCTTTTAGGTTTTTTCTTAAAGGGGACCGTGTTGTTCATCTTTTAGGTTTTCTTTTTTAAAGGGGACCGTGTTGTTCATCTTTTAGGTTTTCTCTTTTAAAGGGGACCGTGTTGTTCATGTTTTAGGTTTTGTTTTTTAAAGGGGACCGTGTTGTTCATCTTTTATTTTTTTTTAAAGGTGACCGTGTTGTTGATGTTTTAGTTTTTTTTTAAAGGGGACCGTGTTGCTCATCTTTTAGGTTTTCTTTTTTAAAGGGGACGTGTTGTTCATCTTTTATTTTTTTTTAAAAGGGGACCGTGTTATTCATCTTTTAGGTATTTTTTTCAAAGGGGACCGTGTTGCTCATCTGTTAGGTTTTTTTTAAAGGGGACCGTGTTGCTCATCTTTTAGGGTTTTTTAAAGGGGACCGTGTTGTTCATCTTTGAGGTTTTTTTTTAAAGGGGACCGTGTTGCTCATCTTTAAGGTTTTCTTTTTTAAAGGGAACCGTGTTGTTCATCTTTTAGGTTTTTTCTTAAAGGGGACCGTGTTGTTCATCTTTTAGGTTTTCTTTTTTAAAGGGGACCGTGTTGTTCATCTTTTAGGTTTTTTCTTAAAGGGGACCGTGTTGCTCATCTTTTAGTTTTTCTTTTTTAAAGGGGACCGTGTTGTTCATGTTTTTAGGTTTTCTTTTTTAAAGGGGACCGTGTTGTTCATCTTTTAGGTTTTCTTTTTTAAAGGGGACCGTGTTGTTCATCTGTTAGTTTTTTTTTAAAGGGGACCGTGTTGCTCAACTTTTAGGTTTTTTCTTAAAGGGGACCGTGTTGTTCATCTTTTAGGTTTTCTTTTTTAAAGGGGACCGTGTTGTTCATCTTTTAGGTTTTTTCTTAAAGGGGACCGTGTTGCTCATCTTTTAGTTTTTCTTTTTTAAAGGGGACCGTGTTGTTCATGTTTAAGGTTTTCTTTTTTAAAGGGGACCGTGTTGTTCATCTTTTAGGTTTTCTTTTTTAAAGGGGACCGTGTTGTTCATCTGTTAGTTTTTTTTTAAAGGGGACCGTGTTGCTCAACTTTTAGGTTTTTTTTAAAGGGGACCGTGTTGTTCATCTTTTAGGTTTTCTTTTTTAAAGGGGACTGTGTTTTTCATCTTTTAGGTTTTCTTTTTTAAAGGGGACCGTGTTTTTCATCTTTTAGGTTTTTTTTAATGGGGATCGTGTTGCTCATCTTTTAGGTTTTGTTTTTTAAAGGGGACCGTGTTGTTCATGTTTTAGGTTTTTTCTTAAAGGGGACCGTGTTGCTCATCTTTTAGTTTTTCTTTTTTAAAGGGGACCGTGTTGTTCATCTTTTAGGTTTTTTCTTAAAGGGGACCGTGTTGCTCATCTTTTTGTTTTTCTTTTTTAAAGGGGACCGTGTTGTTCATGTTTAAGGTTTTCTTTTTTAAAGGGGACCGTGTTGTTCATCTTTTAGGTTTTTTTTTTAAAGGGGACCGTGTTGCTCATCTTATTGTTTTTCTTTTTTAAAGGGGACCGTGTTGTTCATGTTTAAGGTTTTCTTTTTTAAAGGGGACCGTGTTGTTCATCTTTTAGGTTTTTTCTTAAAGGGGACCGTGTTGCTCATCTTTTTGTTTTTCTTTTTTAAAGGGGACCGTGTTGTTCATGTTTAAGGTTTTCTTTTTTAAAGGGGACCGTGTTGTTCATCTTTTAGTATTTCTTTTTTAAAGGGGACCGTGTTGTTCATCTTTTAGGTTTTCTTTTTTAAAGGGGACTGTGTTTTTGATCTTTTAGGTTTTCTTTTTTAAAGGGGACCGTGTTTTTCATCTTTTAGGCTTTTTTTAATGGGGACCGTGTTGCTCATCTTTTAGGTTTTGTTTTTTAAAGGGGACCGTGTTGTTCATGTTTAAGGTTTTCTTTTTTAAAGGGGACCGTGTTGTTCATCTTGTAGGTTTTTTTTTTAAAGGGGACCGTGTTGCTCATCTTTTAGTTTTTCTTTTTTAAAGGGGACCGTGTTGTTCATGTTTAAGGTTTTCTTTTTTAAAGGGGATCGTGTTGTTCATCTTTTAGGTTTTCTTCTTTAAAGGGGACCGTGTTGTTCATCTTTTAGGTTTTCTTTTTTAAAGGGGACCGTGTTTTTCATCTTTTAGGTTTTTTTTTAATGGGGACCGTGTTGCTCATCTTTTAGGTTTTGTTTTTTAAAGGGGACCGTGTTGTTCATGTTTAAGGTTTTCTTTTTTAAAGGGGACCGTGTTGTTCATCTTTTAGGTTTTCTTTTTTAAAGGGGACCGTGTTGTTCATCTGTTAGTTTTTTTTTAAAGGGGACCGTGTTGCTCAACTTTTAGGTTTTTTCTTAAAGGGGACCGTGTTGTTCATCTTTTAGGTTTTCTTTTTTAAAGGGGACCGTGTTGTTCATCTTTTAGGTTTTTTCTTAAAGGGGACCGTGTTGCTCATCTTTTAGTTTTTCTTTTTTAAAGGGGACCGTGTTGTTCATGTTTAAGGTTTTCTTTTTTAAAGGGGACCGTGTTGTTCATCTTTTAGGTTTTCTTTTTTAAAGGGGACCGTGTTGTTCATCTGTTAGTTTTTTTTTAAAGGGGACCGTGTTGCTCAACTTTTAGGTTTTTTTAAAGGGGACCGTGTTGTTCATCTTTTAGGTTTTCTTTTTTAAAGGGGACTGTGTTTTTTTTTTTTTTTAGGTTTTCTTTTTTAAAGGGGACCGTGTTTTTCATCTTTTAGGTTTTTTTTAATGGGGACCGTGTTGCTCATCTTTTAGGTTTTGTTTTTTAAAGGGGACCGTGTTGTTCATGTTTTAGGTTTTTTCTTAAAGGGGACCGTGTTGCTCATCTTTTAGTTTTTCTTTTTTAAAGGGGACCGTGTTGTTCATCTTTTAGGTTTTTTCTTCAAGGGGACCGTGTTGCTCATCTTTTTGTTTTTCTTTTTTAAAGGGGACCGTGTTGTTCATGTTTAAGGTTTTCTTTTTTAAAGGGGACCGTGTTGTTCATCTTTTAGGTTTTTTTTTTAAAGGGGACCGTGTTTTTCTTCTTTTAGGTTTTTTTAATGGGGACCGTGTTGTTCATCTTTTAGGTTTTCTTTTTTAAAGGGGACCGTGTTGTTCATCTTTTAGGTTTTGTTTTTTAAAGGGGACCGTGTTGTTCATCTTTTATTTTTTTTTAAAGGTGACCGTGTTGTTGATGTTTTAGTTTTTTTTTAAAGGGGACCGTGTTGCTCATCTTTTAGGTTTTCTTTTTTAAAGGGGACATGTTGTTCATCTTTTATTTTTTTTTAAAAGGGGACCGTGTTATTCATCTTTTAGGTATTTTTTTCAAAGGGGACCGTGTTGCTCATCTGTTAGGTTTTTTTTAAAGGGGACCGTGTTGCTCATCTTTTAGGGTTTTTTAAAGGGGACCGTGTTGTTCATCTTTGAGGTTTTTTTTTAAAGGGGACCGTGTTGCTCATCTTTAAGGTTTTCTTTTTTAAAGGGAACCGTGTTGTTCATCTTTTAGGTTTTTTCTTAAAGGGGACCGTGTTGTTCATCTTTTAGGTTTTCTTTTTTAAAGGGGACCGTGTTGTTCATCTTTTAGGTTTTTTCTTAAAGGGGACCGTGTTGCTCATCTTTTAGTTTTTCTTTTTTAAAGGGGACCGTGTTGTTCATGTTTTTAGGTTTTCTTTTTTAAAGGGGACCGTGTTGTTCATCTTTTAGGTTTTCTTTTTTAAAGGGGACCGTGTTGTTCATCTGTTAGTTTTTTTTTAAAGGGGACCGTGTTGCTCAACTTTTAGGTTTTTTCTTAAAGGGGACTGTGTTTTTCATCTTTTAGGTTTTCTTTTTTAAAGGGGACCGTGTTTTTCATCTTTTAGGTTTTTTTTAATGGGGATCGTGTTGCTCATCTTTTAGGTTTTGTTTTTTAAAGGGGACCGTGTTGTTCATGTTTTAGGTTTTTTCTTAAAGGGGACCGTGTTGCTCATCTTTTAGTTTTTCTTTTTTAAAGGGGACCGTGTTGTTCATCTTTTAGGTTTTTTCTTAAAGGGGACCGTGTTGCTCATCTTTTTGTTTTTCTTTTTTAAAGGGGACCGTGTTGTTCATGTTTAAGGTTTTCTTTTTTAAAGGGGACCGTGTTGTTCATCTTTTAGGTTTTTTTTTTAAAGGGGACCGTGTTGCTCATCTTATTGTTTTTCTTTTTTAAAGGGGACCGTGTTGTTCATGTTTAAGGTTTTCTTTTTTAAAGGGGACCGTGTTGTTCATCTTTTAGGTTTTTTCTTAAAGGGGACCGTGTTGCTCATCTTTTTGTTTTTCTTTTTTAAAGGGGACCGTGTTGTTCATGTTTAAGGTTTTCTTTTTTAAAGGGGACCGTGTTGTTCATCTTTTAGTATTTCTTTTTTAAAGGGGACCGTGTTGTTCATCTTTTAGGTTTTCTTTTTTAAAGGGGACTGTGTTTTTGATCTTTTAGGTTTTCTTTTTTAAAGGGGACCGTGTTTTTCATCTTTTAGGCTTTTTTTAATGGGGACCGTGTTGCTCATCTTTTAGGTTTTGTTTTTTAAAGGGGACCGTGTTGTTCATGTTTAAGGTTTTCTTTTTTAAAGGGGACCGTGTTGTTCATCTTGTAGGTTTTTTTTTTTAAAGGGGACCGTGTTGCTCATCTTTTAGTTTTTCTTTTTTAAAGGGGACCGTGTTGTTCATGTTTAAGGTTTTCTTTTTTAAAGGGGATCGTGTTGTTCATCTTTTAGGTTTTCTTCTTTAAAGGGGACCGTGTTGTTCATCTTTTAGGTTTTCTTTTTTAAAGTGGACCGTGTTTTTCATCTTTTAGGTTTTTTTTTAATGGGGACCGTGTTGCTCATCTTTTAGGTTTTGTTTTTTAAAGGGGACCGTGTTGTTCATCTTTTAGTTTTTTTTAAAGAGGACCGTGTTATTCATCTTGTAGGTTTTTTTAAAAGGGGACCGTGTTATTCATCTTTTATGTTTTTTTTCAAAGGGGACCGTGTTGCTCATCTGTTAGGTTTTTCTTAAAGGGGACCGTGTTGCTCATCTTTAAGGTTTTCTTTTTTAAAGGGAACCGTGTTTTTCTTCTTTTAGGTTTTTTTTAATGGGGATCGTGTTGCTCATCTTTTAGGTTTTTTCTTAAAGGGGATCGTGTTGTTCATCTTTTAGGTTTTCTTTTTTAAAGGGGACCGTGTTGTTCATCTTTTAAGTTTTCTTTTTTAAAGGGGAACGTGTTTTTCTTCTTTTAGGTTTTTTCTTAAAGGGGACCGTGTTGTTCATCTTTTAGGTTTTCTTTTTTAAAGGGGACCGTGTTGTTCATCTTTTAGGTTTTCTCTTTTAAAGGGGACCGTGTTGTTCATCTTTTAGGTTTTGTTTTTTAAAGGGGACCGTGTTGTTCATCTTTTATTTTTTTTTAAAGGTGACCGTGTTGTTGATGTTTTAGTTTTTTTTTAAAGGGGACCGTGTTGCTCATCTTTTAGGTTTTCTTTTTTAAAGGGGACGTGTTGTTCATCTTTTATTTTTTTTTAAAAGGGGACCGTGTTATTCATCTTTTAGGTATTTTTTTCAAAGGGGACCGTGTTGCTCATCTGTTAGGTTTTTTTTAAAGGGGACCGTGTTGCTCATCTTTTAGGGTTTTTTAAAGGGGACCGTGTTGTTCATCTTTGAGGTTTTTTTTTAAAGGGGACCGTGTTGCTCATCTTTAAGGTTTTCTTTTTTAAAGGGGACCGTGTTGTTCATGTTTAAGGTTTTCTTTTTTAAAGGGGATCGTGTTGTTCATCTTTTAGGTTTTCTTCTTTAAAGGGGACCGTGTTGTTCATCTTTTAGGTTTTCTTTTTTAAAGTGGACCGTGTTTTTCATCTTTTAGGTTTTTTTTTTAATGGGGATCGTGTTGCTCATCTTTTAGGTTTTGTTTTTTAAAGGGGACCGTGTTGTTCATCTTTTAGTTTTTTTTAAAGAGGACCGTGTTATTCATCTTGTAGGTTTTTTTAAAAGGGGACCGTGTTATTCATCTTTTATGTTTTTTTTCAAAGGGGACCGTGTTGCTCATCTGTTAGGTTTTTCTTAAAGGGGACCGTGTTGCTCATCTTTAAGGTTTTCTTTTTTAAAGGGAACCGTGTTTTTCTTCTTTTAGGTTTTTTTTAATGGGGATCGTGTTGCTCATCTTTTAGGTTTTTTCTTAAAGGGGATCGTGTTGTTCATCTTTTAGGTTTTCTTTTTTAAAGGGGACCGTGTTGTTCATCTTTTAGGTTTTCTTTTTTAAAGGGGAACGTGTTTTTCTTCTTTTAGGTTTTTTCTTAAAGGGGACCGTGTTGTTCATCTTTTAGGTTTTCTTTTTTAAAGGGGACCGTGTTGCTCATCTTTTAGGGTTTTTTAAAGGGGACCGTGTTGTTCATCTTTGAGGTTTTTTTTTAAAGGGGACCGTGTTGCTCATCTTTAAGGTTTTCTTTTTTAAAGGGAACCGTGTTGTTCATCTTTTAGGTTTTTTCTTAAAGGGGACCGTGTTGTTCATCTTTTAGGTTTTCTTTTTTAAAGGGGACCGTGTTGTTCATCTTTTAGGTTTTTTCTTAAAGGGGACCGTGTTGCTCATCTTTTAGTTTTTCTTTTTTAAAGGGGACCGTGTTGTTCATGTTTTTAGGTTTTCTTTTTTAAAGGGGACCGTGTTGTTCATCTTTTAGGTTTTCTTTTTTAAAGGGGACCGTGTTGTTCATCTGTTAGTTTTTTTTTAAAGGGGACCGTGTTGCTCAACTTTTAGGTTTTTTCTTAAAGGGGACCGTGTTGTTCATCTTTTAGGTTTTCTTTTTTAAAGGGGACCGTGTTGTTCATCTTTTAGGTTTTTTCTTAAAGGGGACCGTGTTGCTCATCTTTTAGTTTTTCTTTTTTAAAGGGGACCGTGTTGTTCATGTTTAAGGTTTTCTTTTTTAAAGGGGACCGTGTTGTTCATCTTTTAGGTTTTCTTTTTTAAAGGGGACCGTGTTGTTCATCTGTTAGTTTTTTTTTAAAGGGGACCGTGTTGCTCAACTTTTAGGTTTTTTTTAAAGGGGACCGTGTTGTTCATCTTTTAGGTTTTCTTTTTTAAAGGGGACTGTGTTTTTCATCTTTTAGGTTTTCTTTTTTAAAGGGGACCGTGTTTTTCATCTTTTAGTTTTTTTTTAATGGGGATCGTGTTGCTCATCTTTTAGGTTTTGTTTTTTAAAGGGGACCGTGTTGTTCATGTTTTAGGTTTTTTCTTAAAGGGGACCGTGTTGCTCATCTTTTAGTTTTTCTTTTTTAAAGGGGACCGTGTTGTTCATCTTTTAGGTTTTTTCTTAAAGGGGACCGTGTTGCTCATCTTTTTGTTTTTCTTTTTTAAAGGGGACCGTGTTGTTCATGTTTAAGGTTTTCTTTTTTAAAGGGGACCGTGTTGTTCATCTTTTAGGTTTTTTTTTTAAAGGGGACCGTGTTGCTCATCTTATTGTTTTTCTTTTTTAAAGGGGACCGTGTTGTTCATGTTTAAGGTTTTCTTTTTTAAAGGGGACCGTGTTGTTCATCTTTTAGGTTTTTTCTTAAAGGGGACCGTGTTGCTCATCTTTTTGTTTTTCTTTTTTAAAGGGGACCGTGTTGTTCATGTTTAAGGTTTTCTTTTTTAAAGGGGACCGTGTTGTTCATCTTTTAGTATTTCTTTTTTAAAGGGGACCGTGTTGTTCATCTTTTAGGTTTTCTTTTTTAAAGGGGACTGTGTTTTTGATCTTTTAGGTTTTCTTTTTTAAAGGGGACCGTGTTTTTCATCTTTTAGGCTTTTTTTAATGGGGACCGTGTTGCTCATCTTTTAGGTTTTGTTTTTTAAAGGGGACCGTGTTGTTCATGTTTAAGGTTTTCTTTTTTAAAGGGGACCGTGTTGTTCATCTTGTAGGTTTTTTTTTTAAAGGGGACCGTGTTGCTCATCTTTTAGTTTTTCTTTTTTAAAGGGGACCGTGTTGTTCATGTTTAAGGTTTTCTTTTTTAAAGGGGATCGTGTTGTTCATCTTTTAGGTTTTCTTCTTTAAAGGGGACCGTGTTGTTCATCTTTTAGGTTTTCTTTTTTAAAGGGGACCGTGTTTTTCATCTTTTAGGTTTTTTTTTAATGGGGACCGTGTTGCTCATCTTTTAGGTTTTGTTTTTTAAAGGGGACCGTGTTGTTCATCTTTTAGTTTTTTTTAAAGAGGACCGTGTTATTCATCTTGTAGGTTTTTTTAAAAGGGGACCGTGTTATTCATCTTTTATGTTTTTTTTCAAAGGGGACCGTGTTGCTCATCTGTTAGGTTTTTCTTAAAGGGGACCGTGTTGCTCATCTTTAAGGTTTTCTTTTTTAAAGGGAACCGTGTTTTTCTTCTTTTAGGTTTTTTTTAATGGGGATCGTGTTGCTCATCTTTTAGGTTTTTTCTTAAAGGGGATCGTGTTGTTCATCTTTTAGGTTTTCTTTTTTAAAGGGGACCGTGTTGTTCATCTTTTAGGTTTTCTTTTTTAAAGGGGAACGTGTTTTTCTTCTTTTAGGTTTTTTCTTAAAGGGGACCGTGTTGTTCATCTTTTAGGTTTTCTTTTTTAAAGGGGACCGTGTTGCTCATCTTTTAGGTTTTCTTTTTTAAAGGGGAACGTGTTGCTCATCCTTTATTTTTTTTTTAAAGGGGACCGTGTTGCTCATCTTTTAGGTTTTTTAAAAGGGGACCGTGTTGTTCATCTTTGAGGTTTTTTTTAAAGGGGACCGTGTTGCTCATCTTTAAGGTTTTTTTTTTAAAGGGAACCGTGTTTTTCTTCTTTTAGGTTTTTTCTTAAAGGGGACCGTGTTGTTCATCTTTTAGGTTTTCTTTTTTAAAGGGGACCGTGTTTTTCTTCTTTTAGGTTTTTTCTTAAAGGGGACCGTGTTGTTCATCTTTTAGGTTTTCTTTTTTAAAGGGGACCGTGTTTTTCTTCTTTTAGGTTTTTTTTAATGGGGACCGTGTTGCTCATCTTTTAGGTTTTTTTTAAAGGGGACCGTGTTGCTCATCTTTTAGGTTTTCTTTTTTAAAGGGGACCGTGTTGCTCATCCTTTAGTTTTTTTTTAAAGGGGACCGTGTTGCTCAACTTTTAGGTTTTTTTAAAGGGGGCCGTGTTGCTCATCTTTTAGGTTTTCTTTTTTAAAGGGGACCGTGTTGCTCATCCTTTAGTTTTTTTTTAAAGGGGACCGTGTTGTTCATCTTTTAGGTTTTCTTTTTTAAAGGGGACCGTGTTTTTCTTCTTTTAGGTTTTTTCTTAAAGGGGACCGTGTTGTTCATCTTTTAGGTTTTCTTTTTTAAAGGGGACCGTGTTTTTCTTATTTTAGGTTTTTTTAATGGGGACCGTGTTGTTCATCTTTTAGGTTTTCTTTTTTAAAGGGGACCGTGTTTTTCATCTTTTAGGTTTTTTTTAAAGGGGACCGTGTTTTTCTTCTTTTAGGTTTTTTTAATGGGGACCGTGTTGTTCATCTTTTAGGTTTTCTTTTTTAAAGGGGACCGTGTTGTTCATCTTTTAGGTTTTGTTTTTTAAAGGGGACCGTGTTGTTCATCTTTTATTTTTTTTTAAAGGTGACCGTGTTGTTGATGTTTTAGTTCTTTTTTAAAGGGGACCGTGTTGCTCATCCTTTAGTTTTTTTTTAAAGGGGACCGTGTTGCTCAACTTTTAGGTTTTTTTAAAGGGGGCCGTGTTGCTCATCTTTTAGGTTTTCTTTTTTAAAGGGGACCGTGTTGCTCATCCTTTAGTTTTTTTTTAAAGGGGACCGTGTTGTTCATCTTTTAGGTTTTCTTTTTTAAAGGGGACCGTGTTTTTCTTCTTTTAGGTTTTTTCTTAAAGGGGACCGTGTTGTTCATCTTTTAGGTTTTCTTTTTTAAAGGGGACCGTGTTTTTCTTCTTTTAGGTTTTTTTAATGGGGACCGTGTTGTTCATCTTTTAGGTTTTCTTTTTTAAAGGGGACCGTGTTTTTCATCTTTTAGGTTTTTTTTTAAAGGGGACCGTGTTTTTCTTCTTTTAGGTTTTTTTAATGGGGACCGTGTTGTTCATCTTTTAGGTTTTCTTTTTTAAAGGGGACCGTGTTGTTCATCTTTTAGGTTTTGTTTTTTAAAGGGGACCGTGTTGTTCATCTTTTATTTTTTTTTAAAGGTGACCGTGTTGTTGATGTTTTAGTTTTTTTTTAAAGGGGACGTGTTGTTCATCTTTTATTTTTTTTTAAAAGGGGACCGTGTTATTCATCTTTTAGGTATTTTTTTCAAAGGGGACCGTGTTGCTCATCTGTTAGGTTTTTTTTAAAGGGGATCGTGTTGCTCATCTTTTAGGGTTTTTTAAAGGGGACCGTGTTGTTCATCTTTGAGGTTTTTTTTTAAAGGGGACCGTGTTGCTCATCTTTAAGGTTTTCTTTTTTAAAGGGAACCGTGTTGTTCATCTTTTAGGTTTTTTCTTAAAGGGGACCGTGTTGTTCATCTTTTAGGTTTTCTTTTTTAAAGGGGACCGTGTTGTTCATCTTTTAGGTTTTGTTTTTTAAAGGGGACCGTGTTGTTCTTCTTTTATTTTTTTTTAAAGGTGACCGTGTTGTTGATGTTTTAGTTTTTTTTTAAAGGGGACCGTGTTGTTCATCTTTTAGGTTTTCTTTTTTAAAGGGGACGTGTTGTTCATCTTTTATTTTTTTTTAAAAGGGGACCGTGTTATTCATCTTTTAGGTATTTTTTTCAAAGGGGACCGTGTTGCTCATCTGTTAGGTTTTTTTTAAAGGGGACCGTGTTGCTCATCTTTTAGGGTTTTTTAAAGGGGACCGTGTTGTTCATCTTTGAGGTTTTTTTTTAAAGGGGACCGTGTTGCTCATCTTTAAGGTTTTCTTTTTTAAAGGGAACCGTGTTGTTCATCTTTTAGGTTTTTTCTTAAAGGGGACCGTGTTGTTCATCTTTTAGGTTTTCTTTTTTAAAGGGTACCGTGTTGTTCATCTTTTAGGTTTTTTCTTAAAGGGGACCGTGTTGCTCATCTTTTAGTTTTTCTTTTTTAAAGGGGACCGTGTTGTTCATGTTTAAGGTTTTCTTTTTTAAAGGGGACCGTGTTGTTCATCTTTTAGGTTTTCTTTTTTAAAGGGGACCGTGTTGTTCATCTGTTAGTTTTTTTTTAAAGGGTACCGTGTTGCTCAACTTTTAGGTTTTTTCTTAAAGGGGACCGTGTTGTTCATCTTTTAGGTTTTCTTTTTTAAAGGGGACCGTGTTGTTCATCTTTTAGGTTTTTTCTTAAAGGGGACCGTGTTGCTCATCTTTTAGTTTTTCTTTTTTAAAGGGGACCGTGTTGTTCATGTTTAAGGTTTTCTTTTTTAAAGGGGACCGTGTTGTTCATCTTTTAGGTTTTCTTTTTTAAAGGGGACCGTGTTGTTCATTTGTTAGTTTTTTTTTAAAGGGGACCGTGTTGCTCAACTTTTAGGTTTTTTTAAAGGGGACCGTGTTGTTCATCTTTTAGGTTTTCTTTTTTAAAGGGGACTGTGTTTTTCATCTTTTAGGTTTTCTTTTTTAAAGGGGACCGTGTTTTTCATCTTTTAGGTTTTTTTTAATGGGGACCGTGTTGCTCATCTTTTAGGTTTTGTTTTTTAAAGGGGACCGTGTTGTTCATGTTTTAGGTTTTTTCTTAAAGGGGACCGTGCTGCTCATCTTTTAGTTTTTCTTTTTTAAAGGGGACCGTGTTGTTCATCTTTTAGGTTTTTTCTTCAAGGGGACCGTGTTGCTCATCTTTTTGTTTTTCTTTTTTAAAGGGGACCGTGTTGTTCATGTTTAAGGTTTTCTTTTTTAAAGGGGACCGTGTTGTTCATCTTTTAGGTTTTTTTTCTAAAGGGGACCGTGTTTTTCTTCTTTCAGGTTTTTTTTAATGGGGACCGTGTTGTTCATCTTTTAGGTTTTCTTTTTTAAAGGGGACCGTGTTGTTCATCTTTTAGGTTTTCTTTTTTAAAGGGGACCGTGTTGTTCATCTTTTATTTTTTTTTAAAGGTGACCGTGTTGTTGATGTTTTAGTTTTTTTTTAAAGGGGACCGTGTTGCTCATCTTTTAGGTTTTCTTTTTTAAAGGGGACGTGTTGTTCATCTTTTATTTTTTTTTAAAAGGGGACCGTGTTATTCATCTTTTAGGTATTTTTTTCAAAGGGGACCGTGTTGCTCATCTGTTAGGTTTTTTTTAAAGGGGACCGTGTTGCTCATCTTTTAGGGTTTTTTAAAGGGGACCGTGTTGTTCATCTTTGAGGTTTTTTTTTAAAGGGGACCGTGTTGCTCATCTTTAAGGTTTTCTTTTTTAAAGGGAACCGTGTTGTTCATCTTTTAGGTTTTTTCTTAAAGGGGACCGTGTTGTTCATCTTTTAGGTTTTCTTTTTTAAAGGGGACCGTGTTGTTCATCTTTTAGGTTTTTTCTTAAAGGGGACCGTGTTGCTCATCTTTTAGTTTTTCTTTTTTAAAGGGGACCGTGTTGTTCATGTTTTTAGGTTTTCTTTTTTAAAGGGGACCGTGTTGTTCATCTTTTAGGTTTTCTTTTTTAAAGGGGACCGTGTTGTTCATCTGTTAGTTTTTTTTTAAAGGGGACCGTGTTGCTCAACTTTTAGGTTTTTTCTTAAAGGGGACCGTGTTGTTCATCTTTTAGGTTTTCTTTTTTAAAGGGGACCGTGTTGTTCATCTTTTAGGTTTTTTCTTAAAGGGGACCGTGTTGCTCATCTTTTAGTTTTTCTTTTTTAAAGGGGACCGTGTTGTTCATGTTTAAGGTTTTCTTTTTTAAAGGGGACCGTGTTGTTCATCTTTTAGGTTTTCTTTTTTAAAGGGGACCGTGTTGTTCATCTGTTAGTTTTTTTTTAAAGGGGACCGTGTTGCTCAACTTTTAGGTTTTTTTAAAGGGGACCGTGTTGTTCATCTTTTAGGTTTTCTTTTTTAAAGGGGACTGTGTTTTTCATCTTTTAGGTTTTCTTTTTTAAAGGGGACCGTGTTTTTCATCTTTTAGTTTTTTTTTAATGGGGATCGTGTTGCTCATCTTTTAGGTTTTGTTTTTTAAAGGGGACCGTGTTGTTCATGTTTTAGGTTTTTTCTTAAAGGGGACCGTGTTGCTCATCTTTTAGTTTTTCTTTTTTAAAGGGGACCGTGTTGTTCATCTTTTAGGTTTTTTCTTAAAGGGGACCGTGTTGCTCATCTTTTTGTTTTTCTTTTTTAAAGGGGACCGTGTTGTTCATGTTTAAGGTTTTCTTTTTTAAAGGGGACCGTGTTGTTCATCTTTTAGGTTTTTTTTTTAAAGGGGACCGTGTTGCTCATCTTATTGTTTTTCTTTTTTAAAGGGGACCGTGTTGTTCATGTTTAAGGTTTTCTTTTTTAAAGGGGACCGTGTTGTTCATCTTTTAGGTTTTTTCTTAAAGGGGACCGTGTTGCTCATCTTTTTGTTTTTCTTTTTTAAAGGGGACCGTGTTGTTCATGTTTAAGGTTTTCTTTTTTAAAGGGGACCGTGTTGTTCATCTTTTAGTATTTCTTTTTTAAAGGGGACCGTGTTGTTCATCTTTTAGGTTTTCTTTTTTAAAGGGGACTGTGTTTTTGATCTTTTAGGTTTTCTTTTTTAAAGGGGACCGTGTTTTTCATCTTTTAGGCTTTTTTTAATGGGGACCGTGTTGCTCATCTTTTAGGTTTTGTTTTTTAAAGGGAACCGTGTTGTTCATCTTGTAGGTTTTTTTTCTAAAGGGGACCGTGTTGCTCATCTTTTAGTTTTTCTTTTTTAAAGGGGACCGTGTTGTTCATGTTTAAGGTTTTCTTTTTTAAAGGGGATCGTGTTGTTCATCTTTTAGGTTTTCTTCTTTAAAGGGGACCGTGTTGTTCATCTTTTAGGTTTTCTTTTTTAAAGGGGACCGTGTTTTTCATCTTTTAGGTTTTTTTTAATGGGGACCGTGTTGCTCATCTTTTAGGTTTTGTTTTTTAAAGGGGACCGTGTTGTTCATCTTTTAGTTTTTTTTAAAGAGGACCGTGTTATTCATCTTGTAGGTTTTTTTAAAAGGGGACCGTGTTATTCATCTTTTATGTTTTTTTTCAAAGGGGACCGTGTTGCTCATCTGTTAGGTTTTTCTTAAAGGGGACCGTGTTGCTCATCTTTAAGGTTTTCTTTTTTAAAGGGAACCGTGTTTTTCTTCTTTTAGGTTTTTTTTAATGGGGATCGTGTTGCTCATCTTTTAGGTTTTTTCTTAAAGGGGATCGTGTTGTTCATCTTTTAGGTTTTCTTTTTTAAAGGGGACCGTGTTGTTCATCTTTTAGGTTTTCTTTTTTAAAGGGGAACGTGTTTTTCTTCTTTTAGGTTTTTTCTTAAAGGGGACCGTGTTGTTCATCTTTTAGGTTTTCTTTTTTAAAGGGGACCGTGTTGCTCATCTTTTAGGTTTTCTTTTTTAAAGGGGAACGTGTTGCTCATCCTTTATTTTTTTTTTAAAGGGGACCGTGTTGCTCAACTTTTAGATTTTTTTAAAGGGGGCCGTGTTGTTCATCTTTGAGGTTTTTTTTAAAGGGGACCGTGTTGCTCATCTTTAAGGTTTTCTTTTCTAAAGGGAACCGTGTTTTTCTTCTTTTAGGTTTTTTTTAATGGGGACCGTGTTGCTCATCTTTTAGGTTTTTTCTTAAAGGGGATCGTGTTGTTCATCTTTTAAGTTTTCTTTTCTAAAGGGTACCGTGTTTTTCTTCTTTTAGGTTTTTTTTAATGGGGACCGTGTTGCTCATCTTTTAGGTTTTTTTAAAGGGGGCCGTGTTGTTCATCTTTGAGGTTTTTTTAAAGGGGACCGTGTTGCTCATCTTTAAGGTTTTCTTTTCTAAAGGGAACCGTGTTTTTCTTCTTTTAGGTTTTTTTTAATGGGTCCATGTTGTTCATCTTTTAGGTTTTCTTTTTTAAAGGGGACCGTGTTTTTCTTCTTTTAGGTTTTTTCTTAAAGGGGACCATGTTGTTCATCTTTTAGGTTTTCTTTTTTAAAGGGGACCGTGTTTTTCTTCTTTTAGGTTTTTTCTTAAAGGGGACCGTGTTGTTCATCTTTTAGGTTTTCTTTTTTAAAGGGGACCGTGTTTTTCTTCTTTGAGGTTTTTTTTTATGGGGACCGTGTTGCTCATCTTTTAGGTTTTTTTTAAAGGGGACCGTGTTGTTCATCTTTTAGATTTTCTTTTTTAAAGGGGACCGTGTTGCTCATCTTTTAGGTTTTCTTTTTTAAAGGGGAACGTGTTGCTCATCCTTTAGTTTTTTTTTAAAGGGTCCGTGTTGCTCAACTTTTAGATTTTTTTAAAGGGGGCCGTGTTGTTCATCTTTGAGGTTTTTTTTAAAGGGGACCGTGTTGCTCATCTTTAAGGTTTTCTTTTCTAAAGGGAACCGTGTTTTTCTTCTTTTAGGTTTTTTTTAATGGGGACCGTGTTGCTCATCTTTTAGGTTTTTTCTTAAAGGGGATCGTGTTGTTCATCTTTTAAGTTTTCTTTTCTAAAGGGTACCGTGTTTTTCTTCTTTTAGGTTTTTTTTAATGGGGACCGTGTTGCTCATCTTTTAGGTTTTTTTAAAGGGGGCCGTGTTGTTCATCTTTGAGGTTTTTTTTAAAGGGGACCGTGTTGCTCATCTTTAAGGTTTTCTTTTCTAAAGGGAACCGTGTTTTTCTTCTTTTAGGTTTTTTTTAATGGGTCCATGTTGTTCATCTTTTAGGCTTTCTTTTTTAAAGGGGACCGTGTTTTTCTTCTTTTAGGTTTTTTCTTAAAGGGGACCGTGTTGTTCATCTTTTAGGTTTTCTTTTTTAAAGGGGACCGTGTTTTTCTTCTTTGAGGTTTTTTTAAATGGGGACCGTGTTGCTCATCTTTTAGTTTTTTTTTAAAGGGGACCGTGTTGCTCAACTTTTAGTTTTTTTTTAAAGGGGACCGTGTTGCTCAACTTTTAGGTTTTCTTTTTTAATGGGGACCGTGTTGCTCATCTTTTAGGCTTTTTTAAAGGGGGCCGTGTTGTTCATCTTTGAGGTTTTTTTTAAAGGGGACCGTGTTGCTCATCTTTAAGGTTTTCTTTTCTAAAGGGAACCGTGTTTTTCTTCTTTTAGGTTTTTTTTAATGGGTCCATGTTGTTCATCTTTTAGGTTTTCTTTTTTAAAGGGGACCGTGTTTTTCTTATTTTAGGTTTTTTCTTAAAGGGAACCATGTTGTTCATATTTTAGGTTTTCTTTTTTAAAGGGGACCGTGTTTTTCTTCTTTTAGGTTTTTTCTTAAAGGGGACCGTGTTGTTCATCTTTTAGGTTTTCTTTTTTAAAGGGGACCGTGTTTTTCTTCTTTGAGGTTTTTTTTAATGGGGACCGTGTTGCTCATCTTTTAGGTTTTTTTTAAAGGGGACCGTGTTGTTCATCTTTTAGGTTTTCTTTTTTAAAGGGGACCGTGTTTTTCTTCTTTGAGTTTTTTTTTAATGGGGACCGTGTTGCTCATCTTTTAGGTTTTTTTTAAAGTGGACCGTGTTGCTCATCTATTAGGTTTTCTTTTTTAAAGGGGACCGTGTTGCTCATCTTTTAGTTTTTTTTAAAGGGGACCGTGTTGCTCAACTTTTAGGTTTTTTTTAAAGGGGACCGTGTTCTTCATCTTTGAGTTTTTTCTTAAAGGGGACCGTGTTGCTCATCTTTTAGGTTTTCTTTTTTAAAGGGGACCGTGTTGCTCATCTTTTAGTTTTTGTTTAAAGGGGATCGTGTTGCTCAACTTTTAGGTTTTTTTAAAGGGGGCCGTGTTGTTCATCTTTGAGGTTTTTTTTAAAGGGGATCGTGTTGCTCATCCTTTTTTTTTTTTTTAAAGAGGACCGTGTTGTTCATCTTTGAGTTTTTTTTTAAAGGGGACCGTGTTGCTCATCTTTAAGGTTTTCTTTTTTAAAGGGAACCGTGTTTTTCTTCTTTTAGGTTTTTTTTAATGGGGACCGTGTTGCTCATCTTTTAGGTTTTCTTTTTTAAAGGGGACCGTGTTTTTCTTCTTTTAGGTTTTTTTTAATGGGGACCGTGTTGCTCATCTTTTAGGTTTTTTTTAAAGGGGACCGTGTTTTTCTTCTTTTAGGTTTTTTTCTTAAAGGGGACCGTGTTGTTCATCTTTTAGGTTTTTTAAAAGGGGACCGTGTTGTTCATCTTTTAGGTTTTCTTTTTTAAAGGGGACCGTGTTTTTCTTCTTTTAGGTTTTTTTTAATGGGGACCGTGTTGCTCATCTTTTAGGTTTTTCTTAAAGGGGACCGTGTTGCTGAACTTTTAGGTTTTCTTTTTTAAAGGGGACCGTGTTGTTCATGTTTAAGGTTTTCTTTTTTAAAGGGGATCGTCTTCCTCACCTTTTAGGTTTTCTTTTTTAAAGAGGACCGTGTTGCTCAACTGTTAGGTTTTTTTAAAGGGGGCCGTGTTGCTCATCTTTTAGGTTTTCTTTTTTAAAGGGGACTGTGTTTTTCATCTTTTAGTTTTTCTGTGTTGTGTTTTTATCGTTTGTCTTTGTTCTGTTTTTCTGTCTTGTGTCGAAGATTGTCCATTCTTGATTTCCAAATTCTGTCTTCTGTAACGTTTATTTATTGACAGTTAAGATCTACGAGCCGTCTATTTGTGACAGGAAGTTTGTAACACCATAACACTAGTATCTACCACTTCCGAAAACACATCATCGAGACGGAAATTCTTGAGAGACCATTCTCGTCAATTACTGCTTTATCTTCCCAAAGCTCTCGGTCTGTAAAATAATTTGTATCGAATTACTGCTGTTGTATCGCATAGATTTCTATGCATTACAACATGTTAAAACATACATTTTGTATGCTGATATAGAGTCTTATTTACGTTATTTATAATTGTTTACGTATAGTGGTGTCCTACACATGTTGCATTGTGTATTTGCTTTGTCTTTCTTCATCTTGTGGGCCCTTTGTTGCCAGTTTGTTTGTTTGTCCATTTATATGATCGTCCCTTCGGCATTCTCTAACGTATATATAATGTTCTTTTTTTTACTAATTTCTTTTATATATATATATATATATATACGTTTGAAAATTACACCAAACAGTGTTAGAATTAGATTTTAGAGCTGTCAAATGTTTGTTCTTCCCTCGACGGGATTTGAACCCACACCATTGATACACTGCAGCACCATTCGCTTAGCCTTACGTCCATCGCCCTAGACCACTCGACCACATCCACTCCCTAAAAAGGGAGCTTCAATAATCGTAGTGTTACCTTTTCTGGTAAGGCAAATCTGGGGATAGTCGTAAGACATGTGTATAAGCGTGTGTAGATGGTACATATATACTTAATATTATAATTTGACAGCAATCTAACTCAGCAATTTTTAATATATTGTATAGGATAATGAAGAATTCACTATACAGTCACAGGAAATAAAGTATATTATACAAACATCTATAAGCAAGTGACAACCATACAATATATCTGTCCCACTGGATCTCAAAGTTACTTTAAAGGATACTAGGTTAATACTAAATATTATATACGTCTGAAAATTAAACCAAACAGTGTTAGAATTAGATTTTGGAGCTGTCAAATTTTTGTTCTTCCCTCGACCATATATATATACGTCTGAAAATTAAACCAAACAGTGTTAGAATTAGATTTTTGTTCTTCCCTCGACGGGATTTGAACTCACACCATTGATACACTGCAGCACCAATCACTTAGCCTTATGTCCAACGCCCTAGATCACTCGACCACATCCTCTATTAAATATAGCTTCAATAGTCGAAGTGCTACCTTGTCTCGTAAGGAAAATCTGGAGATAGACATAAGACATGTGTCTAAGCGTGTGTAGATGGTACATATATGCTTAATATTATAATTTGACAGCAATCCAACTCAGCAATTTTTAATATATTGCATAGGATAATGAAGAAATCATTATACAGTCACAGGAAATAAAGTATATTATACAAACATCTAAGCAAGTGACAACCATACAATATATCTATATATTTATATATACGTCTGAAAATGAAACCAAACAGTGTTAGAATTAGATCTTTGAGCTGACACATTTTTGTTCTTCCCTCGACGGGATTTAAACTCGCACCATTGATACACTGCAGCACCAATCGCTTAGCCTTAGACCACTCGACCGCGTCCGCTATATATTTATATATATAGGATATAATAAAGGACGAAGTCTTTATAACGGTAGGCTGTCCGATTTTTCCTTCTATATTGATAGCCAAATATCTGTTCACCGGAAGTTTAAAGAATAGATCAATTGATAATTTAGAAACGCAAAATAAATATATTTCAATGAAAAATTCCCAATTCTTTAATTATTTACTCTATGAAAAATCAAAATAAACTTGAAATAAAATTCTAATAAAAAAATATCTTTCTACGAAACTCCCGACGGAAGAGCGGCGTACAGTAGGTAAAATTAACGGAACAGCCATAACAAATAGGCAACACAACTCATTCAAAATAACTTGTACAGATCATCGTATTATTGAAATGTTAGGACTTTGTTCTTCAAACAGGTTGCCTGTCTCATATTATGCTCTACGATGCTACGATGTTTTTGAATGCATTGGATGTTTAATGGTTGGTTGCTCTATGTCCATCGTCAAACATTTTATGCATATTCAGGATAAAAACAAATTCCACAATATCTACAAATTTTTCAATGGAATATAATTCACCATCATAAACTAGTTAACAATATTCAATACTAATACAAAATATTTGCCGTGGTCATGTTTTCATAATAATAAAATTACAATGATATGTGTGTAAGGGGTTGCAATCAACTGGTTATCTTTCCGAAACATATGACTAAATGCAGTTTGTAGGCATTTCTTTACAATTTCAGTTCGCATTGACGCATTTTTGCTGAATGTTTAATGTCATTGTTGCCTACCAAGGGATTAAGCAGAAGTGTCCAAATGTAGAACATGAAATCCTAAATAGAATTAAATGTCATGTTGAAAAAATTTCATGTAGAAATTCCCTAGAGCAAAATGGAGATCATTTGCAGAGGATCTGACACACATCTTTGTTGCTTCATTGAAAGCTATCTGCTCTCGTTACCGCATAGTTTGGCGCCAAATGAGTATCAAATTAATATATTGATGAAATCAATTGATTTGTCATACCAAATTTCAAAACATATCGTCTTGTGGAGGAGGAACTGCTTACCCTTCCCGAGCACCTAAGTTCATCCCTTGTTTTTAGTGGGGTTGTGTTGTTCAATCTTTAGTTTTATGTGTGTTTTTTGTAGATCGCTGTTTGTCCTTTTGTTCTTTTTCTTTTGCTCATTGTGTTGTCTGTCCTTCTTCGATTTATGGATTCTGATTGCCCCTTTGGTATCTTCAAACTCTTCTTGCAATATTGATCAATGTGTCTAGTAGCACAAACCTGTGGAGACATAAGCTGTATTTATCACCAGATTAACCCTATTAAAACATATTGCTATACAACCCAAGATCAACCATTTAAATTAATAGTTGCTTAACTTTCGTGACCTATATTCAAGAGGATTGATTCATTGAACGGTATGTCAGCTATATTCATGGCTAGAAGAAGTTCAAAAACAACAAATTATGTTAGTTCTATTGTGCACTGGAATGGTCGTATGAGAATCAGTTCAGATTGGCAGAGGAAAAATAAAAACGTAGATATCTAATTGTATGTGCCTCTGGAATAACCGCTCATAGTCAAAGAGTAGAAGGCAAACTGTCATAAACATAATTACCAATAAAAGGGCAACCGCGTCGGTGGCGTAATGGTTAGCGTGCTCACCTCGCGTATGGTAGATCATGGGTTCGAGCCCCGGTCGGGTCAAACCAAAGACTTTAAAATTGGTATTTGTTGCTTCTCCGCTAAGCACGCAGCATTAAGGAGAAAGAACAAATACTGGTTGGCTCGGAATCAGAATAGTGTGTCCGAGTGGAGCAACATGTTTACCCGCGGACTGTTGTTTCAGTGAGCTAGCACTATTAAAATCCAACTAAGCGTATTGGTCTAGTACAGAGCGGACCTCATCATCATTTCATTGAAAATTAACTTGTTCTAGCTGAAACATTGCTGAATTGGTGTTAAGAAACAATCACTCACTCACCCCAAAGATTGGCTACGGTTACTTATGCCTGAGGGACACTGTCTTTAATTTTATTGAATTACATTATTTAAGAGCTGTACATTAATAAGTAGGGTATGGTGTGAACTTTTTGCCTTGCGACAGACCATCAACGACCACTCCGTGTAGACTTGCTCAATAGGTGCTGCTGTCCTTTGTGGTTTACTTGCGAGGGAGCATGACATTCACATATATAATTAATACATCGGCAACCCGTTCTGAGCGAGAGTTGCGTATTTGGCTATCCTGCTTAGGTTCTTTGGTTTACTTACTCCCAGAGACTTCAAAATTATTAGTTTGTTTTTCAATCGAGAGACGGTACTGACAACATCTTTGTTCAAAGATACTATTACTTCCTATTACATCTTCCGATGGTCTTGTGTACTGTCTAATATTTAGACGATGGTTAAGCCCATTGGTTCTATTTCATAGAAAAACAATATTAACAGGATTTGACTGTATATTTAAGTAACACGGCCGGTGTCTTATAAAAAGCAGGAACTACTTACCTTTCGCGAACACCTGAGTTTTTGGTGGGGTCCGTGTTGCTCATCTTTTTAGCTTTTTGAGGTGTCCTATTATGTGTCTTTATATTCTGAGTTCCGTGTTGTGATGTCCATTACGAATTCCGCATGAAAACGATGTTTGGATCGTCTTTGCCTCCAGTTGTTTGTAGGAGGGTGTATGTCTTATTTACGTTATTTGTGATTGTTAGCGTGTAGTGGTGTCCAACACATGTTGTGTTGTGTTTTTGCTTTGTTTTTCTTCTTCTTGTGTACCATATGTAGCCAGTTTATCTGGATTGTCCTTTTTTCACACCGTAAATGGGGTCCGTCGTGGTCGTGTTCGCATGATGTTTGGATCTATATCTACCCGTGCAATCAGTGCCTATCAGCACTAAAGTTTGTCAGTGATTTTTAGCAGGTCGGTGGTTTTATCTGGGTACTCCGGTCATAACCCTAACATTGACCCCTAACATTTAATTAAAAGTTTAACGTTTAAAGTATTGCTAATCATATCAAGGGAATACAATGTTATTAACTGAACCGAACGCATCGTCTTGAAAGAATGCCCTTTAATGAACAATTATGAAGTAAGGTTTGTCTTGCATTGTCTTGGGAATGCAAATTTATTCAATGGTTTTTTCCTGTCCACATTCTTCAAAATGCAACATGTAACAGATGGCGTAAATGCCATCAAATTTACAAAAAATTCGTAACAGTCTTGTCCTGGGAATAATATGCTATTTTCCAAATTAACCGCCATTACTTTGAATATCACTGTGAAAAGGGCAAACGTAACCACTATAAAATTAACAGTTGAATTGTGTTGTGTTGTGTATACGCTTTAATAGCATAAGTAATAACAAAACCCACAGTGAATGTTATTGTTAAGCCAAGGTTAAGAGGTCAAGTAGCAACACGAGGAATACAAACAATGACATATAATGACGTGCGGCAAGTTGATGGTTTTCTCCGGGTACTCCGGTTTGCTGAACCAATAAAACTGACCGTCACGATATAATTGAAATATTGTTGAAAGTGGCGTTAAGCACCAACAATTCTAACCTCTAGCACTCTATTATCATTTTGAAGGTTGATCTCCTTTATTACGATGATATCAGTTGGTATCGACGACGGTGATCAATGTAATAACAATATACGATGTCCACGTGGTTTGTAGTATGGTACTAAAATTCAGGGCGGTGAACGAACAATATACGATATCCACGTGGTTTGTAGTATGGTACTAAAATTCAGGGCGGTGAACGAACAATATACGATGTCCTAGTGGTTTGTAGTATGGTACTAAAATTCAGGGCGGTGAACGAACCATATACGATGTCCACGTGGTTTGTAGTATGGTACTAAAATTCAGGGCGGTGAACGAACAATATACGATATCCACGTGGTTTGTAGTATGGCACTAAAATTCAGGGCGGTGAACGAACAATATACGATGTCCTAGTGGTTTGTAGTATGGTACTAAAATTCAGGGCGGTGAACGAACAATATACGATGTTCACGTGATTTGTAGTATGGTACTAAAATTCAGGGCGGTGAACGAACAATATACGATATCCACGTGGTTTGTAGTATGGTACTAAAATTCAGGGCGGTGAACGAACAATATACGATGTCCACGTGGTTTGTAGTATGGTACTAAAATTCAGGGCGGTGAACGCCGAATGTTTTGTAACCAATTGTCCAATAATTTAGATTAATCATAATTATCAAATATTCGAAAGTAGCCCCCTCCCACAGATAGAAACCCGGATTATAAGAACTATATTATCTTCTGTATATACGCATTAATACATGAAAAGTAAACTGTAGGCGTAAATCGAAGGACAGAGAATACAATGCTCAATAGAAAATGGACAAAAATGGCGGGAAAAGATCTACAGAAAACTGAAGATTGAGCGAAATGAACTTCACCAAAAAAAAACCCCACGGAATATGTCTTTCAAAATTATTCAGTAGTCACAAATGATTTTAACCTTTCAATTTAAGTTATTCTAGTCCCATCCTATTGTACCATGGGTTATATGGTATTTTATACGCTATTTCAGCCAATTTTCGCCGAGATTGTTTTTTTTGTCACCTAACACTGTAACAAACGGTCCCGGTTATACATCAAGTGTTACCGACAAATAATTCTTTAGTGAAAGGAAGAATGTAAAAAAATTCAGACCTCAGCAATTTTTGTAAAGGTGCCACGAATCTAATTTTACATTTCATAGTAAAAATCCTTATGGGAGTAGATGAAAACATGGCTGAAAGAAAATTGTCATATATATCGAGTTAAATTCAGTTAATGCTGTTTTATTGAAAAAGAATATTGATTTTGAGTATAAGATTATTGACTTTATGATATTATTCACAAAATAGTATATCCATTGATAGAGATGTTCTGGTAATTTGCCAGCCCTTGAAGTGTTGCAGGGATGATTTTTTTTCAGTTATTTAACCGATTTCAGCTATTTTTCTGTGAAAAGTTGCAGGTCACAGTCAGAACAGGTCTAAAATGACATTTGAAAGGGGGTGTATATGGTTTCATCTATTTTCATTTATTTTAAGTTGTTTTATTAGCTATCCAGAATCATCCTTGGTGTTGTAAGTTTAATTAAAAATAAGGGAAAATGAAAAAAAGGTGTAATGCAAATGTTAGGACGGCAAATAGACAAACAAAATGTGGTTTTATTTTTAAGCAAACATTTTTGATAATATTTAAATCTGGACTTTGAGCTGGCCAATTCATATGCACTATTTGGTTTTCATCCATGAACTCCTGCACTATCCTAGCCTGACACACTTGTTGCACTATCCTAGCCTGACACACTGCTGCACTATCCTAGCCTGACACACTGGTGCATTGTCATCTTGAAAAACGTAATCATTGACAAAAAAATGGCGTACAGCAAGTGGCAATAGATTATTGTCTAGTATCTCAATATATTTCTGAGCGTTATTGTTACCATTTACCATGATCACTTTTCGAATATCATTGTATTCTATACAGCTCAATATCATAACGCCCAGTATTGTCTTTACCAACTTTTCTCCATACATATACTCCATGATCTGCTCCAATTACTACCTTACATTCATCACTGAATATAACAGAATTCCTGAAATTGTCCACAGTCTGTCTCCTGTCACGTCGGTACCACATTATACGCTTCTGTCATTAACATCTCAGATTCTGATCTTCTTCTGTGCAACACGTCTACCGTAGCCTTCCTGGAATAATTTTCTCCTAACAGTTCCTCCACAAACTTTACTCACTTTAGTTTCGTCTTTATCTCCAGTTGTTTGTAGGAGTGCTCATGTATTATTTACGTTAGTTGTGTTTGCTTGCGTAAAGTGGTATCCAACACATCTTGTGTTTTTGTTTTTCTGGATTCTCTATTTGTGATTGCTCTTTCTGTATTTTCTAACGTTCATTCATTAATAATGTTAGTAATTTCAGTAAGGGTGGACCTACGATTAGTATTAACAAGCCGCACACTTTGGTTTCTGTCACGGTTACACAAAGAGGAGCGGCTGCCACTTCGACTGGCATTTTCAATTGATCCATGTTGTTGGTATCGCTTTAATATGGTACTGCTTTGATGACTGTTTCACCTACTTTGTTCCTGTATTTAAATACTGTTATAGTGACAGTCGGAACCTTTGAACCGTAATGAAAGCGGGAGGTTTTGCGCTTTAAAATCTGATTCAACCCAACATTTCTTTAGAAATGCCTGTACCAAGTCAGGGTCATTACGGTTTTCACAGTTTTCCGGTTGTTGACTGATTTTGTCTGTTTATATAATTATGAGTTTTGACTTTCCCTTTGTAAGATTGTTCGGAGTTCGGTAATTTTGTTATTACCCTTATTTAAAAATATATAGACTGTAGTTGTTGGTTTATCACCTAATCTAGAAATTTCTAACCTGTTAATTGCAACTTCAAATAATTTTACGATCGCGTTTTTATCTTCCGCTGACAATTCTTTCACTTTACGTAACATTGGATATAAACCGGAAACATACGATTGGTGACGTAATATTTATGTTCACGTGATACCGAATTTACTTACATGTAATTGTGTAAGAGAAGAAAGATAACCTTTTCATATCAACTGAACTATCGTACTTAGAATGTATATTTACACTCGAATCTATGTTATATTGACACCATTTTTACCAATAACTTTTTCCCAGAGATATTTGAAAATTGTTTATAACAACATATAGGCATAGAGTGTATTGGTCTGTTAAATTAATCTATTGTAAAAATTGCGGGTAAATAATTAAAAATTGCAAAAACTAGGAAAATAAAATAACACCTTTTATTTGCGCGACGTGTGGCATTCCGCTAATGATGACTCTTTTGCGTCCACTTTTATGGGCGAATTGTGTATTTAATCAATTATATGGGTCCAATCCGCCCTCTAACTGAAATACTGTTATAATACAAATGCTTTCTATATGTGAGCTAAGTGTCAACCCTCACATATAATTTGATGAGCAGCATTATATTATTCGTGAACTGTATGCATAGTATATTTATTCTTGCTGACACAGAAGTTGTCATTTACAAAATATTAGTTCTGTTAAAGGAAAGATCGGCCGTTACTTAAATATTAAACAGTCATCGTAAGACATAAAAGTTAAACAACAGTCCATTGGGAACCAAAATATATTTGCCAATACAATCTTTCGTCATCTGTTCGCAAGTCACAGGATACTTTACAGCAAGGTATTGATATCTTCCGAAGAACTATTTGAAAGAAAAGAGGAGCCAAATCTTTCATGTGCGTTTATACGACCGAACTTTTCCTTCAAATTGGCTTCAAACCTTACCTGTCCAAATCTTATAGACACAAATTTGACCACAAGAAGACGTCGTCGTCAGACATGTTTGATGTGTCCAACCAATATTGCAAGGGAGTTGGATAGGTTCCTATTTTAAGTGGGGTTCGTGGTAATCGATCTTTAGTTTTATGTGTATATTTTGTAGATCGTTGTTTGTCCTTTTGACCTTTTTCTTTTGGCCTTTGTGTTGCCTGTCCATCAGCGATTTACTGATTTTGACTATCCCATTGGTATCTTCAAATTCTTCTTATCAAACTCTCTCTCTATCGCAGAAGAAGGATAGGTACAAGCAAGACGATGTAGCTGTTCTTCTGTCCATATACCTTTGATGGACATGGTTTATTTTCAAGATTTTTAGCTTTTAATGATATTGTTTATTCAGCAATTGTGAGATATATGACCAGATTCTTTTTTATGAATCTGTTTTGTTTCTAAGAACTTAAGCTATCGTTTCATATTTCAATTTAAAGCTTTAGCATTAGTATCTTGCAGGAAATAGAAAGCTTTTGCTTTTTTTTTAAATTTAAAAAACAATCAGACTTATTTCCTTAGAATTGTCTCTGTATCTTTAAATTACATTTGGCGTCGGCATTATTAGAAGGTAAATTGTTAATGCCATATGTTACAATGATTTATGAAGCATCTTAGCTGCTTGCTGTCTCTGAAAATACGATAATTGAATCAGTAATTCACGATTCCACTGATATTTGTTATCTAATATTGTTCTATTATTATGTAATTGTACTGTCGTAACAGAAAAGAATTAAAGTGAACATCCTTGCATTGTAATTCTGCGTGCCTACACCAGGAAGTAGAAAATAGAAATGTTATGGTCTTTGGAATGACCCGATGATGGATCAAATCAATGATCTTCTGCACTCCTGACGACCATGCTAACCCATAAAATGAGTATTTAATCAATGAGGTTATTAACAAAGCATCGTAAAAACATAATGTTTATGTCATTGAACAAATTGCCAGCATGGAAATAGAAACACTATTCGGTTCCTCTGTTTTTATAGGAAATTCATGTTCAGGTATATTTATGTGTTTTGTTAGGATTTCACAATCAAAGGTGGCTGCCATATATGGAGTGTATCGTGGCTGAACGCCCTAATCGAACTGAAATTTCCTGATGAAGGTTATTCCAGAAACGCGTAGTACGTATTAAATTAGATCCTGTTGAACCTACCGATCGATAATTCTTCTTTATATTGTTTTCTTCCGTATTCTGTCTTGTACATATAGTATACGGTCAAAAACATTTGAGTATGGGTTTGTATCAGGCGAAAGGTTTGTTCTGATTGGATAATGTTAGAGTAGGGGTACTGGTAAGTTTTATGACCTTATGACTATGTCTGTGGTTCCTTGCTATATTTATTTTATCTTGATCCAAGTTAAAATCGATTAGTCCAGAGTGTATCAATAACAAAAAGATAAACAGGTATTATCTTTTAATATTTTTGCTGATTTTCCTATCAATTCTCAATTCCGCCACAATATATTTAAAATATTGTTGAAAGTGGCGTTAAACACCATAAACCTACAGACCCCCCCGCAATTCCACAAGGACCTTATGATAAATTGATGATTTACCTTTACGATAGGCGTGGCAAAGACCTCTACTTGCAAGAACACCCGCTGGTTATAATGGATATATAAGTTCCGAAAGAAAGGCTTATTAATCAGTGATGGAAATATTATCAAAGATCTTATAGCATTTCATAATGTATTTTATAGTTATGTTATTATCTTATATACATTTGTATTTAGTAATATATGTGCTACAGTATCACACTATTAGTTATTCATTGCTGTAATAAATTATATATACATTTCGTAAAGCCATCAATATTTTGAAGGGGCCATCGTGGTCGTGGTCGTGGATTTTCAACTACCTGTGCAATCAGTGCTTATCATCACTAAAGTTGTGAGTTCGAATCACGCTAATGGTGAGGTATACTCGATACAACATTATGTGATAAATTTTGTCAGTGACTTGCGACAGGTCAGTGGTCTTCCTCCACCAATAAAACTGGACGCTTTGATAAAGCTGAAATATTGTAGATATGTGGTGTTAAGCACCATAAACCGTAATACATTATATATACATTATGTAAAGTCATCAATATTTGAACCGTATTAATCTGACTATGCCGATAATACTTATTAACGTGTTGCCCGAGATTGAATTGTGTATTTGAAACAACAATAAATATAGAGTAAATGGGGTCTCTACAACCTTTCGGAGTATCATCAATTTTGATTGTTCATTTTGATTGCCCCTTCGGTATTCTCTTACGATTATTTATATAAATATTTCAGTGGTTGACATCTGTGATATAATGTATTTCAGTAGGATGACATGTGTTAGGTAATAACTCTCACTGGAATGAACAATGTGTAATAATATATATCAGTAGATTGACATGCTGTATCTCAGTGGGACGAACTATGTCAGAAGAGTTTGGAGATACCAAAGGGGTAATCCGATTCCGTCAATCGAAGGACAGAGAACAGAATGGCCAAAAGAAAAAGGACAAACAAAGATCTACAAAACATTACAAATAAAACTAAAGATCGAGTAACGCAAACCCCACTAAACACCAGGGATGAACTCGTGTTCTCCGGAAGGGAAAGCCGTTGCTGCTCCACTAGTGACACCCATCGTGTGAATACTATTTCTCAGTGGGTTAACAGATTGTGTGGTGTATTGAATCTCAGTGGCTTCAAATGCTGGAGACAATGTATCTCAGTGAGACAATACAAACGTATATATCTAATTTAATGTACACGACGCGTTTCTGGAACAACGGGTTTTATTAAGGAGATGATTAATGATCGAAAACACATGCCTAGGTCACCTCTACCTGAGGAAGGGGAACCTTAGTTATACATTTTATATACTATTTCTCAATGAGTTAATAGATCAAATTATTGAACCTCAGTGATTGACATGTGTGAAAACATGCTAAATTATTTAATTAATAGAGAACATTACAAATATGTTCTATATTAGATTGTTTGGTAATAGAAAGAATGAGTACCACATATTATATGATCACCCAGTTCGTTTATAGTATAGTACGTGTAGTATCTGTGTAGTATTTTATCTATTACTGGTTTGTTTTGTGTCCCTCTTTATTTGACCATTGCATTTTCTAACCTTCAAATTACGACTTCTGCTTACTCCACTGTTCCTTCGTTGTTGTGTCAACTTGTTATGTTTACACACATTTCAATTTAATAAAGAGGCCGCCGGGATCGTGGTCGTATGATAGTTTATAACTACATATGCAATCAGTGCCTATAACCACTAACGTTGTGAGTTCGAACCCCATTCATGGTAAGGTGTACTCGATACAACATTATAGGATAAAGTTTGTCAGTGACTTGCGACAGGTTGGTGGTTTTCTCCGGGTACTCTGGTTTCCTCCACCAATAAACCTGACCGCCACGATATATCTGAAATATTGTTGAAACAATAAACCAAATTAATAACATTTTGCATTGCGATTTATCTGATACAACAAAAGTTCTTATTATAATTTTAGCACTATTAAGATCTTATATTATTCTATCTTTGGGACAACAATGTTGACTTTTTGATGAGGTTGCTGCGAGGTTCTAGTAATCACAGAGACGGTGTCGAGGTGAATATCATGTTTCTTGAGTTTATAAATCATTATATCATCTCAAAATCAAACGTCATTAATTGTTTTATTATATGACCGCAATATAAGTTTTTAGTGCTTAAAATAGATGAACATTACTAATGGTATAAAGCTAAAAGCTACGATATTGGTATTTGTTGATTCTGTGTTATACAAGATGCATTAAGGTGTAGGTGAAATGACTTGTCTGACTCACAGTACAGATAATGTGTGATATACAAGATGCATTAAGGTGTAGGTGAAAAGACTTATCTGACTCACAGTACAGATAATGTGTTTGCGTACCTTGGTATCACATTAGCTGATGGAGTACAACAACATTTTCCAAGTCTGAAAAGATTTATAGTAACAATACTGACACACGCCATAAAATACTAATGTCAAACAAAAAGCCGGAATGAATAATACATTTAGTGTAGAAAAGCGTATGCGAATTTTTGAGACGATCAGAACTTAGTTGTTTCTGATTATCAGACCGTTATTTGTATACTTTAGAAATAAACATGTCTTAACAGACGGAAATCAATGCTGCCACATTGTGCCTTATTTGGTTGCTCTTAGTATAAAATGGATTTCATGTCGTTCATAGAAGTAAATTTATAAATGACTTCCTTTTTGTAGATTAAGTATATTTTGCTGTTATAACTTTAATCGATGAATACTGAAGTTAGTTGATTGAGTTCACCAATATCTATGGGACATCTATTTTATTTTTATTTTCAACGTAAACGTATTGTTAAGAAAATCCTTTAGTATGCTAACCCATTGTGTGAAACAAAATACATATATATGTTTAAACTCTAATAATCTGTAAAGAAGCAGGTAATGAAATTATGAATTGATGTAAGTTAAAACCATCTGTATTGACAGGAGATTAAACTAATCTGATTATCCTCATTTAACCTTTGTCCTCTATATACTTACTTAAACATAGGACGAAATACATTGTGATTAAATGCCGCCAATGAAATTTTAGGGTTAAGTTTGGTGTAGTGTATGGAGTTTAACGCCACTTACAACGATATTTCAGTTATATCGTGGTGGTCAGCTTTATTAGTAGAGGAAACCGCAGTACCAGGGGAAAACCACCGACACGTCGCAAATCACTGCTAAACGTTATCACATAATGTTGTTTCGGACATATTAGGTGATTTTTACGGATTCTGATTGCCCCTTTGGTATCTTCAAACTCTTCTTACAGCTTGGTATAAATACAACAACTGGTGGTACATTTTGACAACATAGTAATACAACATTGGCACGTAAATAAATGAAAAACTAATACCACAGTCGGAAAAACTCCATAGTCAAATATCAAAATCAAAGACAGAGACAAAATACATGGTCACTCACTTTCCTGGCTTGGTGCACACAACTAAATAAAAAGTGGCGGGTATAAACTAGATTCATGGACGTAAGCCTAACTAATGTATAGCTTCGCAATTGTATATATCATGCAGGGTAAAACACAAACTGAAATGTGTGATTAAGCAAAACACTGTAATTACAAACGAAAGGAATGTCTTTTAATATAATAGCATCGTTGATATCTTACCGTTGATGGTGTGATTTTCACCTCTATAACTAATGGGTCAACTTTATATAAAAAAAAAAAAAAACAGTAAGAAAACTAAACAAAAAACCGTCGTTTCGGTTTGTTCCGTAACTGATTTGCATGTAGTAATTTCTATTACTAATGTAACAAAACTCGAATTTTCAAACTATGTAGATTGAACAGATTTTGAAAGATACAATCTCACTGGTCGATTAGGCTTTTGTAATGCGACCAATCAAAAAAAGTTCGTGAATTATGCATTAGTATAGCGTTTCATATGAATCGACCCACGGTTGGTGGAGAAGGTATAATCGTAGTCATCCACGGATATCCCAGATAATATAACAGAACTGATACCAGGAGACGTTTTCCTGTTAATAGACGAATCACATAAAAGAGTTCACACACAACAGTAAGGCACAATCTTCAGCAACACGGAACCCTCACTTAAAATGAGAATTAAACCGGGTAATTCAACATGATGAATTCCCCTTCTCTACTTGAAAAGATCTGTCGTGAATAAAAGTTGACATTGACGACATTGTGAAACGCACTGAGCAAATAAAACAGGAAACAAACAAATAAATAAACCATAAGGAAAATGGTTGATAACATTAGTATAGCTTTATCCACCATGTAATACTATTGTTTTGTACAGTATTTGGTAGAAGCACTTCCTGCACAAATAATGACCGGCATAAAAACATGATGCTTTCTCACTTTCATCACTAATAAGGACTCGGATGAAAACGTGAAAACCTCCTTACTACTTGCAAAAATAATGACCCGGAAAAAAAACGTGAAACATCCTTACTCCATGCAATAATAATGACTCGGTTAAAAACGTGAAACATCCTTACTCCATGCAATAATAATGACCCGAATAAAAACGTGAAACCTCCTTACTGCATGCAATGATAATGACCGCAAAAAACGTGAAACCTCCTTACTTCATGCAATAATAGTGACCCGGATAAAAGCGTGAAACCGCCTTACTTCATGCAATGATAATGACCTGGATAAAAAAGTGAAACCTCCTAACTTCATGCAATAATAATGACGCGGTTAAAAACGTGAAACCTCCTTACTTACATGCAATAACAATGTCCCGGATAAAAGCGTGAAACCGCCTTACTTCATGCAATAATAATGGCCCGGATGAAAACGTTAAAACCTCCTTACTTCCTGCAAAAATAATGACCCGAATAAAAACGTGAAACCTCCTTACTGCATGCAATGATAATGACCGCAAAAAACGTGAAACCTCCTTACTTCATGCAATAATAGTGACCCGGATAAAAGCGTGAAACCGCCTTACTTCATGCAATGATAATGACCTGGATAAAAAAGTGAAACCTCCTAACTTCATGCAATAATAATGACGCGGTTAAAAACGTGAAACCTCCTTACTTACATGCAATAACAATGTCCCGGATAAAAGCGTGAAACCGCCTTACTTCATGCAATAATAATGGCCCGGATGAAAACGTGAACCCTCCTTACTTCATGCAATAATAATGACCCAGAAAAAAAGGTGAAATCTCCTTACTTCATGCAAAAATAATGACCCGAATAGAAACGTGATGCTTCCTTACTCCATGCAATAATAATGACTCGGTTAAAAACGTGAAACCTCTTTACTTCATGCAATAATAATGGCCCGGATAAAAACGTGAAAACCTCCTTACTTCCTGCAAAAATAATGACCCGAATAAAAACGTGAAACCTCCTTACTGCATGCAATGATAATGACCGCAAAAAACGTGAAACCTCCTTACTTCATGCAATAATAGTGACCCGGATAAAAGCGTGAAACCGCCTTACTTCATGCAATAATAATGACTCGGATAAAAACGTGAAACCTCCTTATAATAATGACTCGGATGAAAACGCGAAACCTCCTTACTTCATGCAATAATAATGACCCGGATAAAAACGTGAAACCGTCTTACTTCATGCCATATTAATGACCCGGATGAAAACGTGAGACCTCCTTACTTCATGCAATGATAATGACCCGGATAAACACGTGAAACCTCCTTACATTATCCAATACTAATGACCCGGATAAAAACTTGAGACCTCCTTACCTCATGCAATGATAATGACCGAAATAAAAACATGAAACCTTCTTATTTCATGCAACAATACTGACCCGGAAAAAAACGTGAAACCTCATTATTTCAAGCAATAATAATGACCCGGATAAAAACGTGAAACCTCCTTATTTCAAGCAATAATAAGGACCCGGATAAAAACGTGAAACCTCCTTATTTCAGGCAATAATATCGGCCGGGATAAAAACGTGATAATGTCTTTCTTTCTGCACAAATAATAACCCCTATAAACACGTAATACATCAATGCAATACTAATGACTGTAAGCTGCCTGCATTAAATATGACTTAGATAATAACTTTTCCTGCAATAATAATGACCCGGATAAAAACATGATATTTTCTTATTACCTGCAATAATAATGATCGACTTCAAAGATGCCAGTTCCTTATTTCCTACAATAGTAATGACTCGGATACAAACATAAAATAATTCTGCAATAACAATGACAAGGATATAAACATGATACGTTCTGCAATAACAATGACTAGGATATAAACATGATGTTTTCTGTACTAATAATGACCCGGGTATAAACAAGAAACATTCTTGTTTCCTGTAATGTTAATGACGGAGATATATACAATATACGTACATTGTAGGTAAAAATAAAATTTATTTGTACGAGCTTTAGAAACAGGCAGAATAGCGAGTCTTCGGCGAGCTATTCAGGCCTGTTTTGCAGCGAGTACAAATGAATTTCATATTTAACGACAATGTACGTATGTTGTTTTATCCTGCAATGTAAAAAAAGTCGGAAAACTTGTCAGATTTAAACAAAAAGAACAGAAACAAGCGTCATTCCTCGCCTTTCATAAATGTTGTCAAGGGTGTCTTCTTCGTGGTCCGCGTTACATTAGTACCAGTTTCATACTTGTCTGCGCCCTCCGCTGTACATAGCTACAGGGTACCAGGAAAGTTTATTCGTAGGCTGAAAAGTTTATTCGTCTAGTACGAATAAAGCAAAAATGTATTCGTATAGCATATTTGTACAGCAAATGTACTGATTGCAGGATACACACATTTATCCTGCAATCAGTACATTTGCTGTACAAATATGCTATACCAATAACTTTTTGCTTTATTCGTACTAGACGAATAAACTTTTCGTACTATACGAATAAACTTTTCAGCCTACGAATAAGCTTTTCAGCCTACGAATAAACTTTCTTGGTAACCTGTAGCTATGTACAGCGGAGGGCGCAGACAAATATGAAATTGGTACTAATGTAACGCGGACCACGAAGAAGACACCCTTGACAACATTTATGAAAGGCGAGGAATGACGCTTGTTTCTGTCCTTTTTGCTTAAATCTGACAAGTTTTCCGACTTTTTGACATTGCAGGATAAACACAATATACGTATATTGTCGTTAAATATAAAATTCATTTGTACTCGCTGCGAAACAGGCCTGAAAAGCTCGCCGAAGGCTCGCTATTCTGCCTGTTTCTAAAGCTCGTACAAATAAACTTTATATTTACTGACAATGTACGTATATTGTATATTTATCCTGCAATCAGTACATTTGCTGTACAAATATGCTATACGAATAAATTTTTGCTTTATTCGTACTAGACGAATAAACTTTTCAGCCTACGAATAAACTTTCCTGGTACCCCGTAGCTATGTACAGCGGAGGGCGCAGACAAATATGAAAACTGGTACTAATGTAACGCGAACCACGAAGAAGACACCCTTGACAACATTTATGAAAGGCGAGGAATGACGCTTGTTTCTGTCCTTTTTGTTTAAATCTGACAAGTTTTCCGACTTCTTTTGACATTGCAGGATAAACACAATATACGTACATTGTCGTTAAATATAAAATTCATTTGTACTCGCTGCGAAACAGGCCTGAAAAGCTCGCCGAAGGCTGGCTATTCTGCCTGTTTCTAAAGCTCGTACAAATAGATTTTATATTTACTGACAATGTACGTATAATGTATATATCATACTTCCAATGATATTAATATCCCGGATTTAAACACAACAATTGAAAGATCAAGGTAAAACAACATAATAAAAGATCAAAGGACACAAATCAGACAAGATGCTTTAATGTTTATATTCATTTCTCTATATCAATTTAACATGACATTGTAAAGAACTATTTATATGGTATTAATTCCTATAGAAGTGATATTTACCGTTATCGTTCGCCGCAGAGCTAAATCCAAAAGAGTTCATAATCGATTTATGCAAAAGGAAAAAGGATTTATTTAACGCGATTACATTTCTCAAACGAAACAAATATAATGTATTGCACTTGTGTAATCCAATATTATAGAGGAAAACGTATGATGGCAATTTCTCACATAAACGCACGCAATAAATTCGACATAAACCTATTAAAAGTGTTGTGTTGATATTCCCTTTTAGCTGACCTGACCAAAGACCATGTGAGCTTTTACTAGCACTTGGCGTCCGTCGTGCGACGTAAACTTTCATATTTCTGAAACTGCTGAACCAAATTAAATCAAACTTGGCAAAAATTGTCTTTGGGAGGTCCCCTTCAAATGTGTGTCCAACAACCCCGCCCTCCATTCAAGATGACGGCCGTTACTGGAAATAAATATTTCTTTAATGGTATATTGCTGCTTCACTACAAGTCAAGATGGGATCAAATTTTAACTGCAACTATGTTGCAATGAGTAGTTCAACATACATTCTAGATTTTTCTGTGAAATGTTATTTTTTATTGATCCGCCGATATATACCGATTATGCAAATTAGGTATATTTTGATAAAATATCACACTTAATGCTTCTCCTCTTAAACCGCTAAACTAAGATTGAACCAAATTTGGCTGGAATGGTCATTGAATTGCCCTTTGTCAAAATTATGATGGTGATCCTTTCTAAAGATAGAAATTTCTTTTATCGCCTATTGCAGCTTTATTATAGGTGAAAATGATCTCAAATTTTAACTGCTGCTACATGGAAATGGGGAATGTTACATGTATTCCGAGTTTTTCTGGGAATCTAGTAATACAATTTAGCCGATTTATGCGGATTATGACAAATTTGAGAGAAAAAAAAAGTCATTTTAAAATTTTCTGCTCAGAAGCTTCAGCTAAAGTGAACTTTGTTTGGTCTACTTTAAAAATTGTGTGTGACATCTAGATGACTGGTATTACTATTAGTAAAATTTCATTAAAAAAAATTCCATTAAATTATATGCTTCTACATTATGTGTACTGTATTTGACGTCAAGAAAGTGAAGTATTGTATTGTGATGATCATGATTATATACATTGATGAAATATGCTGAATATTTTGGCTTTCAAATATTATGGCCTTGATCATATCTGATGTCTTTATTACCATCACCTGGTCGATACCTCTGCTGGTGGACTATTTATCCGGAATAGTCCCCGAGAGTATCATTTGTCCTGTAGTCAGTGCTTCGGTACTGACATGGCTTATTAGATATATTTTTGTTTCTAAATTTACAGTTCTTAAATCATGTAATTATTATTAAAACTAAGGCTATCCGCCCTCAGGGACATGTGACCTTAGTCGACTTTGGCTATCCTGTTTTGGCCCTTTGGCTTACTTACTCCCAATGCCTTTTCAATTATTTAATGTTCCAATATTTTGACTATATCGGACCTGGTCAATGCTATTTCGCAAAAGTGTAGTATGCACTATATTAGATACCTGTGTATTTATTAATGTATATACTAAATTTTTTGACACGTGTTTATCTGTAAAAGACATTTTTGTGATCTAAGAATGATACTTTGACATATTTTGTTAATCCATAACATATTAATCTATTAAACATATGTTACCATGCTTTAACTATAAATTACGTTTGCCATGTCATGACGTATGCCATTAATGATTGTTTTGTAATACTTCTGCCATAGATTATATCTTTATTAAGTTTCCAATTCTTGCACACAGAGATTTCTCATTTATTTATTTTCAATCATTTGACTTTCATATCTTTTGACTATAATCGTACCTGATAAAGATTAACACAGAAACGCGTCGTGCGCACTAAATTAGATTTATCGGTAATTTGTGCAGTTTTCCTTTGAAGTGTGTCGATTGATAAAGCTTATCTCAACGTACTGGTCGTGATATCAAAATTATTAGGTCAGTTCATATTAGGCATGCGTCAACTACCGCGCATTAATATACTTGTTTTTAAACAAAAATTGGTTGCGTCATCAAAATCAATAATACGGGAAAAGGTCAATGTCATTTTCGTTATTATCGTAAACAAAGCATTTAGCGTTTGACCATATTATTTCAATAATCAGCATCCCTTAAAACCAAAATGATAGAAAACCAAGAAATAACTACTTTGTAAATATAGAACATCATTATTTAGCCTTACATTGTAATTTGCATATATATACACTGCAATATCTAATGATGATTTGAAATTGAAATCAATCCAATTACCGAAAAGAGCTAAAATTTAATACAGCATAGCACTGATCGGTAACAGGGAAGACTCAAATAAAACTTCTGTATTCTGGATATGCAAATATATATACATTTGTTGTACATACCCCCCCCCCCCCCCTCCCCCCTCCCCCCAAAAAAAATCCAAAAAATCATATTATATATATCTGCCATTCTTAGTAAAAATAAAGACTTTGTGTCGGTGTCTATAATTAACTTTCTAAAATTAATAACATAAAATCTTAAATGCCTTCCGAGTGGGATGAATATTATGGATGTCAATTGATTTGACCTACATTCAGAATATTTCAGTGAAGCGTATTCGATACGGTTTTAGCACAAGTTTTTATGACAAAAATTACTTACCGGTATCATATTCGAACATTATAATTTCCAAAACACACTTAAATCCACCAAAACCATGATGATAATGTTTTCGCGCGCCAGAACCGAATCACGTTTACAAAACCAGATCCATCCGCAAAAGAATAATCCCATCAAAATATCGTTTTAAAGAATTCATTTTATTATTTTGTTGAAAATTAATTATAGATTATCGATAAACAGAATATTAGGCATTTTGTTTTTGGGACTGACTTTATCACGGGGTATATCAGGTGAGCCGGACGCTCACCTGATATACCCCGTGATAAAGTCAGTCCCAAAAACAAAATGCCTAATATTCTGTATATATGTGGGTTTAAAAAAAATTAAATTCCAGGATAGCTACTTACTAAAAGTTCAAAGTAGTACAGATTTTGATGTTTTGTCAGCTAATAAAATTAATAAAACACACAGAATAACACATTGGTAATCCAATCGAAGTATCGTAGACACAAATGTGAGAGGGGCCGTCGTGGTCGTGATGGTATGGTAGTTGGATTTACAACTAAATTTGTGAGTTCGAACCCTGAGGTATACATTATGTGATAACGTTTGTCAGTGACCTGCGGCAGATCGGTGGTTTTCTCCGGGTATTCCTGTTTTCTCCATCAATAAAATTGACCACTACGATATAACTGAAATATTGTTGAAAGTGGCATTAAACACTTAAAACCTAAACCAAACACAAGTTCTATACACACTACACACATATACTGTACACAATCACTCACAGTGTATAATATGGAATATGGATAAAATAACGATGTTTTTGTTTATATTGTAGACAAGCCATGACTACAATAGTTGAAAATGTAACGTCGGCCATGATGGGAACCGGAAATGAAACAGAATCAGCCCAACTACCAAAAGAAGCTGTTGTCCTTGTTAGCATAGTTTGGAGTATGATCATTTTGTCGGGTGCCATTGGCAATGGATTAGTTATCTATATTTTGTTTAGATTTGGAGAACGTTCTGTCACTAATGTATACGTTATCAACCTCGCTTTCGCTGATTTGATGTTCATTGTTTTTGTAGTACCAGCAACTTTGATACATATTGTAATACCTACGTGGATTCTTGGAGATGTCGTCTGCAAGTTTTCTACTTATATGATATATGTAAGTTATCTCAACATTTTGTAATTATTCCCTTTACAATTGAATCTGAAATATTACTGAACCGCATCGGCGGCGTAATGGTTAGCGTGCTCTCCTCGAGAGCGGTAGATCGTGGGTTCGAGCCCCGGTCGGGTCAAACCAAAGACTATTCAAAATTGGTGTTTGTTGCTTCTCCGCTAAGCAGGCAGCATTAAAGAGAAAGAGCAAAGATTGGTTGGGTCAGGATCAGAATAATATGTCCGAGTGGAGGTAAAGACGAATCGAACATTGCTTTTAAGCAATCATCTGTATTGACAGATGACCTTGCCATAGAAAATTTCATATGAATTGAACATCTTTGAAGAGATTACCTATCTCAAAAGACCACTTTTTCTTTGATCGAAATGTGACCTCTAAATACAGGTTTGGTTGTATATGCAATGGTGCTGTTTCAAAGAAAGTAATGAATGACCATGGCTGTATGATAGTTTCATTTACAGCTAGATCATGTAATCAATACCTATCACCACTAAATTTGTGACTTCGATTTCCATTCGTGGTGAGGTGTGCTCGATACTCAATAAAACTGACCGTTACGATATAAATGAACTATTGTTAAAATTGGTGCTAAGTACAAATAACACCGGACCGTCGTGGTCGTGATCGTATGGTAGTTGGATTTACAACTACATGTGCAATAAGTGTCTAGCACCACTGACATTTTGAGTTCGAAACCCGCTCATGGCAATATGTACTCGATAGAGCAGTATGTGCTAAAGTTTGTAAGTGGCTTGCTACATGTCGGTGGTTTTCTATGGGTACTTCGGATGCCTCCACCAATAAAATTGTTCGCCACTATTTAATTGAAATATTGTTGAAACACCATAACTCTAACCAGAAAGGAACTTAAAAATAATAAATGCTCTATTTTCATGCACATTTACTTCCGTTTTATTGATACACAGATGTTCTATCCTTTTACGAGATAGGCGATAATATAAAGTAACCCCTTTTATCCTGCAATTGTGTTATTGTTTGTCATAATAAATGGGTTGAAATAAACTGATCATGGGTTCGAGCCCCGGTCAGGTCAAACCAAAGACTATAGAATTGGTATGTGTTGCTTCTCCGCTAAGCACGCAGCATTAAGGAGTAAGAGCAGAGACTGGTTGGCTCGGAATCAGAATAATATATCCGAGTGGAGCGACATTTCAACCCGCGAACTATTGTTTCAGTGCGCTAGCATTATAAAAATTCAACTCAGCGTGTTGATCTAGAACAAAGCGGACTTTTATCATCATCTCATTGAAAATTAACTTGTTCGCGCCATGACATAGCTGAAAAATTGCTGAGTTGGCGTTAAGCAGCAATCACTCACTCACTAGTAATCACATGATGATTGATCTTCTCTCAGCAGACAGATGATATCAGTAGAATATTTAAAGACTAACAGATGTCATAGATATATGATATTAGAAAATGATATTCTTAACAATAAACTTGTGTTTGAGGACTTTAATGATGACATATTACTATTGTTTCTCTGAAACTCAAATATTTTAAAGATTTGTATCTTGTTTGACTGTTCCGATCACTTATTAAACATGTTGCTATTGTTTCTTTGAATCTTAAATCTACTAAAGATTTGTGTTTTGTATGAGGCCCCCGATGTCTTAATTGATGCACCTGATAAACCGGATCTAATCAATCATGTAGTTGTATTTTGAAAGAAAATTTAATATGTCCCTGTTATCTCGAGGCTAATTAATATGTGTATATTATTGATGAACAATCAGATTATAATAACGTGTATGATCTTTAATATATTGCATGTGTTTGGTAAAGGACTCGGTGGCTGAGTGTTTTAATGTAACACCTCTTACATGAGTTATCGCACTGATATCGACCCCAAGAGCTAAGGTCTGTAGACACCAACCAATGACCGTGACCGGACGCTTTACTGGTCAGTTCGTTATAGCTGTGCGGGGGACGGGGGTCGTGATCGTGATTGTATGGTAGTTGGATTTATAGCTACCTGTGCAATCAGTGTCTATCACTATTAAAGTTGTGAGTTCGAAACCCGTTCATGGCGAGGTGTACTCGATACAACATTATGTGATAAAGTTTGTCAGTGACTTGCGACAGGTCGGTGGTGTTATCAGGGTCCTCCGGTTTCCTCCACCAATAAACTGACCGCCACGATATAACTGAAATATTGTTGAAAGTGGCGTTATATATCGTATACTTAACCAAACCTATAACTGTCCGGCTTTTCCTTTACCATAAGTGTTTTAGTCACGATTTAACTGTCCGATTGCTGATGTGACGATAAATATCCATCCACGAAACTAACCGTGTTCGATGGTTGCTCCTCCCAATAGTTCACACACATGAGTTATCCGGGATATACCAAGCACACGCTTCCAATTTTTGAATAATGAAACGCACTTGTCGCTCAACTGCAGCTTAGGATTCGCTTGACAATCATGTTATGATATGAGCTATGCTCATTATTGAGATTCTTCTGCGACCAGGAAATGTAGATCAGCAATGAACAAGCTGCTGCTTTACATTAATTTGTGTCCATGTGTAAAGTTCTCTCAGCTGTTTATTGAGACCCATACAATTTCTTACTAATTGTTGGTTTGAAATAGAAATCGCTAGAGAACTTTATGTTACATTTGTATGGAAAATGAAGAAAACTACGTTTAATCTGATTAAAATCACGTGTCTCACTTGCTTCCATTCACTGATATGTCACGGTGTCTGGGATCTGAGGACAATTCCATTACGGGTCACATGTGAGTAGCCTCATGTCATGAGTCTATAATGATATGATAAATGCGGCTTATGAACTTTCAGTCAGTTGGATTTTTCATAGCAGCTTATTAACATTTTCATTTACTGGGAATCGTCATTTTGAATGGCTGATACATAGGGTCACTTGTATGTGACCCGCAATGTGATTTCCAGAGATCTGCCACGCAGCGACATAGTAATAAAGAGGGGCAAGTGTGAGATAGGATTTTAATTAGATTGCTTAAATGTGCACTCTGTCTGAACAGTTCTAAAATCCAATGGAGAAATGATATAAGTCCATACTCCTAACACATACACGTGACCGTGTACTTTCCTCTAAAATCCAATGGAGAAATGGTATAAGTCGATACTCCTAACGCATACACGTGACCGTGTACTTTCGCTAAAATCCAATGGAGAAATCGTATTAGCCGACACTCCTAACACACACACGTGACCGTGTACTTTCCTGGCTTCGCATAGACACTCCAAGATGTTAGTTGATCGCCTGATAAAACCAATAAAAACATCCAACATTAAGATTTAACTTGATTGCATCAACTTTATGGATGCGGTAATTTTGTCTATGTTGAATGTTATTATAGATGGTATGCACTCTTAATGAGAAAAATAAGTATGTTAACTAGAGGAGGTAATGAAATACTCATAACGAAGCCATAATAAATAAAGGAGAAAGTTTTATAATCTCGGTTAACTAAATTTGTTATTTTGTTATGTTTATTTTTGCTCTTCAGTAGGAATTGATACAAATGGGATTTGGATTCCGAATCTCGCATCCTTTTATTTCATTTCTGTAGGCATATATATCATGTAAAACATTTTCAGTGGAGTAACATGAATTAACAAATTATACTAAAATTGTGTCAGTGATTAGGTTTTACTCATGTTTTACATCCAGATTATTTGTTTCGCCTAGATCCAAACAGTTCACTCACAATGACGTCCATTTTTGTTTATTAACTGGCAGACGATGAAAATAACCAGTGATTAGTTCGACATGCAGCTACGCGCCAAAATCAAACAGTTATTTTTCGCCATGTGCATATTTTATAACAGTTATTAGCCCTATCTGTAGTATACCGCAGGACAAATTAGTTAATGATTGACATCGACAACAAAAATAATAAAATAACAGAGTTATTTCTTAATCAGTTGCCATAGTAAAGTATAATAATGCATGTTAACGCATGAAAAAAGTATCATTGTTTTTCAGTGGAACTCCCCTTTACACATTTGATTGAGTAATAACACGATATAAGAAGTATCGAAAATAGGCTTGGTTTTCATTATCTGGTCGTTCAATAACAATTTTGATACTGACGACATTTGTACTGTGTGACGTCAGGCATTCAAATAAAGGTTGTTATTTATGCAAAATAGTCGGGTTTTCTCTCCCCTTGGGATAAAGTAGTCCGTTGATTAGGTGAAAGCGATTTTTCTATCTTGCTATACACGCTTTTTTCCGCAAAATTGTTTTCCAAGCCTCGTCCGATATGATTTAAATCTTTCTCACGGGTGTCACAGATTTTACTATCTTGCACCTCTCCCGGTGCTAGACCTTATATTTCTTTACTTATAATACGTGGAAATATACGATAATTGCTCGTAATTTAAAAAGACTATCGATAGGATATTAAAATGAAGTTTGAAGTTCTAAGCAAAACTTCTGTTCAATTGTGGTAAATAAAATATAGTATCACAGAATAGTCAATTACTATTATACGGGAAAATTACAACTCTTAAATGATCATGATTCATCTTTCAGGGAATTTCAATTTTGAAAATGTTGATGTTTATCTACACGCATCTTTTAAGCCATTAAACTATATGACGAGGCGTTTAATATGTAACTTTTGACTATCAGTTAAGTCCATACAATTTATCATCGTTTACTCTTATAGAGCCAAATAACGATATCACCAGTCTAGCTTTTATAAAATCAATTACAAAATATAGATTTTGAAGTAATATTAAACTTACATTTATGAGATAAATATAACGAAAGTAGTGCGCGTCTGAGGCAGTAATTCACGTCGTTAGCATTTCAAAGATGACGATTCAGGAAAAATGTTGGAAAAAAATCAACAATATTTTTAACCAACCTTGATTTAAAAAAATACAATTTTGAAAGACAATAATAATAAAAAATAAACATTGCACATCTTAATTTGGGATATGCAAATTAAAAACCAAGTAACGTGCAAGCAGAAAGCAACCAAAAATGTTCAACCATACAGTCAATACCAGCAATTGACATCTTGGACTAAATGTGATAAAACGGACCGGATCTGCGTTCCCTCACCGACATTGTTTATTAGTTGTATTCATTATTACAGTTCTTTTTGTGTGGCTAATTATTCTTCATAGCATTCAAGTGTATGTTTCTTATTATTATCAATAACATTTCCAATACGGTTGTGATTACCATTTTAATTTCCATTTTCAACGTATGATATTTCAGGTGACATTACATGCCACGTGTTTGACGTTGTCAGCCATGACTATAGACAGATATCACGCCATAGTTAATCCAATACAGTCTATGAATTAGAGTTTTACGAGGGCTTCTTCATATTAAATATTGTTGTTTACATTTCAGGTGACATTACACGCCACGTGTTTGACGTTGTCCGCCATGACTATAGACAGATACCACGCCATAGTTAATCCTATACAGTCCATGAATTGGAGATCTGCCAAGGCATCTTCGTTTGTTAGTCTTGCAGTTTGGGCAGGTATACTATTATAAAACAGTAAAATAATGTTTCATTTGAAGAAAATTCCAGAGGATCAGTGTCTCAGTTGGTATTTTTAAGCTAGAATTTCAGGTTGTTTTTGACTCCAAACATTTGTGGTGAAAAATTCCAGTATATCATTGTCATCAAGAACTAGACTGTTATATTCGACGAGATGATGATGGTGCCCCCTTTGTACCAGACCAATACGCATAGTTTGGATTTTCATAGTGTTTGGTCACTGAAACAACAGTCCTCGGGTATATATATATATCGTTCAACTCGGAAACATTATCATGATTGATTTCAAACCAAACAGTATTTGTCTAATTCCATAATGTGGCATGCTTGAAGTAGATGCAGTAAATGCCAATTTTAGTCTTTGGCTTTACAAGATTTGAGATCAAACCCACGTTTACTGTACCCGAGGCAAGCACTCTAACTAGTACACCATTGATGCTGCTCATAGCATACTTGAGTTCGTGAATCGTAGTAAAACATATTTGTTTAAGCAAAGAAGAGTACTCATGGCTACTATAACTATCAAAGATTAATTATCCTTATATATTTTACAACAGCTGCCATAGTAATCAAATGAAAAAAATAAAACAATAATACCACACTGTTAGAATAGTTCTAAAATACCACACTGTTAGAATAGTTCTAAAATACCACACTGTTAGAATAGTTCTAAAATACCACACTGTTAGAATAGTTCTAAAATACCACTCTGTTAGAATAGTTCTAAAATACCCCACTGTTAGAATAGTTCTAAAATACCACACTGTTAGAATAGTTCTAAAATAACACACTGTTAGAATAGTTTTAAAATACCACACTGTTAGAATAGTTCTAAAATACCACACTGTTAGAATAATTCTAAAATACCACACTGTTAGAATAGTTCTAAAATACCGCACTGTTAGAATAGTTCTAAAATACCACACTGTTAGACCTGTTAGAATAGTTCTAAAATACCACACTGTTAGACCTGTTAGAATAGTTCTAAAATATCACACTGTTAGAATAGTTCTAAAATGCTACACTGTTAGAATAGTTCTAAAATGCCACATTGTTAGAATAGTTCTAAAATACCACACTGTTAGAATAGTTCTAAAATACCACACTGTTAGAATAGTTCTAAAATACCACACTGTTAGAATAGTTCTAAAATACCACACTGTTAAAATAGTTCTAAAATACCACTCTGTTAGAATAGTTCTAAAATACCACATTGTTAGAATAGTTCTAAAATACCACACTGTTAGAATAGTTCTAAAATACCACACTGTTAGAATAGTTCTAAAATACCACACTGTTAGAATAGTTCTAAAATACCACACTGTTAGAATAGTTCTAAAATACCACACTGTTAGAATAGTTCTAAAATACCACACTGTTAGAATAGTTCTAAAATACCACACTGTTAGACCTGTTAGAATAGTTCTAAAATACCACACTGTTAGACCTGTTAGAATAGTTCTAAAATATCACACTGTTAGAATAGTTCTAAAATACCACACTGTTAGAATAGTTCTAAAATACCACACTGTTAGAATAATTCTAAAATACCACACTGTTAGAATAGTTCTAAAATACCACACTGTTAGAATAGTTCTAAAATGCCACACTGTTAGAATAGTTCTAAAATACCACACTGTTAGAATAGTTCTACAATACCACACTGTTAGAATAGCTCTACAATACCACACTGTTAGAATAGTTCTAAAATACCACACTGTTAGAATAGTTCTAAAATACCACACTGTTAGAATAGTTCTAAAATACCACACCGTTAGAATAGTTCTAAAATACCACACTGTTAGAATAGTTCTATAATACCACACTGTTAGAATATTTCTAAAATACCACACTGTTAGAATAGTTCTAAAATACCACACTGTTAGAATAGTTCTAAAATCTAGAAAAACAAAAATACCACACTGTTAGAATAGTTCTAAAATACTACACTGTTAGAATAGTTCTAAAATACCACACTGTTAGAATAGTTCTAAAATACCACACTGTTAGAATAGTTCTAAAATACCACACTGTGAGACTTGTTAGAATAGTTCTAAAATACCACACTGTTAGAATAGTTCTAAAATCTAGAAAAACCAAAATACCACACTGTTAGAATAGTTCCAAAATCTAGAAAAACAAAAATACCACACTGTTAGAATAGTTATAAAATCTAGAAAAACAAATAATACCACACTGTTAGAATAGTTCTGAAATCTAGAAAAACCAAAATACCACACTGTTAGAATAGTTCCAAAATCTAGAAAAACAAAAATACCACACTGTTAGAATAGTTCCAAAATCTAGAAAAACAAATAATACCACACTGTTAGAATAGTTCTAAAATCTAGAAAAACAAAAATACCACACTGTTAGAATAGTTCCAAAATCTAGAAAAACAAAAATACCACACTGTTAGAATAGTTCCAAAATCTAGAAAAACAAATAATACCACACTGTTAGAATAGTTCTAAAATCTAGAAAAACAAAAATACCACACTGTTAGAATAGTTCTAAAATCTAGAAAAACAAAAATACCACACTGTTTGAATAGTTCTAAAATCTAGAAAAACAAAAATACCACACTGTTAGAATAGTTCCAAAATCTAGAAAAACAAATAATATCACACTGTTAGAATAGTTCTAAAATCTAGAAAAACAAAAATACCACACTGTTATAATAGTTCCAAAATCTAGAAAAACCAAAATACCACACTGTTAGAATAGTTCTAAAATCTAGAAAAACAAAAATACCACACTGTTAGAATAGTTCTGAAATCCTAAAAAAAAACAAATCATACCACACTGCTAGAATAATTCTAAAATCGAATTGAACAATCGTACGAACAGAGGCAACATCGATACTAATAACATATGAATAGATGACTGCTCAATGTACTGGATTTGCACAAGCACTTCAATACAAAAAATTTGCAGGGTTCAACTAATTAGCAATATTTATAAAATATATTCTAAAATATTCATAAATTATATTCTTTAAATATTTTTCAGTGTCAATATGTATATCACTTCCATTCATCATATACTTCAAAGTGATAGAGAATCCGAACGGAATATTAGACTGTAGACCGGTTTGGCCAACTCCCGAATGGAACAAAGCTACTACCCTAGGTGTAGTGCTGACTACATTCATTCTACCTTTAACAGCTATTATTATATGCTATAGTTGTATTCTTAGATACTTGTGGAAAGGCAATAAAATTAAGAAGACGAAACCAGAGGTTTGTCCTTTAATCAGATAATTTATTTGCAGAATACAAATAATATATACATTAAGAATAATGCTTTCAAATGATTTTTTTGGCAACCGAAACCGGTGGTTTTACTTTCAGGAACATATACTGCACATATTTTCCACATTTCATGTACCCTCAAACAGAAACACGGTACCTACGATTAGCATCAAAGATAAACCATATACATTTTCTGAAAGAGTAAGGTAGCATATGACGGCATCAATTGTTTCGGGATGTTTCGGATAAAACATATCGCACAATATTTCAATGTTTGCTACCACGAAGCTTGACAAAGGCTGTTGGGAAACAGCACTATCCTCCGGTCATCTCCACTAGGCTTGATAAAGGCTATCAGGGAACCGTGCTATTCTTCACCAGGCTTGAAATAGGCTGTCAGGGAGCCATGCTATTCTCAGGTCATCTCTACTAGGCTTGATAAATTCTGTCAGGGAACCGTGCTATTCTCCACTAGGCTTGATATAGGCTCTCAGGGAACCATGCTATTCTCCACTAAACTTTATATAGCTATAGGCTGTCGGGGAACCATTCTATTCTCCACTAGGCTTGATATAGGCTGTCAGGGAACCATGCTATTGCCCATTAAGCTTTAAATAGGCTGTCAGGGAACCGTGCTATTCTCCACTAGGCTTGCCATAGGCTGTCAGGGAACCGTGCTATTCTCCACTAGGCTTGATAAAGGCTATCAGGGAACCGTGCTATTCTTCACCAGGCTTGAAATAGGCTGTCAGGGAACCGTGCTATTCTCCACTAGGATTGCCATAGGCTGTCAGGGAACCATGCTATTCTCCACTAGGCTTGTCATAGGCTGTCAGGGAACCGTGCTATTCTCCACTAGGCTTGATAAAGGCTGTCGGGGAACCGTGCTATTCTGTACTAGGCTTGATATAGGATGTCAGGGAACAATGTTATTCCCCACTAAGCTTTATATAGGCTGTCAGGGAATCGTGCTATTCTCCGGTGATCTCCACTAGGCTTGATATAGGCTATCGGAGAACCGTGTTATTCCCCATTAGGCTTGATATAGGCTGTCAGTGAACCATACTCCTCCCCACTAAGCTTTAAATAGGCTCTCAGGGAATCGTGCTATTCTCGACTAGGCTTGATATAGGCTGTCAGGAAACCGTGCTATTCTCCGGACATCTCCACTAGGCTTGACATAGGCTGTCAGGGAACCGTGCTATTCCCCACTAGACTTGATATAGTCTGTCAGGGAACCGTTCTATTCTCCGGTCATCTCCACTAGGCTTGAAATAGGTTGTCAGGAAACAGCACTATTCTCCGTGCTATTCTCCACTAGGCTTGATAAAGGTTGTCAGGGAACCGTGCTATTCTCCACTAGCCATTAGGCTTGATAAACGCTGTCAGGAAACAGCACTATCCCCCGGTCATCTCCACTAGGCTTAACATAGGCTGTCAGGGAACCGCGCTATTCTCCACTATGCTTGATAAAGGCTGTCAAGAAACAGCACTATCCCTCGGTCATCTCCACTAGGCTTGATATAGGCTGTCAGGGAACCGTGGTATTCTCCACTAAACTTTATATAGGTTGTCAGGGAACCGTGCTATTCTCCGACCATATTGACTAACCTTGATATAGGCTGTCAAAGAACCGAACTATCCTTCAGTCATCTCCACATTAAGCTCTTCATATGTAGCTAGTTAGAATATATATGCCATATACACCTTTTGATATATTTAACTTTCTCACCGGTTTACCCACTCATTTGTCTTTTATTAAAACTATTTAAAATCTCACTATGAAAGAGGTTTGAACTCTTTTTTGGAGATAGGCACATTTGCACAAGTAGTTGTAAATCCAACTACTACACGATCACGACCACGACGGCCCCCACGGAATAAAACTTCCGTTTTATAGTAAGTTATACGAAACGAGTTTATGCCAGTCACACATACACCAGGAAAGTAACCTCCGATTTATAGTTTAATAAAACGTATTCATTGTCTAATAAAACGGAAATAATACCCCAGTTTTACAGCTAAATATATGTAGTCATTTGGTGGCGAGTCTTAAATAAGCGAAAATGAGACCTCCTTCTTTCAGATAATTATCGGTAACAATTTTCTGAACAGTCCAAAAAAAAAAAGAAATCGGAAAAATGAGCCCCGTTTTACAGTGATCATTGTGTTGCGAGTCTCATTACCGGGTTTGTAGCTAGAGTAATACAACGTGTGGCACTAATGGAGCAGGAACTGGATACCCTTCGGAGCAAGGCTACGTTGCTTCTAGGTTGAAGTTATCGCTACAAAAAAAATATACGGTCGTCATCACAATCTGGGTTTACCGTTACTACATACCCATATCTCAAATGACAATGTATCTTTTACTTGTTACATAGATGTTTTCTGTCCTCTATAACTGCCGAGACGTTTACCGGGCTTGACTGTATATATGAGTAACACGACGGGTGTTTTATAAGAAGCAGTAATTGCTTACCCTTCGCGAGTTCCCCCGGTTGTTTGGTGAGGTTCGTGTTGCTTATCATTTTAGTTTTTTGTGTTGTCTTATGTTGTGTCCCTCCATTACAATTTCTGCATAAAAACGATGTTCTGTTCGTCTTATCCTCCAGTTGTTTGTAGAGGGATTCGTGTCTTACTTACTTGAGTTGTGTTTGTTCGAGCATAGTGGTGTGCAATGCATATATATGTGTGTGTGTTTTTGCATTGTTTTTCTTCGTTTTGTGTACCCTATGTTGCCAGTTTCTCTGGATTGTCCATTCTTGATTGTCCCTTCGGTATTCTCTAACGTTTATTTACGAGTCTCATATCAATCAGAACTGAGGCCTCCATTTGACAGTTAATTATACACAACTATTGGGTAACTGGTCGCTTATAAACTGGAAATAAAACTTATGAATACCTTTATGCTATGAGTCCAACGTGTAATGAAATTCAGACCAATGTTACGCATATAGTTATACAGTGCGTAGCTTTTGTGTCAAAATTCCACATAAAATGGGAGTTATTTCACCGGTTTACCTTTATTAAGCTCAACAATTGTGTTGATAGTCCCTCATACAACGGAAATGAATGCGACCACCGATTAACAGATAATGACACATCAGACAAGTTTGAAAATACCAAAGGGGTAATTGGGGCCGTCGTGGTCGTGATCGTTGGATTTACAACTACCTAAGCAATCAGTGCCTATCACCACTGATGTTGTGAGTTCGAATCTGGATCAGGGCGAGGTGAACAACATTATGTGATACAGTTTGTCAGTGACTTGCGACAGTTCGGTGATTTTCTCCGTGTCCTCCGGTTTCCTCCACCAATAACACTGACCGCCACGATATAGCTGAAATATTGTTGAAAGTGCCGTTAAACACCATAAAACCCAAACCAAACCAAACCAAAGAGGTAATCAGAATCTTTAAATCGAAACACAAGCAATAAAATGGTCAGCAAGGAACACACATACAAACAATTATCTACATAGCATAATACAAGACACTCAAGATTGAACAACACAACACCCTAAAAAGTCATGAGTGAACTCGAAAGGGTAAACAGTTCGTGATCTACTAGTGTCGCCCGTAGTTGTTAATAAAACCGCTGTGTTTCGAGTTCCCATACCCGGGAGTAAGATAACTGTTTTACAAGTAATTAGATAGTGCAATTGTGCAGCGAAACCATAATAAGCCACTATTAACAGATAACTACACACAACCATCGTTTTATGAATAACATATAAATCGGAAATGATATCTTCTCTTTACAGTTAGCTCTATGCAACCATTGTTTTTCATTTGTATAACGTTTACCTTTTACAACACAATCGCTATGTGGAACAGGAACTGCCTCCCATGTCGGAGCACCTGAGTGTATCTCCGGTTTTAGTGTGATTCGTGTTGCTCGATCTTTAGTTTTCTGTGTAGTGTTTTGTAAATCATTTTTTTCCTTTTGTTATTTTTCTTTTGGTATCTTCAAACTTTTCTTATGTGTCATAAATATTTCAGTAATAAGATGTATATTGTGTTTATGTTACAGAATGAAGCAGCACTTCCACTAAAGAACGATAAAAATGAAAGACAGCTCCGCCGTAAAAAACGTGTAACCCGAATGGTAGCAATAGTAGTATTTCTATTTGGACTCTGCTGGTTTCCTATTCATTTGGTAGCTTTATGGATACAGTTTGACCCACATTTTCCGAAAACCGACGAAATGCATTATTTCAAGTTATTCGGTCATACACTGTCTTACGCTAATTCTTGTGTCAATCCATTTGTCTATGCGTTTTTAAATGAGGGTTTTAAGCAAGCGATTCTGAAAAGATCACCATTTATTAGCAAAATGTGTAAATGTGTTTTACAACCGAAATCAAAATCCAATAGAGACCAGACGAATATGATTGATAAAGCAGTTGGAACAAGGCCAGGAGTATCTGAATATACGACAACGCATATGACATGTGCCCTTTAAGTGCTTGGAACATCCGTGGCAAGTGAAAAATTTCTATGTATTAAAATACCTTATTTAAAACGACAATATGTGGTTTGTATCTTTGTAATAATTTTACATTAATACTATACAGTAAAACTTAGCTATAATGAAATGTGATATAGCGTATTTTCAGAAAACACGATTTTATTATATCGAAATATTGCGAATTGTCAGATAAAACGAATCTATTTTCAAGTTCGAGCAGTAGGAATTATATTGAAAATCAATCATATTGAACGACTAATTGTGATGAGTAGCTGTTGGTTCGTAATACAAGGATCAGTGTATTATTTTCTAGGAATACTATATTTTTTTGTGTATGTATAATATTAGTATATGTCTTACGCATTGTTGTGTGCTAATGTTTAAGACCTCAGATACATATTGTGCTGTACAACTGACGTTTTCAATCTACCAGATTGATTACAATAAACAAGAATAATTTAATTTGATGTAAATACTGCAATCTGATTGGCTGATCCGCCTGGAGCAACAATGATTATACTTGATAACCTGGGTTGGTATTGTGACGTCGCCAACATATTCATTCGCCAACGATGAATTAAAATAGTTCCATGAAATAATCGTAACTAAAATCGAGGAATCATTAAATGATTTTGTACAAATTAAATTATAAGGAATGTGTTCAATTTTTGAACAGGTTATATTTAAATTTGTATTACCTGGTTTGGAACAGTTTACAGTTTTCATCAATCTCTACGCGGTTTATTAAGCGTAATCTGTCCCAAGCTTGGTTATATCTTATAATCTGTTCAAGAATGTAACATATGCCTTAAATAAAATGATATGTCAAAGAGAAAATTAGGTCAACATAAATAATAATATTTTATGTTTTAATTAAAAAATATATTTTTGTAGTGGTAAAATTGAAATAAAATTGTTTTATTCTAGCACGTTCATGCTAAGGTTGTCTCATATATTTTGAGGGTTAGGGTATGGTGCTTAACGTCACTTTCAACAATATTTCAATTATATCGTGGGGTCAGTTTTATTGGTGGAGGAAAGCGGAGTACCCAGAGAAAATCACCGGCTTGCCGCAAGACACTGATTATTAGCTCTCTATATTTCACCTCAATGCTCGAAGTGTTCGAAACAAATTATCTTACGTGGAAGATATTGCCTCCGAGTCCTCTATAATATGTGTTACAGAAAGCCACTTAGATACAAATATAGTTGATAATGATATAATAATTGATGGGTTTTCTGATCAAATATTAAGGAAAGATAGAAATTGGGTTTTTTTAGGGGGGGGGGGGGGGGTGTTCTCGTATACACATCACAGGATATTTGTGTGAAACCTAGATACGATTTAAACTTTGCCTCGGGAGAGATAATTTGGTATGAAGTTATTATTCCAAATTTTAAAATTCTAATATGCACTGTTTACAGACCACCTGGGTCCGTGGCTGCATTTTGGGAAAACTTTGAATATTCTATAGAACAAGCTATGAATTATACATCAAACATAATCATAAATGGTGATTTGAATGTTGATTTATTACGTGAAATTATTTCTGAATTTAATCTCACGAATGTAATTAAAGAGCACACAAGGAATGGTGCTCTTCTTGATCCAATCCTAGTGTCCAACTTAGATATTGTCATAGACTCAGAAATAATCAGTGTCAACAGGGATATAAGTGATCATGACGCAACTTTAATAAATATAAAAATACCTTGTTTACTCAAGAGATCTTATATGAGAAAAGTTTGGCTATATAAAAAAGCAGACTTTAATAAACTAAATAATGAAATATTGGAATTCCAATGGGAACAATTCCTGCATAAAAGCACGGATATAGAAGACATGTCTAATAGGTTTACACACAAGTATCTTGAGATGGTTGGGAGAGGGATACCCTCAAAAGTAGTAAGAATAAGATTAAATTATAAACCCTGGTTTAATTCTGTAATTAGAAAAGAAATACGTACTCGTAATCGATTACACAAATTAGCTAGGAGAAATCAATCTAATCAATCTTTGTAAAAATATAAATCGCAACGAAATAAAGTCAATAATATGATTAAGTATGCCCGCGAACAATTCTTCCTAAGTGCAAACGAACTAGTAAATTCTCTTCAGAGCAAAAACTCAAAATCTTACTGGACGTTTGTCAAACGAATGATGAAAGGAACAGGAAATAACTACACTATATCCCCTTTGTACAATGGATCATCAGGTGAATTAGTATATGAAGACAAGACAAAGGCCGATCTTCTTAACCAATATTTTTGCTCTATTACATCTATTAATGATTCTAATAGAGAGCCCTCAAATGTAGTTCCACGAACACACGCTATATTATCAAATATAGATGTGAACATTCAAGATGTGAAAGACATTCTCCAAACTCTTCAAATTGGCAAAGCCTGTGGAGATGATGGTATTAGTCACGAAGCATGGTGTTGAAGGCAATTTCTCAAACTATATGTTTACCCCTGAGTATTCTGTTTAGGTATTCTTTACGAACCTGTAAATTTGCATCTGACTGGAAATTAGCTAGAGTTATGCCTTCTTTTAAAAAGGATGGCAAAAGCAGTCCCTCAAATTATAGGCCCATCTAAAGAAAATATTCTGATTCCCAATGTTGCTGAAAAAAATATTCTGATTTTGGTGGAGGAAAAAAAATAATCTGATTCAGAGTTTTTGTCATATTATCTAATGTTAAATTCTTGAAAAAAAATTGCGCTTAGCGCGATAAAAAAAAATTTATTCTAACTCTTGTGTCGTCCGAAAACTAATTTCTGAACGAAACAAAAAAAACCATACCCCCCCCCCTCCTTCAAGTTAAATGGTCGGTCCCTTAGTAGATTTTAATCCTAAAAAGACTAAAGCCCTAGTTATCTCAACTAGTGATGTACCACATTTAGACCTACGATTTAATGGGGAACCGGTCGAAATTGTAAAAAACCATAAACATTTGGGATTAACTTTTGCATCAGATGGAAATTGGACAAATCATATTGATAACATTGTGAATGCCGCTTTCAAACAGGTTAATGTTCTCAGAAAACTAAAATTTACTCTTTCCAAGCAAACTCTATCAAATATATATCTTACCTTCATAAGGCCAACATTAGAACATGCTTGCTTTGAACGAGAAGTAGCAAAACTCGAAAAAGTGCAATTAGAATCAGCTAGATTAGTTACAGGATTAACAAAATTTGCAAGTAGAGACTCTCTTTACTATGAAAGGGGATGGGAACATTTGTCTTGTAGACGTAAATCTCGCAAACTGACAACATTTTACAAAATGCATAATAAAGTATGTCCTCAATACTTGTGTAATTGTCTACCTCCTACAGTATCTAGTATCAGTGATCATAATCTCCGAAACAATGAAAACTATACAACATCAAGAAGTAGCCTCAAAATGTCTTTGACATCCTTTATTCCATCTACTGTTTCATTATGGAACAATTTAGATCTAAATGTTAGAAATAGCCCAAATATATCATGTTTTAAATCTAGAATTAAAGAAAAAGCTGTTAAATCTCCGGAGTATTATGGTGAAGGGTCCAGAAAACTAAGCATACTCCATGCTAGACTACGACATCAATGTAGCTCATTGAATTCTGATTTGTATCGCATAAACATTACAAATGACCCCAAATGTCAATGTGGTGCACCGTATGAAGATTCAATTCATTATCTAATGGAATGTCCATTATACCAAAACGAGAGATATTGTCTTTTTAGAAACTTAAGAGAAACCAACAAAAATATAGAAACATTACTCTTTGGAAACGATGAAATTAGTATAAACGAAAATTCTAATATCTTCAATAAAGTTCGAGCATATATTAGACAAACAAAAAGATTCTAATCAGTGGTCTGTCATCTGGTCTACATTTACATCAATTTATTTCCCATGTTTCACTATATTGTGTTAAATATTATTTATATTTGTGTATGTGCTATTTTTGTTGACATTATTATATGTGTATTATTTGTAGGGAGAGGACAGTCCATAAGTTGTGATAACTTTTTGTCCAATCCCATTGCTGTTTTATTTGCAATAAAATAATATTAAACTAAACTAAGACACTGAACAACTTTATCACATAAAGTTGTATCGCCATGTGCGGGATTCGAACTCACAACTTCAGTGGTGATAGGCACGGATTGCAAAGGTAGTTGTAAATCTAGCTACCATATGATCATGACCACAACGGCCCCTCGTACATTTTTTTGATACAGCTCCTCCTAAATAAAAGATTTAGATCTCTTCTGATACAATCGGCAAACCTCGGGTGAGTCCGCTTCGCTTCCTCAATACCTCGGCTGTAATACGGTATTTGATATGCGTCTACGCGTCACATTTCTTCGCCGGAAGACCGTATCACTTCAATCAAACATTGCGCACCGCGAATAAGTTCTAAAATGGCGACAATAGATGAATGTATAGAGTTTGCTTTGAAAAATATTGGTCTTTGATGAAGGTACGGAATCAGCCGACATTGCGACGAATGAAAATATATTATTATTGGACGAATATTCGAAAGTGAAATTATTTTAATACCTCCTTCATTGAAGATTTCCGAAAGTAGTTCCAATAGGAGCTATCGTAATACGGACGAGGTATGATGAAGGTACGGAATCAGCCGAAGTTGCGACGAGTGCTTCTGATAGGGTTCAAGATTACAGAAGAATCATATGAAATATTCCTGAACTATTCGTGTGAAAACGTAGTTTTATTCAATATTAATGAATGTATTAATTGCTTAGATTTATTTATTTTCAGTTATTAATAAACTAAATTTGTATTGCATTGTATTTACAATTTTTTTTTATTAATTTGATGTATAATGCATGCTACTAATAAATAGAAGAGTAGGGTAAGGTTTATGGTGTTTAACGCCACTTTCAACAATATTTCATTCATATCGTGACGGCAGTTTTGTTGGTGGAGGAAACCGGAACACTCGGAGAAAACCACCTACATGCCGCAAGTTACGGACAAAATAAATCACATAATGTTCTATCGAGTACACCTCAGTTGAGCGGGATTCAAAACAAATGAATCGAAACATGTACACACACACCCATATGGTCTAGATGTTATGATGATGTGTGCGATCTGCCCTTGTCCGTTTATATAATGAGCTATTTATTAAGTTGATCAACACGTCTATTAAAACAGTAATTAGTACTTGCAGGGAAATATGTATTGGTGCACAATCAAGTCAGCAGAGTCTCGGGGCTCAACCTATAGACCTGTCCGTCGCGTAACCAGGTGGCGGACAAGGGGTTTGACGTACTATAAATACAGAAAGCCTGGACGTGGACCGGCTGATCGTATTATGACATGACAATCCTCTAACTATTAGATGTGGCCACGGCGGGAGCTCTGTGGGTCAAGCTCTGGGAACCGTCAACAGTACACAGAACGTCGATAAACGTGACATTCTACAATATATGTTGATAGACAGCTTTACACGTAATTTACTGGGACAATGTTTGGATTTATCCTTTTCCTCAGCCACGATATAACTGAAAAAATATTGAAAGTGCTTTAACAACATTACCCTACCCCCTCAAAGTTTTATTATTTCTATTCATGTTAATTGTAGTAAATCCAAACTGTTTTTTTTCCATATTTGTCTGCAGACGTTTAAGAAAATGTGTCTCACTTTTTTTCAACGCCAAACATTGTTGGTATTGTTTCACATCCAGTGATTATATCACATATACAAATACATTTCCCTCCATATTTCATGCATAAAACAGATGTCGTTTTTGAATCCACATTTTACATACATATCATGTGTCAGTGATTTAACAATTATTCTACCCTTCAGTTTTCCGTCTTTATAACTGCATGTATGGCATGCAGAATACTTCTGGTGTCTGTTGCTTCCTATAATCTGAACCGATATGTGCAATGACCACACCAGGCTTCCATACTTTACTCATGTTTGTCACAATATTAACATCAATAATGTTTACTTCAACTGGTTAGTCAATTTATGGAACGCATAAAAAATAAAAAAGATCGTCAAATTAAGTTTCCCTTTCAAGCTGACGAACAATCAAGGAAATAAGAATAATCATTTTCCATTAGTACAAATTCTTTACAATACTACAGTATATAAAGATAATACAAATACGATTCTTCGTGTGAATTCAACAGTTCAAATGTGATATACTTGTCAAACGTAACGAGTTATCGAACATGATAAAGTTTATGATGCTTAAGGTGTTGTACTTAAATTGCATTGGTTAACACCTTAACGACTGCTTTTAACAGTTTTATAATCACCTACCATGTCTATCATAGTTCTAAAATCTATACATATTCAGCTCTGGGCTTATAGGATTCCTTAAAATTGGTACAGAGTCAAAATATATGTAGGTCAGCTTAATGAGATTCCAAGACATGGGACAGATCTACAGGGTCAGGGTTATGGTGCTTAACGCCACTTCCAACAATAGTGCAATTATATCATGGCGGTACAATTTATTGGTGGAGGAAACCGAAATACCGGAGAAAATCATCGACCTATCAGAATGTTGTATCGAGTACACCTCGCCATGAACGGGATTCGAACTCAGAACTTCAGTGGTGATAGGCACTTATTGCATAGGTAGTCATAAATCCAACCACCATACGATCACGACAACGACGGCACCTCCTATCGAGTATCTCGTTGGCATGACTACCTATTGAGCGAGTGATATCGAGCTTCATGTCAAGCCACAGACGTTCGTTTGTTTAGCCACGATAAGACAAAACCATCTAGCAATATTTACTCGTCCACTCTGACAAAAACATTAACTTATTTACATTAAAAAAGTAGGTGGCATCAGCTTAGTACAAGACTAATTTAATTATCCCTTCCCTAAATAAATTACAAAGATTACAAACTTACGCGAAGTCTGGCTATATATTTTTAAACAAGTGCAATAGCCGTTCTAAGCCAAATATTGTTGTACATGTACTATATTCTCTGAAGACTAATTGAGTTTTGTGAGTCAATGAATAAAATGCATGTACCGCCATATTGGATTATAACTCGTATGAATGCAATGAAATAGATCGTATTCTTCATACCATTAGACGTTAACTTATAGATAAATTGATTTATGTCAAATAATAGTGATCATATAATTCAATGAGGGCGTTATTGAAATCAAGCCAGACCATGATTTATCACGTTTTTCATTGTGAATTCTTTTTAAATAATTACATTATCTTCATTCTTTAAAAATACATCAGAAATAAATTGACCAACAGTATGGCAAGAATGAACGTGAAATTGTTTACGTAAATTGATATTTTCCTTTGAGCATTCAAGCGTGATGTCTACCAGTGAAAACATTTTTGAAAATATTGAAAGATTCAAATCATGGTTAGACAGATTCAATCTCCAAATGAGATGACTTGTATTCTTGTATTACAAAGAATGTGGAACTTTTGTTCCGGGAAACGGGATAGCCATTGCATCTAACAGACATGCACAATAACAACTACTGCTCACAAGAGCGTGGCATTGTCAAAATACGAAGCACGTCATAAGGGTAAGCTTAGGTATTTGATCCACTCAACACAAATGACTGACGCCCGTTTTCTTGGGTCATACCCAAGATCGGAAAAGCTAGGCCATATTATTTTCGTATCCTGGAATTTCCAAATCTACATTCTGTTCAATCTGATGAAGGTATTTCAGAAGCACGTCGTGAGCACTACATTAAATACCTACGTTTTTATTATAGATATATTCTGTTCCAGTTCTTGTATTTTATTCTAACATAGCGTCCTTCTTTCGCTTTGTAGACAAACGAGCGATTATCGATGGTATAATCTCATTCGCACATGCGCCGGTGAATGTGACTGACCTTTCCATTGGCAGCATACATTGTGTGCGACATTTTCCGCAAACGTAAATATAAATTACCGTCTCCATTCAAAGTATACTACCGTACTCTTATGCATATGAGAATCGAAATAAATCATGGAAGCCAGAATGTGTTTTGAGTTTCATTTGAGTATTTTACTAATATCCGCAAACTCATGTTAAAACTCCCAACACATTCTGGCTTCCATGATTTAATTCTTAATAATTATCGTATTTTCTATTCACAATTAAGATACATGTAATAGTTACAATATAAACGGAATTGTTTAATATCGTGTTTACTTAATCTCGTTTGCTTTATAACAGTTTAGAAATCTTTCTCATCTGCCGTCTGGTTTATGACTTTATGGTTTGTGGTGATATCATCGAGAGCACATTGCATATTATTAGGATTTAATTATTTATTTGTTATCGTATTAAATCAAAAGGGAAGATGATTGTCTTTATATTGCATGATTAGTTTTTACAGAGAATGCACCGTCTTTGTGGCAAGAAAAATGATAATGCTTTAATCCAAAAGCAATTCAGATTGTAGGCGTATACAACATACAGCCAAACCTGCCTTAAAGGGCACCTCTATATAACACATCACTGTCTATAAAGAGCACCTCTATATAACAAATCACTTTCTATAAAGGGCAGCCTTGTTTTTTCCAATAATGAATAGTACATATAATTTTAACCTGTATATAAATGGCAACTGCTTATTAAGGGCACATTTTCAGGCTCCCTTGAGTGCCCTTTATATACAGGTTTGACTGTATATTATTTCATATAGTCAGACAATGGTTTGAAACTAATACAGAAAAATAAGGTTACAGCCTTGTGTTCATGAAAACAAAAATAATGTATCGCGTTTCTGGTTAAAGTAGAGACAACATCAAATAATAGTAATTGAAAACAGAGACATTTTATTTCTTGTGGTGGTTTTCCTTCAACACATAAAAACCAAGAGCATATATATTTATCTTGGAATATTCCAGTTCTGTAACACTGCCAATGCTAAATAATATCCGCGTAGAAATCATATCTCATGACATTCAAAAGAGTTCTATTCGTGCCACATCACGTCACAAATCGTGCCACATCACGTCACAAATCGTGCTACATCACGTCACACATCGTGTTGCATGACATCACAGATCGTGCTACATCACGTCACACATCGTTCTACATTACATCACACATCGTGCTACATTACGTCACAGATCGTAGTACAACACGTCACACATCGTGCTACATCACGTCACAGATAGTGCTATAACACGTCACAAATAGTGCTAAAACACGTCACAAATAGTGCTACATCACGTCACACATTGTGCTACATCACATCACAGATAGTGCGAGAAAAAGTCACACTTCGTGCTACATCAAGTCACACATCGTGCTACATCACGTCACAGATCGCGCTACATCACATCACACATCGTGTTACATGACATCACAGATCGTGCTACATCACGTCACACATCGTGCTACATTACGTCACACATCGTGCTACATCACGACACAGATCGTGCTACAACACGTCACACATCGTGCTACAACACGTCACAGATAGTGCTGCATTGCGTCATAGATAGTGCTACAACACGTCACAAATCGTGCTAAAACACGTCACATATAGTGCTACATCACGTCAGGCATCGTGCTACATCACGTCACAGATCGTGCTACAACATGTCACAGATCGTGCTACAGCACGTCACAAATCGTGCTACATCACGTCACAGATTGTGCTACACCACGTCAGACATCGTGCTACATCACATCACAGATCGTGCTACATCACGTGAAACATTGTGCTACAGCACGTCACACATCGTGCTACAACACGTCACATATAGTGTTGCATTACGTCACAGATAGTGCTAAAACACGTCTAGGATAGTGCTACATCACGTCAGACATCGTGTTACATCACGTAAGATATCGTGCCACAACACGTCACACATCGTGCTACATCACGTCACACATCGTGCTACATCACGTCAGATATAGTGCTTCATCACGTCACACATTGTGCTACATCACGTCACAGATCGGGGTAAATCACGTCACTGATCGTGCTACATCACGCCACAGATCGTGCTACATCACGACACAGATCATGCTACATCACATCATAGATCGTCCCACATCACGTCACAACTTTCATTTTAGCCTTTCATACATCATTGGTTGTCACTGAATCAATACACAACGATTGCTTTACGTCTATTTGTGTGAAGTGTAGTTGTTCATGGAGCAATTCCCTGTAATACGAAACAAACGTATTAGACGGAAATATTCCTAATGGGATTTTGCATTTATTAATGAAGACGTCATGGATTGGTTTCCAGCATTCCAAGGTGAGAACGTCACGAAAGTACAAGTGACTAAAGTACATCTTGTATCACACATATATATATGATACATTGAACCTTCTCTACCTAATGGTTAAGATGTGAGGACGTCATAAAAGTAGAACTGACTAAAGTATATTTTGTATCACACATATATACAACGTTCTGAATCTTATGGTTAAATCTCGTTTTTCTATGGAATACGTATTTAACGTTAGATAAAAGCTTATCTCAGAAAATCACCAGAAAACCAAATATACCAGACGGATGTATACAAAAAAGATACACAAGTTAAGTCTTATGTCTTATTTTCTATTTGTAATACATTTCCTACATTTGTTTCTCTATGACATAGTATGTCTTCGCTTTTGTTTGAAATTTATTCATATTCTACAAAAAAATATACGTCGAATGACACTTTAGTCGTTGAAACTAATACAATACGTGACAATGGATTTCATTTTCTCACGAATTTAATTAGTTTGTGGATACCAAAACCTTGCAGGAAATAAATAGTCATATTCAGACGCCGAAGTCATAAAACTACTTAAATTTAATCATCTACAAATGATTAAAAAGAAATAAAGAAGATACCAAGAATTGTTTTAATATATTTTGTCAAAAGCGGTATTGGTAGGCTTGACATTTCCTAAGATGTGTATCTAAGATCGACTAGATCATATAATGGATACCTTGATGGCTGTAGACACTATAATTTATTATATATTAAATACATTTTTTCATCGTTTATGTACAGAATTCAATAAGTGCTCACGCAACTATATAGCTGAAATATTGCTAAAGTTGGCGTTAAACACCAATCAATCGATCAATCAATAAGTACGCATTGGAGTTTTTTCTGCTGACATGTAAGCACAAGATGGGTTGGATTGTGGTTTATGGTGTTTAACGCCACTTTCAACAATATTTCAGTTTTATCGTGGTGATTACTTTTATTGTTGGAGAAAACCGGAGTACCTGGAGAAAACCATCGATCTGTCGCAAGTCACTGACAAACCTTTTCACCTAATGTTGCATCGAGTACACCTCGTAGTGAACGGAATTCGAACTTACAACTTTAGTGGTGCTAGTCACTGATTGCAGAGGTAGTTGTTAATCCAACTACCATAGGATTACGACCAATGCGGCACCCTGTTGACACGTAAGCACAACACAAATATCAATGTATAAGAAGCTGAAAAAATAAATAATTCTAAACAATTCCGAAATTAAATATCCAAATCGATACCCCTAACGCACAAATACACTACCGCTCACTTTCCTGGCTACTGTAGGTACAAACACTACAATAAAAAATGGCTGTATTAAACCTGTTTTATGAGAGCCAAACCTCCCGTCTTAGTGAAATGATGTGGTCATGTCACGCATAACCAGGCGGTAATATCAAAGGAAGTATTCAAATGTCGCCTAGCGAAGAAGGACAGGCAGTACAAGCGTCGAAAAAGGACAAGCAATGATTCACGGGTAGTTACTGTTGCCAATATAAGTTCTAAGCTCCCTAGTGACCGACTATGAGTATCTAGACGGTCAGTAAATTGTTGAAGGGTGAGCGCTTAAAACCCTTCAACAATTTACTGACCGTCTAAATAATCATAGTCGGTCACGGGAGCTTAGAACATTTTTGTACGATGTTGCTGATCTATAGCTTGAAACAGTAACTAAGTTTTTTCCACGAACTATGTTTGACAGACTTCCTTGGAAGTTCTAAGGCTAAAGACGTAATGGTCACTAGACAAAATTAAGTACCGCCCACTGACCTTCTGTAATTTTCCGTCTGCATCGTTTCGTAACTGCACGTTTATATATCATCTGCATCGGTGTGTAACGGACTAACGTAATACAATGGAGAAAAAGATGAGATTTGTTTCAACTACCGATAACGAAATCGAACAAAAAAGACTTAAAATGAATGCACAAAAAACCATTAAACAGAATATTGCGGCTGCAACTTTGTGTTAATTTCTTTCTTTTTTATTGTGTCCCAAGAAGAGTTTTTTTACTGTGTTATTTTAGAAGAAAATATAAATCATCATCTTTCTTGCAGTTGTGTTTAATTATGCCAATTCAAAATACACACAGATATATATATAGTGAGCCTGGTCAAGTACACTTGGCATACGTCGTCTCAGTTTTCGATTACAATATTTCTTTATTTGGGACAGCGTCAAGGTCTAATTATGCAATAATAGATTACACAATGCTGCAGTCACCTGGCATATGGAATTTTCCACTGGCCAGTAAAGCGTATTAATCTTATTCTCTAGATTTCCATATATGACTCTGCCTTCTATCGTTATTTTTAAGAATTATTTTACCCAATCATAGGTCGTCAAATAAATGCAACATCGTACATGTACACTTGGCATACGTCGTCTCAGTTATCGATTACAATATTTCTTTTATTCAGACAGCGTCAAAGTCAAATTATGCAATAATAGATTACAAAATGCTGCAGTCACCTGGCATATAGAATTTTCCACTGGCCAGTAAAGCGTATTAATCTTATTCTCTAGATTTCCATAAATGGCTCTGCCTTCTATCGTTATTTTTAGGAATGATTTTATCCAATCATAGGTCGTCAAATAAATGCAACATCGTACAATATCATTTGTCAAACACCTTCATCTATATAAGCCATTGACTAAGCTACGGCAAAAAATACATAGTGGTGACATTGATATAAGCAGCACTTGAAAAGATCATAAACAAGTCACCCGTCATTACATTAGAAGATAGGATGTTGCTCCGCTTCAATTTTTTTTATCGCTTCGTGGAACTTTGTCTGTCTTTTTTCCCTTTCGTCATTGTATTATCTGTCCTTGTGTGTTTCGGGTACAGATTTTTCCTTTTTCTAAGATTTTTCTTGATTTCGGAAATGTTTTGACAATATAGTATTTTTTGTTTTTCGTTTTTTTACCTCTATATACGGCCTCTGTTTACGTCCTGTGACATCTTCAAACTGTTTGGGTAACATTTTCGTGTGAAAAAAAAAATATTTGCTCATATCTGACACCGGGAATTGCAGCCATAATCCACATAATATATATAACACGTGCCCGTTTGTAAAAGAAATATTTGTGTAGTTATGTCTGTTAATGATATGTCTTAATACAATCGAAGTTCAGTTTAGAAATAAATTTGGAATGTGTTTATATAGGGGAATTCCCTTCCTTCTATTCATAGATTTTATGCTATCACATATAAAATATTTCGCGGTAGACATGAAGTAAATGCGTATCTCGCTCGCAAATAAACAACTTGCAGTATATTCTATTAGGAATGGCCGTTGGTGGCCCGTTGCAGGGCAAATTTTAGCCTCTTTTATTTTCTTGCGGCAATCGAAATCAATGTAACGCCACGATATAGCTGAAATATTGCTAAAGTTGGCGTTAAACACCATTAAATCAATCAATCAATGAATCGAAATCAATGTTCAGAGACACACTTTGGTACCACCTTTGTACATACAAATGTATATGATATATTGTTTATAAACGTATTTTAGTCATACATGTAATAATTGAAGAATTAGTGATAACTTGACGTTTAACAACAAAATATCAATTATTTAGATGCATGTTTTTCCGGTGTTCTCACCGCCTTTAGAACATGCAATATATGAATAAATAAAGTATATGATACCGGGGAACGGTTTTCATTCCAGAATAAAAAGATCAGAATAAGAAATAGTTGAATGTATCATTTATCCTATTCACTAAAGTTTGAAGCTGTGATTTATATAGTGCTGACATTTATTTCCAGTTTTAAAGAACAGTCAAGCCATGCTTTAATTCCCAGTAATATCTTATAACGTCTGATTATCCTTTCGGAACACCACCTGTGTCCTCCTTTCATTCACCTTCTATATTTATGGTTTCAATAGACAATTTTATATTTAAATTTAAAAATGGGAATAATTTTTCTACGATGTAAACATGAGAAATAATCTAACAAGATCCTGCATTTTTATAACAAGACATTGTTGCCGCGATAATAAGTGGAAATAATTATCTCAGAAAATGACAATTAAATTTTCAATAGAAACCCTATCGATAGAAATGTCATCGCAATTATTTCTGGATTAAATATTTGAAATTATCAGTTTTTTAAATCAGATATCTTCTTTTATATATTATGTAGATCTAGTTATCCGTCTTTTCTAGATAAAACACGTGGGTATTATATTCTGTCCAATAGATAATAAAAGATGTCTGGTAGAAATGGTAGGATATAAATGAAACAGGTGCATCTAGTGCAGCATAAAGCATATCATGGGTTTTATGTAGCATACAATACATTAGTATTACTCATGAGTAACATGAGTGTAGTCAAAAGAAAAATCAAAATAAGGCTACACAAGAGTAACGAGTTACAGGGTGATGGTTAGGGATATGGTGTCTAACATCACTTTCAACAATATTTCCGTTATATCGTGACGGTATGTTTTATTGGTGGAGGAAACCGGACACATGTTTATCACATAATGTTGTATCGAGTACACCCCACCTGAGCGGGATTCGAACTTCCAACGTTAGTGGTGATAGGCACTGATTGCGTAGGTAGCTGTAAATCCAACTACGATACGATCACGACGACCCCTCTGTAATGAGTTACATCATTGTAAACATTAGAAAAGTCGAACCCATTGATTGATAACGCGCAACACCAAATATTTCATGCATATTTAGAACAAGAACAAATTCAGCATAATATATTAAAATCCTGAAGAAATTAGGGTGAAATGGCACAACCGATATAACGATTTTTGGTTGCCGTTTGAAAATAAAGAAGGAGTTAGTTTGTACGAATTTCTTTTATGTGCAAGGAGCTTTACACTCTCAAAACATGGCACCCTCTATAGTTCAGGGCCAGCCAATTATAACCTGACTTATGACGATTTATCGTATCCATTTTGATCGAGTAGCTAAAATCAATGAACTTCCACAATAAAGATTGGCTTTACAAATACGGTTAAGGTTTTATTTAGCTCTGCTAGTTTATAGAAAATATTGATGAACCTCTTTATATGAAGTATAATTTTGGATAGCATTTTCATTAGATACACCTTTCTGTCATTGTATTTGTATTATTCTCTGAAATTACTAGATCTATTGCACATTCTTGACCTGATTCTAAAATAATATGGTTTGATAACATTTTATGCGAATTATCTCCCCTACGTCGGGCAAAATATTACCCGTTCTAGAAAAGCAATGGAAACACAACGAATTTGAGTATAATTATCTCATAATTTGTAAATATTTGAACATAGTAAAATCGGACGATAATTTTACATTAAATATAAATTCCACAAGTTCTTGCAACATCAAAATGCTGAACATTGTATGGGGAAATAATATACAATTATTGACTTTAAACAATCGTTGTTAAAAGCCTCGTGAAAACAACCTCTCGAGGGCTGACAATTTGATGTTCACCTCATATGAAGGCAATAAAAATGTAATTATTTTATTCTAAGATGCTTAAAACTTTAATGTTTTGTCATGTAGAAGACAACAACACCATTCCCGGCTTGGAAAATAAAATTACGGAACCGGACTTAAAAAAGGTTTTCAAAACAGTTCTTGTTGGCAAGGGGGTGGCGTATATTTAGTGTTTTCCTCTATTTTAAATATACATGGGTTGTCTACCTATTTATCTCCCATGTCAGCAAAATTTCCGTAATATATCTTATCTTACTACTTTTATATAGCAAATATAATGTAAGGTATAATAATATATGGTATTTTCGTGGATTTTAGTATGAAAGGGAAATAATTCCTATAAAACGTGTAATCTTAGAATCGAAGTCAGAAATCTGCAAATGGTCTATTATCTCCAACAAGAAATTATCACCAGTATATATATATCACGGATATCTTTTATTGTGATATAAAGCACCTGCCTACCCTTCCGGAGCACCTGAGCTCACCCCCGGGTTTTAGTGGGGTTCGTGTTACTCGATCTTTAGTTTTATATATGTATGATTTGTAGATCGTTGTTTGTCCTTTTGGCCATTGTATTGTCTGTTCTTCTTCGATATACGGATTCTGATTGCCCCTTTGGTACATTTGTATCTTCAAAATCTTCTTAAATAATTTTTGGTGATATTTGAGAATGCATAAGACATGCTTACAATATTAAAAAGGGGCTGTCCTGGTCGTCATCGTATGGTAGTTGGATTTACAATTACCTGTGTAATCAGTCCATATCACCACTAACGTTGTGAGTTCGAACCCCGTTCATGGCGAGGTGTAATCGATACAACATTACGTGATAAAATTTGTCAGTGACTTGCGACAGGTTGATGGGTTTCATCACATACTCCTCCACCAATAAAACTGCCCGCCACGATATAACTGAAATATTGTTGATAGTGGCGTTAAACACCATAACCCAAACCACACACCATCAATAAAAGTACTACCTTAAGCCTTAGAGTACACATACGTCGTTAGAAGCCAAGCTATGTTTGTTTTTATTAATTTGGTGACCTCCAATAAACATTATATGGTATATATGGTATACAGAGAGTTAAGCATGTCAAATCGTCTTCTAAATTGATTAAAAACTAAAGAAGAATCAATCTAAAATAAAAGAAGAGACCATAGTTAAAAGCCTAACCTTAAATAACTTTTATCTTTACCGGTGTGATTAAAAGTTGCATTGGCAAAATCTTGTGATGCAAATTAGAAATGATTAAATCTCTAGAAATATAAATATGTAATTGATATATCAGGAGAATGTCATAATTGAGTGACATCATAATAGCCAGTAACACCTGCCTATTATAATTCCTATCTGTATGAAAAGATAGTTTAAATAATAACGTCGTGGTCGTGATCGTATGATTGTTGGATTTACAACTACATATGCAATCAGTGTCTATCACCATAAAGTTGTCAGTTCGAATCCCGTTCATGGCGAGATGTACTCGATACAACATTATGTGATAAAGTTTGTCAGTGACTTGTGGCAGGTCGGTGGTTTTCTCAGGGTATTCTGGTTTCCTCCATCAATAAAGTTGACCACCACGATATAACTGAAATATTGTTGAAAGTGGCTTTAAATACCATAAATCAAACCTAAACCAACCCACCATGACAAAACATGTAAAATATATCAACGTCGGCAAGTAACCTAAACTCTATGATTTTGTTAAAAACTGTTTATCGTCATGAATATTGCTGAAACACGACTGATCACCCTTTAAGCAATTAAAGAAACTATGTTGCTTGTGTAAATCTGCGTGAAACCATATTGTTGGTAAAACAAATGCAGCATAATTGTATTGCATTACAAAGCACTGCACATAAAAATGTTTAGACTCAATATAGACCGGTGTTTTTTCCCCATTAGCTAGTTAGATTCGTCTCAACCTTTAATTGCTTAGTTCTGAGATACATTGATGGTTGTTTCAGTATAGCATCAGATCATTCTTAAATTCTAACTTAGTCTCCGATATAGAAAGGCAGCAAGATGAAACTAACGAATGAATCGATTGGTTGATAAGAGAGGCATTGTGATGGTAACGTTCGGAAATCGGTAGTAATATGCTCTGAAGTTCGATTATTTTTTATGTATCCTCTCATTCACAAGTTCCATCAGACAAGATTCATTATTCTAATAGTTTCCCCTTTAGATGGGTGTTTATTGTCACCTTTTAGCTTTATCCTCACCAACAGACTTAATTGGGAAGGACAGCCATACCAAATATAAAGAACTAATCGGTGAAGCCTCCCGTAGGAGTATGGAAGCATTAACATTTGCGATATGTATCTAGACGCGAACCAACGACAGTGCTGTTAGTAAGCGACTTAAACAGGACATCCAAGGTTATGACAAATTCCCATTTTCGTACTCTGCATTTATTATGTATTGGTCATGTAATTTTGGTGCCGTGGATTGGTCATGTGACTTTGACACTCTGCATTGAACATCTCATTTTGGTCATTATAGGTCAATATGATATTTGGCACTACTTTATTTTACATTCCATGACTTGAATAAACAACAATATGTAGGACAGTTCTTGCTTTTTATGACTATCACAAAGCTTGAGTGTAATTTGTTCTCAGTAAGTAGAAAAGGATACGGATGTAAATGAACATGAGAGACTATCCTACAGTGCAAATAGAAAAATAAAGGACATCGTTTTTATTGCTGTTCTACATTTCACAGTCACAGTAGGGTCTTCAACAGTAGAATAGCTCATACCATGAAAAGAATGTAAAAGTACCAATATGGGAATAGGCTGCAGTTGATCGGTACTATTCACTTTTGTTCCATGCTTAGGTGAATCGGTTGGGCTGGGTTATGCTGTTTAACGCCACTTTCAATAATATTTAAGCTATATTATGGCGGTCATTTTTATTGGAGGAAGGAATCGGAGTACTCGAATAAAAAAAAACATCGATCTGCCGAAAGACCCTGTCAAACTTTATCACATAAAGTTGTATCGAGTACACCTCGCCATGAGCGTCTAGGTGAAGGGTGATGAGTCAAATTAGATATAGTTAATTATATATAGGCACCATTCACACACTGAATCAGTAGCCTTAAAACGAACACTGAATCAGCAACTTTAAAACAGACACTGGATCAGTAACCTTAAAACACACACTGAATCAGTAACCTTAAAACACACACTGAATCAGTAACCTTAAAACACACACTGCATCAGTAACCTTAAAACAGACACTAAATCAGTAGCCTTAAAACAGACACTGAATCAGTAACCTTAAAACAAACACTGAATCAGTAGCCTTAAAGCAGACACTGAATCAGTAACCTTAAAACAGACACTGAATCAGTAATCTTAAAACAGACACTGAATCAGTAACATTAAAACATACACTGAATCAGTAACCTTAAAGCAGACACTAAATCAGTAACCTTAAAGCAGACACTGAATCAGTAGCCTTCAAACAGACATTGAATCAGAAACATTAAAACAGACACTGAATCAGTAACCTTAAAACAGACACTGAATCAGTAGCCATAAAACAGACACTGAATCAGTAACATTAAAACAGACACTGAATCAGTAACCTTAAAATAGACACTGAATCAGTAACATTAAAACAGACACTGCATCAGTCACATTAAAACATACACTGAATCAGTAACCTTAAAATAGACACTGAATCAGTAACCTTATAGCATACACTGAATCAGTAACCTTAAAGCAGATACTGAATCAGTAGCCTTAAAACAGACACTGAATCAGAAATCTTAAAACAAACACTGAATCAGTAACCTTAAAACAGACACTGAATCAGTAAACTTAAAACAGACACTGAATCAGTAGCCTTAAGATATACACTGAATCAGTAGCCTTAAAACAGACACTGAATCAGAAATCTTAAAACAGACACTGAATCAGTAACCTTAAAACAGACACTGAATCAGTAAACTTAAAACAGACACTGAATCAGTAGCCTTAAGACATACACTGAATCAGCAACATTAAAACATACACTGAATCAGTAACCTTAAAATAGACACTGAATCAGTAACATTAAAACAGACACTGAATCAGTAACATTAAAACAGATACTGAATCAGTAACCTTAAAATAGACACTGAATCAGTAACATTAAAACCCACACTGAATCAGTCACATTAAAACATACAATGAATCAATAGCCTTAAAATAGAATCTGAATCAGTAACCTTAAAGCATACACTGAATCAGTAACCTTAAAACAGACAATGAATCAGTAGCTTCAAAACAGATACTGAATCAGAAACCTTAAAACACACCCTGAATCAGTAACCTTAAAGCAGACACTGAATCAATAACCATAAAGCAGAGACTGAATCAGTAGCCTTAAAATAGACACTGAATCAGTAACATTAATACATACACTGAATCAGCAACATTAAAACATACACTGAATCAGTAACCTTAAAATAGACACTGAATCAGTAACCTTAAAGCATAGACTGAATCAGTAACCTTAAAGCAGACACTGAATCAGTAACCTTAAAATAGACACTGAATCAGTAACCTTAAAGCATGCACTGAATCAGTAACCTTAAAGCAGACACTGAATCAGTAGCCTTAAAACACTCTGAATCAGTAACCTTAAAACAGACACTGAATCAGTAACCTTAAAACAGACACTGAATCAGTAACATTAAAACATACACTGAATCAGTAACCTTAAAATAAACACTGAATCAGTAACCTTAGAGTAGACACTGAATCAGTACCTTAAAACAGACACTGAATCAATAGTTTCAAAGCAGACATTAAATCAGTAACCTTAAAACAGATACTGCATCTGTAGCCTTAAAGCAGACACTGAATGAGTAGCCTTAAAACATACATTGAATCGGTAACATTGAAATAGACACTGAATCAGTAACCTTAAAATAGACACTGAATCACTATCCTTAAAATAGATGCTGAATCAGTAACCTTAAAATAGGCACTGAATCAGTAACATTAAAACAGAAACTGAATCAGTAACATTAAAACAGACCCTGAATCAGTAACCTTAAAATAGACACTGAATCAGTAACCTTAAAGCATACAATGAATCAGTAACTTTAAGGCAGACACTGAATCAGTAGCATTAAAACAGACACTGAATCAGAAACCTTAAAACAGACACTGAATCAGTAGCCTTAAGATATACACTGAATCAGTAGCCTTAAAACAGACACTGAATCAGAAACCTTAAAACAGACACTGAATCAGTAACCTTAAAACAGACACAGAATCAGTAACCTTAAAACAGACCCTGATTCAGTAACTTTAAAACAGACACTGAATCAGTAGCCTTAAGATATACACTGAATCAGCAACATTAAAACATACACTGAATCAGTAACCTTAAAATAGACACTGAATCAGTAACATTAAAACAGACACTGAATCAGTAACATTAAAACAGATACTGAATCAGTAACCTTAAAATAGACACTGAATCAGTAACATTAAAACCCACACTAAATCAGTAACATTAAAACATACAATGAATCAGTAGCTTTAAAATAGAATCTGAATCAGTAACCTTAAAGCATACACTGAATCAGTAACCTTAAAACAGACAATGAATCAGTAGCTTCAAAACAGATACTGAATCAGAAACCTTAAAACACACCCTGAATCAGTAACCTTAAAGCAGACACTGAATCAGTAACCATAAAGCAGAGACTGAATCAGTAGCCTTAAAATAGACATTGAATCAGTATCATTAATGCATACACTGAATCAGTAACATTAAAACATACACTGAATCAGTAACCTTAAAATAGACACTGAATCAGTAACCTTAAAGCATAGACTGAATCAGTAACCTTAAAGCAGACACTGAATCAGTAACCTTAAAATAGACACTGAATCAGTAACCTTAAAGCAGACACTGAATCAGTAGCCTTAAAACACTCTGAATCAGTAACCTTAAAACAGACACTGAATAAGTAACCTTAAAACAGACACTGAATCAGTAACATTAAAACATACACTGAATCAGTAACCTTAAAATAAACACTGAATCAGTAACCTTAGAGTAGACACTGAATCAGTACCTTAAAACAGACACTGAATCAATAGTTTCAAAGCAGACATTAAATCAGTAACCTTAAAACAGATACTGAATCTGTAGCCTTAAAGCAGACACTGAATAAGTAGCCTTAAAACATACATTGAATCGGTAACATTGAAATAGACACTGAATCAGTAACCTTAAAATAGACACTGAATCACTATCCTTAAAATAGATGCTGAATCAGTAACCTTAAAATAGGCACTGAATCAGTAACATTAAAACAGAAACTGAATCAGTAACATTAAAACAGACCCTGAATCAGTAACCTTAAAGTAGACACTGAATCAGTAACCTTAAAGCATACAATGAATCAGTAACTTTAAGGCAGACACTGAATCAGTAGCATTAAAACAGACACTGAATCAGAAACCTTAAAACAGACACTGAATCAGTAACCTTAAAACAGACACAGAATCAGTAACCTTAAAACAGACCCTGATTCAGTAACTTTAAAACAGACACTGAATCAGTAGCCTTAAGACATACACTGAATCAGCAACATTAAAACATACACTGAATCATTAACCTTAAAATAGACACTGAATCAGTAACATTAAAACAGACACTGAATCAGTAACATTAAAACAGATACTGAATCAGTAACCTTAAAATAGACACTGAATCAGTAACATTAAAACCCACACTGAATCAGCAACATTAAAACATACAATGAATCAGTAGCCTTAAAATAGAATCTGAATCAGTAACCTTAAAGCATACACTGAATCAGTAACCTTAAAACAGACAATGAATCAGTAGCTTCAAAACAGATACTGAATCAGAAACCTTAAAACACACCCTGAATCAGTAACCTTAAAGCAGACACTGAATCAGTCACCATAGAGCAGAGACTGAATCAGTAGCCTTAAAATAGACACTGAATCAGTAACATTAATACATACACTGAATCAGCAACATTAAAACATACACTGAATCAGTAACCTTAAAATAGACACTGAATCAGTAACCTTAAAGCATAGACTGAATCAGTAACCTTAAAGTAGACACTGAATCAGTAACCTTAAAATAGACACTGAATCAGTAACCTTAAAGCATGCACTGAATCAGTAACCTTAAAGAAGAAACTGAATCAGTAGCCTTAAAACACTCTGAATCAGTAACCTTAAAACAGACACTGAATCAGTAATATTAAAACATACACTGAATCAGTAACCTTAAAATAAACACTGAATCAGTAACCTTAGAGTAGACACTGAATCAGTACCTTAAAACAGACACTGAATTAATAGCTTCAAAGCAGACATTGAATCAGTAACCTTAAAACAGACACTGAATCAGAAACCTTAAAACAGACACTGCATTAGTAATCTTAAAGCAGACACTGAATCAGTAGCCTTAAAGCAGACACTGAATCAGTAACCTTAACACAGACACTGAATCAGTAGCCTTAAAGCATACACTGAATCAGTAATATTAAAACAGACACTGAATCAGTAACATTAAAACAGACACTGAATCAATAGCCTTAAAATACACACTGAATCAGTAACCTTAAAATAGACACTGAATCAGTAACATTAAAACAGACACTGAATCAGTAACCTTAAAACAGATACTGAATCAGTAACATTAAAATAGACACTGAATCAGTAACATTAAAACCCACACTGAATCAGGAACATTAAAACATACAATGGATCAGTAGCCTTAAAATATAATCTGAATCAGTAACCTTAAAGCATAGACTGAATCAGTAACCTTAAAGCATGCACTGAATAAGTAACCTTAAAGCAGACACTGAATCAGTAGCCTTAAAATAGACACTGAATCAGTAACCTTAAAGCATACAATGAATCAGTAACTTTAAGGCAGACACTGAATCAGTAGCATTAAAACAGACACTGAATCAGAAACCTTAAAACAGACACAGAATCAGTAGCCTTAAGACATACACTGAATCAGCAACATTAAAACATACACTGAATCAGTAACCTTAAAATAGACACTGAATCAGTAACATTAAAACAGACACTGAATCAGTAACATTAAAACAGATACTGAATCAGTAACCTTAAAATAGACACTGAATCAGTAACATTAAAACCCACACTGAATCAGTAACATTAAAACATACAATGAATTAGTAGTCTTAAAATAGAATCTGAATCAGTGACCTTAAAGCATACACTGAATCAGTAACCTTAAAACAGACAATGAATCAGTAGCTTCAAAACAGATACTGAATCAGAAACCTTAAAACAGACCCTGAATCAGTAACCTTAAAGCAGACACTGAATCAGTCACCATAAAGCAGAGACTGAATCAGTAGCCTTAAAATAGACACTGATTCAGTAACATTAATACATACACTGAATCAGTAACATTAAAACATACACTGAATCAGTAACCTTAAAATAGACACTGAATCAGTAACCTTAAAGCATAGACTGAATCAGTAACCTTAAAGTAGACACTGTATCAGTAACCTTAAAATAGACACTGAATCAGTAACCTTAAAGCATGCACTGAATCAGTAACCTTAAAGAAGACACTGAATCAGTAGCCTTAAAACACTCTGAATCAGTAACCTTAAAACAGACACTGAATCAGTAACATTAAAACATACACTGAATCAGTAACCTTAAAATAAACACTGAATCAGTAACTTTAGAGTAGACACTGAATCAGTACCTTAAAACAGACACTGAATTAACAGCTTCAAAGCAGACATTGAATCAGTAACTTTAAAACAGACACTGAATCAGAAACCTTAAAACAGACACTGCATTAGTAATCTTAAAGCAGACACTGAATCAGTAGCCTTAAAACATACACTGAATCAGTAATATTAAAGCAGACACTGAATCAGTAACCTTAGGATAGACACTGAATCAGTAACATTAAAATAGACACTGAATCAGTAACATTAAAACAGACACTGAATCAGTAACATTAAAACAGATACTGAATCAGTAACCTTAAAATAGACACAGAATCATTAACATTAAAACAGACACTGAATCAGTAACATTAAAACAGATACTGAATCAGTAACCTTAAAATAGACACTGAATCAGTAACATTAAAACCCACACTGAATCAGCAACATTAAAACATACAATGGATCAGTAGCCTTAAAATATAATCTGAATCAGTAACCTTAAAGCATAGACTGAATCAGTAACCTTAAAGCATGCACTGAATAAGTAACCTTAAAGCAGACACTGAATCAGTAGCCTTAAAACACTCTGAATCAGTAACCTTAAAACAGACACTGAATCAGTAACATTAAAACATACACTGAATCAGTAACCTTAAAATAAACACTGAATCAGTAACTTTAGAGTAGACACTGAACCAGTACCTTAAAACAGACACTGAATCAATAGCTTCAAAGCAGACATTGAATCAGTAACCTTAAAACAGACACTGAATCAGAAACCTTAAAACAGACACTGCATTAGTAATCTTAAAGCAGACACTGAATCAGTAGCCTTAAAGCAGACACTGAATGAGTAACCTTAACACAGACACTGAATCAGTAGCCTTAAAACATACACTGAATCAGTAACATTAAAACAGACACTGAATCAATAGCCTTAAAATACACACTGAATCAGTAACATTAAAATAGACACTGAATCAGTAACATTAAAACAGACACTGAATCAGTAACATTAAAACAGATACCGAATCAGTAACCTTAAAATAGACACTGAATCAGTAACATTAAAACAGACACTGAGTCAGTAACATTAAAACAGATACTGAATCAGTAACCTTAAAATAAACACTGAATCAGTAACATTAAAACCCACACTGAATCAGCAACATTAAAACATACAATGGATCAGTATCCTTAAAATATAATCTGAATCAGTAACCTTAAAGCATAGACTGAATCAGTAACCTTAAAGCAGACACTGAATCAGTAACCTTAAAATAGACACTGAACCAGTAACCTTAAACCATGCACTGAATCAGTAACCTTAAAGCAGACACTGAATCAGTAGCCTTAAAACACCCTGAATCAGTAACCTTAAAACAGACACTGAATCGGTAACCTTAAAACAGACACTGAATCAGTAACATTAAAACATACACTGAATCAGTAACCTTAAAATAAACACTGAATCAGTAACCTTAGAGTAGACACTGAATCAGTACCTTAAAACAGACACTGAATCAATAGCTTCAAAGCAGACATTGAATCAGTAACCTTAAAACAGACACTGAATCAGAAACCTTAAAACAGACACTGCATTAGTAATCTTAAAGGAGACACTGAATCAATAGCCTTAAAGCAGACACTGAATCAGTAACCTTAACACAGACACTGAATCAGTAGCCTTAAAACATACACTGAATCAGTAACATTAAAGCAGACACTGAATCAGTAATCTTAAGATAGACACTGAATCAGTTACATTAAAGCAGACACTGAATCAGTAACATTAAAACAGACACTGAATCAATAGCCTTAAAATACACATTGAATCAGTAACATTAAAATAGACACTGAATCAGTAACATTAAAACATACACTGAATCAGTAACATTAAAACAGATACTGAATCAGTAACCTTAAAATAGACACTGAATCAGTAACATTAAAACAGACAATGAATCAGTAACATTAAAACAGATACTGAATCAGTAACCTTAAAATAGACACTGAATCAGTAACATTAAAACCCACACTGAATCAGCAACATTAAAGCATACAATGGATCACTAGTCTTAAAATAGAATCTGAATCAGTAATCTTAAAGCATATATTATGGCGGTCATTTTTATTGGAGGAAGAAATCGGAGTACTCGAATAAAAAAAAAAACATTTATCTGCCGAAATACCCTGTCAAACTTTATCACATAAAGTTGCATCGAGTACACCTCGCCATGAGCGTCTAGGTGAAGGGTGATGAGCCAAATTAGATATAGTTAATAATATATAGGCACCATTCACACACTGAATCAGTAGCCTTAAAACGAACACTGAATCAGTAACATTAAAACAGACACTGGATCAGTAACCTTAAAACACACACTGAATCAGTAACCTTAAAACAGACACTGAATCAGTAACCTTAAAACAAACACTGAATCAGTAACCTTAAACCAGACACTGAATCAGTAGCCTTAAAACAGACACTGAATCAGTAGCCTTAAAGCAGACACTGAATCAGTAACCTTAAAACAGACACTGAATCAGTAATCTTAAAACAGACACTGAATCAGTAACATTAAAACATACACTGAATCAGTAACCTTAAAGCAGACATTGATTCAGTAACCTTAAAGCAGACACTGAATCAGTAGCCTTCAAACAGACATTGAATCAGTAACATTAAAACAGACACTGAATCAGTAACCTTAAAATAGACACTGAATCAGTAACATTAAAACAGACACTGAATCAGTCACATAAAGACATACACTGAATCAGTAACCTTAAAATAGACACTGAATCAGAAACCTTAAAGCATACACTAAATCAGTAACCTTAAAGCAGATACTGAATCAGTAGCCTTAAAACAGACACTGAATCAGAAATCTTAAAACAGACACTGAATCAGTAACCTTAAAATAGACACTGAATCAGTAACATTAAAACAGACACTGAATCAGTAACATTAAAACAGATACTGAATCAGTAACCTTAAAATAGACACTGAATCAGTAACATTAATACATACACTGAATCAGTAACATTAAAACATACACTGAATCAGTAACCTTAAAATAGAAACTGAATCAGTAACCTTAAAGCATACACTGAATCAGTAACCTTAAAGAAGACACTGAATCAGTAACCTTAAAATAGACACTGAATCAGTAACCTTAAAGCATACACTGAATCAGTAACCTTAAAGCAGACACTGAATCAGTAGCCTTAAAACACCCTGAATCAGTAACCTTAAAGCAGACACTGAATCAGTAACCTTAAAGCAGACACTGAATCAGTAACATTAAAACATACACTGAATCAGTAACCTTAAAATAAACACGGAATCAGTAACCTTAAAGTAAACACGGGAATCAGTACCTTAAAAAAGACACTGAATCAATAGCTTCAAAGCAGACATTGAATCAGTAACCTTAAAACAGACACTGAATCTGTAGCATTGAAGCAGACACTGAATGAGTAGCCTTAAAACATACATTGAATCAGTAACATTGAAATAGACACTGAATGAGTAACCTTAAAATAGACACTGAATCACTATCCTTAAAATAGATACTGAATCAGTAACCTTAAAATAGACACTGATTCAGTAACATTAAAACAGAAACTGAATCAGTAACATTAAAACAGACACTGAATCAGTAACCTTAAAATAGACACTGAATCAGTAACCTTAAAGAATACAATGAATCAGTAACTCTAAGGCAGACACTGAATCAGTAGCCTTAAAACAGACACTGAATCAGAAACCTTAAAACAGACACTGAATCAGTAACCTTAAAACAGACACAGAATCAGTAACCTTAAAACAGACACTGATTCAGTAACTTGAAAACAGATACTGAATCAGTAACCTTAAAATAGACACTGAATCAGTAACAGAAAAGCACACTGAATCAGTAACATTAAGCAGACACTGAATCAGAAACCTTAAATTAGACACTGAATCAGTAACCTTAAAGCATACAATGAATCAGTAACTTTAAGGCAGACACTGAATCAGTGGCCTTAAAACAGACACTGAATCAGAAACCTTAAAACAGACACTGAATCAGTAATTTTAAAACAGACACTGAATCAGTAACCTTAAAATAGACACTGAATCAGTAACTTTAAAAGAAATACTGAATCAGTAACCTTAAAATAGACACTGAATCAGTAACATTAAAGCACAATGAATCAGTAACATTAAACAGACACTGAGTATGTAACCTTAAATTAGACACTGAATCGGTAACCTTAAGTTAGACACTGAATCAGTAACCTTAAAACAGATACTGAATCAGTAGCCCTAAAACAGACACTGAATCATTAGCCTTAAAGCAGACACTGAATCAGTAGCCTTAAAACAAACACTGAATCAGAAATCTTAAAACAGTCACTGAATCAGTAATCTTAAAACAGATACTGAATCAGTAACCTTAAAACAGACACTGAATCAGTAACCTTAAAACAGATACTGAATCAGTAACCTTAAAACAGACGCTGAATCAGTAACATTAAAGCACACTGAATCAGTAACATTAAGCAGACACTGAATCAGTTACCTTAAATTAGACACTGAATCAGTAATCTTAAAACAAACACTGAATCAGAAACCTTAAAACAGACAATGAATCAGTAACCTTAAAATAGACACTGAATCAGTAACGTTAAAACAGACACTGAATCAGTAACATTAAAACAGACACTGAATCAGTAATCTTAAAGCAGACACTGAATCAGTAGCCTTAAAGCAGACAGTGAATCAGTAACCTTAACACAGACACTGAATCAGTAGCCTTAAAACATACACTGAATCAGTAACATTAAAACAGACAATGAATCAGTAATCTTAAAATATACACTGAATCAGTAACGTTAAAACAGACACTGAATCAGTAACATTAAAACAGACACTGAATCAGTAACCTTAAAATACACACTGAATCAGTAACCTTAAAACAGACACTGAATCAGTAACCTTAAAACACACACTGAATCCGTAACCTTAAAACAGAAGTTGAATCAGTAACCTTAAAATAGACACTGAATTAGTAACCTTAAAATAGACACTTAATCAGTAATATTAAAACAGACACTGAATCAGTAACATTAAAGCAGACACTGAATCAGTAACCTTAAAATAGATACTGAATCAGTAACCTTAAAGCATACACTGAATCAGTAACGTTAAGGCAGACACTGAATCAGTAGCCTTAAAACAAACACTGAATCAGAAATCTTAAAACAGTCACTGAATCAGTAATTTTAAAACAGATACTGAATCAGTAACCTTAAAACAGACACTGAATCAGCAACCTTAAAACAGATACTGAATCAGTAACCTTAAAATAGACACTGAATCAGTACCATTAAACACACTGAATCAGTAACATTAAGCAGACACTGAATCAGTTACCTTAAATTAGACACTGAATCAGTAATCTTAAAGCAGGCATTGAATCAGTAACCTTAAAACAGATACTGAATCAGTAGCCTCAAAATAGACACTGAATCAGAAACCTTAAAACAGACAATGAATCAGTAACCTTAAAATAGACACTGAATCAGTAGCATTAAAGCACACTGAATCAGTAACATTAAGCAGACACCGAATCAGTTACCTTAAATTAGACACTGAATCAGTAATCTTAAAGCAGACACTGAATCAGTAACCTTAAAACAGATACTGAATCAGTAGCCTCAAAATAGACACTGAATCAGAAACCTTAAAACAGACAATGAATCAGTAACCTTAAAATAGACACTGAATCAGTAACGTTAAAACAGACACTGAATCAGTAACATTAAAACAGACACTGAATCAGTAATCTTAAAGCAGACACTGAATCAGTAGCCTTAAAGCAGAAAATGAATCAGTAACCTTAACACAGACACTGAATCAGTAGCCTTAAAACATACACTGAATCAGTAACATTAAAACAGACAATGAATCAGTAACCTTAAAATAAACACTGAATCAGTAACGTTAAAACAGACACTGAATCAGTAACATTAAAACAGACACTGAATCAGCAACCTTAAAATACACACTGAATCAGTAACCTTAAAACAGACACTGAATCAGTAACCTTAAAACACACACTGAATCCGTAACCTTAAAACAGAAGCTAAATCAGTAACCTTAAAACACACTGAATCAGTAACCTAAAAACTCACACTGAATCAGTAACATTAAAGCATACACTGAATCAGTAACCTTAAGATAGACACTGAATCAGTAGCCTTAAAGCAGACACTGAATCAGTAATCTTAAAACAGACACTAGAACAGACATATATGCCAGATATTGGTTCTTGCTGGTAGACAAATAAAGTGTTTTATAATTAAATAACAATTGTCAATGAATATAGCTATAAGAATTCGATTTTCTGTCTTATTTACCATTTCGTCAGCAATGTGAGATCCACGATGACCGGAGTACCCAATGAGATGAATACAAAGTATGTGTTTTTACCCTCATAATCAGAATTAATGGTCGAATATCGTCCTCTTTACAAAAACATGTGTGCAATTTGTAAGCAAATCTCAAATCAATTGTATATTTGTCTGAATAAAAAATGTAAATGTTGATATTGAAAAGTTTCATTTTCTTGTCCTTATACTTACAATAACTTCATATTACCACAAAAAACACATTATAAGCATGGTGATGGTTACTATGGAAAATTAATTTGATTGTTATTTAACGAAACTTATGTTCCTGACTAGCGCCTCCACCAAATTTTTGCCAATTCGGTTCTATTTCTGTACTTTGGAGTTTACGGGGTTTGAAAATAAAATAATACAGTCAAACTTGCCCGTAAGGTGACATATATTAAGCAGTCACCTGTATTAAAAGGTCATCCTTTTCTTGTCCTCCCATACACAATTTCATATGAATTACTTTTTCATTTCTCGCTTTTGTTTCGTCTAACCGCTCTGTTTTTGTCTTTGCTTTGTCTGGTTCACTGTGTTTTGTGTAGCTTTGTCATTTTCCTTTTTCTTTTGTTGTGTCTAGTCCACTATGCTTTGCTTAGCTTTATCCTAAGCATTTTTTCTTTTGCTTTGTCCACCCTGCTTTGTTAAGCTTTGCCATATTCATTTATTGTTTTTGCTTTGCTTAGTCCATTCTGTTTTGTTTACTCTGTTCGGAATACAGTATACCTAAATGAATATCTCGTGTTTGGGTTAACTTAATGTAGGCTGTTCAACAATGTTATATAGAAATGAGGGAGTAATATAGCAACCGGGAAAGCGACCTTTTTCTTCTTTCAATTATCATGTGACCATAAAAATATACAACCATGATGTCATTTCACTCTCATCTTTACACGTCGTGTCGTTCTCTTTAATAACGCAGCTACATTATTGAGAAAATTGATAGTTTTTCTACCAGATTGTACATCTAGAACTACACTGAACTGATTCAACATAAATAGATGTTTAAACTGACCTTCTTGCCATGTAATTGCGAATAGAAATAGTTCCCAAACTGGCCGTGATAAATGGCAAGATAAATTGGTCTTTTGTTTACAAGACCCTCGAGTGTTGATATCAATACGACATACAGCCATGTCTTTAAAGGGCTGTCACTTATAAGACTGAGCAATAGCCATTAGGATTAAAAGCTTCGTGGTGCATCTGAGTAGTAATTTAACGTATTCATCAGAAGTTTTCTTACTGATGTAAACAGATCACATATCTACTGTTTTTGTTATTTATTCTGCCTTAAGACAAATGAGTATTCATTATATATATTCCCAATTGCAGCTTCATATAGTTCAGAAGTTTAAATTAGCTAAATAAATTGCTACACAAACAAGCTCCCTTTGAAATTTAAATAACACATTTTTCATCAATGCCTACGTTGTTAATCCCCCATTATGGTTTCCTTGGCAACTGATTCCCACACAATGCATCCTCAACATCTGAAAAGGAATAAGGACATTTGAAAGATATCCAGTAAGCTAGAAACGTCCGTTGACATTATGTGAAGAATTAAATGTTTTGTCTCCCGCTTTTGTACAATTGTTTATGAGTCAATGTCATTCTTTATTCGTATGCTAAACTAGTAATTCGCTATTTACGAAATGTAAAATAAAAAGCTATCTCCCTTTTCTTATTTTTATAAGAGTTGTCTTTCGTTTGGTAGGTTTTCTAATATGATTTCAACGGGGAAATAATGTAACTATGCATTTATTATAGAAAGACATAATGCTTGTGCAAAGAAAAAAAAACGCTATTTAAGATAACTATTTTAATCTATATAAATTATGTGCATCATGGAAATTGAGATTGGAATAAGATTTAATCATTAAATTGTTAAACTAAAATATTTAAGAGCTATTTAGGAATATATCATAAAAAGGGACATAACTCTTACAAAGTGGAATGAGATTATACACAAAGACGGAATACAATGCAACATTTAAGCTAATCATACTGAAATAATGTACCTTACAACAAAGGGGTAAAACACCGTGTATTATAGATCAATATATAACGTAAGAAGAGTTTGAAGATACCAAAGGGGTAATCAGAATTCGTATATCGAAGAAGAACAGACAACACAATGGCCAAAAGAAAAAGTACAAAAGGACAAAAAACGATCTACAAAACACACACATAAAACTAAAGATCGAGTAACACGAAACCCACTAAAAACCGGGGTTGAACTCAGGTGCTCCGGAAGGATGAGCAGTTCCTGCTCCATTAGTGACACCCGTCGTGTTAATATAGTTACAAATCCGGTGATAAGTCATGAATGAGGAAAGCACCGGGAAGTGTTTACAAATGGAACATATCCGTGGTCATTGGTAATACAGATATTTCTCTATCTTTAAGAATTTGTGTTCAGGGCGCATTGCTTAATTCCGCGGCACCGTACTGGTACTGATTTGAGAGAAAAGGCGTATGGTTAAATAAATGAAAATAAACTGAAATCATTAATAATTTTGCTATAGTGTATACATAGGTACATGGTAAAGATACTAATCAATCAACAGATGAAAGAAAACTGGATGCAATAGGAAATTATCCTTTCCAATGGGAAACCATCGACTAACTGTTCGTAAATATCTAACGTTCAAAAGAAGATGTTCCTCCGATGGAAGGAGCATGACATTCCCGGAACACGAGACACTCCTCTTCCTCCGCTTAATTCGGCGGGAAAATTCATCACAGCAGATAAATAGATGAAGAGAGATAAGCCGTTTTTCTCCTTTCATTTATATTAGCCTATCATTCCCTGATTCTGCAGAGACGACAGAATCACCAATAATTCAATAGTAAAAATAGATAGCAGGAAAAATACCTTAAGGATGAGGTTTGTTGGGCTCATACCGCTATTATAAACTCAATATATCATCATAACCAATTCATATAACAGTATTTGGTTTCCAGCTGTGATGTGTACGATTTAGTTCCGTGTCTGGTTATCAATGCTTTTGTCCTGGTATTTTTATTTATAGGTAATATATAAGCTATATAGTTTGTCTATTATAGTAATGTGTCTACGTTATGGCCTTCCAGATATAAAGAAGAGATATTGTTTGAACAACAAACAGAATTATATAAATATTGTAATTAAAATATTTATTATTATATTAAAACGGCTGATAGAACAGAATAAGAATAGCTATATTGGTATGAACTGAACTATTATTATTGTAAGAAGGAAACCAAACAATGATTCCTAAATAAGATGAGGCACCACAAACCTAATAGATAAGGTCAACTACCTAACAGAATTATAGGTACACGGAAATCTCTTAGAAAAACACCAGTGGTGTGTGCGTGTGTGTGTGTGTGTGTGTGAGGGGGGGGGGGGGGGGGGGGGGGCTCTTCGAGATACTTTTATCAGGTTTTGTGCTTCAACGTCGAAGATTCTTAATTTGCTTTAGAAATAATCACATCAGATACGCATAATACATTACAGACAACCGCGTCGATGGTGTATTGGTTAGAGTTTTCGTCTCGTGTCTGGTTGATCATGGGTTTGAGCCCCGGTCGGGTCGAACCAAAGACAAGAAAACAGGTATTTGCTGCTTTTACCTGCGGAATGTTTCGATAGTTATACCACTATGAAGATATAACTAAGAGAGTTGATCTAGTTTAAGTCGGACATCACAATCCTGTCATCTAAAGTAACTCGTTCACGTTGCTCATTTGGTGTTAAGATAGGTGGTCTAGTTTAAGTCAGACATCACAATCCTGTCATCTAAAATAACTTGTTCACGCCACCATAGCTGAAATGTTGCTCATTTGGTGTTAAGATAGGTGGTCTAGTTTAAGTCAGACATCACAATCCTGTCATCTAAAATAACTTGTTCACGCCACCATAGCTGAAATGTTGCTCATTTGGTGTTAAGAGAGGTGGTCTAGTTTAAGTCAGACATCACAATCCTGTCATCTAAAATAACTTGTTCACGCCACCATAGCTGAAATGTTGCTCATTTGGTTTTAAGAGAGTTGGTCTAGTTTAAGTCGAACATCACAATCCTGTCATCTTAAATAACTTGTTCACGCCATCATAGCTGAAATGTTGCTCATTTGGTGTTAAGAGAGTTGGTCTAGTTTAAGTCGGACATCACAATCATATCATCTAAAGTAACTTGTTCACGCCATCATAGCTGAAATGTTGCTCATTTGGTATTAATAGAGTTGGTCTAGTTTAAGTCGGACATCACAATCATATCATCTAAAGTAACTTGTTCACGCCATCATAGCTGAAATGTTGCTCATTTGGTGTTAAGAGAGTTGGTCTAGTTTAAGTCGAACATCACAATCCTGTCATCTAAAGTAACTTGTTCACGCCATCATAGCTGAAATGTTGCTCATTTGGTGTTAAGAGAGGTGGTCTAGTTTAAGTCAGACATCACAATCCTGTCATCTAAAATAACTTGTTCACGCCATCATAGCTGAAATGTTGCTCATTTGGTTTTAAGAGAGTTGGTCTAGTTTAAGTCAGACATCACAATCCTGTCATCTAAAGTAACTTGTTCACGCCATCATAGCTGAAATGTTGCTCATTTGGTGTTAAGAGAGTTGGTCTAGTTTAAGTCGAACATCACAATCCTGTCATCTAAAGTAACTTGTTCACGCCATCATAGCTGAAATGTTGCTCATTTGGTGTTAAGAGAGGGGGTCTAGTTTAAGTCAGACATCACAATCCTGTCATCTAAAATAACTTGTTCACGCCATCATAGCTGAAATGTTGCTCATTTGGTTTTAAGAGAGTTGGTCTAGTTTAAGTCAGACATCACAATCCTGTCATCTAAAGTAACTTGTTCACGCCATCATAGCTGAAATGTTGCTCATTTGGTGTTAAGAAAGGTGGTCTAGTTTAAGTCGGACATCACAATCCTGTCATCTAAAGTAACTTGTTCACGCCACCATAGCTGAAATGTTGCTCATTTGGTGTTAAGAGAGTTGGTATAGTTTAGGTCGGACATCACAATCCTGTCATCTAAAGTAACTTGTTCACGCCATCATAGCTGAAATGTTGCTCATTTGGTGTTAAGAGAGTTGGTATAGTTTAGGTCGGACATCACAATCCTGTCATCTAAAGTAACTTGTTCACGCCATCATAGCTGAAATGTTGCTCATTTGGTTTTAAGAGAGTTGGTCTAGTTTAAGTCGGACATCACAATCCTGTCATCTAAAGTAACTTGTTCACGCCACCATAGCTGAAATGTTGCTCATTTGGTGTTAAGAGAGTTGGTCTAGTTTAAGTCAGACATCACAATCCTGCCATCTAAAGTAACCTGTTCACGCCATTATAGCTGAAATGTTGCTCATTTGGTGTTAAGAAAGGTGGTCTAGTTTAGGTCGGACATCACAATCCTGTACCAAGTCAGGGTCATTACGGTTTTCACAGTTTTCCGGTTGTTGACTGATTTTGTCTGTTTATATAATTATGAGTTTTGACTTTCCCTTTGTAAGATTGTTCGGAGTTCGGTAATTTTGTTATTACCTTTATTTGTCATCTAAAGTAACTTGTTCACGCCATCATAGCTGAAATGTTGCTCATTTGGAGTTAAGAGAGTTGGTCTAGTTTAAGTCGGACATAACAATCCTGTCATCTAAAGTAACTTGTTCACGCCATCATAGCTGAAATGTTGCTCATTTGGTTTTAAGAGAGTTGGTCTAGTTTAAGTCGGACATAACAATCCTGTCATCTAAAGTAACTTGTTCACGCCATCATAGCTGAAATGTTGCTCATTTGGTTTTAAGAGAGTTGGTCTAGTTTAAGTCGGACATAACAATCCTGTCATCTAAAGTAACTTGTTCACGCCATCATAGCTGAAATGTTGCTCATTTGGAGTTAAGAGAGTTGGTCTAGTTTAAGTCGGACATAACAATCCTGTCATCTAAAGTAACTTGTTCACGCCATCATAGCTGAAATGTTGCTCATTTGGTTTTAAGAGAGTTGATCTAGTTTAAATCGGACATCACAATCCTGTCATCTAAAGTAACTTGTTCACGCCATCATAGCTGAAATGTTGCTCATTTGGTGTTAAGCAACAATCACCTGTTCACCCACTCATTGCCGCCGCTATATATATAAAATGTTAGCACAACAACACCAAAAAAGATGTTAAAATTAACAAAAATAACTATAAGTCTACAAAAAGACTATATTTATAATCAAGTTGACGGTTATTTCGCTTGACCGACAAGCTTCATTAGTGTCTGTAATCTGATTTGAAAAATTGTCACGTGACGTAAATCATAATCTTGAACTTTATACTTTATTTTATTCAAATATATATGTACACTAATTTATAAACAACATGAAAATAATGAGAAAATGTAATGATATATATATATATATATAGTAAATTTGCAAACATTTGTCCCACCGCAACCTGTTTATCATTTTATGATTCTAACTGAGTTAACATGACAGTTGCTTTTATTTTGTGTTCGGGCTTTAAATAAATCGCAATGTCTCTACTGATTGAATCAGTCTATGAAAGCGCTCCTTACATTATTGTGTCTGATTTTCTTACTCAATACTCACTGAGAAAAGCCCTGATTTCCACGGCTTACTTACTTATATTTGACGAAGCAGGTATTTGACAATTATTTGTTGTTATGAAGAAGAATGCATTCGTATCGAAATAAGAATCGACATTGTGCAATGTAGAATTTTCTTGTATTTATCCATTTAACATAGTTTTAAACTTAATTCTATTAAGAAAGGTTTGAAGATTTCAAAGGGGTAAGTAGTAGCCGTAAATAGAAGATATCAAAGGGGTAAGTAGTAGCCGTAAATAGAAGATATCAAAGGGGTAAGTAGTGGCCGTAAATAGAAAATATCAAAGGGGTAAGTAGTAGTCGTAAATAGAAGATATCAAAGGGTTATGTGGGAGCCGTAAATAGAAGATATCAAAAGGTTAAGTAGTAGCCGTAAATAGAAGATATCAAAGGGGTAAGTAGTAGTCGTAAATAGAAGATATCAAAGGGGTAAATAGTAGCCGTAAATAGAAGATATCAAAGGGTTATGTGGGAGCCGTAAATAGAAGATATCAAAAGGTTAAGTAGTAGCCGTAAATAGAAGATATCAAAGGGGTAAGTAGTAGTCGTAAATAGAAGATATCAAAGGGGTAAGTAGTAGTCGTAAATAGAAGATATCAAAGGGTTATGTGGGAGCCGTAAATAGAAGATATCAAAAGGTTAAGTAGCAGCCGTAAATAGAAGATATCAAAGGAGTAAGTAGTAGCCGTAAATAGAAGATATCAAAGGGGTAAGTAGTGGCCGTAAATAGAAGATATCAAAGGGGTAAGTAGTAGCCGTAAATAGAAGATATCAAAGGGGTAAGTAGTAGTCGTAAATAGAAGATATCAAAGGGTTATGTGGGAGCCGTAAATAGAAGATATGAAAAGGTTAAGTAGTAGCCGTAAATAGAAGATATCAAAGTAGTAAGTAGTAGCCGTAAATAGAAGATATCAAAGGGGTAAGTAGTAGTCGTAAATAGAAGATATCAAAGGGGTAAGTAGTAGTCGTAAATAGAAGATATCAAAGGGTTATGTGGGAGCCGTAAATAGAAGATATCAAAAGGTTAAGTAGTAGCCGTAAATAGAAGATATCAAAGGGGTAAGTAGTAGCCGTAAATAGAAGATCTCAAAGGGGTAAGTAGTAGCCGTAAATAGAAGATATCAAAGGGGTAAGTAGTAGCCGTAAATAGAAGATATCAAAGGGGTAAGTAGTAGCCGTAAATAGAAGATATCAAAGGAGTAAGTAGTAGCCGTAAATAGAAGATATCAAAGGAGTAAGTAGTAGCCGTAAATAGAAGATATCAAAGGGGTAAGTAGTAGCCGTAAATAGAAGATATCAAAGGTGTAAGTAGTAGCCGTAAATAGAAGATATCAAAGGGGTAAGTAGTAGCCGTAAATAGAAGATATCAAAGGGGTAAGTAGTAGCCGTAAATAGAAGATATCAAAGGGGTAAGTAGTAGCCGTAAATAGAAGATATCAAAGGGGTAAGTAGTAGCCTTAAATAGAAGACATCAAAGGAGTAAGTAGTAGCCGTAAATAGAAGATATCAAAGGGGTAAATAGTAGCTGTAAATAGAAGATATCAAAGGGGTAAGTAGTAGCTGTAAATAGAAGATATCAAAGTAGTAAGTAGTAGCCGTAAATGGAAGATATCAAAGGAGTAAGTAGTAGCCGTAAATAGAAGATATCAAAGGGGTAAGTAGTAGCCGTAAATAGAAGATATCAAAGGAGTAAGTAGTAGCCTTAAATAGAAGATATCAAAAGGGGTAAGTATTAGCCGTAAAGAGAAGATATCAAAGGGGTAAGTAGTAGCCGTAAATAGAAGATATCAAAGGAGTAAGTAGTAGCCGTAAATAGAAGATATCAAAGGGGTAAGTAGTAGCCGTAAATAGAAGATATCAAAGGGGTAAGTAGTAGGCGTAAATAGAAGATATCAAAGGGGTAAGTAGTAGCCGTAAATAGAAGATATCAAAGTAGTAAGTAGTAGCCGTAATAGAAGATCTCAAAGGAATAAGGAGTAGCCGTAAATAGAAGATATCAAAGGGGTAAGTAGTAGCTGTAAATAGAAGATATCAAAGGGGTAAGTAGTAGCCGTAAATAGAAGATATCAAAGGAATAAGTAGTAGCCGTAAATAGAAGATATCAAAGGAATAAGTAGTAGCTGTAAATAGAAGATATCAAAGGGGTAAATAGTAGCCGTAAATAGGAGATACCAAAGGGTTATGTGGGAGCCGTAAATAGAAGATATCAAAAGGTTAAGTAGTAGCCGTAAATAGAAGATATCAAAGGGGTAAGTAGTAGTCGTAAATAGAAGATATCAAAGGGGTAAGTAGTAGTCGTAAATAGAAGATATCAAAGGGTTATGTGGGAGCCGTAAATAGAAGATATCAAAATGTTAAGTAGCAGCCGTAAATAGAAGATATCAAAGGAGTAAGTAGTAGCCGTAAATAGAAGATATCAAAGGGGTAAGTAGTGGCCGTAAATAGAAGATATCAAAGGGGTAAGTAGTAGCCGTAAATAGAAGATATCAAAGGGGTAAGTAGTAGTCGTAAATAGAAGATATCAAAGGGTTATGTGGGAGCCGTAAATAGAAGATATGAAAAGGTTAAGTAGTAGCCGTAAATAGAAGATATCAAAGTAGTAAGTAGTAGCCGTAAATAGAAGATATCAAAGGGGTAAGTAGTAGTCGTAAATAGAAGATATGAAAGGGGTAAGTAGTAGTCGTAAATAGAAGATATCAAAGGGTTATGTGGGAGCCGTAAATAGAAGATATCAAAAGGCTAAGTAGTAGCCGTAAATAGAAGATATCAAAGGGGTAAGTAGTAGCCGTAAATAGAAGATCTCAAAGGGGTAAATAGTAGCCGTAAATAGAAGATATCAAAGGGGTAAGTAGTAGCCGTAAATAGAAGATATCAAAGGGGTAAGTAGTAGCCGTAAATAGAAGATATCAAAGGAGTAAGTAGTAGCCGTAAATAGAAGATATCAAAGGGGTAAGTAGTAGCCGTAAATAGAAGATATCAAAGGTGTAAGTAGTAGCCGTAAATAGAAGATATCAAAGGGGTAAGTAGTAGCCGTAAATAGAAGATATCAAAGGGGTAAGTAGTAGCCGTAAATAGAAGATATCAAAGGGGTAAGTAGTAGCCGTAAATAGAAGATATCAAAGGGGTAAGTAGTAGCCTTAAATAGAAGACATCAAAGGATTAAGTAGTAGCCGTAAATAGAAGATATCAAAGGGGTAAATAGTAGCCGTAAATAGAAGATATCAAAGGGGTAAGTAGTAGCTGTAAATAGAAGATATCAAAGTAGTAAGTAGTAGCCGTAAATGGAAGATATCAAAGGAGTAAGTAGTAGCCGTAAATAGAAGATATCAAAGGGGTAAGTAGTAGCCGTAAATAGAAGATATCAAAGGGGTAAGTAGTAGCCGTAAATAGAAGATATTAAAGGAGTAAGTAGTAGCCTTAAATAGAAGATATCAAAGGGGTAAGTATTAGCCTTAAATAGAAGATATCAAAGGGGTAAGTAGTAGCCGTAAATAGAAGATATCAAAGGAGTAAGTAGTAGCCGTAAATAGAAGATATCAAAGGGGTAAGTAGTAGCCGTAAATAGAAGATATCAAGGGGTAAGTAGTAGGCGTAAATAGAAGATATCAAAGGGGTAAGTAGTAGCCGTAAATAGAAGATATCAAAGTAGTAAGTAGTAGCCGTAATAGAAGATCTCAAAGGAATAAGGAGTAGCCGTAAATAGAAGATATCAAAGGGGTAAGTAGTAGCTGTAAATAGAAGATATCAAAGGGGTAAGTAGTAGCCGTAAATAGAAGATATCAAAGGAATAAGTAGTAGCCGTAAATAGAAGATATCAAAGGAATAAGTAGTAGCTGTAAATAGAAGATATCGAAGGGGTAAATAGTAGCCGTAAAGAGAAGATACCAAAGGGGTAAATAGTAGCTGTAAATAGAAGATATCAAAGGAATAAGTAGTAGCTGTAAATAGAAGATCTCAAAGGAATAAGTAGTAGCCGTAAATAGAAGATATCAAAGGAATAAGTAGTAGCTGTAAATAGAAGACATCAAAGGGGTAAATAGTAGCCGTAAATAGAAGATATCAAAGTAGTAAGTAGTAGCCGTAAATAGAAGATCTCAAAGGGGTAAGTAGTAGCCGTAAATAGAAGATATCAAAGTGGTAAGTAGTAGCCGTAAAGAGAAGATATCAAAGGGGTAAGTAGTAGCTGTATATAGAAGATATCAAAGGAATAAGTAGTAGCTGTAAATAGAAGATATCAAAGGGGTAAGTAGTAGCCGTAAATAGAAGATATCAAAGGGGTAAGTAGTAGTCGTAAATAGAAGATATCAAAGGAGTAAGTAGTAGCCTTAAATAGAAGATATCAAAGGGGTAAGTATTAGCCTTAAATAGAAGATATCAAAGGGGTAAATAGTAGCCGTATATAGAAGATATCAAAGGGGTAAGTAGTAGCCGTAAATAGAAGATATCAAAGGGGTAAGTAGTAGCCGTAAATAGAAGATATCAAAGGGGTAAGTAGTAGCCGTAAATAGAAGATATCAAAGGGGTAAGTAGTAGCCGTAAATAGAAGATATCAAAGCGGTAAGTAGTAGCCGTAAATAGAAGATATCAAAGGGGTAAGTAGTAGCCGTAAATAGAAGATATCAAAGGGGTAAGTAGTAGCGGTAAATAGAAGATATCGAAGGGGTAAGTAGTAGCCGTAAATAGAAGATATCAAAGTAGTAAGTAGTAGCCGTAAATAGAAGATATCAAAGTAGTAAGTAGTAGCCGTAAATAGAAGATATCAAAGGGGTAAGTAGTAGCCGTAAATAGAAGATATCAAAGGGGTAAGTAGTAGCCGTAAATAGAAGATATCAAAGGGGTAAGTAGTAGCCGTAAATAGAAGATATCAAAGGGGTAAGTAGTAGCCGTAAATAGAAGATATCAAAGGGGTAAATAGTAGCCGTAAATAGAAGATATCAAAGGGGTAAGTAGTAGCTGTAAATAGAAGATATCAAAGTAGTAAGTAGTAGCCGTAAATGGAAGATATCAAAGGAGTAAGTAGTAGCCGTAAATAGAAGATATCAAAGGGGTAAGTAGTAGCCGTAAATAGAAGATATCAAAGGGGTAAGTAGTAGCCGTAAATAGAAGATATCAAAAGAGTAAGTAGTAGCCGTAAATAGAAGATATCAAAGGGGTAAGTATTAGCCTTAAATAGAAGATATCAAAGGGGTAAGTAGTAGCCGTAAATAGAAGATATCAAAGGAGTAAGTAGTAGCCGTAAATAGAAGATATCAAAGGGGTAAGTAGTAGCCGTAAATAGAAGATATCAAGGGGTAAGTAGTAGGCGTAAATAGAAGATATCAAAGGGGTAAGTAGTAGCCGTAAATAGAAGATATCAAAGTAGTAAGTAGTAGCCGTAATAGAAGATCTCAAAGGAATAAGGAGTAGCCGTAAATAGAAGATATCAAAGGGGTAAGTAGTAGCTGTAAATAGAAGATATCAAAGGGGTAAGTAGTAGCCGTAAATAGAAGATATCAAAGGAATAAGTAGTAGCCGTAAATAGAAGATATCAAAGGAATAAGTAGTAGCTGTAAATAGAAGATATCGAAGGAGTAAATAGTAGCCGTAAAGAGAAGATACCAAAGGGGTAAGTAGTAGCTGTAAATAGAAGATATCAAAGGAATAAGTAGTAGCTGTAAATAGAAGATCTCAAAGGAATAAGTAGTAGCCGTAAATAGAAGATATCAAAGGAATAAGTAGTAGCTGTAAATAGAAGACATCAAAGGGGTAAATAGTAGCCGTAAATAGAAGATATCAAAGGGGTAAGTAGTAGCCGTAAAGAGAAGATATCAAAGGGGTAAGTAGTAGCTGTATATAGAAGATATCAAAGGAATAAGTAGTAGCTGCAAATAGAAGATATCAAAGGGGTAAGTAGTAGCCGTAAATAGAAGATATCAAAGGGGTAAGTAGTAGCCGTAAATAGAAGATATCAAAGGAGTAAGTAGTAGCCTTAAATAGAAGATATCAAAGGGGTAAGTATTAGCCTTAAATAGAAGATATCAAAGGGGTAAATAGTAGCCGTATATAGAAGATATCAAAGGGGTAAGTAGTAGCCGTAAATAGAAGATATCAAAGGGGTAAGTAGTAGCCGTAAATAGAAGATATCAAAGGGGTAAGTAGTAGCCGTAAATAGAAGATATCAAAGGGGTAGGTAGTAGCCGTAAATAGAAGATATCAAAGGGGTAAGTAGTAGCCGTAAATAGAAGATATCAAAGGGGTAAGTAGTAGCCGTAAATAGAAGATATCAAAGTGGTAAGTAGTAGCCGTAAATAGAAGATATCAAAGGGGTAAGTAGTAGCGGTAAATAGAAGATATCGAAGGGGTAAGTAGTAGCCGTAAATAGAAGATATCAAAGGGGTAAGTAGTAGCCGTAAATAGAAGATATCAAAGGGGAAAGTAGTAGCCGTAAATAGAAGATATCAAAGGGGTAAGTAGTAGCCGTAAATAGAAGATATCAAAGGGGTAATTAGTAGCCGTAAATAGAAGATATCAAAGGGGTAAGTAGTAGCCGTAAATAGAAGTTATCAAAGGAGTAAGTAGTAGCCGTAAATAGAAGATATCAAAGGGGTAAATAGTAGCCGTAAATAGAAGATATCAAAGGGGTAAGTAGTAGCTGTAAATAGAAGATATCAAAGGGGTAAGTAGTAGCCGTAAATAGAAGATATCAAAGGGGTAAGTAGTAGCCGTAAATAGAAGATATGAAAGGGGTAAGTAGTAGCCGTAAATAAAAGATATCAAAGGGGTAAGTAGTAGCCGTAAATAGAAGATATCAAAGGGGTAAGTAGTAGCCGTAAATGGAAGATATCAAAGGAGTAAGTAGTAGCTGTAAATAGAAGATATCAAAGGGGTAAGTAGTAGCCGTAAATAGAAGATATCAAAGGGGTAAGTAGTAGCCGTAAATAGAAGATATCAAAGGAGTAAGTAGTAGCCTTAAATAGAAGATATCAAAGGGGTAAGTATTAGCCGTAAATAGAAGATATCAAAGGGGTAAGTAGTAGCCGTAAATAGAAGATATCAAAGGGGTAAGTAGTAGCCGTAAATAAAAGATATCAAAGGGGTAAGTAGTAGCCGTAAATAGAAGATATCAAAGGGGTAAGTAGTAGCCGTAAATGGAAGATATCAAAGGAGTAAGTAGTAGCTGTAAATAGAAGATATCAAAGGGGTAAGTAGTAGCCGTAAATAGAAGATATCAAAGGGGTAAGTAGTAGCCGTAAATAGAAGATATCAAAGGAGTAAGTAGTAGCCTTAAATAGAAGATATCAAAGGGGTAAGTATTAGCCGTAAATAGAAGATATCAAAGGGGTAAGTAGTAGCCGTAAATAGAAGATATCAAAGGAGTAAGTAGTAGCCGTAAATAGAAGATATCAAAGGGGTAAGTAGTAGCCGTAAATAGAAGATCTCAAAGGGGTAAGTAGTAGCCGTAAATAGAAGATATCAAAGGGGTAAGTAGTAGCCGTAAAGAGAAGATATCAAAGGGGTAAGTAGTAGCTGTAAATAGAAGATATCAAAGGAATAAGTAGTAGCTGTAAATAGAAGATATCAAAGGGGTAAATAGTAGCCGTATATAGAAGATATCAAAGGGTTATGTAGGAGCCGTAAATAGAAGATATCAAAGGGGTAAGTAGTAGCCATTAATAGAAGATATCAAAGGGGTAAATAGTAGCCGTAAATAGAAGATATCAAAGGGGTAAGTAGTAGCCGTAAATAGAATATATCAAAGGGGTAAGTAGTAGCCGTAAATAGAAGATATCAAAGGAATAAGTAGTAGCCGTAAATAGAAGATATCAAAGGAATAAGTAGTAGCTGTAAATAGAAGATATCAAAGGGGTAAATAGTAGTCGTAAATAGAAGATATCAAAGGGGTAAGTAGTAGCCGTAAAGAGAAGATATCAAAGGGGTAAGTAGTAGCCGTAAATAGAAGATATCAAAGGGGTAAGTAGTAGCCGTAAATAGAAGATATCAAAGGGGTAAGTAGTAGCCGTAAATAGAAGATATCAAAGGGGTAAGTAGTAGCCGTAAATAGAAGATATCAAAGGGGTAAGTAGTAGCGGTAAATAGAAGATATCAAAGGGGTAAGTAGTAGCCGTAAATAAAAGATATCAAAGGAATAAGTAGTAGCTGTAAATAGAAGATATCAAAGGGGTAAATAGTAGTCGTATATAGAAGATATCAAAGGGTTATGTAGGAGCCGTAAATAGAAGATATCAAAGGGGTAAGTAGTAGCCGTAAAGAGAAGATATCAAAGGGGTAAGTAGTAGCTGTAAATAGAAGATATCAAAGGAATAAGTAGTAGCTGTAAATAGAAGATATCAAAGGGGTAAATAGTATCCGTAAATAGAAGATATCAAAGGGGTAAGTAGTAGCTGTAAATAGAAGATATCAAAGGGGTAAGTAGTAGCCGTAAATAGAAGATATCAAAGGGGTAAGTAGTAGCCGTAAATAGAAGATATCAAAGGGGTAAGTAGTAGCCGTAAATAAAAGATATCAAAGGGGTAAGTAGTAGCCGTAAATAGAAGATATCAAAGTAGTAAGTAGTAGCCGTAAATGGAAGATATCAAAGGAGTAAGTAGTAGCCGTAAATAGAAGATATCAAAGGGGTAAGTAGTAGCCGTAAATAAAGGATATCAAAGGAATAAGTAGTAGCCGTAAATAGAAGATATCAAAGTAGTAAGTAGTAGCCGTAAATGGAAGATATCAAAGGAGTAAGTAGTAGCCTTAAATAGAAGATATCAAAGGGGTAAGTATTAGCCGTAAATAGAAGATATCAAAGGGGTAAGTAGTAGCCGTAAATAGAAGATATCAAAGGAGTAAGTAGTAGCCGTAAATAGAAGATATCAAAGGGGTAAGTAGTAGCCGTAAATAGAAGATCTCAAAGGGGTAAGTAGTAGCCGTAAATAGAAGATATCAAAGGGGTAAGTAGTAGCCGTAAAGAGAAGATATCAAAGGGGTAAGTAGTAGCTGTAAATAGAAGATATCAAAGGAATAAGTAGTAGCTGTAAATAGAAGATATCAAAGGGGTAAATAGTAGCCGTATATAGAAGATATCAAAGGGTTATGTAGGAGCCGTAAATAGAAGATATCAAAGGGGTAAGTAGTAGCCATAAATAGAAGATATCAAAGGGGTAAATAGTAGCCGTAAATAGAAGATATCAAAGGGGTAAGTAGTGGCCGTAAATAGAATATATCAAAGGGGTAAGTAGTAGCCGTAAATAGAAGATATCAAAGGAATAAGTAGTAGCCGTAAATAGAAGATATCAAAGGAATAAGTAGTAGCTGTAAATAGAAGATATCAAAGGGTAAATAGAAGCCGTAAATAGAAGATATCAAAGGGGTAAGTAGTAGCCGTAAATAGAAGATATCAAAGGGGTAAGTAGTAGCCGTAAATAGAAGATATCAAAGGGGTAAGTAGTAGCCGTAAATAGAAGATATCAAAGGAGTAAGTAGTAGCCGTAAATAGAAGATATCAAAGGAGTAAGTAGTGGCCGTAAATAGAAGATATCAAAGGGGTAAGTAGTAGCCGTAAATAGAAGATATCAAAGGGGTAAGTAGTAGCCGTAAATAGAAGATATCAAAGGGGTAAGTAGTAGCCGTAAATAGAAGATATCAAAGGGGTAAGTAGTAGCCGTAAATAGAAGATATCAAAGGGGTAAGTAGTAGCCGTAAATAGAAGATATCAAAGGGGTAAGTAGTAGCCGTAAATAGAAGTTATCAAAGGAGTAAGTAGTAGCCGTAAATAGAAGATATCAAAGGGGTAAATAGTAGCCGTAAATAGAAGATATCAAAGGGGTAAGTAGTAGCTGTAAATAGAAGATATCAAAGGGGTAAGTAGTAGCCGTAAATAGAAGATATCAAAGGGGTAAGTAGTAGCCGTAAATAGAAGATATCAAAGGGGTAAGTAGTAGCCGTAAATAAAAGATATCAAAGGGGTAAGTAGTAGCCGTAAATAGAAGATATCAAAGTATTAAGTAGTAGCCGTAAATGGAAGATATCAAAGGAGTAAGTAATAGCCGTAAATAGAAGATATCAAAGGGGTAAGTAGTAGCCGTAAATAGAAGATATCAAAGGGGTAAGTAGTAGCCATAAATAGAAGATATCAAAGGAGTAAGTAGTAGCCTTAAATAGAAGATATCAAAGAGGTAAGTATTAGCAGTAAATAGAAGATATCAAAGGGGTAAGTAGTAGCCGTAAATAGAAGATATCAAAGGAGTAAGTAGTAGCCGTAAATAGAAGATCTCAAAGGAATAAGCAGTAGCCGTAAATAGAAGATATCAAAGGAGTAAGTAGTAGCCGTAAATAGAAGATATCAAAGGGGTAAGTAGTAGCCGTAAATAGAAGATATCAAAGGGGTAAGCAGTAGCCGTAAATAGAAGATATCAAAGGGGTAAGTAGTAGCCGTAAATAGAAGATATCAAAGGAGTAAGTAGTAGCCGTAAATAGAAGATATCAAAGGGGTAAGTAGTAGCCGTAAATAGAATATATCAAAGGAGTAAGTAGTAGCCGTAAATAGAAGATATCAAAGGAGTAAGTAGTAGCCGTAAATAGAAGATATCAAAGGGGTGAGTAGTAGCCGTAAATAGAAGATATCAAAGGGGTAAGTAGTAGCCGTAAATAGAAGATATCAAAGGGGTAAGTAGTAGCCGTAAATAGAAGATATCAAAGGAGTAAGTAGTAGCCGTAAATAGAAGATATCAAAGGGGTAAGTAGTAGCCGTAAATAGAAGATATCAAAGGGGTAAGTAGTAGCCGTAAATAGAAGATATCAAGAGGTAAATAGTAGCCGTAAATAGAAGATATCAAAGGGGTAAGTAGTAGCCGTAAATAGAAGATATCAAAGGGGTAAGTAGTAGCCGTAAATAGAAGATATCAAAGGGGTAAGTAGTTGCTGTAAATAGAAGATATCAAAAGGGTAAGTAGTAGCAGTAAATAGAAGATATCAAAAGGGTAAGTAGTAGCCGTAAATAGAAGATATCAAAGGGGTAACTAGTAGCCGTAAATAGAAGATATCAAAGGGGTAAGTAGTAGCCGTAAATAGGAGACATCAAAGGGGTAAGTAGTAGCCGTAAATAGAAGATATCAAAGGGGTAAGTGGTAGCCGTAAATAGAAGATATCAAAAGGGTAAGTAGTAGCAGTAAATAGAAGATATCAAAGGGGTAAGTAGTAGCCGTAAATAGAAGATATCAAAAGGGTAAGTAGTAGTCGTAAATAGAAGATATCAAAGGGGTAAGTAGTAGCCGTAAATAGAAGATATCAAAGGGTAAGTAGTAGCCGTAAATAGGAGACATCAAAGGGGTAAGTAGTAGCCGTAAATAGAAGATTTCAAAGGGGTAAGTGGTAGCCGTAAATAGAAGATATCAAAAGGGTAAGTAGTAGCAGTAAATAGAAGATATCAAAGGGTAAGTAGTAGCCGTAAATAGAAGATATCAAAGGGGTAAGTAGTAGCCGTAAATAGAAGATATCAAAGGGGTAAACAGTAGCCGTAAATAGAAGATATCAAAGGGTAAGTAGTAGCCGTAAATAGAAGATATCAAAGGGGTAAGTAGTAGCCGTAAATAGAAGATATCAAAGAGGTATGTAGTAGCCGTAAATAGAAGATATCAAAAGGGTAAGTAGTAGCAGTAAATAGAAGATATCAAAGGGTAAGTAGTAGCCGTAAATAGGAGACATCAAAGGGGTAAGTAGTAGCCGTAAATAGAAGATATCAAAGGGGTAAGTGGTAGCCGTAAATAGAAGATATCAAAAGGGTAAGTAGTAGCCGTAAATAGAAGATATCAAAGGAGTAAGTAGTAGCCGTAAATAGAAGATATCAAAGGGGTAAACAGTAGCCGTAAACAGAAGATATCAAAGGGGTAAGTAGTAGCTGTAAATAGAAGATATCAAAGGGGTAAGTAGTAGCCGTAAATAGAAGATATCAAAGGGGTAAGTAGTAGCCGTAAATAGAAGATATCAAAGGGGTAAGTAGTAGCCGTAAATAGAAGATATCAAAGGAATAAGTAGTAGCCGTAAATAGAAGATATCAAAGGAATAAGTAGTAGCTGTAAATAGAAGATATCGAAGGGGTAAATAGTAGCCGTAAAGAGAAGATACCAAAGGGGTAAGTAGTAGCTGTAAATAGAAGATATCAAAGGAATAAGTAGTAGCTGTAAATAGAAGATCTCAAAGGAATAAGTAGTAGCCGTAAATAGAAGATATCAAAGGAATAAGTAGTAGCTGTAAATAGAAGACATCAAAGGGGTAAATAGTAGCCGTAAATAGAAGATATCAAAGTAGTAAGTAGTAGCCGTAAATAGAAGATCTCAAAGGGGTAAGTAGTAGCCGTAAATAGAAGATATCAAAGGGGTAAGTAGTAGCCGTAAAGAGAAGATATCAAAGGGGTAAGTAGTAGCTGTATATAGAAGATATCAAAGGAATAAGTAGTAGCTGTAAATAGAAGATATCAAAGGGGTAAGTAGTAGCCGTAAATAGAAGATATCAAAGGGGTAAGTAGTAGTCGTAAATAGAAGATATCAAAGGAGTAAGTAGTAGCCTTAAATAGAAGATATCAAATGGGTAAGTATTAGCCTTAAATAGAAGATATCAAAGGGGTAAATAGTAGCCGTATATAGAAGATATCAAAGGGGTAAGTAGTAGCCGTAAATAGAAGATATCAAAGGGGTAAGTAGTAGCCGTAAATAGAAGATATCAAAGGGGTAAGTAGTAGCCGTAAATAGAAGATATCAAAGGGGTAGATAGTAGCCGTAAATAGAAGATATCAAAGGGGTAAGTAGTAGCCGTAAATAGAAGATATCAAAGGGGTAAGTAGTAGCCGTAAATAGAAGATATCAAAGGGGTAAGTAGTAGCCGTAAATAGAAGATATCAAAGGGGTAAGTAGTAGCGGTAAATAGAAGATATCGAAGGGGTAAGTAGTAGCCGTAAATAGAAGATATCAAAGGGGTAAGTAGTAGCCGTAAATAGAAGATATCAAAGGGGTAAGTAGTAGCCGTAAATAGAAGATATCAAAGGGGTAAGTAGTAGCCGTAAATAGAAGATATCAAAGGGGTAATTAGTAGCCGTAAATAGAAGATATCAAAGGGGTAAGTAGTAGCCGTAAATAGAAGTTATCAAAGGAGTAAGTAGTAGCCGTAAATAGAAGATATCAAAGGGGTAAATAGTAGCCGTAAATAGAAGATATCAAAGGGGTAAGTAGTAGCTGTAAATAGAAGATATCAAAGGGGTAAGTAGTAGCCGTAAATAGAAGATATCAAAGGGGTAAGTAGTAGCCGTAAATAGAAGATATCAAAGGGGTAAGTAGTAGCCGTAAATAAAAGATATCAAAGGGGTAAGTAGTAGCCGTAAATAGAAGATATCAAAGTAGTAAGTAGTAGCCGTAAATGGAAGATATCAAAGGAGTAAGTAGTAGCTGTAAATAGAAGATATCAAAGGGGTAAGTAGTAGCCGTAAATAGAAGATATCAAAGGGGTAAGTAGTAGCCGTAAATAGAAGATATCAAAGGAGTAAGTAGTAGCCGTAAATAGAAGATATCAAAGGGGTAAGTATTAGCCGTAAATAGAAGATATCAAAGGGGTAAGTAGTAGCCGTAAATAGAAGATATCAAAGGAGTAAGTAGTAGCCGTAAATAGAAGATATCAACGGGGTAAGTAGTAGCCGTAAATAGAAGATCTCAAAGGGGTAAGTAGTAGCCGTAAATAGAAGATATCAAAGGGGTAAGTAGTAGCCGTAAAGAGAAGATATCAAAGGGGTAAGTAGTAGCTGTAAATAGAAGATATCAAAGGAATAAGTAGTAGCTGTAAATAGAAGATACCAAAGGGGTAAATAGTAGCCGTATATAGAAGATATCAAAGGGTTATGTAGGAGCCGTAAATAGAAGATATCAAAGGGGTAAGTAGTAGCCATTAATAGAAGATATCAAAGGGGTAAATAGTAGCCGTAAATAGAAGATATCAAAGGGGTAAGTAGTAGCCGTAAATAGAATATATCAAAGGGGTAAGTAGTAGCCGTAAATAGAAGATATCAAAAGAATAAGTAGTAGCCGTAAATAGAAGATATCAAAGGAATAAGTAGTAGCTGTAAATAGAAGATATCAAAGGGGTAAATAGTAGCCGTAAATAGAAGATATCAAAGGGGTAAGTAGTAGCCGTAAATAGAAGATATCAAAGGGGTAAGTAGTAGCCGTAAATAGAAGATATCAAAGGGGTAAGTAGTAGCCGTAAATAGAAGATATCAAAGGGGTAAGTAGTAGCCGTAAATAGAAGATATCAAAGGGGTAAGTAGTAGCCGTAAATAGAAGATATCAAAGGGGTAAGTAGTAGCGTTAAATAGAAGATATCAAAGGGGTAAGTAGTAGCCGTAAATAAAAGATATCAAAGGAATAAGTAGTAGCTGTAAATAGAAGATATCAAAGGGGTAAATAGTAGCCGTATATAGAAGATATCAAAGGGTTATGTAGGAGCCGTAAATAGAAGATATCAAAGGAGTAAGTAGTAGCCGTAAAGAGAAGATATCAAAGGGGTAAGTAGTAGCTGTAAATAGAAGATATCAAAGGAATAAGTAGTAGCTGTAAATAGAAGATATCAAAGGGGTAAATAGTAGCCGTAAATAGAAGATATCAAAGGGGTAAGTAGTAGCTGTAAATAGAAGATATCAAAGGGGTAAGTAGTAGCCGTAAATAGAAGATATCAAAGGGGTAAGTAGTAGCCGTAAATAGAAGATATCAAAGGGGTAAGTAGTAGCCGTAAATAAAAGATATCAAAGGGGTAAGTAGTAGCCGTAAATAGAAGATATCAAAGTAGTAAGTAGTAGCCGTAAATGGAAGATATCAAAGGAGTAAGTAGTAGCCGTAAATAGAAGATATCAAAGTAGTAAGTAGTAGCCGTAAATGGAAGATATCAAAGGAGTAAGTAGTAGCCGTAAATAGAAGATAGCAAAGGGGTAAGTAGTAGCCGTAAAGAGAAGATATCAAAGGTGTAAGTAGTAGCCGTAAATAGAAGATATCAAAGGAGTAAGTAGTAGCCTTAAATAGAAGATATCAAAGGGGTAAGTATTAGCCGTAAATAGAAGATATCAAAGGGGTAAGTAGTAGTTGTAAATAGAAGATATCAAAGGAGTAAGTAGTAGCCGTAAATAGAAGATATCAAAGGGGTAAGTAGTAGCCGTAAATAGAAGATCTCAAAGGGGTAAGTAGTAGCCGTAAATAGAAGATATCAAAGGGGTAAGTAGTAGCCGTAAAGAGAAGATATCAAAAGGGTAAGTAGTAGCTGTAAATAGAAGATATCAAAGGAATAAGTAGTAGCTGTAAATAGAAGATATCAAAGGGGTAAGTAGTGGCCGTAAATAGAATATATCAAAGGGGTAAGTAGTAGCCGTAAATAGAAGATATCAAAGGAATAAGTAGTAGCCGTAAATAGAAGATATCAAAGGAATAAGTAGTAGCTGTAAATAGAAGATATCAAAGGGTAAATAGTAGCCGTAAATAGAAGATATCAAAGGGGTAAGTAGTAGCCGTAAATAGAAGATATCAAAGGGGTAAGTAGTAGCCGTAAATAGAAGATATCAAAGGGGTAAGTAGTAGCCGTAAATAGAAGATATCAAAGGAGTAAGTAGTAGCCGTAAATAGAAGATATCAAAGGAGTAAGTAGTGGCCGTAAATAGAAGATATCAAAGGGGTAAGTAGTAGCCGTAAATAGAAGATATCAAAGGGGTAAGTAGTAGCCGTAAATAGAAGATATCAAAGGGGTAAGTAGTAGCCGTAAATAGAAGATATCAAAGGGGTAAGTAGTAGCCGTAAATAGAAGATATCAAAGGGGTAAGTAGTAGCCGTAAATAGAAGATATCAAAGGGGTATGTAGTAGCCGTAAATAGAAGTTATCAAAGGAGTAAGTAGTAGCCGTAAATAGAAGATATCAAAGGGGTAAATAGTAGCCGTAAATAGAAGATATCAAAGGGGTAAGTAGTAGCTGTAAATAGAAGATATCAAAGGGGTAAGTAGTAGCCGTAAATAGAAGATATCAAAGGGGTAAGTAGTAGCCGTAAATAGAAGATATCAAAGGGGTAAGTAGTAGCCGTAAATAAAAGATATCAAAGGGGTAAGTAGTAGCCGTAAATAGAAGATATCAAAGTATTAAGTAGTAGCCGTAAATGGAAGATATCAAAGGAGTAAGTAATAGCCGTAAATAGAAGATATCAAAGGGGTAAGTAGTAGCCGTAAATAGAAGATATCAAAGGGGTAAGTAGTAGCCATAAATAGAAGATATCAAAGGAGTAAGTAGTAGCCTTAAATAGAAGATATCAAAGGGGTAAGTATTAGCCGTAAATAGAAGATATCAAAGGGGTAAGTAGTAGCCGTAAATAGAAGATATCAAAGGAGTAAGTAGTAGCCGTAAATAGAAGATCTCAAAGGAATAAGCAGTAGCCGTAAATAGAAGATATCAAAGGAGTAAGTAGTAGCCGTAAATAGAAGATATCAAAGGGGTAAGTAGTAGCCGTAAATAGAAGATATCAAAGGGGTAAGCAGTAGCCGTAAATAGAAGATATCAAAGGGGTAAGTAGTAGCCGTAAATAGAAGATATCAAAGGAGTAAGTAGTAGCCGTAAATAGAAGATATCAAAGGGGTAAGTAGTAGCCGTAAATAGAATATATCAAAGGAGTAAGTAGTAGCCGTAAATAGAAGATATCAAAGGAGTAAGTAGTAGCCGTAAATAGAAGATATCAAAGGGGTGAGTAGTAGCCGTAAATAGAAGATATCAAAGGGGTAAGTAGTAGCCGTAAATAGAAGATATCAAAGGGGTAAGTAGTAGCCGTAAATAGAAGATATCAAAGGAGTAAGTAGTAGCCGTAAATAGAAGATATCAAAGGGGTAAGTAGTAGCCGTAAATAGAAGATATCAAAGGGGTAAGTAGTAGCCGTAAATAGAAGATATCAAAGAGGTAAATAGTAGCCGTAAATAGAAGATATCAAAGGGGTAAGTAGTAGCCGTAAATAGAAGATATCAAAGGGGTAAGTAGTAGCCGTAAATAGAAGATATCAAAGGGGTAAGTAGTTGCCGTAAATAGAAGATATCAAAAGGGTAAGTAGTAGCAGTAAATAGAAGATATCAAAAGGGTAAGTAGTAGCCGTAAATAGAAGATATCAAAGGGGTAACTAGTAGCCGTAAATAGAAGATATCAAAGGGTAAGTAGTAGCCGTAAATAGGAGACATCAAAGGGGTAAGTAGTAGCCGTAAATAGAAGATATCAAAGGGGTAAGTGGTAGCCGTAAATAGAAGATATCAAAAGGGTAAGTAGTAGCAGTAAATAGAAGATATCAAAGGGGTAAGTAGTAGCCGTAAATAGAAGATATCAAAAGGGTAAGTAGTAGTCGTAAATAGAAGATATCAAAGGGGTAAGTAGTAGCCGTAAATAGAAGATATCAAAGGGTAAGTAGTAGCCGTAAATAGGAGACATCAAAGGGGTAAGTAGTAGCCGTAAATAGAAGATTTCAAAGGGGTAAGTGGTAGCCGTAAATAGAAGATATCAAAAGGGTAAGTAGTAGCAGTAAATAGAAGATATCAAAGGGTAAGTAGTAGCCGTAAATAGAAGATATCAAAGGGGTAAGTAGTAGCCGTAAATAGATGATATCAAAGGGGTAAACAGTAGCCGTAAATAGAAGATATCAAAGGGTAAGTAGTAGCCGTAAATAGAAGATATTAAAGGGGTAAGTAGTAGCCGTAAATAGAAGATATCAAAGAGGTATGTAGTAGCCGTAAATAGAAGATATCAAAAGGGTAAGTAGTAGCAGTAAATAGAAGATATCAAAGGGTAAGTTGTAGCCGTAAATAGGAGACATCAAAGGGGTAAGTAGTAGCCGTAAATAGAAGATATCAAAGGGGTAAGTGGTAGCCGTAAATAGAAGATATCAAAAGGGTAAGTAGTAGCCGTAAATAGAAGATATCAAAGGAGTAAGTAGTAGCCGTAAATAGAAGATATCAAAGGGGTAAACAGTAGCCGTAAACAGAAGATATCAAAGGGGTAAGTAGTAGCTGTAAATAGAAGATATCAAAGGGGTAAGTAGTAGCCGTAAATAGAAGATATCAAAGGGGTAAGTAGTAGCCGTAAATAGAAGATATCAAAGGGGTAAGTAGTAGCCATAAATAAAAGATATCAAAGGGGTAAGTAGTAGCCGTAAATAGAAGATATCAAAGTAGTAAGTAGTAGCCGTAAATGGAAGATATCAAAGGAGTAAGTAGTAGCCGTAAATAGAAGATATCAAAGGGGTAAGTAGTAGCCGTAAATAGAAGATATCAAAGGGGTAAGTAGTAGCCGTAAATAGAAGATATCAAAGGGGTAAGTATTAGCTGTAAATAGAAGATATCAAAGGGGTAAGTAGTAGCCGTAAATAGAAGATATCAAAGGAATAAGTAGTAGCCGTAAATAGAAGATATCAAAGGGGTAAGTAGTAGCCGTAAATAGAAGATATCAAAGGGGTAAGTAGTAGGCGTAAATAGAAGATATCAAAGAGGTAAGTAGTAGCCGTAAATAGAAGATATCAAAGTAGTAAGTAGTAGCCGTAAATAGAAGATTTCAAAGTAGTAAGTAGTAGCCGTAAATAGAAGATATCAAAGGAATAAGTAGTAGCTGTAAATAGAAGATATCAAAGGGGTAAATAGTAGCCGTAAATAGAAGATATCAAAGGAATAAGTAGTAGCCGTAAATAGAAGATATCAAAGGAATAAGTAGTAGTGGTAAATAGAAGATATCAAAGGAATAAGTAGTAGCCGTAAATAGAAGATATCAAAGGGGTAAGTAGTAGCCGTAAATAGAAGATATCAAAGGGGTAAGTAGTAGGCGTAAATAGAAGATATCAAAGAGGTAAGTAGTAGCCGTAAATAGAAGATATCAAAGTAGTAAGTAGTAGCCGTAAATAGAAGATTTCAAAGTAGTAAGTAGTAGCCGTAAATAGAAGATATCAAAGGAATAAGTAGTAGCTGTAAATAGAAGATATCAAAGGGGTAAATAGTAGCCGTAAATAGAAGATATCAAAGGAATAAGTAGTAGCCGTAAATAGAAGATATCAAAGGAATAAGTAGTAGTTGTAAATAGAAGATATCAAAGGAATAAGTAGTAGCTGTAAATAGAAGATATCAAAGGGTAAATAGTAGCCGAAAAGAGAAGATATCAAAGGGGTAAGTAGTAGCTGTAAATAGAAGATATCAAAGGAATAAGTAGTAGCTGTAAATAGAAGATCTCAAAGGAATAAGTAATAGTTGTAAATAGAAGATATCAAAGGGTAAGTAGTAGCCGAAAAGAGAAGATATCAAAGGGGTAAGTAGTAGCTGTAAATAGAAGATATCAAAGGGGTAAGTAGTAGCCGTAAATAGAAGATATCAAAGGGGTAAGTAGTAGCCGTAAATAGAAGATATCAAAGGGGTAAGTAGTAGCTGTAAATAGAAGATATCAAAGGAATAAGTAGTAGCTGTAAATAGAAGATCTCAAAGGAATAAGTAGTAGTTGTAAATAGAAGATATCAAAGGGTAAGTAGTAGCCGAAAAGAGAAGATATCAAAGGGGTAAGTAGTAGCTGTAAATAGAAGATATCAAAGGAGTAAGTAGTAGCCTTAAATAGAAGATATCAAAGGGGTAAGTATTAGCCGTAAATAGAAGATATCAAAGGGGTAAGTAGTAGCCGTAAATAGAAGATATCAAAGGAGTAAGTAGTAGCCGTAAATAGAAGATATCAAAGGGGTAAGTAGTAGCCGTAAATAGAAGATCTCAAAGGGGTAAGTAGTAGCCGTAAATAGAAGATATCAAAGGGGTAAGTAGTAGCCGTAAAGAGAAGATATCAAAGGGGTAAGTAGTAGCTGTAAATAGAAGATATCAAAGGAATAAGTAGTAGCTGTAAATAGAAGATATCAAAGGGGTAAATAGTAGCCGTATATAGAAGATATCAAAGGGTTATGTAGGAGCCGTAAATAGAAGATATCAAAGGGGTAAGTAGTAGCCGTAAATAGAAGATATCAAAGGGGTAAATAGTAGCCGTAAATAGAAGATATCAAAGGGGTAAGTAGTAGCCGTAAATAGAATATATCAAAGGGGTAAGTAGTAGCCGTAAATAGAAGATATCAAAGGAATAAGTAGTAGCCGTAAATAGAAGATATCAAAGGAATAAGTAGTAGCTGTAAATAGAAGATATCAAAGGGTAAATAGTAGCCGTAAATAGAAGATATCAAAGGGGTAAGTAGTAGCCGTAAATAGAAGATATCAAAGGGGTAAGTAGTAGCCGTAAATAGAAGATATCAAAGGGGTAAGTAGTAGCCGTAAATAGAAGATATCAAAGGAGTAAGTAGTAGCCGTAAATAGAAGATATCAAAGGGGTAAATAGTAGCGTATATAGAAGATATCAAAGGGTTATGTAGGAGCCGTAAATAGAAGATATCAAAGGAGTAAGTAGTAGCCGTAAAGAGAAGATATCAAAGGGGTAAGTAGTAGCTGTAAATAGAAGATATCAAAGGAATAAGTAGTAGCTGTAAATAGAAGATATCAAAGGGGTAAATAGTAGCCGTAAATAGAAGATATCAAAGGGGTAAGTAGTAGCTGTAAATAGAAGATATCAAAGGGGTAAGTAGTAGCCGTAAATAGAAGATATCAAAGGGGTAAGTAGTAGCCGTAAATAGAAGATATCAAAGGGGTAAGTAGTAGCCGTAAATAAAAGATATCAAAGGGGTAAGTAGTAGCCGTAAATAGAAGATATCAAAGTAGTAAGTAGTAGCCGTAAATGGAAGATATCAAAGGAGTAAGTAGTAGCCGTAAATAGAAGATATCAAAGGAATAAGTAGTAGCCGTAAATAGAAGATATCAAAGTAGTAAGTAGTAGCCGTAAATGGAAGATATCAAAGGAGTAAGTAGTAGCCGTAAATAGAAGATAGCAAAGGGGTAAGTAGTAGCCGTAAATAGAAGATATCAAAGGTGTAAGTAGTAGCCGTAAATAGAAGATATCAAAGGAATAAGTAGTAGCCTTAAATAGAAGATATCAAAGGGGTAAGTATTAGCCGTAAATAGAAGATATCAAAGGGGTAAGTAGTAGTTGTAAATAGAAGATATCAAAGGAGTAAGTAGTAGCCGTAAATAGAAGATATCAAAGGGGTAAGTAGTAGCCGTAAATAGAAGATCTCAAAGGGGTAAGTAGTAGCCGTAAATAGAAGATATCAAAGGGGTAAGTAGTAGCCGTAAAGAGAAGATATCAAAAGGGTAAGTAGTAGCTGTAAATAGAAGATATCAAAGGAATAAGTAGTAGCTGTAAATAGAAGATATCAAAGGGGTAAATAGTAGCCGTATATAGAAGATATCAAAGGGTTATGTAGGAGCCGTAAATAGAAGATATCAAAGGGGTAAGTAGTAGCCATAAAGAGAAGATATCAAAGGGGTAAATAGTAGCCGTAAATAGAAGATATCAAAGGGGTAAGTAGTGGCCGTAAATAGAATATATCAAAGGGGTAAGTAGTAGCCGTAAATAGAAGATATCAAAGGAATAAGTAGTAGCCGTAAATAGAAGATATCAAAGGAATAAGTAGTAGCTGTAAATAGAAGATATCAAAGGGTAAATAGTAGCCGTAAATAGAAGATATCAAAGGGGTAAGTAGTAGCCGTAAATAGAAGATATCAAAGGGGTAAGTAGTAGCCGTAAATAGAAGATATCAAAGGGGTAAGTAGTAGCCGTAAATAGAAGATATCAAAGGAGTAAGTAGTAGCCGTAAATAGAAGATATCAAAGGAGTAAGTAGTGGCCGTAAATAGAAGATATCAAAGGGGTAAGTAGTAGCCGTAAATAGAAGATATCAAAGGGGTAAGTAGTAGCCGTAAATAGAAGATATCAAAGGGGTAAGTAGTAGCCGTAAATAGAAGATATCAAAGGGGTAAGTAGTAGCCGTAAATAGAAGATATCAAAGGGGTAAGTAGTAGCCGTAAATAGAAGATATCAAAGGGGTATGTAGTAGCCGTAAATAGAAGTTATCAAAGGAGTAAGTAGTAGCCGTAAATAGAAGATATCAAAGGGGTAAATAGTAGCCGTAAATAGAAGATATCAAAGGGGTAAGTAGTAGCTGTAAATAGAAGATATCAAAGGGGTAAGTAGTAGCCGTAAATAGAAGATATCAAAGGGGTAAGTAGTAGCCGTAAATAGAAGATATCAAAGGGGTAAGTAGTAGCCGTAAATAAAAGATATCAAAGGGGTAAGTAGTAGCCGTAAATAGAAGATATCAAAGTATTAAGTAGTAGCCGTAAATGGAAGATATCAAAGGAGTAAGTAATAGCCGTAAATAGAAGATATCAAAGGGGTAAGTAGTAGCCGTAAATAGAAGATATCAAAGGGGTAAGTAGTAGCCATAAATAGAAGATATCAAAGGAGTAAGTAGTAGCCTTAAATAGAAGATATCAAAGGGGTAAGTATTAGCCGTAAATAGAAGATATCAAAGGGGTAAGTAGTAGCCGTAAATAGAAGATATCAAAGGAGTAAGTAGTAGCCGTAAATAGAAGATCTCAAAGGAATAAGCAGTAGCCGTAAATAGAAGATATCAAAGGAGTAAGTAGTAGCCGTAAATAGAAGATATCAAAGGGGTAAGTAGTAGCCGTAAATAGAAGATATCAAAGGGGTAAGCAGTAGCCGTAAATAGAAGATATCAAAGGGGTAAGTAGTAGCCGTAAATAGAAGATATCAAAGGAGTAAGTAGTAGCCGTAAATAGAAGATATCAAAGGGGTAAGTAGTAGCCGTAAATAGAATATATCAAAGGAGTAAGTAGTAGCCGTAAATAGAAGATATCAAAGGAGTAAGTAGTAGCCGTAAATAGAAGATATCAAAGGGGTGAGTAGTAGCCGTAAATAGAAGATATCAAAGGGGTAAATAGTAGCCGTAAATAGAAGATATCAAAGGGGTAAGTAGTAGCCGTAAATAGAAGATATCAAAGGAGTAAGTAGTAGCCGTAAATAGAAGATATCAAAGGGGTAAGTAGTAGCCGTAAATAGAAGATATCAAAGGGGTAAGTAGTAGCCGTAAATAGAAGATATCAAAGAGGTAAATAGTAGCCGTAAATAGAAGATATCAAAGGGGTAAGTAGTAGCCGTAAATAGAAGATATCAAAGGGGTAAGTAGTAGCCGTAAATAGAAGATATCAAAGGGGTAAGTAGTTGCCGTAAATAGAAGATATCAAAAGGGTAAGTAGTAGCAGTAAATAGAAGATATCAAAAGGGTAAGTAGTAGCCGTAAATAGAAGATATCAAAGGGGTAACTAGTAGCCGTAAATAGAAGATATCAAAGGGTAAGTAGTAGCCGTAAATAGGAGACATCAAAGGGGTAAGTAGTAGCCGTAAATAGAAGATATCAAAGGGGTAAGTGGTAGCCGTAAATAGAAGATATCAAAAGGGTAAGTAGTAGCAGTAAATAGAAGATATCAAAGGGGTAAGTAGTAGCCGTAAATAGAAGATATCAAAAGGGTAAGTAGTAGTCGTAAATAGAAGATATCAAAGGGGTAAGTAGTAGCCGTAAATAGAAGATATCAAAGGGTAAGTAGTAGCCGTAAATAGGAGACATCAAAGGGGTAAGTAGTAGCCGTAAATAGAAGATTTCAAAGGGGTAAGTGGTAGCCGTAAATAGAAGATATCAAAAGGGTAAGTAGTAGCAGTAAATAGAAGATATCAAAGGGTAAGTAGTAGCCGTAAATAGAAGATATCAAAGGGGTAAGTAGTAGCCGTAAATAGATGATATCAAAGGGGTAAACAGTAGCCGTAAATAGAAGATATCAAAGGGTAAGTAGTAGCCGTAAATAGAAGATATTAAAGGGGTAAGTAGTAGCCGTAAATAGAAGATATCAAAGAGGTATGTAGTAGCCGTATATAGAAGATATCAAAAGGGTAAGTAGTAGCCGTAAATAGAAGATATCAAAGGGTAAGTAGTAGCCGTAAATAGGAGACATCAAAGGGGTAAGTAGTAGCCGTAAATAGAAGATATCAAAGGGGTAAGTGGTAGCCGTAAATAGAAGATATCAAAAGGGTAAGTAGTAGCCGTAAATAGAAGATATCAAAGGAGTAAGTAGTAGCCGTAAATAGAAGATATCAAAGGGGTAAACAGTAGCCGTAAACAGAAGATATCAAAGGGGTAAGTAGTAGCTGTAAATAGAAGATATCAAAGGGGTAAGTAGTAGCCGTAAATAGAAGATATCAAAGGGGTAAGTAGTAGCCGTAAATAGAAGATATCAAAGGGGTAAGTAGTAGCCATAAATAAAAGATATCAAAGGGGTAAGTAGTAGCCGTAAATAGAAGATATCAAAGTAGTAAGTAGTAGCCGTAAATGGAAGATATCAAAGGAGTAAGTAGTAGCCGTAAATAGAAGATATCAAAGGGGTAAGTAGTAGCCGTAAATAGAAGATATCAAAGGGGTAAGTAGTAGCCGTAAATAGAAGATATCAAAGGGGTAAGTATTAGCTGTAAATAGAAGATATCAAAGGGGTAAGTAGTAGCCGTAAATAGAAGATATCAAAGGAATAAGTAGTAGCCGTAAATAGAAGATATCAAAGAGGTAAGTAGTAGCCGTAAATAGAAGATATCAAAGGGGTAAGTAGTAGGCGTAAATAGAAGATATCAAAGAGGTAAGTAGTAGCCGTAAATAGAAGATATCAAAGTAGTAAGTAGTAGCCGTAAATAGAAGATTTCAAAGTAGTAAGTAGTAGCCGTAAATAGAAGATATCAAAGGAATAAGTAGTAGCTGTAAATAGAAGATATCAAAGGGGTAAATAGTAGCCGTAAATAGAAGATATCAAAGGAATAAGTAGTAGCCGTAAATAGAAGATATCAAAGGAATAAGTAGTAGTTGTAAATAGAAGATATCAAAGGAATAAGTAGTAGCCGTAAATAGAAGATATCAAAGGGGTAAGTAGTAGCCGTAAATAGAAGATATCAAAGGGGTAAGTAGTAGGCGTAAATAGAAGATATCAAAGAGGTAAGTAGTAGCCGTAAATAGAAGATATCAAAGTAGTAAGTAGTAGCCGTAAATAGAAGATTTCAAAGTAGTAAGTAGTAGCCGTAAATAGAAGATATCAAAGGAATAAGTAGTAGCTGTAAATAGAAGATATCAAAGGGGTAAATAGTAGCCGTAAATAGAAGATATCAAAGGAATAAGTAGTAGCCGTAAATAGAAGATATCAAAGGAATAAGTAGTAGTTGTAAATAGAAGATATCAAAGGAATAAGTAGTAGCTGTAAATAGAAGATATCAAAGGGTAAATAGTAGCCGAAAAGAGAAGATATCAAAGGGGTAAGTAGTAGCTGTAAATAGAAGATATCAAAGGAATAAGTAGTAGCTGTAAATAGAAGATCTCAAAGGAATAAGTAATAGTTGTAAATAGAAGATATCAAAGGGTAAGTAGTAGCCGAAAAGAGAAGATATCAAAGGGGTAAGTAGTAGCTGTAAATAGAAGATATCAAAGGGGTAAGTAGTAGCCGTAAATAGAAGATATCAAAGGGGTAAGTAGTAGCCGTAAATAGAAGATATCAAAGGGGTAAGTAGTAGCTGTAAATAGAAGATATCAAAGGAATAAGTAGTAACTGTAAATAGAAGATCTCAAAGGAATAAGTAGTAGTTGTAAATAGAAGATATCAAAGGGTAAGTAGTAGCCGAAAAGAGAAGATATCAAAGGGGTAAGTAGTAGCTGTAAATAGAAGATATCAAAGGAGTAAGTAGTAGCCTTAAATAGAAGATATCAAAGGGGTAAGTATTAGCCGTAAATAGAAGATATCAAAGGGGTAAGTAGTAGCCGTAAATAGAAGATATCAAAGGAGTAAGTAGTAGCCGTAAATAGAAGATATCAAAGGGGTAAGTAGTAGCCGTAAATAGAAGATCTCAAAGGGGTAAGTAGTAGCCGTAAATAGAAGATATCAAAGGGGTAAGTAGTAGCCGTAAAGAGAAGATATCAAAGGGGTAAGTAGTAGCTGTAAATAGAAGATATCAAAGGAATAAGTAGTAGCTGTAAATAGAAGATATCAAAGGGGTAAATAGTAGCCGTATATAGAAGATATCAAAGGGTTATGTAGGAGCCGTAAATAGAAGATATCAAAGGGGTAAGTAGTAGCCGTAAATAGAAGATATCAAAGGGGTAAATAGTAGCCGTAAATAGAAGATATCAAAGGGGTAAGTAGTAGCCGTAAATAGAATATATCAAAGGGGTAAGTAGTAGCCGTAAATAGAAGATATCAAAGGAATAAGTAGTAGCCGTAAATAGAAGATATCAAAGGAATAAGTAGTAGCTGTAAATAGAAGATATCAAAGGGTAAATAGTAGCCGTAAATAGAAGATATCAAAGGGGTAAGTAGTAGCCGTAAATAGAAGATATCAAAGGGGTAAGTAGTAGCCGTAAATAGAAGATATCAAAGGGGTAAGTAGTAGCCGTAAATAGAAGATATCAAAGGAGTAAGTAGTAGCCGTAAATAGAAGATATCAAAGGAGTAAATAGTGGCCGTAAATAGAAGATATCAAAGGGGTAAGTAGTAGCCGTAAATAGAAGATATCAAAGGGGTAAGTAGTAGCCGTAAATAGAAGATATCAAAGGGGTAAGTAGTAGCCGTAAATAGAAGATATCAAAGGGGTAAGTAGTAGCCGTAAATAGAAGATATCAAAGGGGTAAGTAGTAGCCGTAAATAGAAGATATCAAAGGGGTAAGTAGTAGCCGTAAATAGAAGTTATCAAAGGAGTAAGTAGTAGCCGTAAATAGAAGATATCAAAGGGATAAATAGTAGCCGTAAATAGAAGATATCAAAGGGGTAAGTAGTAGCTGTAAATAGAAGATATCAAAGGGGTAAGTAGTAGCCGTAAATAGAAGATATCAAAGGGGTAAGTAGTAGCCGTAAATAGAAGATATCAAAGGGGTAAGTAGTAGCCGTAAATAAAAGATATCAAAGGGGTAAGTAGTAGCCGTAAATAGAAGATATCAAAGTATTAAGTAGTAGCCGTAAATGGAAGATATCAAAGGAGTAAGTAGTAGCCGTAAATAGAAGATATCAAAGGGGTAAGTAGTAGCCGTAAATAGAAGATATCAAAGGGGTAAGTAGTAGCCGTAAATAGAAGATATCAAAGGAGTAAGTAGTAGCCTTAAATAGAAGATATCAAAGGGGTAAGTATTAGCCGTAAATAGAAGATATGAAAGGGGTAAGTAGTAGCCGTAAATAGAAGATATCAAAGGAGTAAGTAGTAGCCGTAAATAGAAGATATCAAAGGGTAAGTAGTAGCCGTAAATATAAGATATCAAAGGGGTAAGTAGTAGGCGTAAATAGAAGATATCAAAGGGGTAAGTAGTAGCCGTAAATAGAAGATATCAAAGTAGTAAGTAGTAGCCGTAAATAGAAGATCTCAAAGGAATAAGCAGTAGCCGTAAATAGAAGATATCAAAGGAGTAAGTAGTAGCCGTAAATAGAAGATATCAAAGGGGTAAGTAGTAACCGTAAATAGAAGATATCAAAGGGGTAAGCAGTAGCCGTAAATAGAAGATATCAAAGGGGTAAGTAGTAGCCGTAAATAGAAGATATCAAAGGAGTAAGTAGTAGCCGTAAATAGAAGATATCAAAGGGGTAAGTAGTAGCCGTAAATAGAATATATCAAAGGAGTAAGTAGTAGCCGTAAATAGAAGATATCAAAGGAGTAAGTAGTAGCCGTAAATAGAAGATATCAAAGGGGTAAGTAGTAGCCGTAAATAGAAGATATCAAAGGGGTAAGTAGTAGCCGTAAATAGAAGATATCAAAGGGGTAAGTAGTAGCCGTAAATAGAAGATATCAAAGGAGTAAGTAGTAGCCGTAAATAGAAGATATCAAAGGGGTAAGTATTAGCCGTAAATAGAAGATATCAAAGGGGTAAGTAGTAGCCGTAAATAGAAGATATCAAAGAGGTAAATAGTAGCCGTAAATAGAAGATATCAAAGGGGTAAGTAGTAGCCGTAAATAGAAGATATCAAAAGGGTAAGTAGTAGCCGTAAATAGAAGATATCAAAGGGGTAAGTAGTTGCCGTAAATAGAAGACATCAAAAGGGTAAATAGTAGCAGTAAATAGAAGATATCAAAAGGGTAAGTAGTAGCCGTAAATAGAAGATATCAAAGGGGTAAGTAGTAGCCGTAAATAGAAGATATCAAAGGGTAAGTAGTAGCCGTAAATAGGAGACATCAAAGGGGTAAGTAGTAGCCGTAAATAGAAGATATCAAAGGGGTAAGTGGTAGCCGTAAATAGAAGATATCAAAAGGGTAAGTAGTAGCAGTAAATAGAAGATATCAAAGGGGTAAGTAGTAGCCGTAAATAGAAGTTATCAAAAGGGTAAGTAGTAGTCGTAAATAGAAGATATCAAAGGGGTAAGTAGTAGCCGTAAATAGAAGATATCAAAGGGTAAGTAGTAGCCGTAAATAGGAGACATCAAAGGGGTAAGTAGTAGCCGTAAATAGAAGATATCAAAGGGGTAAGTGGTAGCCGTAAATAGAAGATATCAAAAGGGTAAGTAGTAGCAGTAAATAGAAGATATCAAAGGGTAAGTAGTAGCCGTAAATAGAAGATATCAAAGGGGTAAGTAGTAGCCGTAAATAGAAGATATCAAAGGGGTAAACAGTAGCCGTAAATAGAAGATATCAAAAGGTAAGTAGTAGCCGTAAATAGAAGATATCAAAGGGGTAAGTAGTAGCCGTAAATAGAAGATATCAAAGAGGTATGTAGTAGCCGTAAATAGAAGATCTCAAAGGGGTAAGTAGTAGCCGTAAATAGAAGATATCAAAGGGGTAAGTAGTAGCCGTAAAGAGAAGATATCAAAGGGGTAAGTAGTAGCTGTAAATAGAAGATATCAAAGGAATAAGTAGTAGCTGTAAATAGAAGATATCAAAGGGGTAAATAGTAGCCGTATATAGAAGATATCAAAGGGTTATGTAGGAGCCGTAAATAGAAGATATCAAAGGGGTAAGTAGTAGCCATAAATAGAAGATATCAAAGGGGTAAATAGTAGCCGTAAATAGAAGATATCAAAGGGGTAAGTAGTAGCCGTAAATAGAATATATCAAAGGGGTAAGTAGTAGCCGTAAATAGAAGATATCAAAGGAATAAGTAGTAGCCGTAAATAGAAGATATCAAAGGAATAAGTAGTAGCCGTAAATAGAAGATATCAAAGGGTAAATAGTAGTCGTAAATAGAAGATATCAAAGGGGTAAGTAGTAGCCGTAAATAGAAGATATCAAAGGGGTAAGTAGTAGCCGTAAATAGAAGATATCAAAGGGGTAAGTAGTAGCCGTAAATAGAAGATATCAAAGGAGTAAGTAGTAGCCGTAAATAGAAGATATCAAAGGAGTAAGTAGTGGCCGTAAATAGAAGATATCAAAGGGGTAAGTAGTAGCCGTAAATAGAAGATATCAAAGGGGTAAGTAGTAGCCGTAAATAGAAGATATCAAAGGGGTAAGTAGTAGCCGTAAATAGAAGATATCAAAGGGGTAAGTAGTAGCCGTAAATAGAAGATATCAAAGGGGTAAGTAGTAGCCGTAAATAGAAGATATCAAAGGGGTAAGTAGTAGCCGTAAATAGAAGTTATCAAAGGAGTAAGTAGTAGCCGTAAATAGAAGATATCAAAGGGGTAAATAGTAGCCGTAAATAGAAGATATCAAAGGGGTAAGTAGTAGCTGTAAATAGAAGATATCAAAGGGGTAAGTAGTAGCCGTAAATAGAAGATATCAAAGGGGTAAGTAGTAGCCGTAAATAGAAGATATCAAAGGGGTAAGTAGTAGCCGGAAATAAAAGATATCAAAGGGGTAAGTAGTAGCCGTAAATAGAAGATATCAAAGTATTAAGTAGTAGCCGTGAATGGAAGATATCAAAGGAGTAAGTAGTAGCCGTAAATAGAAGATATCAAAGGGGTAAGTAGTAGCCGTAAATAGAAGATATCAAAGGAGTAAGTAGTAGCCTTAAATAGAAGATATCAAAGGGGTAAGTATTAGCCGTAAATAGAAGATATCAAAGGAATAAGTAGTAGCCGTAAATAGAAGATATCAAAGGAGTAAGTAGTAGCCGTAAATAGAAGATATCAAAGGGTAAGTAGTAGCCGTAAATATAAGATATCAAAGGGGTAAGTAGTAGCTGTAAATAGAAGATATCAAATGGGTAAGTAGTAGCCGTAAATAGAAGATATCAAAGGGGTAATTAGTAGCCGTAAATAGAAGATATCAAAGGGGTAAGTAGTAGCCGTAAATAAAAGATATCAAAGGGGTAAGTAGTAGCCGTAAATAGAAGATATCAAAGTATTAAGTAGTAGCCGTAAATGGAAGATATCAAAGGAGTAAGTAGTAGCCGTAAATAGAAGATATCAAAGGGGTAAGTAGTAGCCGTAAATAGAAGATATCAAAGGGGTAAGTAGTAGCCGTAAATAGAAGATATCAAAGGAGTAAGTAGTAGCCTTAAATAGAAGATATCAAAGGGGTAAGTATTAGCCGTAAATAGAAGATATCAAAGGGGTAAGTAGTAGCCGTAAATAGAAGATATCAAAGGAGTAAGTAGTAGCCGTAAATAGAAGATATCAAAGGGTAAGTAGTAGCCGTAAATATAAGATATCAAAGGGGTAAGTAGTAGGCGTAAATAGAAGATATCAAAGGGGTAAGTAGTAGCCGTAAATAGAAGATATCAAAGTAGTAAGTAGTAGCCGTAAATAGAAGATCTCAAAGGAATAAGCAGTAGCCGTAAATAGAAGATATCAAAGGAGTAAGTAGTAGCCGTAAATAGAAGATATCAAAGGGGTAAGTAGTAGCCGTAAATAGAAGATATCAAAGGAGTAAGTAGTAGCCTTAAATAGAAGATATCAAAGGGGTAAGTATTAGCCGTAAATAGAAGATATCAAAGGGGTAAGTAGTAGCCGTAAATAGAAGATATCAAAGGAGTAAGTAGTAGCTGTAAATAGAAGATATCAAAGGGTAAGTAGTAGCCGTAAATAGAAGATATCAAAGGGGTAAGTAGTAGGCGTAAATAGAAGATATCAAAGGGGTAAGTAGTAGCCGTAAATAGAAGATATCAAAGTAGTAAGTAGTAGCCGTAAATAGAAGATCTCAAAGGAATAAGCAGTAGCCGTAAATAGAAGATATCAAAGGAGTAAGTAGTAGCCGTAAATAGAAGATATCAAAGGGGTAAGTAGTAGCCGTAAATAGAAGATATCAAAGGGGTAAGCAGTAGCCGTAAATAGAAGATATCAAAGGGGTAAGTAGTAGCCGTAAATAGAAGATATCAAAGGAGTAAGTAGTAGCCGTAAATAGAAGATATCAAAGGGGTAAGTAGTAGCCGTAAATAGAATATATCAAAGGAGTAAGTAGTAGCCGTAAATAGAAGATATCTAAGGAGTAAGTAGTAGCCGTAAATAGAAGATATCAAAGGGGTAAGTAGTAGCCGTAAATAGAAGATATCAAAGGGGTAAGTATTAGCCGTAAATAGAAGATATCAAAGGGGTAAGTAGTAGCCGTAAATAGAAGATATCAAAGGAGTAAGTAGTAGCCGTAAATAGAAGATATCAAAGGGTAAGTAGTAGCCGTAAATATAAGATATCAAAGGGGTAAGTAGTAGGCGTAAATAGAAGATATCAAAGGGGTAAGTAGTAGCCGTAAATAGAAGATATCAAAGTAGTAAGTAGTAGCCGTAAATAGAAGATCTCAAAGGAATAAGCAGTAGCCGTAAATAGAAGATATCAAAGGAGTAAGTAGTAGCCGTAAATAGAAGATATCAAAGGGGTAAGTAGTAGCCGTAAATAGAAGATATCAAAGGGGTAAGCAGTAGCCGTAAATAGAAGATATCAAAGGGGTAAGTAGTAGCCGTAAATAGAAGATATCAAAGGAGTAAGTAGTAGCCGTAAATAGAAGATATCAAAGGGGTAAGTAGTAGCCGTAAATAGAATATATCAAAGGAGTAAGTAGTAGCCGTAAATAGAAGATATCAAAGGAGTAAGTAGTAGCCGTAAATAGAAGATATCAAAGGGGTAAGTAGTAGCCGTAAATAGAAGATAGCAAAGGGGTAAGTAGTAGCCGTAAATAGAAGATATCAAAGGGGTAAGTAGTAGCCGTAAATAGAAGATATCAAAGGAGTAAGTAGTAGCCGTAAATAGAAGATATCAAAGGGGTAAGTAGTAGCCGTAAATAGAAGATATCAAAGGGGTAAGTAGTAGCCGTAAATAGAAGATATCAAAGAGGTAAATAGTAGCCGTAAATAGAAGATATCAAAGGGGTAAGTAGTAGCCGTAAATAGAAGATATCAAAAGGGTAAGTAGTAGCCGTAAATAGAAGATATCAAAGGGGTAAGTAGTAGCCGTAAATAGAAGATATCAAAGGGTAAGTAGTAGCCGTAAATAGGAGACATCAAAGGGGTAAGTAGTAGCCGTAAATAGAAGATATCAAAGGGGTAAGTGGTAGCCGTAAATAGAAGATATCAAAAGGGTAAGTAGTAGCAGTAAATAAAAGATATCAAAGGGGTAAGTAGTAGCCGTAAATAGAAGATATCAAAAGGGTAAGTAGTAGTCATAAATAGAAGATATCAAAGGGGTAAGTAGTAGCCGTAAATAGAAGATATCAAAGGGTAAGTAGTAGCCGTAAATAGGAGACATCAAAGGGGTAAGTAGTAGTCGTAAATAGAAGATATCAAAGGGGTAAGTAGTAGCCGTAAATAGAAGATATCAAAGGGTAAGTAGTAGCCGTAAATAGGAGACATCAAAGGGGTAAGTAGTAGCCGTAAATAGAAGATATCAAAGGGGTAAGTGGTAGCCGTAAATAGAAGATATCAAAAGGGTAAGTAGTAGCCGTAAATAGAAGATATCAAAGGGGTAAATAGTAGTCGTAAATAGAAGATCTCAAAGTAGTAAGCAGTAGTCGTAAATAGAAGATATCAAAAGGGTAAGTAATGGCCGTAAATAGAAGATATCAAAGGGGTAAATAGTAGCCGTAAATAGAAGATATCAAAGGAGTAAATAGTAGCCGTAAATAGAAGATATCAAAGAGGTATGTAGTAGCCGTAAATAGAAGATATCAAAAGGGTAAATAGTAGCAGTAAATAGAAGATATCAAAGGGTAAGTAGTAGCCGTAAATAGGAGACATCAAAGGGGTAAGTAGTAGCCGTAAATAGAAGATATCAAAGGGGTAAGTGGTAGCCGTAAATAGAAGATATCAAAAGGGTAAGTAGTAGCAGTAAATAGAAGATATCAAAGGGTAAGTAGTAGCCGTAAATAGAAGATATCAAAGGAGTAAGTAGTAGCCGTAAATAGAAGATATCAAAGGGGTAAACAGTAGCCGTAAACAGAAGATATCAAAGGGGTAAGTAGTAGCTGTAAATAGAAGATATCAAAGGGGTAAGTAGTAGCCGTAAATAGAAGATATCAAAGGGGTAAGTAGTAGCCGTAAATAGAAGATATCAAAGGGGTAAGTAGTAGCCATAAATAAAAGATATCAAAGGGGTAAGTAGTAGCCGTAAATAGAAGATATCAAAGTAGTAAGTAGTAGCCGTAAATGGAAGATATCAAAGGAGTAAGTAGTAGCCGTAAATAGAAGATATCAAAGGGGTAAGTAGTAGCCGTAAATAGAAGATATCAAAGGGGTAAGTAGTAGCCGTAAATAGAAGATATCAAAGGGGTAAGTATTAGCTGTAAATAGAAGATATCAAAGGGGTAAGTAGTAGCCGTAAATAGAAGATATCAAAGGAGTAAGTAGTAGCCGTAAATAGAAGATATCAAAGGGGTAAGTAGTAGCCGTAAATAGAAGATATCAAAGGGGTAAGTAGTAGGCGTAAATAGAAGATATCAAAGGGGTAAGTAGTAGCCGTAAATAGAAGATATCAAAGTAGTAAGTAGTAGCCGTAAATAGAAGATATCAAAGGAATAAGTAGTAGCTGTAAATAGAAGATATCAAAGGGGTAAATAGTAGCCGTAAATAGAAGATATCAAAGGAATAAGTAGTAGCCGTAAATAGAAGATATCAAAGGAATAAGTAGTAGTTGTAAATAGAAGATATCAAAGGAATAAGTAGTAGTTGTAAATAGAAGATATCAAAGGGTAAATAGTAGCCGAAAAGAGAAGATATCAAAGGGGTAAGTAGTAGCTGTAAATAGAAGATATCAAAGGAATAAGTAGTAGCTGTAAATAGAAGATCTCAAAGGAATAAGTAATAGTTGTAAATAGAAGATATCAAAGGGTAAGTAGTAGCCGAAAAGAGAAGATATCAAAGGGGTAAGTAGTAGCTGTAAATAGAAGATATCAAAGGAATAAGTAGTAGCTGTAAATAGAAGATCTCAAAGGAATAAGTAATAGTTGTAAATAGAAGATATCAAAGGGTAAGTAGTAGCCGAAAAGAGAAGATATCAAAGGGGTAAGTAGTAGCTGTAAATAGAAGATATCAAAGGAATAAGTAGTAGCTGTAAATAGAAGATCTCAAAGGAATAAGTAGTAGCCGTAAATAGAAGATATCAAAGGAATAAGTAGTAGCTGTAAATAGAAGACATCAAAGGGGTAAATAGTAGCCGTAAATAGAAGATATCAAAGGAATAAGTAGAAGCCGTAAATAGAAGATATCAAAGTAGTAAGTAGTAGCCGTAAATAGAAGATCTCAAAGTAGTAAGCAGTAGCCGTAAATAGAAGATATTAAAGGAATAAGTAGTAGCCGTAAATAGAAGATATCAAAGGAATAAGTAGTAGTTGTAAATAGAAGATATCAAAGGAATAAGTAGTAGCCGTAAATAGAAGATATCAAAGGGGTAAATAGTAGCCGTAAATAGAAGATATCAAAGGAATAAGTAGTAGCTGTAAATAGAAGACATCAAAGGGGTAAATAGTAGCCGTAAATAGAAGATATCAAAGGAATAAGTAGTAGCCGTAAATAGAAGATATCAAAGTAGTAAGTAGTAGCCGTAAATAGAAGATCTCAAAGTAGTAAGCAGTAGCCGTAAATAGAAGATATTAAAGGAATAAGTAGTAGCCGTAAATAGAAGATATCAAAGGGGTAAATAGTAGCCGTAAATAGAAGATATCAAAGTAGTAAGCAGTAGCCGTAAATAGAAGATATCAAAGGAATAAGCAGTAGCCGTAAATAGAAGATATCAAAGGGGTAAATAGTAGTCGTAAATAGAAGATCTCAAAGTAATAAGCAGTAGTCGTAAATAGAAGATATCAAAAGGGTAAGTAATGGCCGTAAATAGAAGATATCAAAGGGGTAAATAGTAGCCGTAAATAGAAGATATCAAAGTAGTAAGTAGTAGCCGTAAATAGAAGATATCAAAGGAGTAAGTAGTAGCCGTAAATAGAAGATATCAAAGGAATAAGCAGTAGCCGTAAATAGAAGATATCAAAGGGGTAAATAGTAGTCGTAAATAGAAGATCTCAAAGTAGTAAGCAGTAGTCGTAAATAGAAGATATCAAAAGGGTAAGTAATGGCCGTAAATAGAAGATATCAAAGGGGTAAATAGTAGCCGTAAATAGAAGATATCAAAGGGGTAAATAGTAGCCGTAAATAGAAGATATCAAAGGGGTAAATAGTAGCCGTAAATAGAAGATATCAAAAGGGTAAGTAGTAGCCGTAAATAGAAGATATCAAAGGGGTAAGTAGTAGCCGTAAATAGAAGATATTAAAGGGGTAAGTATTAGCCGTAAATAGAAGATATCAAAGGAATAAGTAGTAGCTGTAAATAGAAGATATCAAAGGGGTAAGTATTAGCCGTAAATATAAGATATCAAAGGAATAAGTATTAGCCGTAAATATAAGATATCAAAGGAATAAGCAGTAGCCGTAAATAGAAGATCTCAAAGTAGTAAGCAGTAGCCGTAAATAGAAGATATCAAAGGGGTAAGTAGTAGCCGTAAATAGAAGATATCAAAGGGGTAAGTAGTAGCTGTAAATAGAAGATATCAAAGGAATAAGTAGTAGCTGTAAATAGAAGATCTCAAAGGAATAAGTAGTAGTTGTAAATAGAAGATATCAAAGGGGTAAATAGTAGCCGTAAATAGAAGATATCAAAGGGGTAAGTAGTAGCTGTAAATAGAAGATATCAAAGGAATAAGTAGTAGCTGTAAATAGAAGATCTCAAAGGAATAAGTAGTAGCCGTAAATAGAAGATATCAAAGGAATAAGTAGTAGCTGTAAATAGAAGACATCAAAGGGGTAAATAGTAGCCGTAAATAGAAGATATCAAAGGAATAAGTAGTAGCCGTCGATAGAAGATATCAAAGTAGTAAGTAGTAGCCGTAAATAGAAGATCTCAAAGTAGTAAGCAGTAGCCGTAAATAGAAGATATCAAAGGAATAAGTAGTAGCCGTAAATAGAAGATATCAAAGGAATAAGTAGTAGTTGTAAATAGAAGATATCAAAGGAATAAGTAGTAGCCGTAAATAGAAGATATCAAAGGGGTAAATAGTAGCCGTAAATAGAAGATATCAAAGTAGTAAGCAGTAGCCGTAAATAGAAGATATCAAAGGAATAAGCAGTAGCCGTAAATAGAAGATATCAAAGGGGTAAATAGTAGTCGTAAATAGAAGATCTCAAAGTAGTAAGCAGTAGTCGTAAATAGAAGATATCAAAAGGGTAAGTAATGGCCGTAAATAGAAGATATCAAAGGGGTAAATAGTAGCCGTAAATAGAAGATATCAAAGGGGTAAATAGTAGCCGTAAATAGAAGATATCAAAGGGGTAAATAGTAGCCGTAAATAGAAGATATCAAAAGGGTAAGTAGTAGCCGTAAATAGAAGATATCAAAGGGGTAAGTAGTAGCCGTAAATAGAAGATATCAAAGGGGTAAGTATTAGCCGTAAATATAAGATATCAAAGGAATAAGTAGTAGCTGTAAATAGAAGATATCAAAGGAGTAAATAGTAGCCGTAAATATAAGATATCAAAGGAATAAGCAGTAGCCGTAAATAGAAGATCTCAAAGTAGTAAGCAGTAGCCGTAAATAGAAGATATCAAAGGGGTAAGTAGTAGCCGTAAATAGAAGATATCAAAGGGGTAAGTAGTAGCTGTAAATAGAAGATATCAAAGGAATAAGTAGTAGCTGTAAATAGAAGATCTCAAAGGAATAAGTAGTAGTTGTAAATAGAAGATATCAAAGGGGTAAATAGTAGCGTAAATAGAAGATATTAAAGGGGTAAGTAGTAGCCGTAAATAGAAGATATCAAAGGAATAAGTAGTAGCCGTAAATAGAAGATCTCAAAGGGGTAAGTAGTAACCGTAAATAGAAGATATCAAAAGGGTAAGTAGTGGCCGTAAATAGAAGATATCAAAGGAGTAAGAAGTAGCCGTAAATAGAAGATATCAAAGGAATAAGTAGTAGTTGTAAATAGAAGATATCAAAGGGTAAATAGTAGCCGAAAAGAGAAGATATCAAAGGGGTAAGTAGTAGCTGTAAATAGAAGATATCAAAGGAATAAGTAGTAGCTGTAAATAGAAGATCTCAAAGGAATAAGTAGTAGCCGTAAATAGAAGATATCAAAGGAATAAGTAGTAGCTGTAAATAGAAGACATCAAAGGGGTAAATAGTAGCCGTAAATAGAAGATATCAAAGGAATAAGTAGTAGCCGTAAATAGAAGATATCAAAGGAATAAGTAGTAGTTGTAAATAGAAGATATCAAAGGGTAAATAGTAGCCGTAAATAGAAGATATCAAAGGAATAAGTAGTAGCCGTAAATAGAAGATATCAAAGGGGTAAGTAGTAGCTGTAAATAGAAGATATCAAAGGGGTAAGTAGTAGCTGTAAATAGAAGATATCAAAGGAATAAGTAGTAGCTGTAAATAGAAGATATCAAAGGGGTAAGTAGTAGCTGTAAATAGAAGATATCAAAGGAATAAGTAGTAGCTGTAAATAGAAGATATCAAAGGGGTAAGTAGTAGCTGTAAATAGAAGATATCAAAGGGGTAAGTAGTAGCCGTAAATAGAAGATATCAAAGGAATAAGTAGTAGCCGTAAATAGAAGATATCAAAGGAATAAGTAGTAGTTGTAAATAGAAGATATCAAAGGGTAAATAGTAGCCGAAAAGAGAAGATATCAAAGGGGTAAGTAGTAGCTGTAAATAGAAGATATCAAAGGGGTAAGTAGTAGCTGTAAATAGAAGATATCAAAGGAATAAGTAGTAGCTGTAAATAGAAGATCTCAAAGGAATAAGTAGTAGCCGTAAATAGAAGATATCAAAGGAATAAGTAGTAGCTGTAAATAGAAGACATCAAAGGGGTAAATAGTAGCCGTAAATAGAAGATATCAAAGGGGTAAGTAGTAGCCGTAAATAGAAGATATCAAAGGGGTAAGTAGTAGCCGTAAATAGAAGATATCAAAGGGGTAAGTAGTAGCCGTAAATAGAAGACATCAAAGGGGTAAATAGTAGCCGTAAATAGAAGATATCAAAGGGGTAAGTAGTAGCCGTAAATAGAAGATATCAAAGGGGTAAGTAGTAGCCGTAAATAGAAGATATCAAAGGGGTAAGTAGTAGCCGTAAATAGAAGATATCAAAGGAATAAGTAGTAGCTGTAAATAGAAGATATCAAAGGGGTAAGTAGTAGCTGTAAATAGAAGATATCAAAGGAATAAGTAGTAGCTGTAAATAGAAGATATCAAAGGGGTAAGTAGTAGCTGTAAATAGAAGATATCAAAGGGGTAAGTAGTAGCCGTAAATAGAAGATATCAAAGGAATAAGTAGTAGCCGTAAATAGAAGATATCAAAGGAATAAGTAGTAGCTGTAAATAGAAGACATCAAAGGGGTAAGTAGTAGCCGTAAATAGAAAATATCAAAGGGGTAAGTAGTAGCCGTAAATAGAAGATATCAAAGGGGTAAGTAGTAGCCGTAAATAGAAGATATCAAAGGGGTAAGTAGTAGCCGTAAATAGAAGATATCAAAGTAGTAAGTAGTAGCCGTAAATAGAAGATCTCAAAGGGGTAAGTAGTAGCCATAAATAGAAGATATCAAAGGAATAAGTAGTAGCCGTAAATAGAAGATATCAAAGGAATAAGTAGTAGCTGTAAATAGAAGATATCAAAGGAATAAGTAGTAGCTGTAAATAGAAGATATCAAAGCGGTAAATAGTAGCCGTAAATAGAAGATATCAAAGGGTTATGTAGGAGCAGTAAATAGAAGATATCAAAGGGGTAAGTAGTAGCCATAAATAGAAGATATCAAAGGGGTAAATTGTAGCCGTAAATAGAAGATATCAAAGGGGTAAGTAGTAGCCGTAAATAGAAGATAGCAAAGGAGTAAGTAGTAGCCGTAAATGGAAGATATCAAAGGGGTAAGTAGTAGCCGTAAATAGAAGATATCAAAGGGGTAAGTAGTAGCCGTCAATAGAAGATATCAAAGGAATAAGTAGTAGCCGTAAATAGAAGATATCAAAGGAATAAGTAGTAGCTGTAAATAGAAGATATCAAAGGGGTAAATAGTAGCCGTAAATAGAAGATATCAAAGGGGTAAGTAGTAGCCATAAATAGAAGATATCAAAGGGGTAAGTAGTAGCCGTAAATAGAAGATATCAAAGGGGTAAGTAGTAGCCGTAAATAGAAGATATCAAAGAGGTAAGTAGTAGCCGTAAATAGAAGATATCAAAGGGGTAAGTAGTAGCCGTAAATAGAAGATATCAAAGGGGTAAGTAGTAGCGGTAAATAGAAGATATCAAAGGGGTAAATAGTAGCCGTAAATAGAAGATATCAAAGGAATAAGTAGTAGCTGTAAATAGAAGATATCAAAGGGGTAAGTAGTAGCTGTAAATAGAAGATATCAAAGGAATAAGTAGTAGCTGTAAATAGAAGATATCAAAGGGGTAAGTAGTAGCTGTAAATAGAAGATATCAAAGGGGTAAATAGTAGCCGTAAATAGAAGATATCAAAGGAATAAGTAGTAGCCGTAAATAGAAGATATCAAAGGAATAAGTAGTAGTTGTAAATAGAAGATATCAAAGGGTAAATAGTAGCTGAAAAGAGAAGATATCAAAGGGGTAAGTAGTAGCTGTAAATAGAAGATATCAAAGGAATAAGTAGTAGCCGTAAATAGAAGATATCAAAGGAATAAGTAGTAGTTGTAAATAGAAGATATCAAAGGGGTAAATAGTAGCCGAAAAGAGAAGATATCAAAGGGGTAAGTAGTAGCTGTAAATAGAAGATATCAAATGAATAAGTAGTAGCTGTAAATAGAAGATCTCAAAGGAATAAGTAGTAGCCGTAAATAGAAGATATCAAAGGAATAAGTAGTAGCTGTAAATAGAAGACATCAAAGGGGTAAATAGTAGCCGTAAATAGAAGATATCAAAGGGGTAAGTAGTAGCCGTAAATAGAAGATATCAAAGGGGTAAGTAGTAGCCGTAAATAGAAGATATCAAAGGGGCAAGTAGTAGCCGTAAATAGAAGATATCAAAGGGGTAAGTAGTAGCCGTAAATAGAAAATATCAAAGGGGTAGGTAGTAGCCGTAAATAGAAGATATCAAAGGGGTAAGTAGTAGCCGTAAATAGAAGATATCAAAGGGGTAAGTAGTAGCCGTAAATAGAAGATATCAAAGGGGTAAGTAGTAGCCGTAAATAGAAGATATTAAAGGAGTAAGTAGTAGCCGTAAATAGAAGATATCAAAGGGGTAAATAGTAGCCGTGTATAGAAGATATCAAAGGGGTAAGTAGTAGCTGTAAATAGAAGATATCAAAGGGGTAAGTAGTAGCTGTAAATAGAAGATATCAAAGGGGTAAGTAATAGCCGTAAATAGAAGATATCAAAGGGGTAAGTAGTAGCCGTAAATAGAAGATATCAAAGGGGTAAGTAGTAGCCATAAATAAAAGATATCAAAAGGGTAAGTAGTAGCCGTAAATAGAAGATATCAAAGTAGTAAGTAGTAGCCGTAAATGGAAGATATCAAAGGAGTAAGTAGTAGCCGTAAATAGAAGATATCAAAGGGGTAAGTAGTAGCCGTAAATTGAAGATATCAAAGGGGTATGTAGTAGCCGTAAATAGAAGATATCAAAGGAGTAAGTAGTAGCCTTAAATAGAAGATATCAAAGGGGTAAGTAGTAGCCGTAAATAGAAGATATCAAAGGAGTAAGTAGTAGCCGTAAATAGAAGATATCAAAGGGGTAAGTAGTAGCCGTAAATAGAAGATATCAAAGGAATAAGTAGTAGCTGTAAATAGAAGATCTCAAAGGAATAAGTAGTAGCCGTAAATAGAAGATATCAAAGGAATAAGTAGTAGCTGTAAATAGGAGACATCAAAGGGGTAAATAGTAGCCGTAAATAGAAGATATCAAAGTAGTAAGTAGTAGCCGTAAATAGAAGATCTCAAAGGGGTAAGTAGTAGCCATAAATAGAAGATATCAAAGGAATAAGTAGTAGCCGTAAATAGAAGATATCAAAGGAGTAAGTAGTAGCCTTAAATAGAAGATGTCAAAGGGGTAAGTAGTAGCCGTTAATAGAAGATATCAAAGGAGTAAGTAGTAGCCGTAAATATAAGATATCAAAGGAATAAGCAGTAGCCGTAAATAGAAGATCTCAAAGTAGTAAGCAGTAGCCGTAAATAGAAGATATCAAAGGGGTAAGTAGTAGCCGTAAATAGAAGATATCAAAGGGGTAAGTAGTAGCTGTAAATAGAAGATATCAAAGGAATAAGTAGTAGCTGTAAATAGAAGATCTCAAAGGAATAAGTAGTAGTTGTAAATAGAAGATATCAAAGGGGTAAATAGTAGCGTAAATAGAAGATATTAAAGGGGTAAGTAGTAGCCGTAAATAGAAGATATCAAAGGAATAAGTAGTAGCCGTAAATAGAAGATATCAAAGGGGTAAGTAGTAGCCGTCAATAGAAGATATCAAAGGAATAAGTAGTAGCCGTAAATAGAAGATATCAAAGGAATAAGTAGTAGCTGTAAATAGAAGATATCAAAGGGGTAAATAGTAGCCGTAAATAGAAGATATCAAAGGGGTAAGTAGTAGCCATAAATAGAAGATATCAAAGGGGTAAGTAGTAGCCGTAAATAGAAGATATCAAAGGGGTAAGTAGTAGCCGTAAATAGAAGATATCAAAGAGGTAAGTAGTAGCCGTAAATAGAAGATATCAAAGGGGTAAGTAGTAGCCGTAAATAGAAGATATCAAAGGGGTAAGTAGTAGCCGTAAATAGAAGATATCAAAGGAATAAGTAGTAGCTGTAAATAGAAGATATCAAAGGAATAAGTAGTAGCTGTAAATAGAAGATATCAAAGCGGTAAATAGTAGCCGTAAATAGAAGATATCAAAGGGTTATGTAGGAGCAGTAAATAGAAGATATCAAAGGGGTAAGTAGTAGCCATAAATAGAAGATATCAAAGGGGTAAATAGTAGCCGTAAATAGAAGATATCAAAGGGGTAAGTAGTAGCCGTAAATAGAAGATAGCAAAGGAGTAAGTAGTAGCCGTAAATGGAAGATATCAAAGGGGTAAGTAGTAGCCGTAAATAGAAGATATCAAAGGGGTAAGTAGTAGCCGTCAATAGAAGATATCAAAGGAATAAGTAGTAGCCGTAAATAGAAGATATCAAAGGAATAAGTAGTAGCTGTAAATAGAAGATATCAAAGGGGTAAATAGTAGCCGTAAATAGAAGATATCAAAGGGGTAAGTAGTAGCCATAAATAGAAGATATCAAAGGGGTAAGTAGTAGCCGTAAATAGAAGATATCAAAGGGGTAAGTAGTAGCCGTAAATAGAAGATATCAAAGAGGTAAGTAGTAGCCGTAAATAGAAGATATCAAAGGGGTAAGTAGTAGCCGTAAATAGAAGATATCAAAGGGGTAAGTAGTAGCGGTAAATAGAAGATATCAAAGGGGTAAATAGTAGCCGTAAATAGAAGATATCAAAGGAATAAGTAGTAGCTGTAAATAGAAGATATCAAAGGGGTAAGTAGTAGCTGTAAATAGAAGATATCAAAGGAATAAGTAGTAGCTGTAAATAGAAGATATCAAAGGGGTAAGTAGTAGCTGTAAATAGAAGATATCAAAGGGGTAAATAGTAGCCGTAAATAGAAGATATCAAAGGAATAAGTAGTAGCCGTAAATAGAAGATATCAAAGGAATAAGTAGTAGTTGTAAATAGAAGATATCAAAGGGTAAATAGTAGCTGAAAAGAGAAGATATCAAAGGGGTAAGTAGTAGCTGTAAATAGAAGATATCAAAGGAATAAGTAGTAGCCGTAAATAGAAGATATCAAAGGAATAAGTAGTAGTTGTAAATAGAAGATATCAAAGGGGTAAATAGTAGCCGAAAAGAGAAGATATCAAAGGGGTAAGTAGTAGCTGTAAATAGAAGATATCAAATGAATAAGTAGTAGCTGTAAATAGAAGATCTCAAAGGAATAAGTAGTAGCCGTAAATAGAAGATATCAAAGGAATAAGTAGTAGCTGTAAATAGAAGACATCAAAGGGGTAAATAGTAGCCGTAAATAGAAGATATCAAAGGGGTAAGTAGTAGCCGTAAATAGAAGATATCAAAGGGGTAAGTAGTAGCCGTAAATAGAAGATATCAAAGGGGCAAGTAGTAGCCGTAAATAGAAGATATCAAAGGGGTAAGTAGTAGCCGTAAATAGAAAATATCAAAGGGGTAGGTAGTAGCCGTAAATAGAAGATATCAAAGGGGTAAGTAGTAGCCGTAAATAGAAGATATCAAAGGGGTAAGTAGTAGCCGTAAATAGAAGATATCAAAGGGGTAAGTAGTAGCCGTAAATAGAAGATATTAAAGGAGTAAGTAGTAGCCGTAAATAGAAGATATCAAAGGGGTAAATAGTAGCCGTGTATAGAAGATATCAAAGGGGTAAGTAGTAGCTGTAAATAGAAGATATCAAAGGGGTAAGTAGTAGCTGTAAATAGAAGATATCAAAGGGGTAAGTAATAGCCGTAAATAGAAGATATCAAAGAGGTAAGTAGTAGCCGTAAATAGAAGATATCAAAGGGGTAAGTAGTAGCCATAAATAAAAGATATCAAAAGGGTAAGTAGTAGCCGTAAATAGAAGATATCAAAGTAGTAAGTAGTAGCCGTAAATGGAAGATATCAAAGGAGTAAGTAGTAGCCGTAAATAGAAGATATCAAAGGAATAAGTAGTAGTTGTAAATAGAAGATATCAAAGGGGTAAATAGTAGCCGAAAAGAGAAGATATCAAAGGGGTAAGTAGTAGCTGTAAATAGAAGATATCAAATGAATAAGTAGTAGCTGTAAATAGAAGATCTCAAAGGAATAAGTAGTAGCCGTAAATAGAAGATATCAAAGGAATAAGTAGTAGCTGTAAATAGAAGACATCAAAGGGGTAAATAGTAGCCGTAAATAGAAGATATCAAAGGGGTAAGTAGTAGCCGTAAATAGAAGATATCAAAGGGGTAAGTAGTAGCCGTAAATAGAAGATATCAAAGGGGCAAGTAGTAGCCGTAAATAGAAGATATCAAAGGGGTAAGTAGTAGCCGTAAATAGAAAATATCAAAGGGGTAGGTAGTAGCCGTAAATAGAAGATATCAAAGGGGTAAGTAGTAGCCGTAAATAGAAGATATCAAAGGGGTAAGTAGTAGCCGTAAATAGAAGATATCAAAGGGGTAAGTAGTAGCCGTAAATAGAAGATATTAAAGGAGTAAGTAGTAGCCGTAAATAGAAGATATCAAAGGGGTAAATAGTAGCCGTGTATAGAAGATATCAAAGGGGTAAGTAGTAGCTGTAAATAGAAGATATCAAAGGGGTAAGTAGTAGCTGTAAATAGAAGATATCAAAGGGGTAAGTAATAGCCGTAAATAGAAGATATCAAAGGGGTAAGTAGTAGCCGTAAATAGAAGATATCAAAGGGGTAAGTAGTAGCCGTAAATAAAAGATATCAAAAGGGTAAGTAGTAGCCGTAAATAGAAGATATCAAAGTAGTAAGTAGTAGCCGTAAATGGAAGATATCAAAGGAGTAAGTAGTAGCCGTAAATAGAAGATATCAAAGGGGTAAGTAGTAGCCGTAAATTGAAGATATCAAAGGGGTATGTAGTAGCCGTAAATAGAAGATATCAAAGGAGTAAGTAGTAGCCTTAAATAGAAGATATCAAAGGGGTAAGTAGTAGCCGTAAATAGAAGATATCAAAGGAGTAAGTAGTAGCCGTAAATAGAAGATATCAAAGGGGTAAGTAGTAGCCGTAAATAGAAGATATCAAAGGAATAAGTAGTAGCTGTAAATAGAAGATCTCAAAGGAATAAGTAGTAGCCGTAAATAGAAGATATCAAAGGAATAAGTAGTAGCTGTAAATAGGAGACATCAAAGGGGTAAATAGTAGCCGTAAATAGAAGATATCAAAGTAGTAAGTAGTAGCCGTAAATAGAAGATCTCAAAGGGGTAAGTAGTAGCCATAAATAGAAGATATCAAAGGAATAAGTAGTAGCCGTAAATAGAAGATATCAAAGGAGTAAGTAGTAGCCTTAAATAGAAGATGTCAAAGGGGTAAGTAGTAGCCGTTAATAGAAGATATCAAAGGAGTAAGTAGTAGCCGTAAATATAAGATATCAAAGGAATAAGCAGTAGCCGTAAATAGAAGATCTCAAAGTAGTAAGCAGTAGCCGTAAATAGAAGATATCAAAGGGGTAAGTAGTAGCCGTAAATAGAAGATATCAAAGGGGTAAGTAGTAGCTGTAAATAGAAGATATCAAAGGAATAAGTAGTAGCTGTAAATAGAAGATCTCAAAGGAATAAGTAGTAGTTGTAAATAGAAGATATCAAAGGGGTAAATAGTAGCGTAAATAGAAGATATTAAAGGGGTAAGTAGTAGCCGTAAATAGAAGATATCAAAGGAATAAGTAGTAGCCGTAAATAGAAGATATCAAAGGGGTAAGTAGTAGCCGTCAATAGAAGATATCAAAGGAATAAGTAGTAGCCGTAAATAGAAGATATCAAAGGAATAAGTAGTAGCTGTAAATAGAAGATATCAAAGGGGTAAATAGTAGCCGTAAATAGAAGATATCAAAGGGGTAAGTAGTAGCCATAAATAGAAGATATCAAAGGGGTAAGTAGTAGCCGTAAATAGAAGATATCAAAGGGGTAAGTAGTAGCCGTAAATAGAAGATATCAAAGAGGTAAGTAGTAGCCGTAAATAGAAGATATCAAAGGGGTAAGTAGTAGCCGTAAATAGAAGATATCAAAGGGGTAAGTAGTAGCCGTAAATAGAAGATATCAAAGGAATAAGTAGTAGCTGTAAATAGAAGATATCAAAGGAATAAGTAGTAGCTGTAAATAGAAGATATCAAAGCGGTAAATAGTAGCCGTAAATAGAAGATATCAAAGGGTTATGTAGGAGCAGTAAATAGAAGATATCAAAGGGGTAAGTAGTAGCCATAAATAGAAGATATCAAAGGGGTAAATAGTAGCCGTAAATAGAAGATATCAAAGGGGTAAGTAGTAGCCGTAAATAGAAGATAGCAAAGGAGTAAGTAGTAGCCGTAAATGGAAGATATCAAAGGGGTAAGTAGTAGCCGTAAATAGAAGATATCAAAGGGGTAAGTAGTAGCCGTCAATAGAAGATATCAAAGGAATAAGTAGTAGCCGTAAATAGAAGATATCAAAGGAATAAGTAGTAGCTGTAAATAGAAGATATCAAAGGGGTAAATAGTAGCCGTAAATAGAAGATATCAAAGGGGTAAGTAGTAGCCATAAATAGAAGATATCAAAGGGGTAAGTAGTAGCCGTAAATAGAAGATATCAAAGGGGTAAGTAGTAGCCGTAAATAGAAGATATCAAAGAGGTAAGTAGTAGCCGTAAATAGAAGATATCAAAGGGGTAAGTAGTAGCCGTAAATAGAAGATATCAAAGGGGTAAGTAGTAGCGGTAAATAGAAGATATCAAAGGGGTAAATAGTAGCCGTAAATAGAAGATATCAAAGGAATAAGTAGTAGCTGTAAATAGAAGATATCAAAGGGGTAAGTAGTAGCTGTAAATAGAAGATATCAAAGGAATAAGTAGTAGCTGTAAATAGAAGATATCAAAGGGGTAAGTAGTAGCTGTAAATAGAAGATATCAAAGGGGTAAATAGTAGCCGTAAATAGAAGATATCAAAGGAATAAGTAGTAGCCGTAAATAGAAGATATCAAAGGAATAAGTAGTAGTTGTAAATAGAAGATATCAAAGGGTAAATAGTAGCTGAAAAGAGAAGATATCAAAGGGGTAAGTAGTAGCTGTAAATAGAAGATATCAAAGGAATAAGTAGTAGCCGTAAATAGAAGATATCAAAGGAATAAGTAGTAGTTGTAAATAGAAGATATCAAAGGGGTAAATAGTAGCCGAAAAGAGAAGATATCAAAGGGGTAAGTAGTAGCTGTAAATAGAAGATATCAAATGAATAAGTAGTAGCTGTAAATAGAAGATCTCAAAGGAATAAGTAGTAGCCGTAAATAGAAGATATCAAAGGAATAAGTAGTAGCTGTAAATAGAAGACATCAAAGGGGTAAATAGTAGCCGTAAATAGAAGATATCAAAGGGGTAAGTAGTAGCCGTAAATAGAAGATATCAAAGGGGTAAGTAGTAGCCGTAAATAGAAGATATCAAAGGGGCAAGTAGTAGCCGTAAATAGAAGATATCAAAGGGGTAAGTAGTAGCCGTAAATAGAAAATATCAAAGGGGTAGGTAGTAGCCGTAAATAGAAGATATCAAAGGGGTAAGTAGTAGCCGTAAATAGAAGATATCAAAGGGGTAAGTAGTAGCCGTAAATAGAAGATATCAAAGGGGTAAGTAGTAGCCGTAAATAGAAGATATTAAAGGAGTAAGTAGTAGCCGTAAATAGAAGATATCAAAGGGGTAAATAGTAGCCGTGTATAGAAGATATCAAAGGGGTAAGTAGTAGCTGTAAATAGAAGATATCAAAGGGGTAAGTAGTAGCTGTAAATAGAAGATATCAAAGGGGTAAGTAATAGCCGTAAATAGAAGATATCAAAGAGGTAAGTAGTAGCCGTAAATAGAAGATATCAAAGGGGTAAGTAGTAGCCATAAATAAAAGATATCAAAAGGGTAAGTAGTAGCCGTAAATAGAAGATATCAAAGTAGTAAGTAGTAGCCGTAAATGGAAGATATCAAAGGAGTAAGTAGTAGCCGTAAATAGAAGATATCAAAGGGGTAAGTAGTAGCCGTAAATTGAAGATATCAAAGGGGTATGTAGTAGCCGTAAATAGAAGATATCAAAGGAGTAAGTAGTAGCCTTAAATAGAAGATATCAAAGGGGTAAGTAGTAGCCGTAAATAGAAGATATCAAAGGAGTAAGTAGTAGCCGTAAATAGAAGATATCAAAGGGGTAAGTAGTAGCCGTAAATAGAAGATATCAAAGGAATAAGTAGTAGCTGTAAATAGAAGATCTCAAAGGAATAAGTAGTAGCCGTAAATAGAAGATATCAAAGGAATAAGTAGTAGCTGTAAATAGGAGACATCAAAGGGGTAAATAGTAGCCGTAAATAGAAGATATCAAAGTAGTAAGTAGTAGCCGTAAATAGAAGATCTCAAAGGGGTAAGTAGTAGCCATAAATAGAAGATATCAAAGGAATAAGTAGTAGCCGTAAATAGAAGATATCAAAGGAGTAAGTAGTAGCCTTAAATAGAAGATGTCAAAGGGGTAAGTAGTAGCCGTAAATAGAAGATATCAAAGGAGTAAGTAGTAGCCGTAAATATAAGATATCAAAGGAATAAGCAGTAGCCGTAAATAGAAGATCTCAAAGTAGTAAGCAGTAGCCGTAAATAGAAGATATCAAAGGGGTAAGTAGTAGCCGTAAATAGAAGATATCAAAGGGGTAAGTAGTAGCTGTAAATAGAAGATATCAAAGGAATAAGTAGTAGCTGTAAATAGAAGATCTCAAAGGAATAAGTAGTAGTTGTAAATAGAAGATATCAAAGGGGTAAATAGTAGCGTAAATAGAAGATATTAAAGGGGTAAGTAGTAGCCGTAAATAGAAGATATCAAAGGAATAAGTAGTAGCCGTAAATAGAAGATATCAAAGGGGTAAGTAGTAGCCGTCAATAGAAGATATCAAAGGAATAAGTAGTAGCCGTAAATAGAAGATATCAAAGGAATAAGTAGTAGCTGTAAATAGAAGATATCAAAGGGGTAAATAGTAGCCGTAAATAGAAGATATCAAAGGGGTAAGTAGTAGCCATAAATAGAAGATATCAAAGGGGTAAGTAGTAGCCGTAAATAGAAGATATCAAAGGGGTAAGTAGTAGCCGTAAATAGAAGATATCAAAGAGGTAAGTAGTAGCCGTCAATAGAAGATATCAAAGGGGTAAGTAGTAGCCGTAAATAGAAGATATCAAAGGGGTAAGTAGTAGCGGTAAATAGAAGATATCAAAGGGGTAAATAGTAGCCGTAAATAGAAGATATCAAAGGAATAAGTAGTAGCTGTAAATAGAAGATATCAAAGGGGTAAGTAGTAGCTGTAAATAGAAGATATCAAAGGAATAAGTAGTAGCTGTAAATAGAAGATATCAAAGGGGTAAGTAGTAGCTGTAAATAGAAGATATCAAAGGGGTAAATAGTAGCCGTAAATAGAAGATATCAAAGGAATAAGTAGTAGTTGTAAATAGAAGATATCAAAGGGTAAATAGTAGCCGAAAAGAGAAGATATCAAAGGGGTAAGTAGTAGCTGTAAATAGAAGATATCAAAGGAATAAGTAGTAGCCGTAAATAGAAGATATCAAAGGAATAAGTAGTAGTTGTAAATAGAAGATATCAAAGGGGTAAATAGTAGCCGAAAAGAGAAGATATCAAAGGGGTAAGTAGTAGCTGTAAATAGAAGATATCAAATGAATAAGTAGTAGCTGTAAATAGAAGATCTCAAAGGAATAAGTAGTAGCCGTAAATAGAAGATATCAAAGGAATAAGTAGTAGCTGTAAATAGAAGACATCAAAGGGGTAAATAGTAGCCGTAAATAGAAGATATCAAAGGGGTAAGTAGTAGCCGTAAATAGAAGATATCAAAGGGGTAAGTAGTAGCCGTAAATAGAAGATATCAAAGGGGCAAGTAGTAGCCGTAAATAGAAGATATCAAAGGGGTAAGTAGTAGCCGTAAGTAGAAAATATCAAAGGGGTAAGTAGTAGCCGTAAATAGAAGATATCAAAGGGGTAAGTAGTAGCCGTAAATAGAAGATATCAAAGGGGTAAGTAGTAGCCGTAAATAGAAGATATCAAAGGGGTAAGTAGTAGCCGTAAATAGAAGATATTAAAGGAGTAAGTAGTAGCCGTAAATAGAAGATATCAAAGTGGTAAATAGTAGCCGTGTATAGAAGATATCAAAGGGGTAAGTAGTAGCTGTAAATAGAAGATATCAAAGGGGTAAGTAGTAGCTGTAAATAGAAGATATCAAAGGGGTAAGTAATAGCCGTAAATAGAAGATATCAAAGGGGTAAGTAGTAGCCGTAAATAGAAGATATCAAAGGGGTAAGTAGTAGCCATAAATAAAAGATATCAAAAGGGTAAGTAGTAGCCGTAAATAGAAGATATCAAAGTAGTAAGTAGTAGCCGTAAATGGAAGATATCAAAGGAGTAAGTAGTAGCCGTAAATAGAAGATATCAAAGGGGTAAGTAGTAGCCGTAAATTGAAGATATCAAAGGGGTATGTAGTAGCCATAAATAGAAGATATCAAAGGAGTAAGTAGTAGCCTTAAATAGAAGATATCAAAGGGGTAAGTAGTAGCCGTAAATAGAAGATATCAAAGGAGTAAGTAGTAGCCGTAAATAGAAGATATCAAAGGGGTAAGTAGTAGCCGTAAATAGAAGATATCAAAGGAATAAGTAGTAGCTGTAAATAGAAGATCTCAAAGGAATAAGTAGTAGCCGTAAATAGAAGATATGAAAGGAATAAGTAGTAGCTGTAAATAGGAGACATCAAAGGGGTAAATAGTAGCCGTAAATAGAAGATATCAAAGTAGTAAGTAGTAGCCGTAAATAGAAGATCTCAAAGGGGTAAGTAGTAGCCGTAAATAGAAGATATCAAAGGAATAAGTAGTAGCCGTAAATAGAAGATATCAAAGGAGTAAGTAGTAGCCTTAAATAGAAGATGTCAAAGGGGTAAGTAGTAGCCGTAAATAGAAGATATCAAAGGAGTAAGTAGTAGCCGTAAATATAAGATATCAAAGGAATAAGCAATAGCCGTAAATAGAAGATCTCAAAGTAGTAAGCAGTAGCCGTAAATAGAAGATATCAAAGGGGTAAGTAGTAGCCGTAAATAGAAGATATCAAAGGGGTAAGTAGTAGCTGTAAATAGAAGATATCAAAGGAATAAGTAGTAGCTGTAAATAGAAGATCTCAAAGGAATAAGTAGTAGTTGTAAATAGAAGATATCAAAGGGGTAAATAGTAGCGTAAATAGAAGATATTAAAGGGGTAAGTAGTAGCCGTAAATAGAAGATATCAAAGGAATAAGTAGTAGCCGTAAATAGAAGATATCAAAAGGGTAAGTAGTGGCCGTAAATAGAAGATATTAAAGGGGTAAGTAGTAGCCGTAAATAGAAGATATCAAAGGAATAAGTAGTAGTTGTAAATAGAAGATATCAAAGGGTAAATAGTAGCCGAAAAGAGAAGATATCAAAGGAATAAGTAGTAGCCGTAAATAGAAGATATCAAAGGAATAAGTAGTAGTTGTAAATAGAAGATATCAAAGGGGTAAATAGTAGCCGTAAATAGAAGATATCAAAGGAATAAGTAGTAGCCGTAAATAGAAGATATCAAAGGGGTAAGTAGTAGCTGTAAATAGAAGATATCAAAGGGGTAAGTAGTAGCTGTAAATAGAAGATATCAAAGGAATAAGTAGTAGCTGTAAATAGAAGATATCAAAGGGGTAAGTAGTAGCTGTAAATAGAAGATATCAAAGGAATAAGTAGTAGCTGTAAATAGAAGATATCAAAGGGGTAAGTAGTAGCTGTAAATAGAAGATATCAAAGGGGTAAGTAGTAGCCGTAAATAGAAGATATCAAAGGAATAAGTAGTAGCCGTAAATAGAAGATATCAAAGGAATAAGTAGTAGTTGTAAATAGAAGATATCAAAGGGTAAATAGTAGCCGAAAAGAGAAGATATCAAAGGGGTAAGTAGTAGCTGTAAATAGAAGATATCAAAGGAATAAGTAGTAGCTGTAAATAGAAGATCTCAAAGGAATAAGTAGTAGCCGTAAATAGAAGATATCAAAGGAATAAGTAGTAGCTGTAAATAGAAGACATCAAAGGGGTAAATAGTAGCCGTAAATAGAAGATATCAAAGGGGTAAGTAGTAGCCGTAAATAGAAGATATCAAAGGGGTAAGTAGTAGCCGTAAATAGAAGATATCAAAGGGGTAAGTAGTAGCCGTAAATAGAAGATATCAAAGGGGTAAATAGTAGCCGTAAATAGAAGATATCAAAGGGGTAAGTAGTAGCCGTAAATAGAAGATATCAAAGGGGTAAGTAGTAGCCGTAAATAGAAGATATCAAAGGGGTAAGTAGTAGCCGTAAATAGAAGATATCAAAGGAATAAGTAGTAGCTGTAAATAGAAGATATCAAAGGGGTAAGTAGTAGCTGTAAATAGAAGATATCAAAGGAATAAGTAGTAGCTGTAAATAGAAGATATCAAAGGGGTAAGTAGTAGCTGTAAATAGAAGATATCAAAGGGGTAAGTAGTAGCCGTAAATAGAAGATATCAAAGGAATAAGTAGTAGCCGTAAATAGAAGATATCAAAGGAATAAGTAGTAGCTGTAAATAGAAGACATCAAAGGGGTAAGTAGTAGCCGTAAATAGAAAATATCAAAGGGGTAAATAGTAGCCGTAAATAGAAGATATCAAAGGGGTAAGTAGTAGCCGTAAATAGAAGATATCAAAGGGATAAGTAGTAGCCGTAAATAGAAGATATCAAAGTAGTAAGTAGTAGCCGTAAATAGAAGATCTCAAAGGGGTAAGTAGTAGCCATAAATAGAAGATATCAAAGGAATAAGTAGTAACCGTAAATAGAAGATATCAAAGGAATAAGTAGTAGCTGTAAATAGAAGATATCAAAGGAATAAGTAGTAGCTGTAAATAGAAGATATCAAAGGGGTAAATAGTAGCCGTAAATAGAAGATATCAAAGGGTTATGTAGGAGCCGTAAATAGAAGATATCAAAGGGGTAAGTAGTAGCCATAAATAGAAGATATCAAAGGGGTAAATAGTAGCCGTAAATAGAAGATATCAAATGGGTAAGTAGTAGCCGTAAATAGAAGATAGCAAAGGAGTAAGTAGTAGCCGTAAATGGAAGATATCAAAGGGGTAAGTAGTAGCCGTAAATAGAAGATATCAAAGGGGTAAGTAGTAGCCATCAATAGAAGATATCAAAGGAATAAGTAGTAGCCGTAAATAGAAGATATCAAAGGAATAAGTAGTAGCTGTAAATAGAAGATATCAAAGGGGTAAATAGTAGCCGTAAATAGAAGATATCAAAGGGGTAAGTAGTAGCCATAAATAGAAGATATCAAAGGGGTAAGTAGTAGCCGTAAATAGAAGATATCAAAGGGGTAAGTAGTAGCCGTAAATAGAAGATATCAAAGGAGTAAGTAGTAGCCGTAAATAGAAGATATCAAAGGGGTAAATAGTAGCCGTAAATAGAAGATATCAAAGGGGTAAGTAGTAGCGGTAAATAGAAGATATCAAAGGGGTAAATAGTAGCCGTAAATAGAAGATATCAAAGGAATAAGTAGTAGCTGTAAATAGAAGATATCAAAGGGGTAAGTAGTAGCTGTAAATAGAAGATATCAAAGGAATAAGTAGTAGCTGTAAATAGAAGATATCAAAGGGGTAAGTAGTAGCTGTAAATAGAAGATATCAAAGGGGTAAATAGTAGCCGTAAATAGAAGATATCAAAGGAATAAGTAGTAGCCGTAAATAGAAGATATCAAAGGAATAAGTAGTAGTTGTAAATAGAAGATATCAAAGGGTAAATAGTAGCCGAAAAGAGAAGATATCAAAGGGGTAAGTAGTAGCTGTAAATAGAAGATATCAAAGGAATAAGTAGTAGCCGTAAATAGAAGATATCAAAGGAATAAGTAGTAGTTGTAAATAGAAGATATCAAAGGGTAAATAGTAGTCGAAAAGAGAAGATATCAAAGGGGTAAGTAGTAGCTGTAAATAGAAGATATCAAATGAATAAGTAGTAGCTGTAAATAGAAGATCTCAAAGGAATAAGTAGTAGCCGTAAATAGAAGATATCAAAGGAATAAGTAGTAGCTGTAAATAGAAGACATCAAAGGGGTAAATAGTAGCCGTAAATAGAAGATATCAAAGGGGTAAGTAGTAGCCGTAAATAGAAGATATCAAAGGGGTAAGTAGTAGCCGTAAATAGAAGATATCAAAGGGGCAAGTAGTAACCGTAAATAGAAGATATCAAAGGGGTAAGTAGTAGCCGTAAATAGAAAATATCAAAGGGGTAAGTAGTAGCCGTAAATAGAAGATATCAAAGGGGTAAGTAGTAGCCGTAAATAGAAGATATCAAAGGGGTAAGTAGTAGCCGTAAATAGAAGATATCAAAGGGGTAAGTAGTAGCCGTAAATAGAAGATGCTAAAGGAGTAAGTAGTAGCCGTAAATAGAAGATATCAAAGGGGTAAATAGTAGCCGTATATAGAAGATATCAAAGGGGTAAGTAGTAGCTGTAAATAGAAGATATCAAAGGGGTAAGTAATAGCCGTAAATAGAAGATATCAAAGGGGTAAGTAGTAGCCGTAAATAGAAGATATCAAAGGGGTAAGTAGTAGCCATAAATAAAAGATATCAAAAGGGTAAGTAGTAGCCGTAAATAGAAGATATCAAAGTAGTAAGTAGTAGCCGTAAATGGAAGATATCAAAGGAGTAAGTAGTAGCCGTAAATAGAAGATATCAAAGGGGTAAGTAGTAGCCGTAAATTGAAGATATCAAAGGGGTATGTAGTAGCCGTAAATAGAAGATATCAAAGGAGTAAGTAGTAGCCTTAAATAGAAGATATCAAAGGGGTAAGTAGTAGCCGTAAATAGAAGATATCAAAGGAGAAAGTAGTAGCCGTAAATAGAAGATATCAAAGGGGTAAGTAGTAGCCGTAAATAGAAGATATCAAAGGAATAAGTAGTAGCTGTAAATAGAAGATCTCAAAGGAATAAGTAGTAGCCGTAAATAGAAGATATCAAAGGAATAAGTAGTAGCTGTAAATAGGAGACATCAAAGGGGTAAATAGTAGCCGTAAATAGAAGATATCAAAGTAGTAAGTAGTAGCCGTAAATAGAAGATCTCAAAGGGGTAAGTAGTAGCCATAAATAGAAGATATCAAAGGAATAAGTAGTAGCCGTAAATAGAAGATATCAAAGGAGTAAGTAGTAGCCTTAAATAGAAGATGTCAAAGGGGTAAGTAGTAGCCGTAAATAGAAGATATCAAAGGAGTAAGTAGTAGCCGTAAATAGAAGATATCAAAGGGGTAAGTAGTAGCCGTAAATAGAAGATATCAAAGGAATAAGTAGTAGCTGTAAATAGAAGATCTCAAAGGAATAAGTAGTAGCCGTAAATAGAAGATATCAAAGGAATAAGTAGTAGCTGTAAATAGGAGACATCAAAGGGGTAAACAGTAGCCGTAAATAGAAGATATCAAAGTAGTAAGTAGTAGCCGTAAATAGAAGATCTCAAAGGGGTAAGTAGTAGCCATAAATAGAAGATATCAAAGGAATAAGTAGTAGCCGTAAATAGAAGATATCAAAGGAATAAGTAGTAGCTGTAAATAGAAGATATCAAAGGAATAAGTAGTAGCTGTAAATAGAAGATATCAAAGGGGTAAGTAGTAGCCATAAATAGAAGATATCAAAGGGGTAAATAGTAGCCGTAAATAGAAGATATCAAAGGGGTAAGTAGTAGCCGTAAATAGAAGATAGCAAAGGAGTAAGTAGTAGCCGTAAATGGAAGATATCAAAGGGGTAAGTAGTAGCCGTAAATAGAAGATATCAAAGGGGTAAGTAGTAGCCGTCAATAGAAGATATCAAAGGAATAAGTAGTAGCCGTAAATAGAAGATATCAAAGGAATAAGTAGTAGCCGTAAATAGAAGATATCAAAGGAATAAGTAGTAGCTGTAAATAGAAGATATCAAAGGGGTAAATAGTAGCCGTAAATAGAAGATATCAAAGGGGTAAGTAGTAGCCATAAATAGAAGATATCAAAGGGGTAAGTAGTAGCCGTAAATAGAAGATATCAAAGGGGTAAGTAGGTGCCGTAAATAGAAGATATCAAAGGGGTAAGTAGTAGCCGTAAATAGAAGATATCAAAGGGGTAAGTAGTAGCCGTAAATAGAAGATATCAAAGGGGTAAGTAGTAGCCGTAAATAGAAGATATCAAAGGGGTAAATAGTAGCCGTAAATAGAATATATCAAAGGGGTAAGTAGTAGCCGTAAATAGAAGATATCAAAGGGGTAAGTAGTAGCCGTAAATAGAAGATATCAAAGGGGTAAGTAGTAGCCATAAATAGAAGATATCAAAGGGGTATGTAGTAGCCGTAAATAGAAGATATCGAAGGGTTATGTAGGAGCTGTAAATAGAAGATATCAAAGGGGTATGTAGGAGCTGTAAATAGAAGATATCAAAGGGGTAAGTAGTAGCTGTAAATAGAAGATATCAAAGGGGTAAGTAGGAGCTGTAAATAGAAGATATCAAAGGTGTAAGTAGTAGCCGTAAATAGAAGATATCAAAGGGGTAAGTAGTAGCCGTAAATAGAAGATATCAAAGGGGTAAGTAGTAGCCGTAAATAGAAGATATCAAAGGGGTAAGTAGTAGCCGTAAATAGAAGATATCAAAGGGGTAAGTAGTAGCCATAAATAGAAGATATCAAAGGGGTAAGTAGTAGCCGTAAATAGAAGATATCAAAGGGGTAAGTAGTAGCCATAAATAGAAGATATCAAAGGGGTAAGTAGTAGCCGTAAATAGAAGATATCAAAGGGGTAAGTAGGTGCCGTAAATAGAAGATATCAAAGGGGTAAGTAGTAGCCGTAAATAGAAGATATCAAAGGGGTAAGTAGTAGCCGTAAATAGAAGATATCAAAGGGGTAAGTAGTAGCCGTAAATAGAAGATATCAAAGGGGTAAATAGTAGCCGTAAATAGAATATATCAAAGGGGTAAGTAATAGCCGTAAATAGAAGATATCAAAGGGGTAAGTAGGTGCCGTAAATAGAAGATATCAAAGGGGTAAATAGTAGCCGTAAATAGAAGATATCAAAGTAGTAAGTAGTAGCCGTAAATAGAAGATCTCAAAGGGGTAAGTAGTAGCCATAAATAGAAGATATCAAAGGAATAAGTAGTAGCCGTAAATAGAAGATATCAAAGGAGTAAGTAGTAGCCTTAAATAAAAGATGTCAAAGGGGTAAGTAGTAGCCGTAAATAGAAGATATCAAAGGAGTAAGTAGTAGCCGTAAATAGAAGATATCAAAGGGGTAAGTAGTAGCCGTAAATAGAAGATATCAAAGGAATAAGTAGTAGCTGTAAAAAGAAGATCTCAAAGGAATAAGTAGTAGCCGTAAATAGAAGATATCAAAGGAATAAGTAGTAGCTGTAAATAGGAGACATCAAAGGGGTAAACAGTAGCCGTAAATAGAAGATATCAAAGTAGTAAGTAGTAGCCGTAAATAGAAGATCTCAAAGGGGTAAGTAGTAGCCATAAATAGAAGATATCAAAGGAATAAGTAGTAGCCGTAAATAGAAGATATCAAAGAAATAAGTAGTAGCTGTAAATAGAAGATATCAAAGGAATAAGTAGTAGCTGTAAATAGAAGATATCAAAGGGGTAAGTAGTAGCCATAAATAGAAGATATCAAAGGGGTAAATAGTAGCCGTAAATAGAAGATATCAAAGGGGTAAGTAGTAGCCGTAAATAGAAGATAGCAAAGGAGTAAGTAGTAGCCGTAAATGGAAGATATCAAAGGGGTAAGTAGTAGCCGTAAATAGAAGATATCAAAGGGGTAAGTAGTAGCCGTCAATAGAAGATATCAAAGGAATAAGTAGTAGCCGTAAATAGAAGATATCAAAGGAATAAGTAGTAGCCGTAAATAGAAGATATCAAAGGAATAAGTAGTAGCTGTAAATAGAAGATATCAAAGGGGTAAATAGTAGCCGTAAATAGAAGATATCAAAGGGGTAAGTAGTAGCCATAAATAGAAGATATCAAAGGGGTAAGTAGTAGCCGTAAATAGAAGATATCAAAGGGGTAAGTAGGTGCCGTAAATAGAAGATATCAAAGGGGTAAGTAGTAGCCGTAAATAGAAGATATCAAAGGGGTAAGTAGTAGCCGTAAATAGAAGATATCAAAGGGGTAAGTAGTAGCCGTAAATAGAAGATATCAAAGGGGTAAATAGTAGCCGTAAATAGAATATATCAAAGGGGTAAGTAGTAGCCGTAAATAGAAGATATCAAAGGGGTAAGTAGTAGCCGTAAATAGAAGATATCAAAGGGGTAAGTAGTAGCCATAAATAGAAGATATCAAAGGGGTATGTAGTAGCCGTAAATAGAAGATATCGAAGGGTTATGTAGGAGCTGTAAATAGAAGATATCAAAGGGGTATGTAGGAGCTGTAAATAGAAGATATCAAAGGGGTAAGTAGTAGCTGTAAATAGAAGATATCAAAGGGGTAAGTAGGAGCTGTAAATAGAAGATATCAAAGGTGTAAGTAGTAGCCGTAAATAGAAGATATCAAAGGGGTAAGTAGTAGCCGTAAATAGAAGATATCAAAGGGGTAAGTAGTAGCCGTAAATAGAAGATATCAAAGGGGTAAGTAGTAGCCGTAAATAGAAGATATCAAAGGGGTAAGTAGTAGCCATAAATAGAAGATATCAAAGGGGTAAGTAGTAGCCGTAAATAGAAGATATCAAAGGGGTAAGTAGTAGCCATAAATAGAAGATATCAAAGGGGTAAGTAGTAGCCGTAAATAGAAGATATCAAAGGGGTAAGTAGGTGCCGTAAATAGAAGATATCAAAGGGGTAAGTAGTAGCCGTAAATAGAAGATATCAAAGGGGTAAGTAGTAGCCGTAAATAGAAGATATCAAAGGGGTAAGTAGTAGCCGTAAATAGAAGATATCAAAGGGGTAAATAGTAGCCGTAAATAGAATATATCAAAGGGGTAAGTAATAGCCGTAAATAGAAGATATCAAAGGGGTAAGTAGTAGCCGTAAATAGAAGATATCAAAGGGGTAAGTAGTAGCCATAAATAGATGATATCAAAGGGGTATGTAGTAGCCGTAAATAGAAGATATCGAAGGGTTATGTAGGAGCTGTAAATAGAAGATATCAAAGGGGTATGTAGGAGCTGTAAATAGAAGATATCAAAGGGGTAAGTAGTAGCTGTAAATAGAAGATATCAAAGGGGTAAGTAGGAGCTGTAAATAGAAGATATCAAAGGGGTAAGTAGTAGCCGTAAATAGAAGATATCAAAGGGGTAAGTAGTAGCCGTAAATAGAAGATATCAAAGGGGTAAGTAGTAGCCGTAAATAGAAGATATCAAAGGGGTAAGTAGTAGCCGTAAATAGAAGATATCAAAGGGGTAAGTAGTAGCCATAAATAGAAGATATCAAAGGGGTAAGTAGTAGCCGTAAATAGAAGATATCAAAGGGGTAAGTAGTAGCCGTAAATAGAAGATATCAAAGGGGTAAGTAGTAGCCGTAAATAGAAGATATCAAAGGGGTAAGTAGTAGCCGTAAATAGAAGATATCAAAGGGGTAAGTAGTAGCGTAAATAGAAGATATCAAAGGGGTATGTAGTAGCGTAAATAGAAGATATCAAAGGGTTATGTAGGAGCCGTAAATAGAAGATATCAAATGGGTATGTAGTAGCCGTAAATAGAAGAAGGACATACAATATAATGGTCAAAATAAATAGGAGAAAAGGATAAACGATCTACGAAACATTACACAGAAAACAAAATATCGATCAATACGAACTACACTAAAAACTGAGTGTGAACTCAGGTGCTCTGGAAGGGTAGGCAGTTCCTGCCTCTCATGTTACAAACTCGTTGATAAGTCATGAATGATGAAATGACCGATTGTAGTTAAAGGGATATTGTCTACTAAAATCGTAATTTTTTCATACCAAAAATTATTGTCGTTTTCCGTACTGACCTTCATAAAATGAAGATTAACACCGAGTTATGCTGCAAAAGATACGATTTTTTGACAAAAAAGACCCAAAACTATTGTTATCAGAATTATTGTCCTGGATAACAATATTCAAATCTATTCATATGGCCTTCTATGTGAAACCTGTCTTGAGCATGCGCACTGTTTACAAACAATAAACAATATGTGGTTCTTGGGCAAAAGAGAAAGTGTCAACGCGTGGAAGAAAGCGGACTTTGACGGATTCAGAGAGAAAGATGAATAGAAGTGAAGTATCTTCCAAAAGGAACAAATGCAGGATATATGTAGGGGATCAGTTGGACCGTTAGAACGAACTCAAGGAAGTGCTACACGTCCAAACTCGCGCTGAATTTGCAAATAGTTTGCTTGATAGGTAAGCCGAACATGTTTTTTCCTTCTTTTCTCAATCGTTTTTCATATTTTATGAATTTATGATGATGCCTATGATCATTTTCGGTAGATAATATTCAATATATGTAATCTTGCACCTGTCAACAGCAAATTATTGTCAATGAATAGCATAAAACGGCCGTATTTGCGAGGTAAACAAACACGAATTTTAACATCCATGCTGCAGCATCCGGGCTACTGGCATACAAATAGATAAAAATAGATTTGGCCTCGCTCAGGTCAGTGAATAATTAATTAGCTTCCAGTAACGATGGTCAGCTTTTTTATATCGAAAAAAAAACTTTTCGTAGCGTATTCGCCAATAATGCGGTGTTTAATCTTCATTTTATGAAGGTCAGTACGAAAACGACAATAATTTTGTGTATGCAAAAATTACGATTGTGGTAGACAATATCCCTTTAAGACCAACGGAAAATATTCGTGGTTATTTGTGACACAGATACTCTTTAATGATTAACCAAGTCATGGTAGCGACCGTAAAACTTTTGAGATGATGACCTCAACTGAACCACTAGGAACCCGTGGTTCAATAGCCCCCTTGTTATCAGCAACTCTCCGTGAAGGAAATCATGATCGGAACCGCAAGCAGCTCTGTAATATCGGTTATTCTCCATGTGCAGATGCTGCTGGAATGGTGCTACAAATAAATGGGAAGTTCACAATGGGAAAATTTAGATCATCTCTGATGTTTCGTTCTTAAACAGTCCTCACTATCAATTTCGAAGTATAAATAATGGAATGAAACATACCTAGCTGGATCTGTAGTATCCTTTATGTGAAGCTCAACAATGTAAAATATGAAATCAACTTTCTGTTCAAAGCATTTTATGTCTTACTTAATCAAATTAAGGCTTTCGTTCATGAGCGGCTGAATAATATGCAATTTGAATATTGACATAAAGCAAAAAAAAAATATAAAGATTAAATAGAGAGATTCATGGGTGAAGATTTATGTATTTTAGCGTAAATGTTTATATTTATTTTTTTAATTCAAAAATGAAATAAAATTTCTGTTCAAAGCATTTTTATTTTTCAGTCAATCAACGCAGTTCTTCAGTTTAAGAACAGATTAACGATAGGGAATTTGAATATTAATTTTGAAATTTAGAAATTTTCTTAAGGCCTGATAGCTTGACTCGTGGGAAAAAGATAAATCGCAAAGCTTAATAAAATCGTATGAATTTCATATTCAATTACTGTACTGTTTCATCTGATGGTCGGTGGTCGGTGGTTTTCCCTGGGTACTCCGGTTTCCTCCACCAATAAATCTGATGGCCACGATATAGCTGAAAAATTGTTGTTCAAACCAAACCAAACCAAATGCAATATAGGAAATATGGTAGTACTTCGTAATCGGGAACCAGTTGTACCTTTGTGTACCCTGCATCAAGGCTAAACTTGAACACTGATAGATGACCTCCGATTGGATAATACATGCAATGCACAAGCTGTATGTTTTTCTTCAAATTGAGCACTGATTAAGGTATATATTTTGTCTAGACTGCCAAACAATGAAATAGGGATTTAAAGAAGAAAAAACTTGTTTGTTTTCACTAACTGCATTTCGGAAGCCGAAGTTAACACAGGGATCATGCGCACTAGTCAAATAAGTGAAATAGAAAAATGGATAGTATTGTTTTTCTTCTGAAAAAGTGAAAGGAAGTACTTCAGCAACATATGCCACTGGATTTCGTCTATAATTATGAAAAATCCCTAAAATGTTATTATTGTCAGCTATGAAAATCAATACTTGTATATCGTTCTACTTATTTATCCCACCATTTCAAAACTTGCAATTTACAGACCAGGTGTGAGTTTAATTGGTTTCTCCTAATAGTACAGGGGCCGTTGTGGTCGTGATCGTATGGTAGTTGGATTCAAAAATACCTGTGCAATCAGTGCCTTTCACCACTGAAATTGTGAGCTCGAACAACGTGTACTCTATACAACATCATGTGATAGAGTTCGTCAGTGATTGCGACAGGTCGGTGGTTTTCTCCGGGTACTCCGGTTTCCTCCACCAATAAAACTGACCGTCACGATATGACCGAAATATTGTTGAAAGTGGCGTTAAACACCATAAGCCAAACCAAACTCACCATTTAAAAGTTTACAATTTATAGACCAGGTGTGAGTTTAATTGGTTTCTCCTAATAGTGGATCAACTGGTCAATAAAAACCAAGACATATACTTTCTTGTATTATAAATTTATATAGCGATAAACTAACAAAAATGTCTTTTTGTAGAGGGACAGGGTTCTTCACGAGAAAACATGACTATTATATCAGCATATTATTACAACAATTTTGAAACCATTTTCTGTTGAATTATAATTTGAATTAATGAAAAAAAAAAATCTTTTTGAGAAAATGTCAGCATATTTATTTTTATTACAACAATTTTAAAACCATTTTCTTCAGGATTATAATGTGAACTAATGAGATAATAAAGATAGCTTTTTCTCTATTGACAAAGTGAATTTTAAAATTAATTAGTAAATGACGGAGACATTTTAGTAAAATGTGCTTTCTTTATGATGTCATTAAATATAATGTTGACACTACATCTCTGTAATAAACATGTTTACACACGCAGGTGGTGCCTTTTAATAGAGGTTTTCTCTACGACCTTTAACAGAGTAAATTGTAGTACATATTCATTATCTTAATGTGAATTAAAACTGGAGCTCGAGAACATAGCTAGAACAAACATGGTGTCTTGTTTTTAGTTTAGCTTAAACATATTTTATTTGCCATTTAAATAGACAAAATGGATAAGACACAAGTGAAACAAACTTATGAAGTTTTCTCCAAATTACAATTCGGTACATTAAAGAAGTACATAAAAGGCATACAATGACTATATATAGCACTAATTAAGAAATAACAGTACTGTATTGAAGAGTTGGAGGTGTCAAATCCACAATTGACATCGACAACTCTTCAAATACAGTACTGTTATTCCTATTCTTATGAAATTCTCCCAACGTGTACACACTAGTTTGAAAACATACAAATAAATGACGAAATATATGCACTTTTTAAATTCTTTCCGCTGAAAAAAATAGTAATGTAGTTGTTTAAGGATCTGCCATCTTGAAAACGTGAAATCCTACATGTCATATGTACAACAATGCACACAAATAATTAAAATGCCTACCTTGAAAACTTATTTTAGTTAAATTCTATCTAAATTGAAGCATACACGAAGCCAAATAACGTCTGATCTTTAAATTTTAAACTGGAAGTCTTCATATGACGGCACGTTGTTTATGTGCCAAAGTCGTTCAACAATATTTCCTGGAATTTTATGTTCAGTATTGCATTAGAATGGACAGTAAACTCGATTTGCGACCATCAAATCTCCAATTGATGTCTTGAAATTTTCAAATACAATACAGTTATCTCCTAAATAGGTCGTCAGCGTCAAATTCATAGTCGGAAATATCTGGGTCAGCCATATTATTTACAAACAAGTGCATTCGGCGTAGGAATATAGCATTCCTTCAGGCCTGTCAACTGCAGATTTGACGGCTCTCGATAGCCAATGAAAATACGCGTTACATTATAATTGCATTAGAATAACGAATCGATGATGAATATTCATAAACAGAAGGAAAACTAAAATTAAGAAGGTTTCATATGATGCGCATGTTCACCCAATTCAATTCCAGTTATACGATAAGGAATCTTTTTGAACATTTAGTATAATCAAAAACATATTTAAATCTAATACAATTGTCTTCTAAGTTAAATTGACATTGTCACATGTAAGAACTTTGGTATCTAGAGTATATCAGGTTGTCTTGTTGGGGATATTGGGAATTCAATTTTCATCATCAGGTGGAATGTGTACTATTTTTTTAATAAATTAATAAATACCACGGATATGTTCCACTTGTCGTAAGCATTTCCCGGTCCTTTCCCCATTCGCAACTTATTACCGGGTTTGTAACTAGATTAACACGACGGATGCTACTAGTGGAGCAGAAACTGCTTACCCTTCCGGAGCACCTGAGTTCACCCCGAGGTTTTTAGTGGGGCTCGTGTTACTCGATCTTTAGTTTTATATGTATGTTTTGTAGATCATTGTTTGTCCTTTTGTACTTTTTCTTTTGCCCATTGTGTTGTCTGTTCTTCTCCGATATACGGATTCTGATTGCCCCTTTGATATCTTCAAACTCTTCTTGAGACGAATTAATTTTAATCTGACAATAATAATATTTCGGCAAATAAAACATATTCGTTCGGAACAAATTGCAACACAATGAGGAAATGATACGGATTTTCCGTTGCGGGCTGTCGTGGTCGTGATCGTATGGTAGTTGGATTTACAACTACTAGAGCAATCAGTGCCTATCACTACTAAAGTTGTGAGTTCGAATCCCGTTTATGGCGAGGTGTATCCGATACAACATTATGTGGCAAAGTGTGTCAGTGGTTTTATGCGGGTACTTCGGTTTCCTTCACCAACAAAACTGACCGATGTAGCTGAAATATTGTTGAAAGTGGCGTTAAGCACGAATAAACCAAAACCGATAGGGTGCTTATTTCCTGTTCTGTATACATAGCACTTTATAAGGTACTAATAAAAGAAAATCATAAAATAAGTATCACTACACTTGGTATCAGACATATCTGCAATAATATGGTAACCAACACTTATGCTTAGTGAAAAAAAATCCACAACAAATGTTTGCAATAATATCACATACAACAGACATAAAACACATCTGCATAAATAAGGTACGCAACACTTCAGCAAAAAACATGTCTACAATAATATGGGATGCAACACTTCAGCAAATATCATGGCAACAATAATATGGTACGCAACTCTTCAGTAAAAGACATGTCTGTAATAATGTAGGACGAACCACTTCATTAAAAGATATGTCTACAATAATATGGTACGCAACACTTCAATAAAAGACATGTCTGTAATAATATAGGACGAACCACTTCATTAAAAGATATGTCTACAATAATATGGTACGTAACACTTCAGCAACAGACATATCTGCAATATGGGACGAATCACTTCAGTAAAAGATATGTCTACAATAATATGGTACGCAACACTTCAGTAACAGACATATCTGCAATATGGGACGAATCACTTCAGTAAAAGACATGTCTACAATAATATGGTAAACAATTCAGTAAGATACATGTCTGCAATAATATGGTACGCAACACTTCAGTAAAATACATGTCTACACTAATATGGAACGCAACACTTCAGTAACAGACATATCTGCAATAATATGGTAAACAATTCAGTAAGATACATGTCTGCAACAATATGTGACTGAACACTTCAGTAAAAGAAATGTCTACAATAATATAGGACGGAACACTTCATTAATTGACATGACTACAATAATATGGTACGCAACACTTCATTAAAAACATGCTTACAATTCAGTAGAAGACATGATTGCAATAATATGGTACGCAACACTTCGGCAAAAGACATGTCTACAATAATATGGTACGCAACGCTTCAGTAAAAGACATGTCTACAATAACATGGTACGCAACACTTCAGTAAAAGACATGTCTGCAAGAATATGGTACGCAACGCTTCAGTAAAAGACATGTCTACAATAATATGGTACGCAACGCTTCAGTAAAAGACATGTCTACAATAATATGGTAAACAATTCAGTAAGATATATATCTGCAATAATATCTGACGTAACACTTCTGTAACAGACATGTCTACAATAATATGGTAAACAATTCAGTCAAAGACATGTCTGCAATAATATGTGATGCAACATTTCTGTAAAAGACATATCTGCAATAATATGCTACGCAACACTTCAGTCAAAGACATGTCTGCAATAATATGGTACGAAGCACTTCAGTAAACGACATGCCTGCAATATTATGGTACTCGACACGACACTTCATAGTATATGGTGCATGACGATATATTTTCTATATGTGTAAACCACTTATATCACCTTGATTATCTGATGGCAATAAAGCATGTCTACATCTAGTATGGGTCAGCAACCATATATTATGTATCATCACGTAATCTTAATTAATTAATCTGCCAAGATTCTTGATAAGGACAGACTTTCAAATAGTGTAGCGAAGGTGCTTAAACCGATTTAATCATACAGGTAATCTAATCATTTATTGAAAAAATACCATGACACTTCGACATGTTACTATGGAAATAAAGTTGTCCGTAAATCGTCTACGAAGAGATGCTGTCTGAATTTATATCATATATGTTGGTCACGATAGACCGAAGGTACCCTAGATTTGTGGAATAAAAAGAGACAATACTTTCTACCCACGGACTGTTGTTTCAGTGAGCTAGCATTATCCAAATCCAGCAAATCATGGTGGTCTAGTAAAATTAACGTGTTCTAGCCATGAAATAGCTGCAAAATTGCTGAGTTGGCGTTAAACGGCAATAACCAATTCACTCTTGGTAGTTGTCTTATTTTGATCTGTGACAATAATTACACAAGTGTGCTTACAAACAATTGTTTAATGCTGGGTCTGTCAACTATTCCACGAAGCTTCTCTCCAAACTATCAACATCCATTCTATCATCAGTCAGCGTTACTGTGACACTAGCTACTCAAATGGTGGTGTAAATCAGATGTGGATGCTGAAAAATTCTAAAGATCTGTCAGAGTATATAGAATCAATGTCCATCTCATCATGCAATAGCATTAAAACATTTGACTTCTCTACCCTTTATACTACTATTTCCCACTCAAAACTAAAGCACAGAATGGCAGAATTGGTCCAATTGTGTTTCTTAAAAAAGAATGGCCAACGTAGATACAAATACCTTGTCTTAGGAAGGGACAATTCTTATTTTGTAAAAGCAACTCTGATTCTATCAAAAAGTTTTCTGAAACTAATACCATCAAAATGTTTAAGTTTTTGATTGACAACACATTTATTATGCTTGGTGGACAGTCGACATACCTATCGGTACTTACTGTGCATCCCTTCACACCGACTTGTTCCTTCCATTCGTACTAGGTAGACTTTATTCAATGGCGAGGGGGTCGCGTTGCTCGATCTTTAGTCTTCTATGTCATGCTTTGAAGATCTTTTTTAAAATGTTTGTTTTTTTGTCCTTTTTCGTTTGGCCATTGTGTTGTCCTTCTTCGATTTACTGCTATTGATTTCCCTTTTGGAATGTTCAAACTTTTCTTGTGAATAGATACCAAGTAATTTAACCGAACCGATAGATAAGCATGGGATCACGTTAGACCAAAGGTACCCTAGGTCTGTGGAATAAAAAGAGATAATAATTCCTACCCATGCGAGATAAAACAACAATGTCCAGAGCCCGGATCGAATCACGTACCTTCTTCACCGAAGAAAACTGCTTGACCAGCTGAGCAAAAGGAGATTTCTATTGCAATCTCCCGAGATGAGATCGAACCCAATACCCTCTTCTTCACCGAACCGCTGTACTAAATAAAGGTAGAGAATACCGAAGGGGCAATAGAGAATGGACAATTCAGAGAAACTGGTAACATAGGGTAAAAATACGAAATATAACACAACACAATATGTGTTGGCCATCACCACACGCAAACAAACTCAGAACGCAAAGACACATAATAGCACAACACACAAAACTAAAATGATAAGCATCACGGACCCCACCATATAACCGGGGGTGAACTCAGTTAATGGAGATTTTCACTAGATCTAATAGCAGAGGAGATATTCTAAATACATTGTGATTTCCAGATTGCCAGGTTATTTGACTGATTTCGTTAAATCAGGCCACTACCTCTGCCACCATTGTAACGTCCAGATGTAGGATCTCATCGAACGCAACCGCTCTTCCTAGCTACGCTAAAGGAGGTCTCCACTAGATCAACTAAGAGAGTCAACTAAGAGAGGGGGTATATATATATATATATATATGTCTGAAAATTAAACCAAACAGTGTTAGAATTAGATTTTAGAGCTGTCAAATTTTTTTTCTTCCCTCGACGGGATTTGAACCCACACCATTGATACACTGCAGCACCATTAGCTTAGCCTTACGTCCAACGCCCTAGACCACTCGACCACATCCACTCCCTTTAAAAGGAGCTTCAATAATCGTAGTGTTACCTTTTCTCGTAAGGCAAATCTAGGGATATACGTAAGACATGTGTATAAGCGTGTGTAGATGGTACATATATACTTAATATTATAATTTGACAGCAATCTAACTCAGCAATTTTTAATATATTGCATAGGATAATGAAGAATTCATTATACAGTCACAGGAAATAAAGTATATTATACAAACGTCTAGAAGCAAGTGACAACCATACAATATATCTGTCCCATTGAATCTCAAATTTACTTTAAAGGATACTAGGTTAATATATATATATTATTTAACAAATACACTACAAATAAACCATGTACACAGACACTATTATTATAAAGTTTTCGAGTGACTTGCGACAGGTCGGTGGTTTTCTCCGGTTTCCTCCACCAATAAAACTGACCGCCACGATATAACTGAACTATTGTTGAAAGTGGCGTTAAACACCATAAACCAAACCCTCACAGACACTATTATAATACATGAGTTATGCATCCAAATAGTACAACTATCTTCTACAGTCATAAACCCCCAACAGATCCTACAGCCAAAAGTACAACTATCTTCTACAGTCATAAACCCCCAACAGATCCTACAGCCAAAAGTACAACTATCTTCTACAGTCATAAACCCCCAACAGATCCTACAGCCAAAAGTACAACTATCTTCTACAGTCATAAACTTCCAACAGATCCTACAGCCAAAAGTACAACTATCTTCTACAGTCATAAACCCCCAACAGATCCTACAGCCAATAATTACAAACACATTCGATTACAAAGTGTGTACATAACTGACAGTATATGACATTTATGAATACTTCTGTTAAATCTTTTCTGTTTGTGTAAACAATAGAAACAGTTGCAATCTATATTGAAATCCTACTGTCCATCAAACGTCATTTTAAAGACAAAGTTAAAGTCGCTGACGTAATTGTACTGGGACATAAACCATACATAGTGGCAGTGAACGGTTCAAGCTAATGACACCTACAAATGAAGTATTGCAGAATATGTCATTTGTGTCTATAATTAGTACTATTTTTTGCTTCGATTTTTCCCAAAAGATACATTATTAATATTCATATATGGATGAAAGAAATGAAATAGCTAGTAACGTTAGTGTTATTATTGGTATAAACATGTCTGTCTTGCTCAAACATTCATCCATTTAAGGATTGATCGAAATTTTTTTTCGGTTCATGAAGAAATAACCTCAATCAGGTTGTGTACACCGTGTAGTCCACGTAGCGAACTACACGCAAGGGTGTGTACAACCTGATTGAGGTTATTCCGAATAAACCGAACAAATAATTTCGATCAATCCTTATACATATATTCAAACTTTTTTGTTATGATATTGAAAAATATATTTTTTTTTTCAAAATAAGGCAAATAATCGGAAATAAATCTAAATAACCCCAAAGGTGCCTCATTTAAAGGAATTCACCCGATGACAACGGCACGCGACGCCTTGAGAACGACGCTTATTTCTATATTCCGCACATTGACAAATAACCTCAACTTTTTAAACCAATCAAAACATGTATAAAATGACATGCGACTCTAAAATTAACTTATATATAGATTGTACATACGAAATGTTTACAATAAACAATATACACATTTCAATATGATTTGAAAACTAGGTTTAGGTTTATGGTGCTTAACGCCATATAAATCGACTACATTATTTTAGTAGTATAGATATATACTAATTATACTGACTTGCGACAGGTCTGTGGTTTCCTCCGGTTTCCTCCACCAATAAAACTGACCGCCACAATATAACTGAAATATTGTTCTAAGTGGCGTTAAACACCATCAAGCAAACAATTACACCTATACGTTTGTGATAAAGTGTTAGGGTTGTGGTGTTTAACGCAACTTCAACAATATTTCAGTTATATTGTGGCGGTCAGTTTTATTGGTGGAGGAAACCGGAGTACTCGGGGAAAACCATCGACCTTCTATATAATCTAATAAATGTTCATGAACCAGAACATAAACAGTTTTTTAAAGCTGCAAATAAACCCATTCGTAAAAACGCAATAGGCCAAATTTTATTAAAAGAACATTTCAGTAATACATTGTAAAAGTCATAATTATACAAATTATAAAAGGGGACTGGGTGGCCGAGTGACTGAGTTAATTGATTTCTGATCACACACCCAACAACTGGTTCGCGTCCTGATACACAATTGGAATGTTAAGGTTTTCATACACATATCCCAGGCCAAGAGTGTCAGCAGACAATTTTTCACATCTGTCATGTTCAGGTGACATTTCCGCGTACAATCAAATTACCGCTTATCAAATCTTGTATCCAATAGATTCATGGTAACGAGAACTTACATTCTGAAATCAACGCTAAATGTGTTTGCCTGAGTAATACGTTTTCTATGTAGGTATAGGCATATTGTAGAAACCTCTGATTGTTCTGTATTCTCATCCTGAATATAGCTGAAATACTACTCGCTGGACGTTAAGCAATACTTATTCAATAATTTGCCTTTAAGCATACAGTGAGCAATGTTCTCTTGACGGGTTGCATGATTCAATACATATACCTGTCCAGTGTCGGATTTAGATAAAGAGAGGTCCTAGGCCAATACACTTGTGAGGCCCTTCCCAATTTCCCACCTTCACGACTGGAGGAACGTCGAAGTGTGCTTAATCAATTTCAATAAAGGCAATCTTGATGAGGGGGTGTTTAAAATTCTGCAATACTCTGGAATAGAGTGCAACTGTGTAAGGAAACCTACTGAGGAATTACTTAGAAAGTACAGTACATAAGTGTGAAAGTTCAATAACAGTGTTGAACATATTATACACTTTTACCAGAGGCCCCCTAAATGTTTAGGCCCTAGGCTTCAGTCTATCGAGCCTATAGGTAAATCCGGCACTGGACCTGCCCATACCGTCCAGAACCGGCGGCTATGGCGTCCCATATTAATGGGGCCTATCATGCTATAATATGAAAGCCTAACCATGGACCATAGTGGGTAATGTGTTTGGAGAGTGCTACGCTCCCTGTACTGTAAATACGTCTTTTGTTTATTTCGAAAAAGAGTTGAGATATAGTATTTCGTAAAAAGGATTAATTTGTTAGTCTCTACCCAACTCTCTCTCCTTGTCAAATGCCAATCAAAAGTTATTGACCCAGTAGCATCATCCTTTCTGTATTTCTCTATACCTTTAATATATTGTTAAACTTCCTCTCGTTCTGAAATATGTGATGATTAACATGGCGCAACCAATTATTAATTATTAATTAATTATTAATTAATTATTACACATTGTGGTAATCATAGTATTATATATCAAAAACAAATTACACATGTCATCGATTCCATAACAAAGGCATACCCTTATAACAAGGAGGTAGGTTGGTTTGGCTTATGTTGTTTAACGCCACGTTCAATTATATTTCAGTTATATCGAGGCGGTAAGTTTTATTGGTGGAGGAAACCGGAGTACTCAGAGAAAACCACAGACCTGTCACAAGTCACTGACACACATTATTGCTTAATGTTGTATCGAGTACACCTTGCTTGAGCGGCATTCGAACTCACAACGTTATTGGCGATAGGCACTGATTACATATGTAGTTACAATTCTAGCTACCATACGATCACGACCACGAAGGCCCCTAAATAAAGTGGCGTCAAACACCATAAATCAAACCCAAATTATAATAGTGTAGTTAGTTCAGCCAAGCTAACCTCTCTTATTTAAAACCTATCGAATTAACCAAGAATTTATTGTCATTTCATGTGGATCATGTAAATTACCTGCATTTATTGATGTCTAGAATGGTAATATTGTGAAAATCGAGGAGATAATTGTAACTATGGTAATAAATAAATTATTGGTTTAAATGCAAAAAAAAAAAAAAAAAAAAAAAACTATCACAGAATACAAATTACAAAATATGAATGACTGATTATTTGTTTCCTGGAACTGTGAGTATGACAATAATAAAGCTTAGTGTCTACTCCATTAGTCATATAGTATTTACTGATAGAAATGTTCCAAGCGTGACAGACATACTTATTCTGTGTGGTTTGAACCATAGCCATTTGAATAAAAGTTGAATTTATTTTCTAATATGAATGAAAGAAATGTGGTTTCGTGTACTTTTTGTCCATAGGTATTGAGAAGGGAAAATGTATCTTAGAGCTGGAAATTTCAAAACCATTTTCTATAGACATTTTCTATATTTCCTGGAGACAGTTATAATCTACTTTCAGTGTCGTTCATGATTGTCCTCAATGATGTTAAGAAACCAACCACGATTTTCTCAACGGAACTTTAAATGTTTCAGAGCATGGTGTGTAATATTCTTTCACGTTTTCAGATATCTAATTATGTTCCGTTCATTGTTTTTTTTATTTTGATATGATGCTGAAAATATTGATAGTAATATTCAACTGAAAATATTTTTTTGTGAAATATATATACAATATACGTACATTGTCGGAAAATATATAATTTATTTGTACGAGCTTTAGTAACAGGTTGAAAAGCGAGTCTATGGTGAGCTTTTCTGGCCTGTTTCGCGCAGCGAGTACAACATATTTTTATAATTACCGACAATGTACCTACATTGCATATTGTGTTTATCCTGCAATGCCAATAAGTTCAATATATATATAAAAGAAATTAGTAAAAAAAGAACAAAGCGGATTTTTCACAATATTCTTGTACTAACGTTTTCACTGCTGTTGTAGATCTTCAGGTACAATGTGTATATATATATATGTGCGTGTGTGTTTGTTTTGTTAACCTTCAAACCTGCACCGGAGTTCTTTCTATATAAGTTTCAAACACAGTCAAATAAAGCTTGTTTATCTATGTATCGTGCCAATTATTTTTGTAAAAAAAGTAATATATTTTTTTCAAAAACAAGAAAATTATCACGTCCGCACAAATCATTGTATACTTTCAATGATAAAATCAAGCAACATGAAATGATATTAATCGGTTTAAAACTGGAACAATGCTGGAACATATTCAAGTCAGTTTAATTGGTCGGAAATACAAACTACTTACCGGGTTGTTTCACACTAAAGTGGACCTGATATATTTGATTTTCATCTTACATATATAATTATATTCCCCAATGACATATCATTCATTGGAGGCGTTGTGAATGTACGTGTTTATTCGCATGTCATGGAACGCCATTTTCCTTCATTGTTTATACCGGAAGTATAACCTGGGTGTAGTTTGTCTTATGTCTTTGGCATTCTTTGTAATGTCAACCGGTACGTAGAACGAGGACGAAAAATTGGCCGATTACGTAAAACACCATTGCTATATATAACTCACAAACAAACCTCAAATATGCATGGATATAAACAAAGCATTTTTATTGAAAATGTAGAGACAAACAACACAGGATCCCATTAGAAACAAAGATCAATGTTAAATCTCCATAGAAAATGTCCAAGTCGTGTACATTCATTGCAATTGCCAACGGAGAGTATGAAATATAGACCATCTAACTGATGAAACAGAATACTATTTGATTTTAAATGCAAAAGTCTTAGCAATGGCCATAGAAATAAGTACTATATTTCGTTAAAAAAATATTAGTGGTGGGGCAGGATATATTTACTCTTTGCGTTCCGAATAGCATTTGTTATGTGGGAGTTCATGCTCTCCTAATCTTTTCGTATTAGTGAGCTTGTTGCTCATTATTTAGATTTCGTGATTTTTGTTTATATCATTTTTGCTTGTTTGTCCGTTGCATTGTCTGTTCTACGATTTACGGATTCTGGTTACCCCCTAAGTTATTTTTAAATCCTTTGTACAATTCTGACATAATAGAAGGGCTCTTAATCAATGTATAAAATTATCATTCATGTAACGAAATTAGGTCACCATGCTATAGTTGTAATTACGAACACGAATATTGATATTTCAATCAGTGGGAATTGTTTTTACCTCTCCCTAAAGGAAAAAAATCGTTACAATAAAAGTAGATTAATAGCGAAAGTGGTATATCTTTATTGTTATATAATTCCCTTAAGAACCATTGTTTCTTAAGAGAGTTAATCCTACTGTTCATTACCCTTATCATTGAAGTCTTCAAAAGAGTCGTGTTGCACATAATCTTTTCTAGGTTTAAAAGCTTTCATGTAATGGTTTATCTCTGACCTGCAAGGAAGAATAGTGATATTATATAATATGCTACAAGTACATCAGATCTCACTTGTGTCAGATATATGACACGTATGCTTTTCAGTGTACATGAAACCGCATCGGTGATACACTTTGTATAATGGGTAGGGTGCTCGACCTGAGTGTAGTAGATCGTGGGGTCAAACCTCACACAGGTCAAACTAAAAACTGCGAAGTACGCAGCATTAAGGATTAAGAGCAAAAACTGGTTGGTGGGGATTCAGGATAATGTGTTGGAGTGGAGCGACATGTTTACCCACGGACGGTTGTATCATGAGTTATCACTGTAAAGATCCAATTAAGTGTGTTGGACTAGTACACATCGAATATCATCATATGTCATTGAAATCTAACTTGTTCACGCCATGATATAGCAGAACAATTACTCACTTTGCGCTAAGCATAAACAAAATCACTAACTTACACTGTTTGTTCTTAGTGGTGGAATTACATATGTGATTACGGGAACGACAAACTCAAAATAATATAACAAAAAATCCTAGTAATGTGCTGCAATGCACTATTAAACAGTGATTTCGAAATGTTGGGTTGGGTAATGGTGACGGCTTCTATTTCTCAAATACACATAGCTCTCCATTACGTCCATATGTGTAGATCTTCCTATCGATTGCGGTGTTGTCATGATATAACAATGCTATGATACGGAAAACGTAACCGTTGACCACGAATGGCGTCTTGTTTGAAAATTGGCACGATCTTCGCATGTAAAAGACCCAGCAAAAGGCAAATATGTTTGTACATACCCAGCTCCCATTACGTTTCTAGTTGATATGAAATGTCGTTGCCGCACTTGTCTCGTTTCACCCTCGTTTCTGAATACTTTTTATTTATTTTTTATTGAAAATAGCTCTGGACATTACACCACAAACAATAAATCAATTAATCAATCACCATATTGTATACTATACAATATCGAGGTTTTGTTTAGGTTGATGGTGCTTAGCGCCACTTTCAACAATATTTCAGTTATATCGTGGAGGAAACCGGAGTACCCGGAGAAAACCATCGACCTGTCGCAAGTCACCGACAAACTTTATCACATAATGCTATATCGAGTACACCTCGCCACTAACGGGGTTCTAACTCACAATTTTAATGGTGATATGCACTGATTGCCATACGATCACGACCACGGGGACCCCAACAATATTGATGATCGTTTTCGCCCTTACAGATATCGAACATCATGTTTATATTTGCCAGAAATATTACCTTTGTAGAAACAGTCGTGTCAAATTCAAGAAGCGTCAGATTTCATTTGGAAACATTTATCAACGTATTGTCTTTTGAAATTCCAATTGCAGTAAATTCCCTGAGGCTTTATCCCGTAATTTCAAATTAAACGTAAATTGTGACAAATTGTACAAAAATATTTCCGCTCTGTCTTTTATTTAGAATAAATGTGACATTTGCATCTTGTTAAATTTCCATAGCAAGGCGAAAACAAACATTCTTTCATCAAAACAAGAAATATTTAGTTCACTAATTGTACTATTCATTAAATTTAAATTTGAAAGCTTTCATCCGTTTAAGAGATTCTTTATTAAATAACATTTCATACAAAGAGTTCCTGGTTCTGTAAAATAAATTCGGAAAAGACAATAGATTATAAAACTGCAGATGAATTCATATCATAGAATAGAATTACGGACAAACTATATTTGTTGAATAATAACATTCAATTAAAATTCTGTCTTTTTAATTTTGCGAATGATCCACTAACATCGAAAGACATTCAATATCGGGTTACGTCATGATCAGAAGTCACAGCTCAAGTGTCAAATCAGTCAAGAACGTACACTATCTTGTTGTATTGAGTGTGTATCTATTTGCCTGAAATATTGAGAGATTGTGAATAAGAATTATCGGTTGGTTTATGATGCTTAACGCCACTTTCAACAATATATCAGTTATATCGTGTCGGTCAGTGCTATTGGTGGACGAAACCGGAGAATCAGGAGAAAACCACTGACCTGTCGCATGTCATTAACAAACTTTATCACATAATGTTGTATCGAGCACACCTCGGCATGAACGGGAATAGCACCCACATCCAGAATATGAATGAAAGGTTTTCTGATTTTCCGAGTGTCGATTGATATCAATGGATTGTCAAATATATATATATATAAATCTAATACAACACACTTCTAATGATAAACAGATTGTGTAACCCTTTTGTATTGAACAAATAAAATACTAGGCAATTTTGTGTAAGGATTGTGTTGGTTAGTCTTTAGGTTCTGTGTAGCGTTATGTGGAACATGGTTTGTCCTTTTTTCATACATCAACTGTATTGTCTGTCCTCCAGATTTGTTGGTCAGTCTTTAGGTTCTGTTGATCATGGGCTTTCAGTTTTATCATTTTGTCATTGTCTTTGTCAGTCCTTGAAGTTCTGTGAAGCGTTCTGTGGAGCATGGTTTGTCCTTTGTTTTTCATTCAGCCATTTTTATTGTCTGTCTTTTGATTTATGAGCGTATGATTACCCCTATGTATTTTTTGACTTTTATTGGAGAGGAGACTACAAAGCAAAAACAATCCAGGAAATAACAGTGAAAAATAAATCACAAACAACTGATCGAACAATACAGGTTTAGCTTGGTTTATGGTGTTTAACTTCACATTAAACAATTTCTCAGTTATATCGTGGCGGTCAGTTTTAATATGAGACAAGCACAACCTGTTTAAGGGCGAAGTCTATATCCAACATTTGGCCGTCTTAAAAGAGAGGCATGAGAGGCGAATGGCATGCCTCCTAAAATTGAATAACTAGAAGAAATGTTTCCATAGTACACGTATGCCCCCGCCTAACAGGAAGTTGATGCCTAAATGGGGGATAAAAAACGATGTGGGAGGAAAGGTTTCTGAAGGGGACTAGAGGGTTATTGAATGTGTCTATGCATGTATGTTGCAATGTCTGAAAATCGTTTTCTGAGATTTTTACCATTTATAATTTTTCGAGTTTCTCATAGCATGAAGTGTCAAAACATGATGGGGCGGCCATTTGTTTTTGAGAGGGGGGGCTTGAAATATTTTGACCCAGAATTACTTGACTCTTTTATCGAAAATAAAAATTCTGATATCAAAGTCATTTGCTCAGATTTACATATGTTTTGTCACAATGTGAGTGTGCAAGATAAAGGGTAAGAACAGCTAAAATATTGCTGAAAGTGGCCTTAAAACACAAAAAATCAATCAAATCAAATCATTCTGTACAAGTTTGACATACATTTTTGAGTCATTCACGTAAATTCCACAGCTTAGAATATAATACTAAAATCCTTTCTAGTTGGGGAACTCTTGGAGGGGTTAAGATGAAAATAGCCGAAAAAATCAGATATCACCCTGCCGATTTCAATAAGTTTACTAAAATGATTGATACAGTCACTCCCGTTTGTTTGGTTTTCCACTTCGATGATGTTTGCTTCCACATTTAGCCTTAGTTTTATTTGCCTTATTACGTATCGGAGAAATAGCAGCCGACAATAAATCTCAATCGGATATTATACAATTGTTGCCTGCACTTAAGGTGAACATCATAATTGTTCACCCGAGGGGTGTTGTTTTCCCGAGGGCTTTAGCCCGAGGAAAACAACATCCCAAGGGTGAACAATTATGATGTTCACCGCAAGTGCAGGCAATAATTGTTTTATTATACCGAAACTCTATTTACAATAATGTTGGATGCAATAAACACTTATTTGTATGTTTTTATCTTGTGTTTTCATAAACTTCATATTTGTGTTTTTAACTTCCGGTCAAGGTTGTAAATCCGGAATGCAAAAACGGATACATTCCCGGACAGACATGGAACATAACATTTGTCGACCGGTGAACAACAGGGATGTCTCCCTGGGGTACCAATTTTGTAAAATCATCACTTTTATTTTATATATAATATTTAATGTAAGGTATAATAATGCGTGTTATTATACCTTACAATACATATTATATATAAAATAAAAGTGATGTTTTTACAAAATTGATACCCCAAGGAGACATCCTAATTGGTCACCTTAAGTGCTGGCAATAATTGTATAATGTTTATATCATAAAAATAATAACGATGAAGAACTAATATGTAATAATTCGTATTTCAAAAACAAAGCAACGTCTTCTGATTTAATTATTTGAAAACAAATAGACGAGAGGTCGTGTCCTGTTCCATTGCTTAAATATATTTAGAAATATGGACCGCTTCTGTGGCATGCTTATGCGCACATAATGGTGGATCAGGCCTTGCTCGTTACTCGTTTTCGTCCCCTTAACAGAAAACATTACTCTTTTGTGAACCCAGGCACCATTGTAGATCTCACCCATTCACGCAGGGTTAGTGCCATAATCTAGACGACTAGGAGTACACAACGAAGCATAAAAGAAATAGAGACACAGGACATCTGATGGACGTTTAAAATATATTCGTTTTATTGTGCAATTTCTAGCAGCAATAAAGTTTTTGAAATGTGTTACTTTTAGGTTCCCGTGGCATTTGCTCCATAGGATCGTCCATCGTTTATTGAACAAGCAAAGGCGTTTCATTGCGATCTGCGGACCTCACCTGGGTTTGCAAAAAGTAGGTGGATTCTAATGATCTTAGGCTTAACGAAAAGTTGGCATTTATTTACTGTTATAGAATGTGACTTGCTTTGCCTTTGTGAATTGCTGCCAGATGCTTGAATAATGTGGTCTGATATTTTACAGAGGAGATATTGACACAAAGCGTCTGATGGCAAAGCTATGGAAATGACACTTAATGGACATTTGGTCATCAACCCTGTGTTGAGCTTTGCTGATAGTGTTATTTATTACTGTAACATTCTTGCTCGGGAGATAAATATTCAGATACGATGGAACGCATTTGCATAAACTTGGTATTGCTATTTGCTTGAAAAATATATAAAGTGCGCCTGAAAGGTTTCTGTCGTTTGAGTGTTCGCTCGTTCCCTCCCCTCCCTCCTACGCAGTCCCGTATAGATAAGACTCGGAGGTGGTGCAAGTGGGGCGGGATGTCAATACATACATATGTATATAACGTCAGAATTAAATAAGGCGTTCAACCAGGAAGAAGTTGGGGGTTTACGTGGCGGGTTATGTCAATATGAAGATTGGACATATTGGATCCCCACATTGTATGTTGTTGGTGTTTTTCTTCTGTTGACACAATATTTTGATATTTGCCAGTAGATAGATGGGGGCCTCTTTTGTTTACCAGAGAGGCTGGTTCTTGACTTGGCACCAATTCGGAACTTACTGTTGAGTCTTTGAAAAACGGAGAGTTCGTGGTGTTAAATGTTTGTGAACGTATTGGGGATCGTCTTCCAATTGATCTATCTATTTTGGTTACATGGAGGATTGTAGATTTTGTCGTTGCCAGTGAAGCACTGGCTTGGCACAACTTTGAAATTGGCGGTCTACCTTTTTCATCTTATCCTTACGCCTTATTCAGTTTCCACAATTTCACGCAGTGGCCGTATTTGCTTCCCCATCTGTTATAGTTGGTTAGTTTACGGTGCTTAACACCACTTTAAACAATAACTCAGTTATGTATTGGCGGTTAGTTTTATTGGTGGAGGAAACCGCAGTACCCTGAGAAAACCACAGACCTGTCGTAAGTCACTGATAAACTTTATCACATAATGTTGTATCGAGTACATCTCGCAATGAACGGGGTTCGAACTCTCAACTTTATTGGTGATAGGCACTGATTGCACAGGTAGTTGTATGATCACGACCACGACGCCCCTTCAATCTGTTATAGATATGTTAGTAATGTCAAAATGAATCTGTGGTTAAACAATAACTACAACGACATTGAACTTTCAACTTTGAACTTTGATGTGTTTTGCAGCAAGAAAAAGTCCTGCTTTCGTTAAGTATCAATAATAATAAGAAGGCAGACAATTATCAATGTTCTTTATTGATATTTTATCCAATTTATTTTGATACATGACATTTTTCAAATTAACTTTTTAAAATTCACTATCATCTGTTCCTTATTTAAGTTTTATAGTTTTAATTAGTGAGACGTTGTATTTGTTATTGTATATCGCTGAAACAGTCGAGGTACGTGCTTATCTTGTATCGTGTCGATATATATAACAGAAGGAAATAGAAGCTGTATTAATTTTGGTGACTAACGTTGTGAGTTCGAACCCCGTATAGGCGAGGTGTACTCGATACAACATTAAGTGATAAAGTTTGTCAGTGACTTGCGGCAGGTCGGTGGTTTTTTCCGGGTATTCATAAAACTGACCGCCAAAATAAAAATGAAATATTGTTGACAGTGGCGTTAAACACCATAGCACTAACATACTAACACTTAATTTTGATGTGCTTTACTATTAAACATTATTTAAATTATTTACAACAATGATGCCTACTCAGTTCTGTCCATGTTTTGATATTTTACACACATGTGGAAAACACATCATTCCACGAAAAGGGGAGGGGTCATTTAGTTAGTTTATTGTTGTCACTATCTACGGCAGTAGACGTACAAAGCCAGGTAAGTGAGCTGTCATGTATATGTGCCTAACTGGTACCAATCTGACCTCTGACCTCTGCTACCACGATTTTACTATTTTATATTTTGAATTTGTCCGACGTTATGGTATTACTTGTTTTCCATAGTATAATCATGTATTAGAAAACATCTCTAGAAGTATTGATATAAGAAATATTTGTCGGTACCACATGGGTTATCAGAAACCATGGAAGGTGTTTGGAGTACATGTAATTGGAGCTGTTTCAAATTTATTTATATCACTCTTGTAACGCAAAAAAAAAACAACAAAAAAAAACAACAAAGAAAAAACGAAGTCAATGGGGCTTGCTGAGATGTTGTACATGTTTAAGACGATTTTCTTATGTTTAAAAAAATACTCGCCTTCCACCTTTCTATGTTCATTTTATCTGCCAAGTTAAAAATGAGCAGATAACTAGCTCAAATGGCACTATATTAATAGATTGTTTCCAAAACATTCAATTATTAAACTTCATGATCTTATTTTATTGTTAGCTTTAATCAAATCAATTTTCCTAAATTTCTCTGCGGTTTACATTCTACTTTACTTAATCATGACCAAATTATCTACTACGCATTTTCTCTAGAAATGCATCTCTCGTACCATAGACTACCCTAAGCAACAATTGTTCGAAATACCGATTTCTTGTTTGACACATTAACCAATATCTTCTTAGATGAACCAACGACGGGGCTATTTAAAAAAAATAACATTCATGAAAAAAAGAAAAACAATTGAAAAGAATTATCGCTGTTAACTGGATCTCTTAAATTGCAAGGATCAAAACATCGCAAGCATGTCGTCTCATTTAATTTAGCCTGCCTTCTACGATAGTAAAGATGGTGACGTTATCCTATTCATTGTACAGGGATCGCTCAGAAGAAAGGAAAGAAGAGTTTGTGGTGTATTACGTAATACGACTCTTCCATCAAAGCATGATCCACAATACCACTTATAAACTAAAACAACTTTCACTTGATCAATTGATTTCATGGAAATGAAGGTTTAGGTGTATGGTTTATGGTGGTTAACTTCACTTTCAACAATATTTCAGCTATATCGTGGCGGTTAATTTTTATTGGTGGAGGAAACAGGAATACCGGGGGAAACCCACCAACCTGTCGCAAGTCACTCACAACTTTATCACATAATGTTGTATCAAATACAGTTCGCCATGAACTGGGTTCGTACTCACAACGTTAGTGGTGATAGGCACTGGTTACACAAGTAGCTGTAAATCCAACTACCATACGACTGCCTCTCATGGAAATGGGATTTTGGCATATATTTTATATATCTATGTAGTGGACGTGGTTGGCTGGTCAGCGATTGGTGCTGTAGTATATCAAAGGTGTGTGTTTGAATCCCATCAACGGAAGAACAAAGATATTTTCAGCTCAAATCTAATTCTAAAGCGATTGAGGCCCGTCGTGGCCGTGATTATATGATAGTTTGATTTACAACTACCTATGCAATCAGTACCTATCATTACTGATGTTGTGAGTTGGAATCTCAATCAGGGCGATTAATACAACATTATGTGATAACATTTGTCAGTGACTTGCGACAAGTCGGTGATTTTCTCTGGATTCTCCGGTTTCCTCCATCAATAAAATTGATCGCCACTATATAACTCAAATATTGCTGAAAGTGGCGTTTAATTTTCAGACGCATAGGCCTACATCTCTAAGTCAATTATCTAATGGATTGAAAGAAATTAGAGTAATAGTGTCTATTGTGGTAGACAAGATATAAAAACCTCCCAGAAGACTAATTATAGGCAATGTCATGAAGTTATTGAGCTACTTTGGTCAATGTCACCTGGTATAGATTTTTGTAGACTAAGCATGTCAACAAACACAATTTCCTTAATGAACTACATACTTGGAATCAATTGAAGCTAATAGTAGCAATGGGTACAATGTATAAAACTTTAAACACGGAAGTAATTCTAACAAACCATTAATTAATAATATCATTGGGAAATGCAGTTTTTGTTACTATATTTAGCATAGCTAAGCATATATAAATGAGTTTTTTAATAAATAATGAGCCATGCATGGCATTGATTTTTATTATACTTCTTTGCTTTTTCATGTTAATGCCATTTGTTTTCTTCGAATAACGGCTTCTGAGTATCCCATTGTTATCTTCAAAGCTTCTTAATTTAAATCCTTTAAGAACTAGTCGGACGAATTAAAAAAAACCATATAGTCCTCATTCAAGAAGGATGCTATTGAAATTGTCATATAATAATTACATTAACAATTCCAAACAAATACTTAGACACTTGTTGTTATTCTCTTACTAATGATGCTCCGACCCTTCCGGAGCACCTGAGTGCACCCCCGGTTTTTAGTAGGGTTCGTGTTACTCGATCCTTAGTTTTATATGTATGTTTTGTTGATCGTTGTTTGTCCTTTTGTACTTTTTCTTTTGGCCATTGTGTTGTCTGTTCTTCTTCGATATATGGATTATGATTACCCCTTTGGTATCTTCAAACTCTTCATACACTTCTGTAAAGAATCTACCCATCTGTTAATCATCATTAGGTAAAAGTCTCTAGCCTGTCTAGAACATTGTATTGTCGGTAATATCATACGAAGTCTCTAGCATGTCTAGAACATTGTATTGTCGGTAGTATCATAAGAAGTCTCTAGCCTGTCTAGAACATTGTATTGTCGGTAGTATCACAAGAAGTCTCTAGCCTGTCTAGAACATTGTATTGTCGGTAGTATCACAAGAAGTCTCTAGCCTGTCTAGAACATTGTATTGTTGGTAGTATCATAAGAAGTCTCTAGCCTGTCTAGAACATTGTATTGTCGGTAGTATCATAAGACACACAAATACACATGTCATCGTTTATCCTCCTCAACATGGCTTTCGTAATTCAAGATCTAAGGTAATCCGGTAGATAACTTTTATTGATGGTGTGTCATAAAATAAAGGAAACGGTATTTTGTGAGACATTTTATCAGGCTACCTACATGTCATTGACATTGCCAGAGTCGATGATATGCTGTAGTATTGTACATGTTGAATCTGCCATAGACCGGAAAACAAAAATCCCTACATACTATTATACATATAACCCGTTTACCATCGTATAAATCTGCATAAATAATTAGTAATGAATATTTATCATTACATTTTTACAACATTAGATATAATTGAAATTATTGTTTATTCTATTATTTAACATTTCAGTTGTTATTTTCGTGACATTCGAAAACAGTTCCAGAACACTTGTCTGGTTTAATGGGTTTGCACTGTATTGACTGACGAAGTTTCAGTTCTAGGTGTCGTGATAAGCTTTTGACCGATCACATGGAGTTTTCTCAATGGAATAAACCCATAATATAATCATGCAAATATGATTGTAGACTTGACTACGTAAACAGATACATTATCTCAAACAAATGTATCTTCAGTAGATAATATTTAAGTCTTTTGATCTAATTATGGCAATTGAATTCTGATTAGAACACCCGAACTAGGTATCCAAAAAACTAAATTAATTTAGCTTTATTTACTCTTAAAGGTTGATTACTTTGTTGATCGGACTGTTGACATGAGCAGAATACAAATCAATGTTAACCTATAAAAGGCAAAATAAAAAGTCTACTTCAAAATGAATCAAGTTAAGTCTGCACCTATCTACATTGATTGATTGGTTGATTAGTGTTTAGCGCCTACAACATGTAGGTATATAATGAAAATATGATTAAACTTACATCTAACCTTATCTGAAGACAATACATTCCTTGTCCTTTCTAGAGGGGCTATGCTTAGTGTTTGGGTGTTTAACACCACTTTCAGCAATATTTCAGCTATATCGTGGCAGTCCATTTTATTTGTGGGGGAAACCGGAGTACCCAGAGAAAACTATCGATCTGTCGCAAGTCTTTGACATAACTTGATCACATAATGTTACAACAAACACATCTTGCCATGAACGAGGTTCGAACTCACAACTTTATTAGTGATAGGCACTGACTGCATATATAGTTGTAAATCCAACTACCATACGATCACCACCACCACGCTCCCTCGTCCTTTGTAGGAAATATTTGAAGATATCATAGCGCTAATCAGAAGCCGTAAATCTAAGAAGAAGAGATACTACAATGGCCAAAAGAAAAAAGACAAAAACCCCTCTAAATGCCGGGGATGAACTCGTGTGCTATGGTAGAGCTAGAAGTTCCCGCTCAACATGTGACACCTGTCAGGCTATAGCCAACAAAAATATGACTCCTTTCGTTGGTACTGTATCTCCTCTTCAGGGCAATATTTTATTTTTATTACCACAAATTCTTACTTATAATTGATAACAGAGAAAACCAATCTAAACAGCTAAAGGCCATAGATACCTAGATTTATTTTTACATCTTATAAAAAGTTATAATATTAAAGAAATATATTTCAAACACAAAACATACTACTATCGGGTTGGTGATATTTTTCACCAACTATACTTTAATTATCTGGCTTTCCAATCTTACGACTTTGAGCGTACCTGATGAAGGTTATTCCTGAAACGTACCTGATGAATGTTATTCCTGAAACGTATCTGATGAAGGTTATTCATGAAACGTACCTGATGAAGGTTACTCCTGAAACGTACCTGATGAAGGTTACTCCTGAAACGTACCTGATGAAGGTTATTCATGAAACGTACCTGATGATGGTTATTCATGAAACGTACCTGATGAAGGTTACTCCTGAAACGTACCTGATGAAGGTTACTCCTGAAACGTACCTGATGAAAGTTATTCATGAAACGTACCTGATGATGGTTATTCCTGAAACGTACCTGATGAAGATTATTCCAAGCAGTCATCTTGTGCACTACATTAATTCAAAGTTGTCGGAGCAATAAAACCAAAGGACCTCAACAGGATAGCAAAATCGGATAAGTTCACCCTATGCTTGATGGAGGAGAATCTTAGTTTGAATTAATTATAACATTATTTAGGAACTGTAAATTTAAGTAATAAATATATCTAATAAACCATCTTAGTGCCGGAGCACTATCTATTGATCAAATGCATGCACTGTACTATTTTTGTAAAACGTCTTTCCTGAATTAACAGATATAGCGTGTATTTAAGTCGTTAGTATAGTAAATCCTATACTTGCTTCTATAGTACTAGTCTATAGATTGATATGGTAATACTGTAAAATACATTATTCTACAAACAAATTGATATCGAGTCATAAGGATATGATTTTATTACTAAAATGATGACATTCTATTTCTAAAAGAAAATCATGTTCAATAATTACGTAAAATGTTCATGTAACTGACAGTAAGACCTGACAATTATGTAAACGTTTATACCTAGTAATCATTTATAATGTTAACTTGATGTTATGTCACAATAATCTGATTTATCCTGCACTTGTTCTCTTTGAACAAGCAAATTGCATTGACTGGATAAATATTAACTATATACGGTCACTGACCGAAAAATAGTATTTTTTTCTGGTATCTCTTCCACATGTTATCTGTTGAGTTTGGGAACTTAATTTTAAATCCAGTTCACTTCCTGTTGACAGAAAATATCAAAAGGGGCCATCAAAGGGCAATTATGTTTGATTATTTTATCCTGTAATCATACATTTTAGGACTAATCACCGAAAATGTATGCACCTAGTCTTTATATGCACGCAGGAAGTTGTCCCTGTCCTGATAATAAAAACGTAGATCTCTGACCTAGTGCGTACGACGAGATTCTTTACTAATTATTACTAAAACAAAGGTTCTCTTCCCTCAGGCAAGGTCATTTTAGTTGATTTCGGCTATTCTGTCTAGGGTCTATGGCGTTTTTTGCTCCCAAAGATATTTAAATTATTTGGCTTCAATTTGGCTACGCTCATAGAAATTCAAATAAAATAAAAGTTATTAGGAGCAAACTAACCAAAGATACATGTAAATGGTAAGACACGATAACGGTATAGTCATGACAAACAAAAAAGAACACCATTGAAAACGATCGGAACGAAGCTTGTTTTGCTCTTTTTAGTAAAATTTGGAAGTTGTTTTCCACTTGTTGACATTGCAAGATTAACACAATATATGGGTATGTACTCTGCCGAAGATAGGAAATTTATTTACACTTGCTGTGAAACAAGCAAGAAAAACTCGCCATATTCTTACTTTTCTATGCGTTTATGAACCTCGTACAAATAAATTTTATATTTCGGACAATATGCAAATACTGTTTATATGTTTTACAATACAGTTGAACCATATATCAAATATTCCCATACTAAATCAGTTCTCTTTTCTTTGGAATTTGCTTTGATTCTGTGGTGAATCCGTAAGCATGCTGTCGTAAAGTGTGGAAGATCGCGTGTCCATGTGTTCTGGCATATCTACCAGTGGACTATTGTCTCAGTGAACTGGGATTATCCATTTCCAGCTCATCAGAATGTTACTCGGTATTAAACAACAACCAATTAATCATTTATCATTCAACAAGAATCCATCGCTTATTTCAAGTTAAACAGGAATCACTCACTCGCTTGGCTCGTTCGACCTTAAACACATTCATTCGTTCACTTGTTTATGGTCACATGAGCGAAGTGATTGTTATCTAAGGCCATGCAAACGAGTCGTGCTTATGATGAAAAATGGGTGGACCAAATTGTTAAACCGCATCGGTGATGTTATGGTTAGCGTGCTCGCCTCGGAGTGTGGTAGATCGTTGGTTCGAACCCCTATAGGGTCAAACCAAAGACTATATAATTGGTATTTGTTGCTTCTCCGCTAAACATGCAGTATTAAGGAGAAGAGCAAAGACTGGTTGTGTCGGAATCAGGTTCATGTGTCCGAGTGGGGCGACAGGTCTACCTGCAGACTGTTGTTTCAATGAGCTAGCGCTATATACATTCAACTTAGCGTGTTGGTCTAATACAAAGCGGACCTCTGCATCATCTCATTGAAAATTAACTTGTTCTCGCCATGATAGAGCTGAACAATTGCAGAGTGAGGTGGTGTTAAGCAAGATCTTTATTGTTGGGGGGTATTCGGATGTATCCTCATTATTTTGTCCAATATTTTAGCAAGCACATTGATAATAAAAAGAAAGTCGTAACGTGTGTCATTGTTTGAAAATAAATACTATTAACCGAATTGCTATATGAAACGATCAATCACGCAGGGATTTATGATGCTAAATCCATCAAAAACCCATTAAAAGCCATTATAATTAATTCTCCAAAGATTTCCCGAGCGTCGTGTCATCCTGTTTCGCTCTCATAGTTCTCCATATATAAAAATATGACATGTTGGAAAATAATTTCTGAAATAAAGTATTTTTGTTTCTTTAAATTAAAGACATATTCATTAATTATTTGCATTAACCGTGTTTTCAAATTTGTATGAAGATATAATTTTTACCTAAATTAGAGTTATTTCTGAAATAAAGTATTTTTGTTTCTTTAAATTAAAGACATATTCATTAATTATTTGCATTAACCGTCTTTTCAAATTTGTATGAAGATAAAATTTTTACCTAAATTAGAGTTTGACAAGCATGGAGTATTGGGACTGAGCTTTGTCTGGATTTTTGTGTGAGTTCGTGTTGATCAATTCGAAGGCATTTTATTTATTGTTTTGTTTCTCCGGATTGCCATAGTTACCAAGTCACATGACTTATGTCAGACTTGTGATTTATATAATTATGAATTCATTATTATTTGTGATATTTAGCTATGAATTCATTATCATTTGTGATATTTAGCTATGAATTCATTATCATTTGTGATATTTAGCTATGAATTCATTATCATTTGTGATATTTAGCTATGAATTCATTATCATTTGTGATATTTAGCTATGAATTCATTATCATTTGTGATATTTAACTATGAATTCATTATCATTTGTGATATTTAGCTATGAATTCATTTTTATTTGTGATATTTAAATTTTCGTGTATATGCATTGACAATAGCAAGTGATCCACGAATTACGTATGCACAAAACATACATATTTTCATAATAAAAGCAAAAATTGATACCCAAGAATTTCAACGGTTTCACAATAACGTGAATAAGCTTTATCTACTGTCAAGTCAAAGGTTTGATTTATGGTGTCAAAGGCCACTTTCAACAATATTTCAGCTATATCGTGACGGTCAGTTTTATTAATTTGGTGGAGGAAACCGGAGTACACGGAGAAAACCACCGACCTGTCGAAAGTCACTGACAAACTTTATCACCTAATGTTGTATGGAGTACACGTCGCCATGAACGGTGCTCAAACTTTAGTGGTGATAGGCATTGATTGCATGGATAGTTGTAAATCTAACTACCATACGATCACGACCACGACTACCCTCATACATGGAATTAAGATGCAATAGAATTAAGCATAAATACAAAATATGTATCAAAAATCTTTTTTCTGTACATGGTTTTTGTTCGGTTGAAGAGAATCCATTTATATGCCTATCATCAACAATGTCATTTTTCTTTAAAGGTTTTGGTATGTAGATAGATAATCCACTAATATGCGTATCAACAAAAATGTCATTATTTCGTCAAACTAAGACAATTGATCTCTACTAATTTAACACGAATTTCAAGTTATTTCTATTCTCAAACACTACTTTAAGTGGTGCGGATTGAAACAACCGGAATATTGTTGTTTGTTTGTTTGATGGTGTTTAACGCCACCATCAACAATATTTCAGTTATATAGTGGCGACCAGTTTTAGTGGTGGAAGAAGCCGGAGTACCCGCAAAAACCACAAACCATGGACAAGCAACTGGTAAGCTTGATCACCTGCGGCTGCGAGTCGAGTGCACCCTTTTTGTAATTTACAAAGCCGGGCACGAACCCACACACAACCGGAATACAATCATTACCAGCTTAGTGTAGATATCATGACATGACTTCGAATTATCTGGTATATTATCAGGCAGGAATAAAACAAATGTTATACAAAACACGAATTTAGGTTTAAATTAACATTTTAATATGACGTGTTGTTTTGGCTTTGTAAGCAAAAGGGTATAAAAATCCCAGATTTATTATGACTTACACGCGCTGATGATCATGACGTATTTGGTTGTTCTATTATACCCTTTTGTTTGCAAAGTCAAAATAACACGTCATAGAAATAATTTATGGAAGGGGTAAGCTTGTTGTAGATTTTAATATGGGTACACTATATAGGAAGGGGTAAGTTTTTTGGAGATTTTAATATTGGTACACTATAAAGGAATGTGGATTAAAAATATACCGTATATGTCCTACTAAAATTGTTAATTTATCAGTATTCAAAAATTTCATAAAATTTCAACAACAAAATTCAAAATTTCAAAAAATTTCAGTTTTCATAAAATTTCAAAATTTTAATATTCAAATAATAATATTGAAAAACATATGTAGTATAAAAATTAAGGACTTTTTACTCAATAAGAAATAATTTATGGAAGGAGTAATTTTGTTAGAGATTTTAATATAGGTACACTATAAAGGAAGGGGTAAGTTTGTTGGAGATTTTAAAATGGGTACACTATCAAGGAATGTGGATTAAAAATTTACCGTATATGTCCTATTTGAATAGAAATAATTTATGGAAGTTGTAAGTTTGTTTGAGTTTTTAATATGGGTAACATTATCTGCGTAAAAATTTTACTCCGAGCGAAAGCAAGGGATAAAATTTGCGCAGATAATGTTAAAATATTAAAATATTAAAATCTCAAACAACTTACCCCTTCCATTAATTATTTCTTAATTCTAAAATCACATGCTGTTTTGGCTTTGTAAACAAAAGGGTATAAAAATCCCATATTTATTATGACTTACACGCGCTGATGATCATGACGTATTTGGCTGTTCTATTATACCCTTTGTTTACAAAGCCAAAACAGCACGTCATAGAAATAATTTATGGAAGGAGTAAGTTTGTTGGAGATTTTGATATGGGTACATTATAAAGGAAGGGGTAAGTTTGTTGGAGATTTTAATATGGGTTGGAAGGGGTAAGTTTGTTGGGGATTTTAATATGGGTAACATTATCTGCGCAAATTTTACGCAGATAATGTTACCCATATTAAAATCTCCAACAAACTTACCCCTTCCATAAATTATTTCTTAAATTCCATTCGAGTAGAGAAGACAACAAAATTATAATTATAAGATCAGGGATATTTTACATTGTGATGAGACATCTGGTAACAGTGGACTAATTAATAATAAACACCTTAACAGCTGCTTCGATATAGGTCACGTACTGAGTCAACGTATCATCTGATAGACAGGCAATACCATGCAGAAAAACATCACTAATAAAATAATAAAATAAAATAGGCTGCACAAACTCCCTTAAAAGTAGTCAATAATTATTATGAACGTGTTTAGAAAATAACTAGACGTTAGAGAATACCGAAGTGGCAATCAAGAATGGAGAAATACAGAAACACGGGAAACATAGGACAAAAAACACAAAACAAAAAGCACAAAACTAAAATGATGATAACATGGAAATCTATAAAGACGCGCAACACGAACCACATAAAAAAAATATCGTGCAATTTTTGTAATGTGATGGACTCAGTTTGCAAATTCAATATGTGAATTAGATAATAATATGTCATTTGGGAATATTAATTTTTCGCTGTTCTGCACAATAGTGTCCTATTTAAAGAAGATATATTGTTGAAAGTGGAGTTAAACACAATAACCCTAAAGCTGTTCCCTTCAAATTACTCATAACAGAAAAGCTTTCGGATGCACTAGAATAGACAAACTACTATACTATCACATCAAAAGAATATACGGCATTTAAAGTAGAACAAAATTGTTCTAATTATCAGACCAGAGAAATTTTACCTTGTGATGAGACATGATGATCTAGAAACAGTCGATTAATTAACGATGAGCACCTTTATAGCTTACCAGATATAGATCACGTACTTATATGAGGTAACAGTACACGCATAAATATAATAGTATGACATAAGTCTACACGAACTTCCATAAAACAAGCGAATAATCATTATGATCGTGTATGGAAAATAAATAGGCGCTAAAGGAAACCGCAGAAAGAATAAGGAATATATACTTCACAGACACAGGAAACATTTGGGAACACATGACACAGGACGAAGCCACACAAAGCAAAAACAATGCACAGCACAGAAAACGTTGGGAACATACGACACAGGACGAAGCCACACAAAGCAAAATAATGCACAAGACAGAAAACTTTGGGAACACACGACACAGGACGAAGCCACACAAAGCAAAAACAATGCACAACACAGAAAACAATACTACAAAGATAAACAAGACGAAACACTCAAAAGAAAAAGAACGTGGAACCCATCAAGAACAAAATATCTTGCATTCTTTGTAATGCGATGGAGGCTATATCAAAATAAAATGATGGATTAAAGATAGAGAGTGATACGACATTCCATATTTTAATTCGTCATTGTTCATTGAAGTACAGGAGTCTCCTCTTATAATGGGTCGTCGTGGTTGTGATCATATGGTAGTTGGACTTACAACTACCCGTGCAATTAGTGTCTATCACCACTGAAGTTGTGAGTTTGAACCCCGTTCATGGCAAAGTGTACTCAATACAACATTATGTGATAAAGTTTGTCAGTGACTTGCGATAGGTCGGTAGTGTTTTCCAGTTTCCTCCAACAATAAAACTGACCTCCACAATATAACTGAAATATTGTTGAAAGTAATGGCGTTAACCACCATTAACGAAACCCCTCTTTTTAGGTCATTCCCACCTAAGGCTATTTCTCGTATCAGGCCAGATTTCAGATGCACTATGATAGAACAATAGTTTTAAATTATCCTCCTTATTCTGTACTATGCTTTTTATAAGACCATCTTTTCATTTCAGATGGATGACCTGATGTGATGGGAACACTGTACTTCAAATTGTCCTGTGTCCAAACTTGACATATACAATATACATCTTATATGTAATATAACGAAAAACATACAGTAAATACCACAATGTGGGAACAATTAATTCCTAAATCAAATATCAAAATCATGGAAAGATGAAATTTATATGACCGTTCACTTTCATGGCTTGGTATCGTCACTTCAATAACAAGTGGCGGGGTTAAGCTAGTTTTATGCGCCCAATCATCCCTTCATAGTATAATAATGTGGTCATGCAAATGCTGTCCACATTATGAACAATTACCCATTTTACATATACACACACAGCATTAATGAGTAAAAGCAACGACCGGTTGGCTAGGAAACATGATAACGTGTCCGATTGGAACGACATGTCCGCACACGGATTGTTTGGCAGTGAGGTAGCACTATATACATCCATTTGATATTGGTTTAGTACAAAAAGACAACATTATCTTCTGATGCCGTGATGGAAATGTAACTTGCCTTTGTCATGGTATAGCTGAAAAATTGTTCACGCGGGGCGTTAAGCAACAATCTTTACTCGCTATGCTTCATATTACGGTCATATGTATGAATAATAATACGTTGAGTCAGTGAGTTAGTAATTGTTGTTAAACTCAATAGAGTAATTCGATATTCTCTGATGAGATGATAGTGACATCTGTTTTGTACTTGACCAATAAGCTGAGATGTGTTTTATATTACTAGAAATGAAAAACAAAATGGTTCCAAAATCTAATAATAAAAACCCTGGATTGGAGTAGACATTTAACAAATAACGGGTTTAACGTAGTTTTAAGGATCCAACTCTCCCTTCTTTGTAAAATGGTCGGGTCAGTGAAACAAGTCTCTACGTACTCAACAGGATCTATTCGCACATATTTTCCTTTCTTACATCTTAATGTCGTATGCCCAGCGGAGAAGCACAACAAATATAAATTTTACACTCTTTAGTTCGACCTGGTCGTACATAGAGCACACGATCTGCCGAAATAGAGGCGGCCATACAAAGAGGATTTCACAATTATTTGATGTAGACGTGAAAGTTTCAAGAATGTGATAAATATAATTTGATAAGATAATTCTGTTTGATATTTAAGAAATAAATCATGGAAGCCAGAATGTGTTGGGAGTTTTAACATGGATTGGCGAATATTAGTATTTTATCCCGAGCCAGAAGCGAGGGACAAAATTTACTAATATCCGCTAATCCATGTTAAAACTCAAAACACATTCTGGCTTCCATGATTTATTTCGATTCTGATATGTCTAAGAGTACAAATACGGTAGTATACTTTGATTAGAAGATGGTAATTTATTTTTACGCTTGCGGAAAATGTCGCACACAATATATGCTGCCAATGGAAAAGTCAGTCACATTCACCGGCGCATGTGCTAATGAGATTATACCGAATGGATAACTCGCTCGTTTGTTAACACAACGAAAGAAGGAGGTTATGTTAGAATTGTTAATATAATATGACGAGTACCACTAGTGAAGTAGGAACAGCATACCCTTTCAGAGCACCTGGGTTCACTCCCGAGTTTTGCTGTGAGATTCGTGTTGTCCTTTTGCCTTTTTTTCTTTTGTTTTAATGTTTGTCAATCTTCGATTTATGGCTTCTGATGACCTCGTTTGTATCTTCAAGCATATCTTAATATGAAAAGGCACCGCCTGAAAAGCTCGCGAAACCGGTATCAATCGTGACCACTCGGCAAGTTCCGCTACACTAGGCGTAGCGAGAATGGCAGAGTAGTTACGATTGGACCGGATGCTCTGCTCTTCGATACCTTTCGTGTCTCTTTCTTACATTCTCAAGGGTTCTCGAAAAGCGGTAACCCGGATGTGTTGAAGCTTTTTCATAGGCATAGTGTATGGATGATAAGGATGTCTGTTTTAGTCAAAGTAAATGGTATTCTAGTCAAAGTAAATGGAATTCGTCATTATTGCTTTATTGATTTAATTTTACCATGTTTCAGTCATAAATAGCTCGCGAAGTGAACTTATAATGGTCTGCTCTTGAGTTGACAAAGTAATTAATACCCATTCAGTTTTGAAAATAAAAATTATGTGACCTATAGTTCATATAAATCATGCGTTCTACATGACGTGACACGACACAAAGCATGTTTGCCATGGATCTCATTGTTATGCTTATCTTTAAAGGCATACAGGCTGTCAGAATTGATTTTTTTTATTAAAAGTTGCCAATATTCGATGTTTTATGCTAATTGCAGTTGCAATTTTTCATAATATCATACGTAAATAGCCTAGAACGAAGGAAATACGTCGCTGTTTTATTTTCTTGAATCCAGTAACGAATCCAATGTTTACCCGCACAATATTCCTACATTCATACGACCTACACAGTGACCTCATTCGGTAAAGCGCTTGCACATGTGCGAAATTGTTTGTTGAATAAAAAGCACATGGCACAAACCAAAACATTGACGGATTCTACACGAAAACGACACAAAAAGGAGAATTCAGCATGCTTTGCATAAAAATTAAAAAAAGGGTTATACCGACCTACTCCATTTTTCAATACGTAAGCATAATTTAATATCTTTTTTTTTTTGGCCGAATCGTATTTTGACAGAATAATTGTATCGTACTTTTTATATATTCTTTCTTTTTAGGAGAAAACGCTAGGTGATATCTCTTTTAAATTAGAGACTAAAATAATGAGCTTCATGTCTGTTTTTTTTTCGAAAAAAATATAATCAAGCCAACTCAAGTGTTGTCAATAATATGCAATGCAATTTGTTTGCAATTTTCCCTTTATCGGGCTCCTTTGCAGAGTTTGGGTTTGTTTTTATTGATTTCATCACGTATTTCCGATTTTAAGTGTCATTCTTACTAAATACCATTATATAATATTAACTGATTACCTCGGGATCCAATTTCATAGATATATTTCTTAAATTATATAAATTCTAACGCATTACATTCAAAATGCTACCTGGTTATTCATAGCAGTTATCAGTATTCGGCAAACTTCGGAAATAAGAAGCCGACTTATAATTAGGTGTGTTAATGGCGATTCCGCTAACAGATATTCGAATTCTTTTCACTAATTACGACATTATAGCATATTTTTTAAACCTGGCTTCTTGTTCAGAACATTTAATTAGTATAAAACATCGAATATTGGCAACTTTTAATATATACAAAAAATTCAATTCTTTAAAAGAAAACACTTGAAGATGGAACTGATATTCCCAAATTAATATAAGTGGCCGTCGTGGTCGTATGGTAGTAGAATATAATCAGTACACCACTAACATTGTGAGTTCGAATCCCACAAAGGCGATACAACATTATGTGATAAAGTTTGGCAATGACTTGCGGTAGATCTGTGGTTTTCTCCGGTTTCCTCCACCAATAAAACTGACGGCCATGAATATAATTGAAATATTGTTGAAAGTGGGGTTAAACACCATAAACCCAAATCTATATTTATATAGGGTATTGATAATTTGATATGGATATTCTCGTGCAATAATAATTCCATTTTTACGGTAGAACAATTCGTGCAATCTACTTTAAAAATGTTACATGTACTTTATCACAGCCTCCGTTACGGTAGGAAGGTAATGTACCGTAGTTTGTTATAATTAATATCCACATCAAATTCAATTATTATCACTTCTTTATTGTTCATACATGCAAAGGTCATATGACAGATATGTTTGTCTTTGTACCTTTGAATTAAGATTTTGTACTTTTATCAACGGAACGTATAAATTTAAATATTTAAATCTAAGTCTTTTTAGCACTTTTATATTAATGTACTTAGTTTAAACATATTGTATTTGCCAATTAAACAGACAAAATGGATTAGACACAAGCTAAACAAATTTATGAAGTCTTCTCCAAATTACAATATGTTACAATAAAGAAGTACATAAAAGGCATGCATTACTATATATAGCACTAATAACGAATCAATGATAAATATTCACAAACAGAAAGAAAAATAAAATTAAGATGGATTCATATGATGTGTATGTTCATCCAATTCAATTCCAGTTATACAATAAGGAATTTTTTTGAACATTTAATATAATCAAAAACATATTCAAATATAATACAATTTTGTTCATAAGTTAAATTAATGTACTTTCTATGGCTATATATGATTTACTAGTTAGTGGTAAAGGTTCGAATAGGGACACACAATATAATGGTTAATGGAAAAGAGACCAAAAACTGGTCCACAAAATACTACTTAGAAAATTACAGACAAACACGAACATACTAAAAACCGGGAGTGAACACCAGACGGATCAACATTTACAGATACACTAGTGGCTCCATGCATGGTACAACGTGTAATGAAATAAGTGATCATTCGTAATACTTCGTTCTCACGCAACCCTCATTGGCAATGTTTAAGTATTGGTCAACGGCAAGCAATGAAGTGGTATCCTTCATTTCAGCATCAACGGGATCGCCAGTAAGAACGTATATATCAAATGTAGTGCGCACAACGAGTTTTTGGGAAAAACCTTCATAAGGTATGCTCAAAGTCATAATATTTAAAATCGTAATAATTTAGAAGTCTTTGGAAACCGAAGGACTTAAACATGATAACCAATGCCAGAGGGAGTGGAACCTTAGTTTGAATAATAAATACAACAAACGTTGAATTACTCAGTGAAAAGACACAATCTTTATAGAGGAATGTGAAATTAAAGGACGAGACTGGGGTCTTTTCCTCTTTCTCAAGAAACTTTGAGACAAGTCTGCTACTGAAAAATATTACTCCAAATAAGCCATCAAGATTATGACCAAATTTCAATACAGAGATATTTACATAACTATGTCAGTGTACGTTAACAATATAAAACAACACTAACGTCAGTATATAAATGTATTACCAGTAATGATTGGTGGATATTTCATATGAACCACGTCTTTTCTCCTGTGGTCATTTTTTGGTATGGTCTATCACAGTGTTATAGAAATAATAAAATAAGATAAAACTGCAAAAGCGTAGCGAGATTGGTCCAGATATGACCTGTGAAGTGAGTGAGTGATTGTTGCTTAACGCCAACTCGGCAATTTTGCAGCTATATCATGGCGAGCACAAGTTAATTTTCAATGAAATGATGATGAGATCTACTTTGTGCTATGCCACGCTTAGCTGGATTTTAATAGTGCTAACTGACTGAAACAACAGCCCATGGATAGACATGTCACCCCACTCTGACACATTATTCTGATTCCGATGCAACAAGCATTTGCTCTTTTTCCTTACTGTTGCGTGCTTAGCGGAGAAGCAACAAATACCAATTTTATAGTTTTTAGTTTGACCTGTGAATAATTTCAGGAAAACAAAACTGCAGAAACATATAAAGGAAAATCCAAAGTGTCCAATAAATATGTCCCCTGACTATGTATCCTATTATTAACTTGACACTTTAAATAATTGAATTACCTGTAAATACTGCCGTCTATTTTATCCAGGAAGAGACAGAAATCAATTGACCAAGCTAATTTACTTTCCAGCCATATTGGTTTTTTTCTCCCATTGATCATGAGTTAATTAAACAGACTAAAATCTTATTGATATTCTTGTTGGTAGCCATTGTTCCTTTAAGTGCTATGGACATTGATCATGACTGTTATCTGTCAATTACCAAAGTGTGAAAAAGCAATATCGACATGGCATATTCACTATAACCTAATTAAATGCATAATTTAATAGATATTGGATTACTCATTAAATATTATTTAAATTTTCTTTAATAATTAAATGATACGTGTTGATGTAATTAAAAAATGATTAAATACCTAATTTGTTTTTAATTATATTTATTTTCGTCCGTTTTTTTTTTTAAATTTTAATTCGATTATATTTTATGTTTTGTTGGCGTCGCTTTGTCTGCCCTAATTGTGAGAGAAACAATTGTAGATACATGTGTACCAAAGTGGTAAGCTGAAGTCGTAAATAAAAAGGACAGACAAAAACACATACAATAGTCGCCATTACATTAAAAAAAAACAGATATTAAGCAACCCGAACCCACTAAAAATTGGGAATGATCTCATATGATTCAGAAGAGTAAGCAGATCCTGCTCCATCTGTGGCATCCGTCGTGTTACATTTGTTTTCCACGACAGCGGAAAGAGGAGCGAGATTATGACTACGACAACCGGAACATATAAGTGGTCATCCTCGATATTGCATAACGGTCAACAAAGTGGTGATGGTGACAGTAACATAGTACTTGTATAACCTTTTATTCAATAGTTTTCCTATTACCAGCAATGCCATGTCCAGGATATACTGCTATGATCCAACAGTTTTGGTATATAGTATCAATAGAGAGATATACACTACCTATGCAGGTGCTGATGGAAGGGATCAATTCTCTATAATATATATCTGCAATCCTGCTTACTAGACCTTAAAGATTAATAAATTCTTTTAAATTACGCTTCACTTTAGTTTGTTGTCATTTACAGATAAAAAAAACACTTTATTTTTACTTTCTAATCATTTGACTATGAGCGCACCCAATGACAGTTATTACATATATTGGCCGTGTGCACTAAATTAGATATCTACGCTTTTATTGACTTAAACTGATAGATATAATTAACTATATTAAGGTCACAATGTAACTATAACCGGAAGAACGAAACATTTTATGAATCTTTTTTGCTTGGTCTAGACATGGTAACAGGCTCTTCAACCAATACCATACTAAAAGATCTAAAAAGTACATTTCATTGTCCTGAATTTGGTTAATGACGGAATTAGAAGCCCGCACTACCTAAAACTATATCACATAGCTGTAAACGTTTGAATAAGAAACATTATTTGCTCGACGCTAATCCTTTTTTTTTATTTAGCACTCAATGAAATGACTATAGCTACAGGCAACATTCAATTGACAATGTAATGTACTATAGGTAGGAAATAACTGTATTGTATTTGAAAATTTCATGGCATCAATTGGAGATTTGATGGTCGCAAATTGAGTTTACTGGCGATGCGATAATGTCCTATATTCTACATCAAATTCAAAAAATATCTCATGATATTTCAATAGTGGAATTGATACCTTGAAAATTACAGCATTGTCCAATCACAAACCAGGAATATGAAACAACTACATTAGAATGTGATTAAAATACAATGTATATTCATCATATCGACCGAAATATTCAATTTAGAGACAAAATCTCATATGGACCAAGAGTATCAATAATTCCACGAACATATCTCTTATCCAGTGAATAACACTGGGGAGGTGAATGGACCACCGGTGAATAGTTCATTACACAATCTACAAGTAAATATAATATTTATGAACATGTCTTTTTAACAGGGAAATAATAATGCATAATACTATCAGTCACAGAGGGGTCGTCGTGGTCGTGATAATATGGATATTTACGATTACCTGTGCAATCAGTGCCAGTTCAGGAGAAGTGTACTCGATACAACATTCTATGATAAAGTTTGACAGTGACTTGCAACAGGTCGGTCGTTTCTTCCGGGTACTCCCGTTTCCCCCACCAATAACACTGAGCGCCACGATATAATTGAAATATTGTTGAAAGTGGCGTTAAACACCCTAACCCCTTACCCCTTTTATTCTTGTCAGTTTAAAAAAAAATTGTTGTTGTCATATATTTTGCAACATCAAAAATAATTTTTGACTCCAACATTCCAATTGTATGGTAGTTCTTTTCCTAATAACTGTTATATTTTTTTTTATCTTTTGTATAATTTGATTCATTAGATATTTCGTATTATTTTGTGTAATATAGGATTTATAATATAATAATAATGCGGGTCCCTATAGAGGTATCATAGATACAGAGAGTAATGTTCAAATATTTTTTCACACACACAAAACAACGAGGTTAAATTTCGCTTTTAGACCGACATAACAGATCGAAGATTGACACTGATAACGTCTCTCGATGAGACGAAAATTTTGCCATTTTAAAGCATTTAAAAAATTTGTTACTACGTAAATTATGCATTTAGTGTTGTTGTGCAATTATTTTAAGACGTATCGAAACCCGTTCATGGCGAGTTGTACTCGATACAACATTGTGTGATAACGTTCGTCAGTGACTTGTGATAGGTCGATGGTTTTTTTCCGGGTACTCCGGTTTCCTCCACCAAAAAAACTGACCGCCTCGATATAACTGAAATAATGTTGAAAGTGACTTTAAAGACCATAAACCAATTTTAGATATATATATATATATACAGAGAGAGAGTAATACATGGCCTCTTCCATATCTGGCCGGATATCATTTCGAGATGCCCGGATGATATGGAAAAGGTCGTATATTAATATTTTTATCATATACTTCTGACAAAATGTTTTACGAGGCCAATCAAAAAATCAAATAAAAAGTCTGAGTCTTTGTATGGAAGTTTAATTGAAATTCTACAGATATATTGTCAGAACACTATTGTCCAACAAGACCACCTGTACCCCCATTCATATTACCCCGGATGACTAATAGTCCACCAGTAGATGTATCGGTCCAAAGATAATAATAAAAACGTAGTTATCTAATATAGTGTACACGACTGGTTTCACGAATAATCTTGTATAGTCTTTGTTTTGTGCTTTCCTATTATGTGTCTTTACGTTCTGAGTTCCATGTTGCGATGTCCGTTACGATTTCCGCATAAAAACGATGTTCGGTTCGTCTTTACCTCCAGTTGTTTGTAGGAGGGCTCTTGTCTTATATACGTTATTTCTGTTTGCTTCCGCATAGTGATATCCAACACATATTGTGTTGTGTTTTTGTTTTGTTTTTCTTCGTCTATGTTGTCAGTTTCTCTGGATTGTCCATTTTTTGATTGCCTCTTCGGTATTCTCTAATGTTTATTGTAGCTGATTACTTTTCTCATTGTTAATTTGATATTAATAATTTTGAAAATTTACATTTTAACGTTAATAGGGTAATTCAATTACAGAATGACAGAAAATATGATTTCTCTCTTGAAGCAATTTTCAATTAGTTGATGTTATCATTCTAATAGAAACAAAATGACAGAACGAATTACGATGTTATTTGTAAAATCAAAATGTCTCTTTATAATGCATTCATCAAATGCTGCCATGCCAGAATTTAGGGACGGATAATACGACCATATACTGACACATGTCGACATGTAATTTGATTTTAGCAATTGAGCTGAGGTCATAGGTCAACAACCTATTGTGAACAATGTAATTTCCACTCTAGTTATCAATCATTTTCTGTTTGCTGTGGTCCTTAATCAAATACCGATGTGATAACATTAATTCTAGTTAACATGGTCCGTCTGTTTGAATCTTCTTCCTTTCCTGAGGGAGTAATAAATACAACGTGGATAGCAATGGAGTTTTACAGATATGTACCAGTAATGTTCAGTTATATTGTGGCGGTCAGCTTTATTGATGGATGAAACCGGAATACCCAGAGAAAACCACCGACCTTCCGCAGGTTACTGACAAACTTTATCACATTAAAATGTTTTAGCGAGTACACCTCGCCATGAGCAGGATGTTTGTTTGTTGATTAAACGTCTACCGGTAAATATTTGATGCATATTTAGGACGTTGAAGAATATCACAAAACGATAGACAACGGAGGTAGGACTGGGACAACCTGGACAACGATACACCCTCCCTCCGACTGTCGTGTTCGATGTTATGAATAAGACATAACTGTGAAATCTAAAAAGTAAATATTAATCAGTAGATTGGTCATTAATTGTTGCTTAACGTCAATGTATCAGTATTTCATACTACAAAAATTCCATCGCGGATGAATGTTTTATTTGTCACAAAAGAGGAGACCGGAAAATTGTTCTTGTAATTGGATATCAACCACCATTCCTAACCAATTGTTGCTCATCTGGATCGACCATTTGTTTACGTCTCTTCGTGATAGCGAATTGTGTGTTTGATTCGCCACACATCATCAAGCATATATCAGATGGTGTCCACTGATTCGTCACGCATCACAAACATATATCAGATGATTTGCACTGATTCGTCACACATCACGAGACAGCTATTGGATGGTGTGCACTGATTCGGCACACATCACCAATATATATCAGAGGGTGTGCACTTATTCGTCACACATCACCAAGCAGATATCAGATGGTGTCCACTGATTCGTCACGCATCACAAACAGATATCAGATGGTGTCCACTGATTCGTCACACATCACGACACATATATTGGATGATGTCCACTGATTCGGCACACATCACAATCAGATATTAGATGGTGTCCACTGATTTGGCACACATCACAAAACAGATATTAGATGATGTCCCCATGGAACACTAAAAGTAATAAAATAATCCTGATATGTCCACATTGATCACAAAAAGTAACTAGATGGTGTTTATATTGGACAAAAATAGTAACTGGATAGTGTACACATGGACACAGCTAGTTATTGTCTGGTGTTCACATTGAACACACTTTTTTTCCTTCACTTAGCGTCCGTCGACTGTAGTCGTCGGTTAGCTTTTCAAATTTTAACTTTCTCCTCTGAAACCGATTAGCCAAATGAACTGAAACTTGGTAAGAAAAATCTATTGAAGGTCCTCTATATAGATTGCTCATGTTGTCCCGATCCCTTAACAAACATGTCCGCCATAGGCAATTCTTATTTCTGGTTGGTCATTTTTTTTTAAATATTCTCCTCTGAAAGCGCTTGGCCAAATGAACCGAAACATGATAAGAAGCATCTATGGAAGGTCCTCTATAAAGATTGCTAATTTCGTCCCGATTCGTTAACAAACATGGCTACTATAGACAATTCTTGTTTCTGGCTGGTCAATTAAAAGAGAATCCTCTCTAAAACCATTTGGTCAAATTAATTGAATTTGGAAGGAAGCACCCATGGAAGGTTCTGTGTAAGTTTTCTCAAAACCGAATGACATGTGAACAAGACAGGCTCAGCCTCTAGTTTATTAGATAGTGTCCACATTGAGCAACCATATTCCTTTTATTAAATGTAAGATTCCCCTCCCCCAGGCATTGGTAACACGACAAATTATGGATATCATCTTAGCCTCATTTCGGTTTAATTATTCTCTAATACTTTAAAGTTATTTGGTATTTCAATCATTATACTATGAACGTACCTAATGAAGATTATTGCAGAAATGTGTCGCGCGCAGTACATTAGATTTGTACATTTTTATGTTTGTATTCTCGTCATATGCGCTTTATTAATTTTAAAATTAGTATCGTACGTCAATATTTTAGTATAGCATACAGCTATGAGCGGTAAAGACATTATTCAATTTCCGATAAGTAATACTTTCATGCAATATATACGTTGTAACGATTTGGACATATATTGACGCAATGAGTTAAAGATTAACTTAAAATACTGACATATTCTAGTTAATTCTGTCATTGAAAAATATTATACAATAGCATGTCAATGTTAGTTTTAGTCTGAACTTGGAATGGTTTACGTGAGTGTTACGACTACTGCAAAATTGTTTTTATTTTTATTTAATAGCGCAATTACCGTCATTGCTACTTTCCACAACTAAATTACATCCTATAAATGTACACCTACGTAAAGTTAAATTCTTCGTGTGTTGCATTGCAGTTTAATCATCTTAACTACACAATCATGAGTAAAGTGGTTTGATTTGGGTTAATGGTGTTTAACGCCACTTTCAACAATATTGCAGTTATATCGTGGCGGTCAGTTTTATTGGTGAGGAAACCGGAGTATCCGGAGAAAACCACCGACGAGTTAAATTTTAAATTATTTGGCTTTCAAATCTTTCGATTTTGAGCGTACCTGATGCGGGTAATTCCAGAAACACGTCATGCGCACTAAATTTGATATCTATGTTTTTATTTCTGTAATAGAACCCACTGAAAAGAAAAAAAAGTTGTTCTCTAATTGAACAAATGTAGCGAATAAAGACTGATACTGCAGTTGTTAAAGAATAATGACATTTTAGTTGTAACGAGTAATTATAGGTATTGTAGTTCCTATGGATACTGATAAAGAATGACATTGTAGTTGTAATGAGTAATTACAGGTATTGTAGTTCCTATGGATACTGATAAAGAATGACATTGTAGTTGTAACGAGTAATTATAGGTATTGTAGTTCTTATGGATACGGATAAAGAATGACATTGTAGTTGTAATGAGTAATTATAGGTATTGTAGTTCCTATGGATACTGATAAAGAATGATATTGTAGTTGCAATGAGTAATTACAGGTATTGTAGTTCCTATGGATAGGGATGAAGAATGACATTTTAGTTGTAACGAGTAATTATAGGTATTGTAGTTCCTATGGATACGGATAAAGAATGACATTGTAGTTGTAATGAGTAATTATAGGTATTGTAGTTCCTATGGATACGGATGAAGAATGACATTGTAGTTGCAATGTAGAAAACCTGATATTATATACGTACAAAGATCAATGATGTACTTGTAACGTATTAATACTGACACTAGTTGTAGCGTACAGAGACTGACACTAGTAGCGTATAAAAACCGATCATGTAATTATAACGTAAAAAGACTGACACTAGTTATGACACTAGTTATAATGTACAAAGCCTGACACTATATACGTACAATGACCGATGATGTAGTTGTAGCGTACAGAGACTGACATTAGTTGTAGCGTACAGAGACTGACACTAGTTGTAGCGTATAGAGACTGACACTAGTAGCGTATAAAGACTAATCAAGTAGCTATAACGTACACAGACTGAAACTAGTTATAACGTACACAGATTGATGAAACTAGTTATAACGTACACATACTTACACTAGTTATAACGTACAAAGACTGATACTAGTTGTAGCGTACAAAGACTGACACTAGTAACGCATAGAGACTGACACAGTTATAACGTACAAAGACTGACACAGTTATAACGTACAAGGACTGACACTAGTCATAGCGTACAAAGACTGAGACTAGTTGTAGCGTACAAAGACTGAGACTAGTTATAACGTACAAAGACTGACATTAATTGTAGCGTACAAAGACTGACACTAGTAACGTACAACGACTGACACTAGTAACGTAAAAAGACCGATCAAGTAGTTATAACGTACAAAGACTGACACTTGTTATAAAGTACAAAGACTGACACTAGTTGTAAGGTACAAAGACTGACACTAGTAACGTACAACGACTGACACTAGTAACGTATAAAGACCGATCAAGTAGTTATAACGTACAAAGACTGACACTAGTTGTAACGTATAAAGACTGACGCTAGTTATAACGTACAAAGACTGACACTAGTTGTAACGTACAAAGACTGACGCTAGTTATGACGTACAAAAACTGATCATGTAGTTGCAACGTACAAAGACTGACACTAGTTGTATCGTACAGAGACTGACACTAGTAACGTATAAAGACTGACACTAGTCATAACGTACACAGACTAAAACTAGTTGCAACGTACAAAGACTGACACTAGTAACGTACACAGAATGACACTAGTAGCGTACACAGACTAACACTAGTAACGTACACACACTGACACTAGTCATAACGTACAAAGACTGAAACTAGTAACGTGAAAAGACTGACACTAGCAACGTACAAAGACTAACACTGGTAACGTACAAAGACTGACACTAGTAATGTGCAAAGACTGACACTAGTAACGTACAAAAACTGACACTAGTAACGTACAAAGACTGACACTAGCTATAACGTACAATGAATGACATTAGTAACGTACAAAGACTGACACTAGTGACGTACAAAGACTGACACTAGTAACGTACAAAGACTGACACTAGTGACGTACAAAGACTGACACTAGCAACGTACAAAGAATGACACTAGCAACGTACAAAGACTGACACTAGTAACGTAGAAAGACTGACACTAGTTATATCGTACAAAGACTGATACTAGTAACGTACAAAGACTGACACTAGCTATAACGTACAAAGAATGACATTAGTAACGTACAAAGACTGACACTAGTGACGTACAAAGACTGACACTAGCAACGTACAAAGAATGCCACTAGTAACGTACAAAGACTGACACTAGTAACGTAAAAAGACTGACACTAGTTATATCGTACAAAGAATGACATTAGTAACGTACAAAGACTGACACTAGTGACGTACAAAGACTGACACTAGCAACGTACAAAGACTGACACCAGTAACGTAAAAAGACTGACACTAGAAACGAATAAAGACTGACACTGTATTTGCAACATATAAAGACTAACGATACAGTTGTAGTGGGAAGGGTGAAAACGAACACATAATTTGTAAAATACAAAGACGGACACTGTATTTGTAACTTACAAAGACTGACGATGTAGTTATAGTGGTAAACGGTCACTGTAAGGGTAAAGACTGGCATTGATGGTTTAAAATATAATGTTATTAACATATGTACAAGACGAATGACTGACCTCTTTATCCTTAAAATGCAGACGAAATACAACACACTAAACATATTAATGTATTTTGATTTATCCGTGATTTAACCAATACAAATCAGTGCATCTTGTTGACTAGCAAATAGAATATCATGACGGATGACTTTGATCATGCAGGAGATACTGATCCGTCTCTGTTGTCGTAGCTCATGTATTTTATTTTGTTTTAAATGTATGTGTTTAATACATACAGTGGAATCAAAGTGGGATGTCAACATATTACAAGTCATTTTAGTGTATAGCAAAGTCATATTTCATTTATAACAAACCCAAAAGTTAGTGTGAAATATTCCCCGATACTTACACTAGTGCAAGAAGAGTTGGAAGATACCAAAGGGGCAAACAGAATCCGTAAATCGATGAAGGACAGACAACACAATGGCCAAAAATAAAAATAAAAGGACAAAAGGACAAACAACAATCTACAAAGCATACACATACAACTAAAGATCGACACGAACACCAGTGACACATACTCCAGTAAAAACCGGTTGTTAACCCAGGTGCTCCGAATCATGATGCCATTGACAGGTCAACGTGATACTATCATCATTTCTCTTCGTTTGTTCATCGGAAAATATTATTCTATGTACATCCAGTATAATATTCTGCATAGGAAAATATTTATATATTAATGTTGTGCTTAGCATTGTTTTTTCGACAATAATGGTCAGGGCGGAATACATAGCTCATGACCCAAAGGACAGGGCACTATATCCTCCATAACGGACATTATTTTAGCATTGTCAATCCTAAAGCCCACATTACTATCATTGATTTATCAGCTATGTATTATGTTCAGCGTATGCTATGTTATTTCAAAATGCATTATTTACATTTTACAGATTGGCTAAGCACCCTTTAAATGTAAATTGTCATTCTATTTACATTTAAGTAAAAATAATACAAATCCAGAGAAATACGTGACCTCTCACATTCCTTTTTTTGGCACAGGCACTTCAATAAAGAGTGACGGGTTGAAACTATTGTATGTGCCCGAAGTTCCCCTCTTACAATAATACAGTATCATCAAATAATTGTAGAAACCCGACCAGGGCAAGGTGTACACAATTATGTGATAAAGTTTGTCAGTGACTTGCGACAGGTCGATGGTTTTCTCCGGATCCTCCGGTTTCCTCCACCAATAAAACTGACCGCCATCATATAACTGAATTATTGTTGAAAGTTGCGTTAAACACCAAATTATAAACCAAGCCATCAGTGTATGCTATATGTTATCTCAAAAGGTATTATTAACATTATTATGATTGGCTAAGCACCTTTAACATGGAAATTATCTTTCTATGTACATTTAAATAAAAATATGACAACATGAGATAAATACACGACCGCTCACTTTCTTTTGGTACAGGCAGTTTAAAAAATAGTGGTGGGGTTAAGCTAGTTTTATGTGCCCGAAATTCTCCTCTTACAACTATCCAATATCATCAAATTTGTGTAGGAAAAATTAAGAACCATTAGATCAATTACAAAAATGGGAGAGGTCGCCGTGGTCGTGATCATATGATATTTGGATTTACAACAACCTATGGAATTAGTTCCTATTACCACTGTTGTTGTGAGTTCGAATCTCGATCAGGGTGAGGTGTACAACATTATCTGATCAAATTTGTCAGTGATTTGCGACAGGTCGGTGAATTTCTCCGGGTCCTCCTGTTTCCTCCATTATTAAAACTGATCGCCACAATTTAACTGAAATATTGTTGAAAGTGGCGTTAAGCACCATAAACCTAAACCAAACCATCAGTGTATGCTATGTTATCTCAAAATGTACTATTAACATTATAATGATTGGCTAAGCACCTTTAAAATGGAAATTATCTTTCTATGTACATTAGGGTGAGGTGTAGAACATTATGTGATAAAGTTTGTATGTGACTTACGACAGGTCGGTGTTTTTTTCCTGGTACTCCGGTTTCCTCCACCAATAAAACTGACCGCCACAATTTAACTGAAATATTGTTGAAAGTGGTGTTAAGCACCATAAACCTAAACCAAACCATCAATGTATGCTATGTTATCTCAAAGTGTACTATTAACATTTTACAGATTGGCTAATCACCTTTTGAATGTACAATGTCTTTCTATGTACATTTAAATAAAAATAAGACAACTTCAGAAAAATACATGACCACTCACTTTTATTTGTACATGCATTTGAATAAAAAGTGGCGGGGTTAAGCTAGATCTATGTGTTCGAACTTCTCCTCTTACAGTAATCAAGTATCATCAAATATTTGCAGGAAAAAATATGAACTTCCAAAGATAAATTCCAAAAATAGGAACATCATCGTAAAATAATGTTTTGTTTAAGTAAAGTCCTGTATTTCGAGTATGACAATCTACCTTTAAATGGAGAGTAATGTGTAATTATGATTGGTAAATGATCGTGTTAACCTTTAGACGTAGATGAACATTGTGGGACAAGTCTCAAGTAATAATGACTCTTTTTGTAGCAACAGAAAATTACAAGAGGATTTGATTCGTCTTAAATAGACATAAAAGATTTGGGACGACGTAATTGTAATTCTCAACCTAACACACAAATCATTAATGTTGGAGTAGATTCATTACACAGTCGACATTTTATTGTTTCATGATTTCTTCTCTCTGATTTATCACTGATAGTTCTCCATTACTATAATCACTCAACCACTGAAACTGCCGTCGTCGTGTTAAATATTGTTTGGTGAGATTTAAAAGTCATCAAGCAATGCATTGTACTCTGTGCGTCCTTGACCTCTGGTAATTTTAGTTCAAGTAGAGTTATACTTTGCTACTCTATTATTTTTTTTTTCAACTATGATCCTATTTACAACTGAATTCCTCTTGTTTCTATGTACAGTTTAAGAACAAACGTATTTTGAAACTTGTTTTATTCATATTTTTCTCGATTATATAAAATAAATTATAATAAATATTGGGGCCATTCTAGTCGTGAAAATATGGTAGTTGAATTTACAACTGCCTATGCAATCAGTTCCTATCACCACATGGCGAGGTGTACTCGATACAACATTATATGATCAAGTTTGTCAGTGGCTTGCACCATGTCGGTGGATTTCTCCAGGTATTCTGTTTTCCTCCACCAATAAAACTGACCGCCACAATATAACTGAAATATTGTTGAATGTGGCGTTAAATACCATAAACCAAACTCGACTATTTATATTATTTGCTTATACCTCAGACGGTCGTCATTTCAGTGATAATGAAAAACGTTTGTTCGTTATATAAACCACCACTTCAAATATACATCATTATATTAAAACAAAGGTCGAAGCAAATTTACATACGGTGCCTTTTGGTTTTGACGATTGTCACATATGCTGTTCCATTAGAACAAATATTATATTTCCACATTTCGCAAGATAACTTTTTATTACTTTTGCTTTCCTTTGGCCTTGGATTCCATGAAGTTTCTGCAAAAATTAAGATTGACCAAAGTAAGCACTCTTTCGATTTTTGCGAATTTCATTTGCAGCTCGAAAGTTAGAAAACTTTATCATCCAAATGGGCACTTTTCAGATATCACAACGCTTGTTTTTTTGTTTGTTTGTTTGATGGTGTTTAACGCTACATTCAACAATATTTCAGTTATATCGTGTCGGTCAGTTTTATTGGTGGAGGAAACGTAGGACACGGAGAAAACCACCGACCTGTCGCAAGACACTGACAAACTTTATCACATAATGTTGTACACCTCGCCCTGATGGAGATTCGAACTCACAACATCAGTGGTGATAAGCACTGATTTCATAGGTAGTTCTAAAACCGACTACCATACGATCACGGCCACGACGGCCTCCACAACGCTTGAGAGACGGAGGCGAGTGTATATGTATCTTGGGAGACGGAGGCGAGTGTACATGTATCATGTAATCATAGCGCGGCTGTTTAATGATAGGACGAACAGAGATAAATTGCTACCATAATTCAGATGTGACTATTTTGAATTAATGTTGAAACTTTAAAACATCTTTCAACTCACATTCCCATTGCTGAAACAGCATTATTCTAGAATAAATGAAAATTGCCGCATTTAGAATTATAACATACAGATTAACATCGTCTTTTATACAGTGTACTTAATATTGTTTTATGCCAACTGTTTCATTTAAAGTTATGTACAGCTCTTCTAAATGAAAACAGATCTGACAGTCGTTATTTCAATTTCTTTTGGAAATTAATTTGTATTTTAGTCTCTTGCCTCTAATAGTCTTGTTTGAAGCATGTCTTGCTTTATCAAAAAGACAAAAATAGAATTTTCAATAAATTTTGAAATCAGATAGTGTTAGACAATGACTCAGTTTAACGCTTAGAATTTACCATTGATAACAACTAAAAGCTGGTATTTACCATTGATAACACGGGGGCCGTCGTGGTCGTGATCGTATTGGTAGTTGGATTTACAACTACCTGTGAAATCAGTGCCTATCGCCACTAATGTTGTGAGTTTGAGCCATGTCCATGGCGCGGTGTACTCTATACAACACCATGTGATAAAATTTGTCAGTGAATTATAACAGGTCCGTGGTTTTCTCTGGGTACTCCGGTTTCCCCCACCAATAAGGCTGACCGCCACGATATAGCTGAAATATTGTTGAAAATGGCTTATACGATCATAATATTATTAGAAGAAGCTCCTTATCTAACAAAATGAAAGAGATCTTTGAAGTAGTTGACTAAATTTGATATCACAGTTCTTGAAAGACCAGAGTTGTGATTCAAGAACACACTTTCCAGTCAACATTTATCTGAATAAACTTATTATTAAAATATTGCAAGTGTTTCTATTTTATATTTCTTTTAGTATATCCCCCTAGTTTTTATATTTTGTCAAACTTATTGCCCGTCGCTACGTCACTGTTCACTTCCAGTAGCAGTCACACGTTGTTGCTATGGTCCATTCTTCCCTCATGTTTGTTTACTTTTTTATCTCATTATTGGGTAGACTTGCTCTCGTCATACATGTGCAGGAAATGTTTGCATATCAAAATAATCTCATTTGTAGATTGTGTATCATTTTTACTGTCCTGTTCATGAATTTGTTATATACTTGTAGTTACATTCACCTTTCTGTCTTGCTGATTTGAAGATACTGATTCCTTGTGTGTAATTCTAACTCTTAGTAATGTCAAAAGCCATAAAGGCGGATATCCTGAATGTACAGGTAAAAACTTAACCGGATGAAATCATCCGGTATAAGATCTCTGTATTCCGATATATATTTATGGTTAATTTACCTGAATTGCTTCCATTGCTTTATCATAAATCGCCTAAGTAATGTAATGGGTAGCGTACTCAGTTTGATTACGGAAGATCGTGGGCTCAAGTCCGATCGGATCACATACCAGACTATCAAAATGGTATTTTCAGCTTCCTCGTAAAGGACGTTAAGTTGAGAGGTAATGGTTATGTTGACTGTTTTAATGAGATATAGTATCTATTACCTAGAAACATCTTAGCTTAGTGTTTGTTTCATTCAGAACGAGACTTGATATATGTTATTACAGTTGGCATGCACTTATTTACTGCATATATAGACAATAGCAAGTTCATATTCCCCCGAGACAGTAACTTTTTCCCGATGCGAAGCGGAGTGTTATATTTAATGTCGAGGAAATGATAAATTTGATTTGCCAAAGGCAACTTAGGAAATCTGATAAGTGGTTTCCTCGGAAAGGTTGGACCCTGTAGTGGCTGAACTCGGTCATATGTTTATTCCACGGGATTCCCTCGGTAGGTGTATTATTTCAGAATATGAAGATCCCCTTTCATACAAAGCAGCCAACGAGAAACCATATCTCATGGAACAGCTGAAAAGTTAGTCTAGTCATATCTCTAACATTCTTTAAAATGAAGCGGTGCTATTAGTAGTTAATAAATTAACAATTTGTCAATTTGTTGAATGATGTATTAGATCAACACGCTTAGCTAACTTGTTATAACTATACCCTCACTGAACCAGCAGTCCTCGTGTAAATATGGGTCTTAGTCGGACACATTATCCTCATTCCAAACCATTCAGTCTTTGATCATCCTCCATATATTAATGATTCATGATTAGTTGAGAAGCAGCAGTTATCAATCTTATAGAAAAGTCTTGTGTTGGACCCGACCGATTTTCCAACCCACCATCTACCCCACTCCTTTAGTTAGTTCCTTTATATGTTAGGATTGTTTGTAAATGGAGAGAGAGAGAGAGAGAGCAAAGTAAATAAACCAAAGATGGTAAACAAGATAATTAAAAGGCTACAATTACATATGTCAGGCAAATTTAGAAGTTGATTTTAATTGTCATAGATATGCCATCGGTTTAATTATGAATACAGAAATGTAGGTATGTATATTGTATGTTAATCATGTTGATATTGAAATTAAAACAAATACAGTCGAAACTGATTATGCAGTCACCTCTATTAACCAGTAACCTGTTTTAAAAGGTCATCTCTTTTTCTGTCATAGAAAATTTCATATGAATTTAACCTCTTTTAAAAGGACACCAGTCTTAAAAGACCACTTTATCATTGTCCCAAATGTGACCTCTTAATGTAGGTTTGACTGTATAATAATATATTTTCCTGCACGTAAAACGTAGTAATTTTACACTACTTAATTGTTCGTTTGTTTATACAAAATAGGCTACTGATTGTATCAAACATAGCTAGATAGGAACTCATTCGTTTTCTCAAATTAACTTGGCTCTTCAAACTTGATTATTCCTCGCTTTTCATTTCTACCGCGGATCTCTCGTATTTGATTTTAATTCAATCGGTACTACTATATACTTCTAAATCAAAGTCAATTGCGTAACGGTAAACAACTTGGTATAATGACATAAATGAACGTTACTATACACTTGTACATTGTACTTTTCAAATACTAGCTAACTAGTCTAGATGTACTCTTCAAATACTAGCTAACTAGTGTAGATGTACTCTATAAATACTAGTTAACTAGTCTAGATGTACTCTTCAATTACTAGCTAACTAGTGTAGATGTACTCTATAAATACTAGTTAACTAGTGTAGATGTACTATTCAAGAACTAGCTAACTAGTCTGTATGTACTCAGTAGAAAATGTTTATATGACCTATCTGAACTAAATGATGCGAGTTCATGCTTATATAAACGTTAGAGAATACCGAAGGGCAAATCAAATATGGACAATCCAGAGAAACTGGCAACATAGGATGCACAATACGAAGAAAAACACAACACACTATGTGTTAGACACCTCTATCCGCAAACAAACACAAAAGACGTAAATAAGACATAAACTCTCCTATATACTATTGTTAGATTTAATTTGATATGCATGACTGACAATCAACCTTATAGCAGTAGATGTATTTCTGCTAATTGCAGCCTTTACTCGTTACAGTTATTAGAGAAATATGTAATATCAGCACAGTCTCTTAAAATATAACGTCTATGTGCATGATATTTCAGCATTAAGTGAACTTGCTTACAACTAATCTACCAAAGTTCAACAGATAAAACATGTGAAAGGGGTACTAGGAAAAACGTTATTGGGTAAATGACCTTAATGATATTAACGTTTAATTGAGCAATTTATTAGTCCACCACAACACACATGATTAAAGTTAATTGGTATGTGATTATTTTAACAATGAATTGAGAACATTTAAGCAAAGTTATATGACGTTTTTAATAATCTTTTGTTTTTCATAAATATAAATAACCATATGTGTTTTGTAATGGCTACCATTCACACATAAGGGTCCGTCGTGATCGCTATCGTATGGTAGTTGGATTTACAACTACCTGTGCAATCAGTGCCTATCACAACTAAAGTTGTGAGTTTCAACCCCGTTCATGGCGAGGTGTACTCAATACAAAATTATGTGATAAAGCTTGTAAGTGACTTGCGACAGGTCTGTTGTTTTCTCTGGATACTCCGGATTCCTCCACCAATAAAACTGACTGCCACGATATAGCTGAAATATTGTTGAAAATGTCGTTAAATACCATAAACTAACCCAAAGCATTTCACACCTTGAGTCAGAAATATCAGTTAAAACTTTTAGTAGGAGTAATGGTCTTTAACCAACAGATGATACCTTCGTAGCTAGTAGTCAGTGAACTATGATCATTCACTGGGCCTACTATTGTTAGAGCCCGGGTGGCTCAATGAGCTAGGTAGTTGGATTACCTAACAACAAATACAAGCCTATCACCAATACGGCGTGGGTTCGCGCCCGACTTTGTAAATTACAAAAAAGGTTGCACTCGACTCGCAGCCGCAAGAGATAAAGTTTAGCAGTTGCTTGCCCATGGTCGGCGATTCTCTCCAGGTACTCCGGCTTCTTCCACCACTAAAACTGGTCGCCATGATATAGCTGCAATATTGCTGAAAGTGGCGTTAAACACAAAAATCAATCAATCAACCTACTATTGTTCTGTTGATGTTGATGTTGTCGTTCATTTTTGTGGTTTTTTGAGTGGACGCGAATCATTGGAGTGTTTGTATTTGTTTTAATTTTGTTTGTATCTTCAATGAAGATCTAAAATAGGAAAGGAGGTATGTGATCCCGTTGTATGGTTACACATCAGCACATTTTGATGGCCAGAAAGTATCTTGATTTCCTTTTGTTTACGTCATAGTTGTTTGTGTACAGTGACATGAGATGAGAGGTAGCTCTTCTTTCTTGTTTCATGTTGGTTGAATTGTTGACAACCACTGTTTTAAATAGTAGTAGCGGCCATTATCCACTAAGCATATATTATTGAGTTGTTTTAGTGTTCTTTACCACCATGTTTATAATAATTTAGCTACATTTATATTCATGCCATGAACAGCTTGGCGTTGAACGGATAACCAACGGCCATTCATAACAAACTGTTCTTCATTATGAGCTTCTGTATGTTGTATTTTACGTACAAAGATAGTTGCATTATATATACACAAGACATTCATGAATGTTGCGTCCGAAGGGCATATTGCGTATTTTTGTCCACCCACACAATTAGCGAACTCCTCATGTGGTGGGTTTGTTCCCACAAGAATAGAAAATATGTCATGTTTTAATACGTTGGATTTTCAACCCGTGGATGACCTGAAATTGATTCTAAAATGGCACGCATTTTGATCAAGTACAATGAACAGTATATGACCGAGGAAGTGTAAATTGGTCGTTATTATCAATTATCTGGATGATGATATGTTCATTTAATCCATTTTATTTGTACTGTGTAAATGAGGACATGTCGAATTAAGAATGAACTACATGTGTAACAGTAAATTAAGTCACGGTGTGAAATTTATCTGGACGGAAAACATCTATAACTAAGTTAAGTCCATGAACTATGTTATCTAGGAAGAAATAGTACATGAACTATTTCTACTAGGTAAATTATTCCAAGACGCCCTAGATTTATTCTACAAGATATATTAATCAATGCAATCTTAGGGGCTGTCGTGATCGTATGGTAGTTGGATTTACAACTACTTGTGCAATCAGTGCCTATAACCACCAAAGTTGTGAGTTCAAACCCCGTTCATTGCGAGGAGTACCTGATAAAACATTGTGAGATAAAGTTTGTCAGTGACTTACGACAGGTCGATGGTTTTCTCTGGGTACTCCGGTTTCCTCCACCAATAAAACTGACCGCCACGATATAACTGAAATATTGTTGAAAATAGCGTTAAACACCATAGACCAAGCCAATCAATATAAACTTATTTTACTAGGACCAGGTTATCGCCTACATGCATGCAGAATTTACCCTCTCGAGGCATCTGGGTCTTCTTATATTTAATTTCTAATTTAATTTTCTTTAATGTTTGTTGTGTTGCTATCGACGTGTTGTCTCTGCTTATTTCTATTTGTTGTACTTTTCTTTTTAACATGATGTATTCTATTCTAATTGAGATGTTATCTTTGTGTGCTATACCTCTATTCTTATAGACATTTGTCATGGAGAGTTAATTAACATTGTGTTACATGCCTCTACATTAGCAGGTTTGATAATGTTTATTACTCCGGTGATAATGTCCAACACATGACTATATCATCTTTTAATATTTTGAATATGAGATTTAGATGAGCTTGTTTTTAATACTTTAGTACACATTATTATCCTTGATGGCTGCTTGAACACTTGGAAAGGATACATTCCCAGGAAAGAATAGTCATTTATGTATAAACGGTGGTTTTATTTCTTTCACTAGTGAAATATTGATGAAAGTTAAATCATTTATGATTTTAATGTTGTAACAAGTTGTAGTAAATGTCGTGTTTACGTTAGATTCCTTCAAACGACTAGGTATAATTGCAATTTAATGTCAAATCTAGCAGAATATGCACGTTAGAATCCGAGAAAAATTTTGTGTTGCACGTCTAATGATTAACAAATCATACAAACCTATCACCAATACGGCATGGGTTAGCGCCCGGTTTTGTAAATTACAAAAAGTTGCACTCGACTCGCAGCCGCAAGTGATAAAGTTTACCAGTTGCTCGCCCATGGTCGGTGGTTCTCTCCGAATGCTCCTGCTTCTTCTATCACTAAACCTGGTCGCCATGATATTGCTGAAATATTGCTGAAAGTGGCGCTAAGCACAAACAAATCAATCAATCAACCTATTATTGTTCTGTTAATGTTGATGTTGTCGTTCATTTTTGTGGTCTTTTTGAGTGGACGCGAATCATTGGAGTGTTTGTATTTGTTTTAATTTTGTTTGTATTTCCGGTGAAGATCTAAAATAGGAGAGGAGGTATGTGATCCCGTTATATGGTTAAACCTCAGCAAATATTGATGACCAGAAAGGATCTTGATTTCCTTTTTAATACGTCATGGTTGTTTGTGTACAGTGACATGAGATGAGAGGTAGCTCTTCTTTCTTGTTTCATGTTGGTTGAATTGTTGACAACCACTGTTTTAAATAGTAGTAGCGGCCATTATCCACTAAGCATATACTATTGAGTTGTTTTAGTGTTCTTTACCACCATGTTTATAATAATTTAGCTACATTTATATTCATGCCATGAACAGCTTGGCGTTGAACGGATAACCAACGGCCATTCATAACAAACTGTTCTTCATTATGAGTTTCTGTATGTTGTCTTCTACGTACAAAGATAGTTGCATCATATATACACAAGGCATTCATGAACGTTGCGTCCGAAGGGCGTATTGCGTATTTGTGTCCACCTACACAATTAGCGCGCTCCTCATGTTTGTACCCACAAGAATAGCAAATATGTCATGTTTTAATATGTTGGATTTTCAACCCGTGGATGACCTGAAATTGAACCCAAAATCGGCCGCATTTTAATCAAGTACAATGAACAGTATATCACCGAGGAAGTGTAAATTGGTCGTTATTATCAATTATCTGGATGATGATATGTTCATTTAATCCATTTTATTTGTACTGTGTAAATGAGGACATGTCGAATTAAGAATGAACTACATGTGTAACAGTAAATTAAGTCATGGTGTGAAATTTATCTGGACGGAAAACATCTATAACTAAGCTAAGTTCATGAACTATGTTATCTAGGAAGAAATAGTACATGAACTATTTCTACTAGGTAAATTATTCCAAGACGTCCTAGATTTAATCTACAAGATATATTAATCAATGTAAACTTAGGGGCTGTCGTGATCGTATGGTAGTTGGATTTACAACTACTTGTGCAATCAGTGCCTATCACCACCAAAGTTGTGACTTCAAACCCCGTTCATTGCGAGGTGTACCTGATAAAACATTGTCAGATAAAGTTTGTCAGTGACTTGCGATAGGTCGATGGTTTTCTCCGGGTACTCCGGTTTCCTCCACCAATAAAACTGACCGCCACGATATAAATGAAATATTGTTGAAAATAGCGTTAAACACCATAGACCAAGCCAATCAATATAAACTTATTTTACTAGGACCAGGTTATCGCCTACAAGCATGCAGAATTTAACCTCTCGAGGCATCTGGGTCTTCTTATATTTAATTTCGAATTTAATTTTCTCTAATATTTGTTGTGTTGCTATCGACGTGTTGTCTCTGCTTATTTCTATTTGTTGTACTTTTCTTTTTAACATGATTTCTTCTATTCTTATTGAGATGTTATCTTTGTGTGCTATACCTCTATTCTTATAGACATTTGTCATGGAGAGTTAATTAACATTGTGTTACATGCCTCTACATTAGCAGGTTTGATAATGTTTATTACTCCGGTGATAATGTCCAACACGTGACTATAGCATCTTTTAATATTTTGAATATGAGATTTAGATGAGCTGGTTTTTAATACTTTAGTACACATTATTATCCTTGATGGCTGCTTGAACACTTGGAAAAGATACATTCCCAGGAAAGAATAGTCATTTATGTATAAACGGTGTTTTTATTTCTTTCACTAGTGAAATATTGATGAAAGTTATATCATTTATGATTTTAATGTCGTAACAAGTTGTAGTAAATGTCGTGTTTACGTTAGATTCCGTCAAACGAATAGGTATAATTGCAATTTAATGTCAAATCTAGCAGAATATGCATGTTAGAATCCGAGAAAATTTTGTGCTGCACGTCTAATGATTAACAAATCATACAAATCTATCACCAATACGGCGTGGGTTAGCGCCCGGCTTTGTAAATTACAAAAAGGTGCACTCGACTCGCAGCCGCAAGTGATAAAGTTTACCACTTGCTCGCCCATGGTCGGTGGTTCTCTGCGGATGCTCATATATACACAAGGCATTCATGAACGTTGCGTCCGAAGGGCGTATTGCGTATTTGTGTCCACCTACACAATTAGCGCACTCCTCATGTTTGTACCCACAAGAATAGCAAATATGTCATGTTTTAATATGTTGGATTTTCAACCCGTGAATGACCTGAAATTGAACCCAAAATCGGCCGCATTTTAATCAAGGACAATGAACAGTATATGACCGAGGAAGTGTAAATTGGTCGTTATTATCTAGGAAGAAATAGTACATGAACTATTTCTACTAGGTAAATTACTCCAGACGCCCTAGATTTATTCTACAAGATATATTAATCAATGTAAACTTAGGGGCTGTCGTGATCGTATGGTAGTTGGATTTACAACTACTTGTGCAATCAGTGCCTATCACCACCAAAGTTGTGAGTTCGAACCCCGTTCATTGCCAGGAGTATCTGATAAAACATTGTGAGATAAAGTTTGTCAGTGACTTACGACAGGTCGATGGTTTTCTCTGGGTACTCCGGTTTCCTCCACCAATAAAACTGACCGCCACGATATAAATGAAATATTGTTGAAAATAGCGTTAAACACCATAGACCAAGCCAACCAATATAAACTTATTTTAGTAGGACCAGGTTATCGCCTACATGCATGCAGAAGTTTACCCTCTCGAGGCATCTGGGTCTTCTTATATTTACTTTCTAATTTAATTTTCTTTAATGATTGTTGTGTTGCTATGGACGTGTTGTCTCTGCTTATTTCTATTTGTTGTACTTTTCTTTTTAACATGATTTATTCTATTCTAATTGAGATGTTATCTTTGTGTGCTATACCTCTATTCTTATAGACATTTGTCATGGAGAGTTAATTAACATTGTGTTACATGCCTCTACATTAGCAGGTTTGATAATGTTTATTAATACGGTGATAATGTCCAACACGTGACTATAGCATCTTTTAATGTTTTGAATATGAGATTTAGATGAGCTTGTTTTTAATACTTTAGTACACATTATTATCCTTGATGGCTGCTTGAACACTTGGAAAGGATACATTCCCAGGAAAGAATAGTCATTTATGTATAAACGGTGGTTTTATTTCTTTCACTAGTGAAATATTGATGAAAGTTATATCATTTATGATTTTAATGTCGTAACAAGTTGTAGTAAAAGTCGTGTTTACGTTAGATTCCGTCAAACGACTTGGTATAATTGCAATTTAATGTCAAATCTAGCAGAATATGCACGTTAGAATCCGAATTTGTTTTGTGTTGGACGTCTAATGATTAACAAATCATACAAACCTATCACCAATACGGCGTGGGTTTGCGCCCGGCTTTGTAAATTACAAAAAGGTGCACTCGACTCGCAGCCGCAAGTGATAAAGTTTACCAGTTGCTCGCCCATGGTCAGTGGTTCTCTCCGAATGCTCCTGCTTCTTCTATCACTAAACCTGGTCGCCATGATATAGCTGAAATATTGCTGAAAGTGGCGCTAAGCACAAACAAATCAATCAATCAACCTATTATTGTTCTGTTGATGTTGATGTTGTCGTTCATTTTTGTGGTCTTTTTGAGTGGACGCGAATCATTGGAGTGTTTGTATTTGTTTTAATTTTGTTTGTATTTCCGGTGAAGATCTAAAATAGGAGAGGAGGTATGTGATCCCGTTATATGGTTAAACCTCAGCAAATATTGATGACCAGAAAGGATCTTGATTTCCTTTTTAATACGTCATGGTTGTTTGTGTACAGTGACATGAGATGAGAGGTAGCTCTTCTTTCTTGTTTCATGTTGGTTGAATTGTTGACAACCACTGTTTTAAATAGTAGTAGCGGCCATTATCCACTAAGCATATATTATTGAGTTGTTTTAGTGTTCTTTACCACCATGTTTATAATAATTTAGCTACATTTATATTCATGCCATGAACAGCTTGGCGTTGAACGGATCACCAACGGCCATTCATAACAAACTGTTCTTCATTATGAGCTTCTGTATGTTGTCGTCTACGTACAAAGATAGTTGCATCATATATACACAAGGCATTCATGAACGTTGCGTCCGAAAGGCGTATTGCGTATTTGTGTCCACCCATACAAATAACGCACTCCTCATGTGGTGGGTTTGTACCCACAAGAATAGCAAATATGTCATGTTTTAATACGTTGGATTTTCAACCCGTAGATGACCTGAAATTGAACCCAAAATCGCCCGCATTTTAATCAAGTACAATGAACAGTATATCACCGAGGAAGTGTAAATTGGTCGTTATTATCAATTATCTGGATGATGATATGTTCATTTAATCCATTTCATTTGTACTGTGTAAATGAGGACATCTCGAATTAAGAATGAACTACATGTGTAACAGTAAATTAAGTCATGATGTGAAATTTATCTGGACGGAAAACATCTATAACTAAGTAAAGTTCATGAACTATGACCTTTTAACTCATATTTAAGATAATGTGTCTGAATTGAACAACATGTCTACGTATGGACTAATGCTTTATTATTTTTAAAAATCAAATTCAGCGCGGTAGTCTAGTACAAAACAGACATAATTAACATATCATCGATAAGTAGCGTGTTCTACTCATCAAATAGTTGCCAAATTGTCCACTTGACGTTTAATCACAATTGCTCTCTTTGAGTTGAGCAGCAATCAGACATTTCAACATTCATGTACATGTAGTCTATTAGAACTTAAACTGCAATTGATAATAGGTGTTCAACACCATTTTCAATTATTTCAGCAAAATCTAGTCAACTTTATTGGAAGACAAACAAATCTTGAATGATCCATAAGTCGAAATATCAAGCCCAACTGTTTATATGTACTTATATGATAGGCAGGTATACATATATATATAATATAGGGAGTGGATATGGTCGAGTGGTCTAGGGCGCTGGACGTAAGGCTAAGCGAATGGTGCTGCAGTGCAACAATGGTGTGGATTCAAATCCCATCGAGGGAAGAACAAAAAATTGACAGCTCTAAAATCTAATTCTAACAATGTTTGGTTTAATTTTCAGACGTATATATATATATAAACGTCTAAAATGTCTTTATATTATATTATAGTCTTTTTGTAGACATATAGTTATTTTTGTTACATTTTAACATCTTTTTTTGATATCATTGTGCTAATATTTTAGACGTTTATTTATCATTTGTGTTTGTTTGCACAGTATCGTTAACACTTGTTTCCGATCAGACATCTCGTAGGTTCATACGTTGGCTACTTTTTCAGACGTTTATATATATATATATATATATATATATATATATATATATATATATACAACGTCTGAGAAACCAGTCAACGATCAATCTTACGGGGTGTTGGATCGTTACGGTATAACGATACTATACAAGTAAAATAAATTATAAACGTCTAAAATGGTTTGTAAAACAACACCAAATACACAAAAAAGTGATATATATATATATATCTATATAGATATGAGGTTGAAAATTAGACTATCTATATCAAAACGACACAGATGCTCAGATATAATGTTAATAGACATAAGTAAAGTAGTACTCAACTGGAGGCCTTGGACAGTTTCACACTTATTTTAATGCAGAAGTTATACTCATTTCTGAAAATCATACTGCGAAATGTAAAACAGCAATTAAAAAGCGTTGTTCCTTTACATTAATGTTTGTCTAAGTGTATAGTTGGATAATATCCATTCTTACCCCTTTCTATTTGCTTCACAGATAGAGAATTTAAAGCACAAATAAACTCGTTCTTTTCTTCAAATCTTTTTAATAGGACATGAGCATAAAATAAGGTATCATCTTTTTATGCTACAGCATTTAGAATTAAGATTACGAATTGAGCGACAGTATGCTACAATGTTACAGATATAGCCTCTGCATAAGGGATTGTTCTATTAGATTATAAAATTGTACTGACGGTCTGTGCGTTTTGTTTAACATCTTATATTGTAATTAACATGCTATATCTATTTCTGCTCTGCAATATTAATTTCTTTATAATATGAAATTGATGACTTCACTGTTTGTTTCATGTTCAATTTGGATTTTTCTAAAAAATATAGCGAGCAGACGAAGTAGATTATATCCTTACATAGAATGTAATTATAATCTCTAACAGTGACGTTGTAATACAATTATTGTAATGTTACCACAAGGCTATTCCAATACTGTATTTTGACAACTAATTTGAATTTTTTTTTAATTCTCAACATTTCCCGAATGATAATTAAAATAAAATTTAAAATAGATGGATTATTTTATTTGTGTGTATTTATAGTTTCAAAAAGTATTGTACTATTAATTATAAAGTACGTTACTGTTTCTGGATACTTTGTTATAACAGAGGTCTCGGGAGGCTCAATGAGCTAGTAGTTAGATTATCTAACAACTCATACCAGCCTATCACTAATACGGCGTGGGTTCGCGCTCGGCTTTGTAAATTTCAAAAAAGGGTGCACTCAACTCGCAGCCGCAAGTGATAAAGTTTATCAGTTGCTTGTCCATATTCCGGCTTCTTCCACCACTAAAGCTGGTCGCCATGACATAGCTGAAATATTGCTGAAAATGGCGTTAAGCACCAAAAAAACAATCAATCAATCATTGTTGTAACAGATGAAAAAAAGTATCTAAAGAGGGAACCACATTAAAAAAATTATAGAAATGTCTTTAATTCCTTCACTATGTGCTATAACCATCCTCAACGGACATCCGATTGTTTGGTAGAACGAATAAAATACACTTCTGTACCTTATGAAGGGGTATAAAGAGTGGCCTCATGTGTAGAGAATACGTATTTCAAAAGAATATACAAAGGCAATTTGTTGACCAATTTTGATAAAATTATTGCCCCCAAGTCAATTGTTCTGAAATTTTTCCCATAATCTTCATATAATTTTGTGATTAGATATTCCTTTGTAAGTCATGATGCGAACAGAAAAGTTAAGTTGAAGATGAAGAATTCGAGTCTGTGTTTAAATCGTGGAATCTATATATAAAAGAAATGTATAAAGATTGTCGAAAAAGTTCAAAACATTTTGCGCTTGCGAGTGAAAATTTCAGCAAAATTGGTCAAGAAATGTTGTTTTACATGAAATATATAAGGAAAATCGAAGGAGACAAACAATTATGTCCATTTACACTTTTGTAATTATGAAAAGAAAGTTGAAACTGTTGTTTAGCAATTTCATCAAAATTTAACAAGACCAACAACTGACTGCCTTCTATCTCAATTCAATGAAACAAGATGATCACATCGTGTGCCAATTGTAATCAAGGTCTTGGCTTGAGACAGCCAGAAACATGTGCCGGGATTTAACCAGCTAAGGGTTTCCAAATCCCCCTCCTCCAACTCTTGATAATTGAATTGGATCTCTAAAGACATTACAAATATTAACAAACAATTTAAAAAACCCGACACTTTGCTGCTTTAACTAAAAAGACCACACACTATCACAAAACTGAACAACATCATAAACATGAACAGTGTCATACCAGTTCCAGTAACTCATCGTAGATGACTAGTACAAAAGAAGGCAACATAAGTTGGTTAAATACAATTATTAGTCGGTCAAAATATGATTGATTCTTCTAACAGATTAATATCAATTAGTCATCAACATCTAAAGAATTTAATAGTTTTTGTTTTACATTTTATCATATGAGTTTTAGTTATGCACGCACATATTGTATATCAATGCCAATTGCAATGCTAGTATTTCTTAGCAACATATACAGAAAAAATGGTAAAAGATGATTAATATAATATCAATGGAAAACCTTTAAATATATTAACACGACGGGTGTCACTAGTGGAGCAGGAAGTGCTTATCCTTCCGGAGCACCTGAGTTCACCCCCGTTTTTAGTGGGGTTCGTGTTACTCGATCTTTAGCTTTATATGTATGTTTTGTTGATCGTTGTTTGTCTTTTTGTATTTTTTCTTTTGGCCATTGTGTTTTCTGTTCTTCTTCGATATACGGATTCTGATTACCCCTTTGGTATCTTCAAACTCTTCTTTTTAAAATTAACAATATACGTTTTCTACAGTTGAAAAATGTAAAACCAAATAACGGCGATATCAACACTATATTACGTAATATCAACATCAAAGATTGAGCAACACGAGCCCAATTATAAACCAGGGCGAAAACAGGAGCTCCGAAAAGTCGGCATCCCTCGTGTGATTTTGTTTGATAGCCGGTAATAAGTAGTAGCAAGCAACGAAGTGACTACGAGTTAACTCCGCCACATTTTTCTGCCCGTCCCAAGCCAGCACCATTATTTCCAAAATCATATGTCGTTGTCTTTTTGTGTTCAGTGAGTTAAGGTGAGAAGTGATTGTTGTGTTTGTTTATAGTGGTTGACCATCACTGTTTAAACTTTCTTTCATGGCCAAGGTCATCTGTAAAACAGATATTCCGTAGTGATTAAGAAAGTGAAGAAGATAACACCGTAAGTCATTCGAAGTGATGACTTCACAACTTAACAAGGTTCAGTAGCTTCTTAGTTGAGGGATATATACTCTCTATGAACGTCCATATAAATGGAAAATTTACGATGGGAAAATTGAAATCATCTATTTGTCGTAAAAAGCGTATATTCGTAAAGTTAATACCGATGTGCACTATATATTACATGAAAATAATGGTATGTGAGGTGGTTATTGCCGATGTCTATGATATATCACGTGATAGTAATAGTATGTGAGACAGTTTAGACTAATATTTTATATATATTACCTGATACCAATCAAGTATGTGCTGATCTTAGCGCCGATATCCGCATCTTGTTTGTTAATGTAAACTGGAATCAATGTCGACCATAAGTAATGAGATCACAAATCATCTGATGTGTTTGTATTGAAAAGCTAACATTGTACTTGATCAAATTGCCATTTCACCAGGCATCCGTTATGAATTGTGACTTTATCATTCCATAGTAGAATAATATATATGATGCAATCAGGAGGTCATTGAATCATTACTTTCTGACAACTTTGTAATCATATTTCTTTATATTCAGCGACGATTCTTGTCATTCATGAACAATGAATTTCTTTGAAGGTATTGGAATGAATTAACAACAGGATAATTCTAAAATACCATGCGCTTTCTCCGAGTACTACTCCGGTTTTCTCCACCAATAAAACTGACCACCAGGTTATAACTGAAATATTGTTGAAAGTGACGTTAAACACCATAACCCTAACCTCTAAAATACAATGAACTTCAGAGTGATAATTAAATGCTAGAATATTGCATACATGTATTGTTCAGTTGAATAAAAACGTTGGTATGCAATTTGGTGTACACAACACGTGTCTTGAATAAAATTCCTCAGGTCTTTAACTGCCGAAAGATTGGAAACCCAAACTAAGAAAAGTTGTCTGAAGATATCAGAGTGGTAATCAGGAGCCATAAAGACACCAGAGTGGTAATCAGAAGTCGTAAAGATACCAGAGTGATAATCAGAAACCGTAAAGATACCAGAGTGATAATCAGAAGCTGTAAAGATACCAGAGTGATAATCAGAAGCTGTAAAGATACCAGAGTGATAATCAGGAGCCGTAAAGATACTAGAGTGGTAATCAGGAGCCGTAAAGATACTAGAGTGGTAATCAGGAGCCGTAAAGATACCAGAGTGATAATCAGGAGCCGTAAAGATACTAGAGTGGTAATCAGGAGCCGTAAAGATACCAGAGTGGTAATCAGAAGCCGTAAAGATACCAGAGTGGTAATCAGAAGCCGTAAAGATACCAGAGTGGTAATCAGAAGCCGTACAGATACCAGAGTGGTGATCAGAAGCCGTAAAGATACCAGAGTGATAATCAGAAGCGTAAAGATACCAGAGTGATAATCAGGAGCCGTAAAGATACCAGAGTGATAATCAGGAGAGGTAAAGATACCAGAGTGATAATCAGGAGCCGTAAAGATACTAGAGTGGTAATCAGAAGCCGTAAAGATACCAGAATGGTAATCAGGAGCCGTAAAGATACCAGAGTGGTAATCAGAAGCTGTAAAGATACCAGAGTGGTAATCAGAAGCCGTAGAGATACCAGAGTGGTGATCAGAAGCCGTAAAGATACCAGAGTGGTAATCAGAAGCCGTAAAGATACCAGAGTGGTAATCAGAAGCCGTAAAGATACCAGAGTGGTAATCAGAAGCCGTAAAGATACCAGAGTGATAATCAGAAGCTGTAAAGATACCAGAGTGGTAATCAGAAGCCGTAGAGGTACCAGAGTGGTAATCAGGAGCCGTAGAGATACCAGAGTGGGAATCAGGAGCCGTATAGATACCAGAGTGGTAATCAGAAGCCGTAGAGATAACAGAGTGGTAATCAGGAGCCATATAGATACCAGAGTGATAATCAGAAGCCGTAGAGATACTAGAGTGGTAATCAGGAGCCGTAAAGATACTAGAGTGGTAATCAGGAGCCGTAAAGATACCAGAGTGGTAATAAGAAGCCGTAAAGATACCAGAGTGGTAATCAGAAGCCGTAAAGATACCAGAGTGGTAATCAGAAGCCGTACAGATACCAGAGTGGTGATCAGAAGCCGTAAAGATACCAGAGTGATAATCAGAAGCGTAAAGATACCAGAGTGATAATCAGGAGCCGTAAAGATACCAGAGTGATAATCAGGAGCCGTAAAGATACCAGAGTGATAATCAGGAGCCGTAAAGATACTAGAGTGGTAATCAGAAGCCGTAAAGATACCAGAATGGTAATCAGGAGCCGTAAAGATACCAGAGTGGTAATCAGAAGCTGTTAAGATACCAGAGTGGTAATCAGAAGCCGTAGAGATACCAGAGTGGTAATCAGAAGCCGTAGAGATACCAGAGTGGTAATCAGGAGCCGTAGAGATACCAGAGTGGTGATCAGAAGCCGTAAAGATACCAGAGTGGTAATCAGAAGCCGTAAAGATACCAGAGTGGTAATCAGAAGCCGTAAAGATACCAGAGTGGTAATCAGAAGCCGTAAAGATACCAGAGTGGTAATCAGAAGCTGTAAAGATACCAGAGTGATAATCAGAAGCCGTAGAGGTACCAGAGTGGTAATCAGGAGCCGTAGAGATACCAGAGTGGGAATCAGGAGCCGTATAGATACCAGAGTGGTAATCAGAAGCCGTAGAGATAACAGAGTGGTAATCAGGAGCCATATAGATACCAGAGTGATAATCAGAAGCCGTAGAGATACTAGAGTGGTAATCAGGAGCCGTAAAGATACCAGAGTGGTAATCAGAAGCCGTACAGATACCAGAGTGGTAATCAGAAGCCGTAGAGATAACAGAGTGGTAATCAGGAGCCGTAAAGATACCAGAGTGGTAATCAGAAGCCGTAAAGATACCAGAGTGGTAATCAGAAGCCGTAAAGATACCAGAGTGATAATCAGAAGCCGTAAAGATACCAGAGTGGTAATCAGAAGCTGTAAAAATACCAGAGTGGTAATCAGGAGCCGTAAAGATACCAGAGTGGTAATCAGAAGCTGTAAAGATACCAGAGTGGTAATCAGAAGCCGTAGAGATACCAGAGTGGTAATCAGGAGCCGTAAAGATACCAGAGTGGTGATCTGAAGCCGTAAAGATACCAGAGTGGTAATCAGAAGCCGTAAAGATACCAGAGTGGTAATCAGAAGCCGTAAAGATACCAGAGTGGTAATCAGAAGCTGTAAAGATACCAGAGTGGTAATCAGAAGCCGTAGAGGTACCAGAGTGGTAATCAGAAGCCGTAAAGATACCAGAGTGGTAATCAGGAGCCGTACAGATACCAGAGTGGTAATCAGAAGCCGTAGAGATAACAGAGTGGTAATCAGGAGCCATAAAGATACCAGAGTGATAATCAGAAGGCGTAGAGATACTAGAGTGGTAATCAGGAGCCGTAAAGATACCAGAGTGGTAATCAGAAGCCGTACAGATACCAGAGTGGTAATCAGAAGCCGTAGAGATAACAGAGTGGTAATCAGGAGCCGTAAAGATACCAGAGTGGTAATCAGAAGCCGTAAAGATACCAGAGTGGTAATCAGAAGCCGTAAAGATACCAGAGTGATAATCACAAGCCGTAAAGATACCAGAGTGGTAATCAGAAGCCGTACAGATACCAGAGTGGTAATCAGAAGCCGTAAATTTAAGAAGGCCATTTGCAAATATTTTGGATGATGAACAGAATAGCAAGAATCAACTAACTATACATATGCCTGGGAACGATTGATCTTAATTTGAATAAAGTACATTGTACATTGTTTAGGAACTGTAAATTTCAAGCATAAATAGATGTAATAAACCATGTCAGTGTCGAATCACTGACTATTGGACGGATGATACCATCGTGGACTAATATAAATGTGATTGGCAAATTTCTAAAACTATTTTGTTTATTGATAGTCTACCAATTACAACTATGTCTTCAATTACGATAAGGGAGATAATCAACAACTGAAGCAACAATAACATACATGTAGCTATATCATGACGGTCTTTGGAGAATTTGTTTCAATTCAATTCAGGAAGTAATAAAAACTATATGACGCAACAAAGACAAGAGCAATTGAACGAGAATATATAAAGCCAATGGGTCAAATTACAAGACGTTCGGAAATAAAATATACGATTTCAAGATAGGGTTCAATTTCTCCGCTGTGGACTACAACACCTCGTTCACGGGAGTTTGCGAGTCGAATCAAATACACATCTCTTTAGAATGGTATGCAAATACATGTCTCTTGTTCAGAGAATCCCACGTTCCTTGTACCTGAATACAAAAAGCAACAGCATTAGTACAGCTATAAAGGTCAGACACAAGGGGAAAAACTCAAGACAACATGAACTCGTACAAACATATAGACTGTTTATGAACACTTTAAACAGAAATGGTCTACAATTCTACCTATATCAACAAAACGATTAGATTTAACTGTTTCAACAATGTTGTCGATATGTTATTGGAACAGTTCTAACGATGAGGTATGCTTTGTTTTTCATTTATGGTGTTTGACGCCACTTTCAACAATATTTCACTATATCGTGGCGGTCAGTTTTATTGGTGGTGGAAACCGGAATACCCGGAGAAATTCACCAACCTTCAACAAGTCACTGATAAGCTTTATCGCATAAAGTTGTATCGAGTACACCTCGCATGAACGGAGTTCCAACTCACATCTTTAGTGATGTTTGAGACTGATTGCACAGATAGTTGTTAATCCAACTACCATACGATCACGACCACGACGGCCACTTTTTGTCACTTGAAATTACTTGATGTATTGTAGTCTATTTTTCCATTCAAAGTCATAGCATTACTGAAAACAATTAAAGCAGTTAACACGTACTTAAGTACCAAATTCTTAATTGAAAAATTGATAAAAAAGTATATAATGTCATTCAATTCAAGGAATGAATGTTTTGTAAATGGGATAAATAATGTAAGTTGGACACGTTATACTGTAACAGTTCTTTATCCTTTAGTGTCCCAAGCTGCATATTGATAAATACTACAGGACGATTTCATTATCAGAATGATGATATTTATTCTAAAATGGGAAATTATATCGCAAGCATTGTCTAAATGGGTTGCAGAACTGTCACAGTAATGTCAATAGTTATCTAAGCGATATGTGTACAATAATTTATCCTATGTGCAGTGTAAGAAGTGTCCAAATGATTGCATTTTACAAATATTCCAATTTGCATTATAACATTTTGACTAATGAGTTGGTGAATAACCTTTCACGTGTCATTATTTGTGTCATTATATCGAATATCATTACTTCATGGTTACATTGTGGAACAAATTCAGCTTGTTATTTAATATTGGATGAGGGTTACGATTATTGTGGTTAACGCCACTTTCAATAATATTTCAGTTGTATCGTGGTGGTTAGTTTTATTGCTGGAGGAATCCGGATTACTCGGAGAAAACCACCGGCCTGTCGCAAATCACTAACAAACTTTATCAGATAATGTTGCATCGAGTGCATATCGCCTGTGTGGGATTCGAACTCACAACGTTAGTGATTATATGCACTGATTGCACTAGTAGTTTTAAATCCAACTACCATACGATCACGATCATACCGGCCCCCACGGAGGATTGAACGAGAATATATAAAGTATATAGGTCAAATTACAAGATGTTCGGAAATAAAATACACGATTTCAAAATAGGGTCCAATTTCCCCGCTGCGGATTACAACACCTCGTACACGGGAGTTTGCCAGTCGAATCAAATGCACGCCCCTTTAGAATGGTATGTAAATACATGTCTCATGTTCAGAGAAACACACGTTCTTTGTACCCGAATACAAAAAGCAACAGCATTAGTACAGTTATGAAGGTCAGACACAAGGGGAAAACAACTCAAGACAACATGAACTCGTACAAACATATAAACTTTTTATGAACACTTTAAGCAGCAATGGTCTATAATTCTACCAATATCAACAAAACGATTAGATTTTACCTGTTACCACAATGTTGTCAATTAGATGTTACCTGTTTCTACAATGTTGTCAATTAGAATTTACCTGTTTCTACAATGTTGTCAATATGATTTTACCTGTTTCTACAATGTTGTCAATTAGATTTTACCTGTTTCTACAATGTTGTCAATTAGATTTTACCTGTTTCTACAATGTTGTCAATATGATTTTACCTGTTTCTACAATGTTGTCAATTAGATTTTACCTGTTTCTGCAATGTTGTCAATTAGATTTTATTTGTTTCTACAATTTTGTCAATATGATTTTACCTGTTTCTACAATGTTGTCAATTAGATTGTACCTGTTTCTACAATGTTGTCAATTAGATTTTACCTGTTTCTACAATGTTGTCAATTAGATTTTACCTGTTTCTACAATTTTGTCAATATGATTTTACCTGTTTCTACAATGTTGTCAATTAGATTGTACCTGTTTCTACAATGTTGTCAATTAGATTTTACCTGTTTCTACAATGTTGTCAATTAGATTTTACCTGTTTCTACAATGTTGTCAATTAGATTTTACCTGTTTCTACAATGTTGTCAATTAGATTTTACCTGTTTCTACAATGTTGTCAATTAGATTTTACCTGTTTCTACAATGTTATCAATTATATTTTACCTGTTTCTACAATGCTATCAATATGATTTTACCTGTTTCTACAATGTTGTCAATTATAATTTACCTGTTTCTACAATGTTGTCAATATGATTTTACCTGTTTCTACAATGTTGTCAATTAGATTTTACCTGTTTCTGCAATGTTGTCAATTAGATTTTACCTGTTTCTACAATTTTGTCAATATGAATTTACCTGTTTCTACAATGTTGTCAATTAGATTGTACCTGTTTCTACAATGTTGTCAATTAGATTTTACCTGTTTCTACAATGTTGTCAATTAGATTTTACCTGTTTCTACAATGTTGTCAATTAGATTTTACCTGTTTCTACAATGTTGTCAATTAGATTTTATCTGTTTCTACAATGTTGTCAATTAGAATTTACCTGTTTCTACAATGCTATCAATATGATTTTACCTGTTTCTACAATGTTATCAATTATATTTTACCTGTTTCTACAATGTTATCAATATGATTTTACCTGTTTCTACAATGTTGCCAATTATATTTTACCTGTTTCTACAATGTTGTCAATTAGATTTTACCTGTTTCTACAATGTTGTCAATTAGATCTTACCTGTTTATACAATGTTGTCAATTAACTTTTACCTATTTCTACAATGTTGTCAATATAATTGTACCTGTTCCTACAATGTTGTCAATTAGATTTTACCTGTTCCTACAATGCTGTCAATTAGATGTTACCTGTTTCAACAATGTTGTCAATTAGATTGTACCTGTTTCTACAATGTTGTCAATTAGATTTTACCTGTTTCTACAATGTTATCAATATGATTTTACCTGTTTCTACAATGTTGTCAAATAGATTTTATCTGTTTCTACAATGTTGTCAATTATATTTTACCTATTTCTACAATGTTATCAATATGATTTTACCTGTTTCTACAATGTTGTCAATTAGATTTTACCTGTTTCTACAATGTTGTCAATTATATTTTACCAGTTTCTACAATGTTGTCAATTAGATCTTACCTGTTTCTACAATGTTGTCAATTAAATTTTACCTATTTCTACAATGTTTTCAATATAATTTTACCTGTTCCTACAATGTTGTCAATTAGATTTTACCTGTTCCTACAATGCTGTCAATTAGATGTTACCTGTTTCTACAATGTTGTCAATTAGATTTTACCTGTTTCTACAATGTTGTCAATTATATTTTACCTGTTTCTACAATGTTGTCAATTAGATCTTACCTGTTTCTACAATGTTGTCAATTAAATTTTACCTATTTCTACAATGTTGTCAATATAATTTTACCTTTTCCTACAAAGTTGTCAATTAGATTTTACCTGTTCCTACAATGCTGTCAATTAGATGTTACCTGTTTCTACAATGCTGTCAATTAGATTTTACCTGTTTCTACAACGCTATCAATTATATTTTACCTGTTTCTACAATGTTGTCAATTAGATTTTACCTGTTTCTACAATGCTGTCAATTAGATTTTACCAGTTTCTACAATGCTGTCAATTAGATTTTACCTGTTTCTACAATGCTGTCAATTAGATTTTACCTGTTTCCACAATGTTGTCAATAAGATTTTACCTGTTTCCACAATGTTGTCAATTATATTTTACCTGTTTCTACAACGTTGTCAATTAGATGTTGCCTGTTTCCACAATGATGTCAATTAGATTTTACCTGTTTCCACAATGTTGTCAATTAGATTTTACCTGTTTCTACAATGTTGTTAATTAGATTTTACCTGTTTCTACAATGTTGTCAATTAGATTTTACCTGTTTCTACAATGTTGTCAATTAGATTTTACCTGTTTCCACAATGTTGTCAATTAGACTTTACCTGTTTCTACAATGTTGTCAATTAGATGTTACCTGTTTCTACAATGTTGTCAATTAGAATTTACCTGTTTCTACAATGTTGTCAATTAGATTTTACCTGTTTCTACAATGTTGTCAATTAGATTTTACCTGTTTCTACAATGTTGTCAATTAGATTTTACCTGTTTCTACAATGTTGTCAATTAGATTTTACCTGTTTCTACAACGCTGTCAATTAGACTTTACCTGTTTCTACAATGTTGTCGATATGAATTTGGAACTGTTCTGACGATGTGGTATGTTTTGAATTTCATTTATAGTGTTTACCGCCACTTTCAACAATATTTCACTATATCGTGGCGATCAGTTTTATTGGTGGTGGAAACCGGAATACCCGGAGAAATTCACCGACCTTCAACAAGTCACTGGCAAGCTTTATCGCATAATGTTGTATCGAGTACACCTAGCATGAACGAGCACGACGGCCACTTTTTGTCACTTGAAATTACTTGATGTATTGTAGTCTATTTTTCCATTCAAAGTCATAGCATTACTGAAAACTATTAAAGCAGTTTACATGTAATTAAGTACCAAATGCTTAATTGAAAAATGCATAAAAAAGTATATAATGTCATTCAATTCAAGGAATGAATGTTTTGTAAATGGGATAAATAATGGACACGTTATACTGTAACAGTTATTTAACCTTTAGTGTCCCAAGCTGCTTATTAAATAAATACAACTATATTGATAAATACTACAAGACGATTTCATTATCGGAATGATGATATTTATTCTAAAATGAGAAATTATATCGCTAACATTGTCTAAGTCGGTTGCAGAACTGTCACAGTAATGTCAATAGTTATCTAAGCGATATGTGTACAATAATTTATCCTCTATGCAGTGTAAGAAGTGTCCAAATGATTGCATTTTACAAATATTCCAATTTATATATAACATTTTGAATAATGAGTTCGTAAATAACGTTTAGCGTGTCATTATTTTGGTCATTATATCGAATATCATTACTTCATGGTTACAATGAGGAATAAATTCAGCTTGTTATTTAATATTGCATGATGGTTAGTGTTATTGTGGTTAACGCCACTTTCAATAATATTTCAGTTGTATCGTGGTGGTTAGTTTTATTGCTGGAGGAAATCGGAGTACTCAGAGAAAACCAGCGGCCTGTCGCAAATCATTGACAAACTTTATCAGATAATATTGTATCGAGTACACCTCGCCTGTGCGGGATTCGAACTCACAACTTAGTGAAGATATGCATTGGTTTACACTAGTAGTCTTAAATCCAACTACCATACGATCACGATCACGACGGCCACCACGAGAGATTAATCTAGAATATTTAAAGCTAATAGGTCAAATTACAAGACGTTCGAAAATAAAATACACGATTTCAAAATAGGGTCCAATTCTCCGCTGTGGATGACAGCACCTCGTACACGGGAGTTTGGGAGTCAAATCAAATGCACGCCCCTTTAGAATGGTATGTATATGGATGTCTCTTGCTTAGAGAATGCCACGTTCCTTGTACCCGAAAGCAACAGCATTAGTACAATTATAAAGGTCAGACAAAACAGAAAGAAACACCAAGACAACACGAACTCTTACAAAATAATAGACTTTTTATGAACACTTTAAACAGCAATGGTCTACAATTCTACCAATATCAACCCAATGATTAGATTTAACTGTTTCTACAATGTTGTCGATATGATTTTGGAACAGTTCTAACGATGTGGTATGTTTTGATTTTCATTTATGGTGTTTGACGCCACTTTCAACAATATTTCAGTTATATCGTGGCGGTTAGGTTTATTGGTGGTGGAAACCGGAATACCCGGATTAATCCACCGACCTTCAATAAGTCACTGACAAACTTTATCACATAATGTTGTATCGAGTACACCTCACATGAACGGTGTTCCAGGCTCACAAATTTAGTGATGATAGGCACTGATTGCACAGATAGTTGTTAATCCAACTACCATATGATCACGACCACGACGGCCACTTTTTATTACTTGAAATTACTTGATGTATGGTACTTTATTTTTCCATTCAAAGTCCTATATCATTACTGAAAACAATTAAAGCAGTTTACACGTACTTTCGTACTAAATTCTTAATTGAAAAATGCACAAAAAGTATATAATGTCATTCCATTCAACGAATGAAAGCTATGTAAATGGGATACATAATGGCAGGTGGACACGTTATAGTGTAATAGTACTTGAACATTTAGCATCCCACGCTGCATATCAAATAAATACAACTATATTGATAAATACTACAAGACAATGATTTCATTACTGGAATGATGATATTTATTCTAAAATGGGAAATTATATCACATACATTGTCTAAATCGGTTTTAGAACTGTTACAGTAATTTCAATTGTTATCTAAGCGATGTGTGTACAATAATTTATTATATATGCAGTGTAAGAAGTGTCCAAATGGTTGTATTTTACACATATTCCAATTTAAATCATAACATTTTGACTAATGAGTTCGTGAATAACTTTTCACGTGTCATTATTTGTGTCGTTATAACGAATTTCATTACTTCATGGTTGCAATGTGGAATAAATTCAGCCTGTTCTTTAATATTGCATGAATTTTAATGCTTCCGGACACATACAGATCATACCATTACTTAATGCCAGTCATTGTTTTTACCTTTATGCATGAATTCAGTCTTAGGCCCGTAAAACTATTCTAACTAGTGTTGTTTTATTTAAGGTAACAATGCTTCATCTACTTTGCAATGAATCCTGCAATTGCTTTTGTAATATTTTGTGCTCTAGGGGAGTTAAGCGATATTGAATGGACCCTTGGCAAACATAGTGTTACTTATTCTCAGCTACCCAGCCTTTGTGATTGAAATCGGTGGATTTATGTGAGCCTTAGCTGTTTCACCAGGTCCACTGGAACTTCTAGAACTTGAGATTATTCCATGTATTTGTCGAAAATGGGTTGACATGATGTTGCTATTGCAGTTCTTGTAGCTCACGTCATGCATACATATTATACATACGGTTTTATCTTTGTCCGTAGAAGGGCCCGGGTGGATTAGTGAGTTAGGTAGTTGGATTACCTAACAACTCATACAAGCCTATCACCAATACGGCGTGGGTTCGCGCCCGGCTTTGCAAAATACAAAAAAGGTGCACTCGAATCGCAGCCGCAAGTGATAAAGTTTACCAGTTGCTTGCCCATGGCCGGTGGTTCTCTCCGGATACTCCGGCTTCTTCCACCAATAAAACTGGTCGCCATGATATAATTGAAATATTGTTGGAAGTGGCGTTCAACACCAACAAATCATCAATCATCAATTAATCTTTGTCTGTAATTTCTGTTCCATTTCTATTGACAGTTCTAAATTCAAAGAATATTCATACGTGAGATCGGTAGTTTGCAGGGGGGTCTTTTAGTCTTACGGTATTATTCTCATCGCACGCACGATTTGGCGCCTCCATTTTTGATTTTGTATCTGCATGTTCCTCCATTCCAAGAAAGTCACTTTCTAAGCGACGACTAATTAAGCATACGATACAGGGAGCGTACCAAAACCAGGATGACGACAACAAATCGAACACGGACAATTACTAATAAAAAATCGATCATGTTCAGTTCTTCGGAGTATTGTTATACTCCTAAATTACGAATTTATTTGTCGATGTACGTAACATTTAGAGAAAAAGGATATGGATGTAGGTGAACATGAGAGACTATCTAACATATATACATATACAAAAGTATTTACCAAAACATGATTTGTTTTTAAGTAAGCATTACATTAGATACCTTCTCAAAATCTGGTAAATATCACGGGATAAATTAATTTCTGCACATATAGTAGTATGCAATTATTGTCATTGTCGCTACATACAATGGGGATTAACATGTAGAGATCATACCTCATTAAAATAAAGTCAGAATTAATTTCTCAGAAGACACCAATACGTAGCATTATCATGTGATGTTGTTTGAATTAGTTAGCAAAAAACAATCCTATTCTGGTTTTCAATTTTAAGGTTTAAATAATAAAATTTAAAAATAAATACAACATAGCAAGAACATTAAAACAAATCTGACAATCATCAGAAACAGATTCAAAATCGCAAAAGAATGTAGTTATTTTATACCAAGCCCATTACATGTACAATCCATTCTATTTCCAAATGCACCAATAATAATATTGTCACTATTTAACACTCTGTGGTTAAATCATCTTTATCTAAATTTAATACTTTTCTCTGACGTCACAGTTTATTATTTTGTTCTTGTGTATATGAACTTTAACCTTTTACAATTGTAAGGCTTAAACGTGTCTTAAATATTTTAGGACTTGTGAGTATCGAACTCTTGACTTATTAAGATCTGCTTTGGAAAGTTCCATCTAACCACACAGCTACGGTGATCACACTACTACACAAGTTAATTACTATACATGACTCTGACATAAACATTTATTCACAGAACTGATGAGTACGTGAACTTTTAAAATAGATTGTCGCAATACAAACAGCAAGCAACGAACCGATCGCAATTAATTACAAATCAGACAGACCATGGGTGAACATTTGGGACATTTAAAAGACCTTGGGATGTCTAAATATACACGGGAATCAAATGGACGTGTGCCAATAAATAATTATCCTTTTATTTATGTTAATTGTTATCTAATTTGGTTTTCTAAATATTAAAAATGTAAAACAATTATCAAATAAAGACACCTTTGCTGATATAAATGTTTTAAGTAAGGGAATCTACAGCTGGAATGTATTCTCCATTACATAACTACGCCTTATATTAAACCCAAAGATGAATACATAAATAAACTCAAGCACGACAATAGTTATTATCCATCTATAATATTGAACAACATTAAATCTATTATGCACTTGACAGATGTTCAACTTATAACTGTTGATATTCCATTGTGTGGTGTGGATAGTGTATTCCTTCTTGACAGATGTTCAACTTAGAACTGTTGATGTTCCATTGTGTGGTGTGGATAGGGTATTCCTTCTTGACAGATGTTCAACTTATAACTGTTGATGTTACATTGTGGCATGTGGATATGGTATTCCTTCTTGACAGATGTTCAACTTATAACTGTTGATATTCCATTGTGTGGTGTGGATATGGTATTCCTTCTTGACAGATGTTCAACTTGGAACTGTTGATGTTCCATTGTGTGGTGTGGATAGGGTATTCCTTCTTGACAGATGTTCAACTTAGAACTGTTGATGTTCCATTGTGTGGTGTGGATATGGTATTCCTTCTTGACAGATGTTCAACTTAGAACTGTTGATGTTCCATTGTGTGGTGTGGAATGGGCATTCCTTCTTCACAGATGTCGAACTTAGAACTGTTGATGTTCCATTGTGTGGTGTGGATAAGGTATTCCTTCTTGACAGATGTTCAACTTAAAGCTGTTGATGTTCTATTGTGTGGTGTGGATAGGGTATTCCTTCTTGACAGATGTTCAGCTTAGAACTGTTGATGTTCCATTGTGTGGTGTGGATAGGGTATTCCTTCTTGACAGATGTTCAACTTAGAACTGTTGATGTTCCATTGTGTGGTGTGGATTGTGTATTCCTTCTTGACAGATGTTCAACTTAGAACTGTTGATGTTCCATTGTGTGGTGTGGATTGTGTATTCCTTCTTGACAGATGTTCAACTTAGAACTGTTGATGTTCCATTGTGTGGTGTGGATAGGGTATTCCTTCTTGACAGATGTTCAACTTAGAACTGTTGATGTTCCATGTGTGGTGTAGATAGGGTATTCCTTCTTGACATATGTTCAACTTAGAACCGTTGATGTTCCATTGTGTGGTGTGGATAGGGTATTCCTTCTTGACAGATGTTCAACTTAGAACAGTTGATGTTCCATTGTGTGGTGTGGATAGGGTATTCCTTCTTGACAGATGTTCAACTTATAACTGTTGATGTTCCATTGTGTGGTGTGGATAGTGTATTCCTTCTTGACAGATGTTCATCTTAGAACTGTTGATGTTCCATTGTGTGGTGTGGATAGGGTATTCCTTCTTGACATATGTTCAACTTAGAACTGTTGATGTTCCATTGTGTGGTGTGGATAGGGTATTCCTTCTTGACAGATGTTCAACTTAGAACTGTTGATGTTCCATTGTGTGGTGTGGATTGTGTATTCCTTCTTGACAGATGTTTAGCTCAGAGCTGTTGATGTTCCATTGTGTGGTGTGGATTGTGTATTCCATCTTGACAGATGTTCAACTTAGAACTGTTGATGTTTCATTGTGTGGTGTGGATATGGTATTCCTTCTTGACAGATGTCCAACTTAGAACTGTTGATGTTCCATTGTGTGGTGTGGAGAGTGTATTCCTTCTTGACAGATGTTCCATTGTGTGGTGTGGAATGGGTATTCATTCTTGACAGATGTCCAACTTAGAACTGTTGATGTTCCATTGTGTGGTGTGGATAGGGTATTCCGTCTTGACAGCTGTTCAACTCAGAACTGTTGATGTTCCATTGTGTGGTGTGGATTGGGTATTCCTTATTGACAGATGTTCAACTTAGAACTGTTGATGTTCCATTGTGTGGTGTGGATATGGTATTCCTTCTTCACAGATTTTCAACTTAGAACTATTGATGTTCCATTGTGTGGTGTGGATTGGGTATTCCTTCTTGACATATTTTAACTTAGAACTGTTGACATTGCATTGTGTGGTGTGGATAGGGTATTCCTTCTTGACAGATGTTCAACTTAGAATTGTTGTTATTCTATTGTGTGATGTGGATAGGGTATTCCTTCTTGACAGATGTTCAACTTAGAACATTTGATATTCCATTGTCTGGTGTGGATAGGGTATTCCTTCTTGACAGATGTTCAACTTAGAACTGTTGATATTCCATTGTGTGGTGTGGATAGGGTATTCCTTCTTGACAGATGTTCAACTTATAACTGTTGATGTTCCATTGTGTGGTGTGGATATGGTATTCCTTCTTGGCAGATGTTCAACGTAGAACAGTTGATGTTCCATTGTATGGTGTGGATAGAATATTCCTTATTGACAGATGTTCAGCTTAGAACTGTTGATGTTCCATTGTGTGGTGTGGATTGGGTATTCCTTCTCGACATATTTTAACTTAGAACTGTTGATATTCCATTGTGTGATGTGGATAGGGTATTCCTTCTTCACAGATGTTCAGCTTAGAACTGTTGATGTTCCATTGTGTGGTGTGGATTGGGTATTCCTTCTTGACATATTTTAACTTAGAACTGTTGATATTCCATTGTGTGATGTGGATAGGGTATTCCTTCTTCACAGATGTTCAACTTAGAACTGTTGATATTGCATTGTGTGGTGTTGATAGGGTATTCCTTCTTGACAGATATGTTCAACTTAGAACTGTTGATACTCCATTGTGTGATGTGAATAGGGTATTCCTTCTTGACAGATGTTCAACTTATAGCTATTGATGTTCCATTGTATGGTGTGGATAGGGTATTCCTTCTAGACAGATGTTCAACTTATAACTATTGATGTTCCATTGTGTGGTGTGGATAGTGTATTCCCTCTCTATTTGGGTTGAATTATCATCAAACAGAAAGTCTATTTCAATAGTGAGTGCACGTTTAAGGCCTGTTTTGTAAATTTCGGAAAATAGTACGCACAATTTCTACAAAAGGCTCATTGTTTCGCCACCAACTTTCATACTTTTACAGCAGCAGTCAAAGATCGTTGCCCCGAATTCCCCTTTACTCCCACATTTCTGTATAATCTGTATACATTTGTATATTGTTGAAATTATTTTCGATCTGAGTATGTTAAAATAATATTCTTGAAATCAAATGTAAAAGATAGGAAAGTTTAACAGTGAACTATTACAAACCTCTCCCCAACTTCATCAACGTTGGCCTTTTCCCCAAATTTGACCCTCTCTCCCATTTTTTCCTTTCAAATGGAATCAAAATACTTACCACTATAATGATCTAATTCTATTCTCAATGCTGTGCATATATAATAACCCTATTTTCAACTGATTTATCAATTTTGGACCCCAGCTTGTAACAGGTCCTAATTACAAAAAAATGTTTGTTGGGAATGTTCGTTTATGGTCCATTGCAAACCAGAAATTGCACGACCCCATTCATTAAAGCTCGTTGGAAAATTTGTATTTTTTCAGACCTGAGTTCCCCCGGATTTTAGTGGGATTCGTGTTACTCGATCTTTAGTTTTATGTGTATGTTTTGTAGATCTTTTTTTTCCCTTTGTCCTCTTTTTTTTTAGATATTGTGTTGTCTGTTCGTCTTCGATTTACGGATTCTGATTACCCCTTTGGTATCTGCAAATGCTTCATTTCATTAAAGCTTGCCGAGAGAATGTTTGTCCTTTCTAAAGCTTATTAGAATGATAATCGTTAATGCCACACCACATCAGTGAATAAGATAAATGACTTGAACTTGAACAAATCGTCCTTATAAATTATCAACTGTCTTTATCAAATAATATACCAGTTATTAAGTGACTGATCTTTTTCCATTAATCTTTCTTTATTCAGAAAGATTTGACACTTCAATTAGGAGTCAATTTCCAATTTGTGTATATTATGTAGGTAATCCTATAGAATAGCGGCGAACATTCGCAATTTTCAAATGGACGGCGTAAATTATTTTTTTTTATATTCAAGCGCAATTTTATAAATTATACAATGATGGGTCGTCCTAGAGCTTGAACACAAATAGTACCTCCTCAAGAGGTACTTGATAATCAGGTTATTCATATCGATAAGTGGACTCTCTATGTCCTTGGTAACGCAATGACAGATTCTTTCCGAATTTCCACGGAGGAACTTCCACCGGAATGATACACTTGTGTAATGCATCGCTGATTTATATGTTGTATAGCTTGCATATAATGATATCATATTTTGTCCTACAAATTGTGTAACAAAATTATTTGATGCGTTTTGTCGAAATACAACGGTTAAAATTGCTGTAGTAATTTACGCCGCTATGCTATAGCAGGTCGTACAAGGTATCCAATTTACGCCGCTATGCTATAGCAGGTCGTACAAGGTATCCAATTTACGCCGCTATGCTATAGCAGGTCGTACAAGGTATCCAATTTACGCCGCTATGCTATAGGATTACCATTATGTATACCTTTGACTAAGATGATAACATACAACTAGAGGCTACTAGAAGTGGAAGAAAAGAATGAAGATACCAATGGGATAATCATAAGCTTAAATAGAAGAACAGACAATACTATGGCAACAAGAAAAAGGAAAAAATGACAAACAATCATCTACACAACACTACACATAAAACCCAAAGATTTCACCTCCACGCCCTCCCCCAAACCAACAAAAACACAGAAGGGAGTCAGATGCCCCGCCAAGATAAGCAGTTCCACCCGTCACGTTACTGTTAAACGATGCGAGCATGCACTGTATGAAAAGTGAGGAGACACCAAAGACGTAATCAGAAATCGTGTATCGAATATGGACAGACAATACAATGGCCAAAAAGAAAAACAAATACCACATATCAAACAACACGAACTCCACTAAAACACGGGGGTGAACTCAGGTTCCCCGGCACGGTATGCAGATCTTGCTCCACATGTTGCACCCGTCGTGTTACTCTCGTTAGAAAATCGATGATAAGTCTTAAATCAGTAAAGGACCGGATTATGATTACGACAAACGGAACATATCAGTGGTCATTTCTAACACCGATACTCGGTAACGGGTGCGACCGTGAAACTTTTGAAGCGATGACCTGAACATGACCACTAAGGCACGTATGTCTTTCTTTTTATGCTTGCCAAGACCTCTTTAAGTGCAATTTTTGCTGAGCGCAGCATTGCCCGGTTTATGCAAATAAACATGCATTCTTTAGTCTTTTGATAAGCTGGCTTTCTGATCATAAATCAATAATCAATTCTGATTTATACACACAACACGAAAGTCACATATGTAGAAGAAAAGTTTGAAGATACCAGAAGCCGTAAAAGAAGAAGGACATACAATGTAATGACTAAAAGACAAAGGACAAACAACGATTTACAAAAGATACCACAGAAAACTAAAGATTGAGCATCATGAAGCCCACTAGAAACCGGGGTGCAGTCAGGTGTTCCGGAAGGGTCAGTAGTTGCTAATTGTGCTACAGTCAAACGACACAAACATCATCTGATCTGAACCCCACTAAGACATATTAAACACGGGGGTTAATCTGTTTCTGTTACACATGTGGCACCTGTCGTGTTACTCTTGTCACAAACCCGGAGATAAGTCATGAATGAGGAAATTAGCGGATTGTAATTATGATAAACGGAACATATTCGTGGTCATTTGTGACACATATATATACTCCGTAATGGTTAACTAAGTCATGGTGGCGACCGTAAATCTTTCGAAGTAATTACTTCGACTTAGCCACTATGAGCCCTTCAGTAGTTTTTCTTGTTTTCTTTATATAACATTAACTGTTTAACATATTAGAGAAAAACCACATTACGTTGCACAAGTCATCAGAAAGAATCCTTATAAAGGAGTATTATATATTACCATTTCTAAAGCTCTTATGCTACAACAATATATACAATTTAGTCTATTATTAATATGTAGTTTATAAAATGCGCATTTCTACAGTTATATTTATACTATAGAACATGTTTCAGTTGACTGTAAATGTTCGTGATTACCCAAGTGCATACTACACAACAAACGTCACAGAAGTGACAGACATACGCTTTGATTTTTAATGAAAATCCATATGGATAATCGAATATTATAGGGTTATTGCACTAATATTCCTCAATGTTAGTGCAATAACTCTTTTTTTTATTAACCAGTAGTTTATATTATGAATACTACAGACTGGTTTGTATTTATACAGCAAGAACATTATTTTGCTCCAAAATGCTTTGCCGGTCTATTATGGCTTTTAAGGCCATAATGCACCGGTTCTTCAAAAAGAATGAAGATTATCTAAAAATTTCAAAAATTGCATAACATTTCAAAATTCTAAAATCAATAAAAAAAAAATAATTTAAAGTTCAAAATTTTCAAAAAATTCCAATATTTCAAAAATTTCAAACATAAGTCAAAATGTTCATAAGATTTCAAAACTTTCAAAAAAATTAAGAATGATAAAATTTTCAAATTTTTTTCGGCTAACTTTGGACATATAACCGGTTCATTATGAAAACACCCATTTATTAATACTATATAGCAAATAGTTCATGGCACTGAGGGTCATATGGCAGTATATGGACCTGTCCGTCACCAAAAAAATATTATATGGACCGAAGCTGACCCGAAGTGACATGAACTATTTGCTATGTTATACTTTTTATCTAAAATAATGCAGGTACCCGCCGGTCCATATACTACCGATCCATATACGAAAATAGTGACCGCTGCGCTAACAAAGACAAATAGGGAAAATAAAAACGTAAAGAGTAATATAATAATATAGTACCAAATATTTCAGTCTGTGACAATTACATTTAACCATATTTCTTTGCAACATGTATTAAATATATTTCCGCCATCTTGTTTATCTCTCGTCTGCTTGCGTGCAAATATAGTTTTACTCGGAACCTCTCTAGTGCGTACCAAACTTAAAGAAGAAAGAATGGAATGCAATATCGGTCAAGATGCAGTATTTTTAACTCATTCGGAAATGCCCTACTTTTTAGGTATATTTATAAAAGAAGACTAGTAAAAATACCGGAAAATATTGCATTTTTATTTTACAAAGAAATCTACATGAAATATTTGATACTATATTATAAAGACTAATATTGTTTTTTCTAATATTATATTATCTTCTTTATATAGCATTATGTGTAGTTTGTTTTCTGGTTGGATAGCTGTAAATCGAAGGACAGACAATAACATCATGTGGCCAGATGAATAAGGTTAAGTGGAAAGGAGGACGAGATTGGGACGTCGACAAGATACGGAGCATATATATGATCATCTGTGATGTAAACATTCTGCTGTGCTTTACCAAGTCATGATGAAGAGAGCAAATCATTCAAAGTGTGATTACCTAACCATTATATCAGGGGCCGTTGTGGTTGTGATCGTATGTTAGTTGGATTTGCAACTACATGTGCAATCAGTGGCTATCACCTCTAAAGGTGTGAGTTCGAACCCCGTTCGTGGCGATATGTACTCGATACATCATTATGTGATAAAGATTGTCAGTGACTTGCGACAGGTCGATGGTTTTCTCCAGGTACTCCGGTTTCCACCAAACCACATGACTATTACGACCCTTCGCTTAGTAGTGCCCTACTAAAATCCCTCAAAAACGAAAATGACGTAAATATTGTTGCACTGAACTGAACTCGAAACGTCTCTCTGCGAAGAAATAATATGTTCACTAGGCGGCATTACTTTTTAAAGCATATAATTCATGTTAACAAGACATTTATACATAGAAACTGAGACGCCAATTAAAATGTCACATATATTCTAATTTTCTTTTTACACCTAACGAGTCAATTAACAGTCAGTGTGTTTCCATATCTGAAATTCCTATTAGAATTAACTCGTCGTTTATAATGGCGATTGCCTATATAAGGAAACTTAATATGATAAAATAGTTGAATGTCATGCCTTAAATATATGTTTCAATTAGTTTTCGTTTTTGGCTTATTGATTTTTTCGCCATTTTTAATGAACTTATCTTTTATCCTAATGTCTAACACTTGTGTGGGTATATCTAAATGATTTATTTTCATATAATAGTTTTTGTTCTTTTTTGGATAAATAGTTAAAAAAAAAGGGCTGATGTCTGCACTTTGAAGAAACAATTTCTTTAACTGTATCATGCTGTATTGTGATTATGTGCCGTGTTCGCGAACTTTGTATTTAGCATAGAAGAGAAAGAATATCATATAATAAATTGTACTAACAAATTGAAGCCGCTAAAATAGAGATATATCAGTTATGTTTATAAATATAATTATCAAAGTTACGCGTAGCACATGGTCAGTGTTTTTGTTTACGTTTTACACGTGGTTGCTTGGTTGTTTTGTTTACTATTTGCTTACTACAAATATGACTGGTCAAAATATGCTGCATTGTGGGTATAATGTAAATATATATATATATATGTATATATATATAAACGTTTAAAATGTTAGCACAACGATATAAAAAAAAAAGATGTTAAAATGTAACAAAAATAACTATAAGTCTACAAAAAGACTATAATTATAATTAAATCGACGGATATTTCGCTTGACCGACAAGCTTTATCAGCGTCTGTAATCTGATTTGATATATAAATATTGTTTCTCGCGGGTACTAAGTACTTGTCCATTATCAAGTTTACTTATAAATACTGGTTAATAGATGATAGCATCATTCGAAGTTCTGCCTCACACGAGAAGCATAATGCCCACGTTTGACGTTTGCAGTACCTACCCCTCCCCACCACACACACACGCCAACAATTTTAACATACTTTAATATCTGATGAAAAATATAACTACTACAATAAATGAATAATTAAAGTGTGTTTATTTTTATTTTGTAGATCATATCTAAGTGTATATTGAAGAGACTTATTATGATAGGTCTAGTTACTGTTAAAGAAGTGTGTTTTAGTTAATAAAGTATGCTTCACTCGTCTAGCCGAGCTTATTCCTAATACAAGTGTAAAGTTTTATTTGATAAATAATTTATGTGGGTTTAAGCTTGGCGAATTATTACATAATTCATATGTTAACAAGACAATTATGCATAGAAACTGAGACGCCAATTAAAATGTCACATATATTTTAATTTTCTTTTTACATCTAACGAGTCATTTAATCGTCAGTGAGTTTCTATATCTGAAATTCCTATTAGAATTAACTGATCGTTTATAATGGCGATTGGCCATATAAACAAATGGGGTCATTGAAAGTGTTATATGACTTAAAATCTCCTGATTATATTAAAGCGTAGAGAGCGCTATTTTTTAAATCGTTATTTTCTATTAACAATCTGACTTCCGTACTCCGCCTTATCGTAACCCGTAAATAGGTCAATTTTATTGTTTTTTCTGTACACGATCGAACTGAGGAAACTGCCTTCAAAGTTTAATCTTACAAACATGTGAATACCGTAGATAAGGAGACATATTACATATGGATTTTTCCCGCATAGTCTATAAATGCATGTTGGTATGGCAACACATTTTTAACAGATTTGAGAATTACAATATTTGAGAAACAACGTAAATGATAGCTTCACTTTGTGTTTCTCCGGTTGGTAAACAAATTAATATTAATTAACTGCGTTATTTGTAACGTGAAGTCAATTATTCACCACAAGATTTACATTCCTTTAAAGAGGCATTAGCTACGATTTTGACCAAAAAAAATATATGTTTTGGAAATTGGTAAATAGCTTTAAAATGATGAAATAAAGGTTCATAGTTCACATTAAACAGCTTATCGTACCACTTTTCGCCTTTTGAGAACGAAAATTACCATCGATTTGTTATTTCCTTGCAAGCAAATAATTTGACCTCGCTTTCTCCGTATGCAACTGACCTTACTAGTGACAGATAAAAACGAATAATTTGTATTTTGTCGCTTAATAACTGCAAACTTGCATGGTTTTTTGTCCGTAATTAACACCGACTAAAAGCAGATTCACACAAAATAAGAAATAAGTGCATTTTAATGATACTGATTTAATGACGATTCGGAAAACTCCGTAAACAATGCCGATAATTAATAAGATGGCGTCCATTTCTTGATCGATCTCAAAACACGAGCAGTTGCACCTTTTTCCCCCGATGCGCGTACATTTCATAACATTTATAAGTTACAGAAACACGTTTTATTAAGGCATCACTCATATCTGATAGCTTTTATGGGTAACAAATATTTACGATTTTGTCAGATAATGCCCCTTTAAGTTAATTAAAATCTATTTCTTAGTTTTTTTTATATCCAGAAGAGTATTGTTTTTAATACTAGTAAACACCTTTTGTTCATTAAGCCATATAGACGTTATTTGCTTTTGAGACAAATGGTACCACAATGGAAATGAAAACAGCAGCATCTATGTCTGATCTAACGGCATGCTAAAATAGTTACTACAAAGTTACTTCACTGATGCAAAAATTAACATTTCTATATTCGTATGTGTTATTTTCAACCGAAGTTCGATTCTAAAAGACGGATGATTTTAATGTAGTTTTTAACTAACGAAAATTGTCAAATTCTTAGGTTAAGTTTTCGCTTGGACTATGGTGTTTAACGCCACTTTCAACAATATTTGAGATTGCCCCTTTGGTTTCTTCAAACTCGTCTTCAGTCATATCGTGGCGGTCAGTTTTATTGGTGAAGGGAACCGGAATACCGGTAAAAACCAGCGACATGTCGCATGTCACTGACAATCTTTATCACATAATGTTGTATCGAGCACACCTTGTCATTTCAACTTCTTATGACATACTTCCATATGAATCCAAAGTTGAAGCATTGGCATGGTCAACGTGCGTGTGACATAGTTAATAAAAGTAGATATAAAATGTAGTTCCACTCCCTGGTTTCCAATACAAATGAAAGAACAAAGAAGTGTCCCGCATATTGGGACATGTCCAGAGAGAACACATTTGGTAAATTCCTTTACGAGACCGGATATAAAATATAAACATCAAAATAGAAGTTTGGGTAAGACTGGGTTAGAACAATTAGGTCTCTAGTACAAGGTCGGATTCACAAACTCAAAAATTGTGTTAATAGTCGACCTAAGTCTGTATTTAAAGACCAAGAAGCTGTTAAGTGTCTTTCCTCTGTTCATGACAGATATGTTATCGTTCCTGCGGACAAGGCTTCCAACAATATCGTGATTGTATGTAAATCATATTACTTCGAATGCCTAATCAAGGAATTAGGCATAAATAACAACACCTCTAGTAACACCGCATACAAACCTACTTCGTTCGACAAAGATGAAATCCTAGCTAACCAAAGATCATTCATGACCTCTTTAAACATTCCCTCTGGTAAAGAGTCTGAGGATTTACCCTATTTATATTGGATACCTAAACTCCACAAGACACCATACAAAGAAAGGTACATAGCGGGATCATCAACTTGTTCGACGAAAGAATTGTCTATTCACCTGACAAAGATTCTGTCTGCAGTAAAAGAGGGACAACAGAAATATTGTGAAACTGTTTACTCGCGTAGTGGCATAAATCACATGTGGATTTTGAAAAACTCTAAAGATCTTTTGGATAACCTTAAATCAAGATCTTTCTCTCAGGTATCCTCCATCAACACCTTTGATTTTTCAACTCTATGAACCACCCTACCGCATGACAAATTAAAAATCCGCTTAAAAGAAATAATTCACAAAGCTTTCAGTCATAGAAACTATGGCTCAAAATGTGTTGTGTTAGGCTACAATTCCACATATTTTTCAAACAAAATTCAAAAAGGTAAAACATGCTATTCCGAGGAACAAGTGATCAGTATGCTGGAGTTCCTCATCGATAACATATTTGTCTCCTTTGGAGGGATACTGTTTCAGCAGGTCGTCGGCATACCAATGGGTACGAATAGTGCCCCTCTTCTAGCCGATTTATTTTTATACTCATATGAGTCGGAGTTTCTTCAAAAGCTTGTAAAAGATAAGAAGATTCATGAGGCTAGAGCCTTTAATTTCACATACAGGTATATTGATGACGTTTTATCTATCAATAATTCTAGATTTGCAGAATTTCTTCCATTGATATATCCTCCAGAGCTGGAAGTTAAAGAGACCACAGATACCGCTTCGTCCGCATCATTTTTGGACTTATACTTCGAATTTGACGACAGTGGTCAAATCAGTACTAAAATTTATGATAAACGGGACGACTTCAATTTTAAGATCATAAATTTTCCAAATATGTGCAGCAATATACCAGCTCCTCCTGCATATGGTGTGTACATCTCGCAATTGATTCGATATGCAAGGGCCAGTAGCAATTATTCTGATTTCCTGAAACGTCATCTTCATCTGAGAAACAGGCTACTGGACCAGGCCTAAAAAAAGATTCGCCTTATTCGATCTCTTAAAAAGTTTATATTCCGATACCAAGATCTTGTCGAAATATATTCCGTCTCTGCAGAAAAGATTATAAGCGATGGATTTTCATATAGTGAAAATGTATAAAGATAAGGTTTCAACAAAAATGTCAAAAATATTTTTTTTATCAATGTGTGACGTAAAAGTGTTTTTGACATTTACTTCACTGAGTTTGGCGCTGATTTGACAACTGTTTTACCTGTTTTGTTCAAGTATTGTTGTAAATACTGTTAGTGACAACCGGAAACTTTGAGCCGTAATGAAAGGGGGGGGGTTGGCGCTTTAAAATCTGATTCAACCCACCATTTCTTTAGAAATGCCTGTGCCAAGTCAGGGTCATTACGTTTTCACAGTTTTCCGGTTGTTGACTGATTTTGTCTGTTTATATACTTATGAGTTTTGACTTTCCCTTTGTTAGATTGTTCGGAGTTCGGTAATTTTGTTATTACCCTTATTGATGAACGACCGGTTGGAGGGAAACGTTTCATGTGTTATTTTCTTCCTCCTTTCATCCCTCCGAAAAGAAAAAAAATTCTTAACTAAAATAATGTAAAATAAATAAAACTTAACACGGTGTAGGGTTGTGCGTTCGTTACAATATCGCATACCAGTTAATATTATAAACATATATAAACATAACAAATTCATTCATAATCTGTCATTTCTACCTCTCAAGAAATTCAAAATATATACGAGTAGTTGAAATTCTATTGGTATTAATCTGGATTGGGGGAGATTGAGTGGATGGGTGGTTATAACATACAGAGCACGAGATTTTGTCGTATCTCACTTGACACGAACATCGCATTAATCTAGCACGCCAAAACTTTTCTTTATATACTAACTGTCAAAATCGTCCGTTCGGAAAGGAATTCAATACTACAGCCTTTGCTACTTTGCATATCAATAGCGTTTATGTAAAACATTATACTGTAAAGAAATGTAATGATTTGTCAGTTTCAATTTAGGAGACACTGTGACTCACTATAATCAGTGCATTTTACGAAGATGCTTCTATCATTTGGGCTTCTGATATTTTCCATGAATTAATATCACAGATGGTGTTTAATAGTTCAGATTACAAATTTATATTGCATAATAGCATAACTACATTTAGGTCTACAGTTTCCAATAAACATTTATAACAATTAATTGCATTACAGTGCAAAAACTTCTAATCTTCGAAACAGGGTTGCTACCAACGAAGATATGCAGGACACATGTACTCGCCATTCTATATATAGATTACGGTTATCACGAGGTTGACGTGTGTCTTATAAACGTATCGCTAGACTCGTTACTAATACATTTTATAGTATAAAACAAACTCCGTATTCACAGATTAAACAACAATGTCCTACAGGCAAAGACTTGAATAATTACTTCGCTTCGTAAACTTATTATGGGTTTAACATGAAGTTTCACAATGTATATCCATTAAAACAAATTACAGGACATTACACCCCCGCTGCTGTTCATTGATTTTATTTAATGTTCGTGCAAATCATGGAATTCAACGTTCTTGGGAAAGTGGGTAACGGAATCAAATATTACTATTTACATTGTGTATTCTTGACATTCTATTTCTGGTTTTTCCTCATTTATCACTGTTTTAATCACGTCATATCCGCTTTAGATTTAAATTTTATTTTCTCGAACATGGCATAATTTAATTTGTACTATGAATACTAAAAAAGGAAATCTTGCTTTCAAAGCTATGATAAAAGAAAAAGTATAAAAGAAATTGAAAGATAAATGTCTATGAAAGAATGTCTCTTAACTTGAGAAGAAAAGTTTGAAAATACAAAATCGAGATTGTCCAAATTTGAAATGAACCTTCTAATTGTTGTTATTCTTCCTTAATTTTATAAATAGAAACGTTATCCTGAAATTTCCTTCAGATTGTATTATTCAGACGCATGTACCCTTAAGGAAATGATTTTACACAATACGTAACTAGATAATTTTTCAATAAGTATTTTTAATAAAGAATATTTAGTCTAGACATATGATAGATAATAAAACACTTTACTGTATTAAACGTACTCGTGTCCTAACCTTAATTAATTCAGGTAAATGATTGGTTAACCACTTCCTTGATCATAACATAAAGTTGCAGAAACCTCTTTGATAAAAAAAAAAATATCAGTCATTTAGTAGTACAAAGATCATCTTTTTAGTTTTTTGTGTTGTCCTATTATGTGTCTTTACGTTCTGAGTTCCGTGTTACGATGTCCGTAACGATTTCTGCATACAAACGATGTTCGGTTCGTCTTTACCTCTAGTTGTTTGTAGGAGGGCGCATGTCTTATGTACGTTATTTGTGTTTATTTTCCTATAATGGTGTCCACCACATATTGTGTTGTGTTTTTGCTTTGTTTTTCTTCATCTTGTGTACTCTATGTTGCCATTTTTTCTGGAATGTCTATGTGTGATTACTCTTCGGTATTCTCTAATGTTTATTCAATATCACTGAAGTCGTCAATCAAGTAACAATAAAAAAAAGGACATTTCTTAAAATAAATAATAGGTATGAATACAAGAGAGATAGAGGTAAAAAAAAACATTTCTGTTCCAGTAAAGACATAGATACTGGTGGAAGATTGATTTGATTTTGATTTGATTTTTGGTGTTTAACGCCACTTTCAGCAATATTTCAGCTATATCATGGCGACCAGATTTAGTGGTAGAAGAAGCCAGAGAATCCGGAGAGAACCACCGACCATGGGTAAGCAACTGGTAAACTTTATCACTTGCGACTGCGAGTCGAGTGCACTTACGAGTAATTTACAAAGTCGGGCGCAAACTCACGTCGTATTGGTGATAGGCTTGTATGAGTTGTTAGCTAATCCAACTACCTAACTCATTGAGACACCCGGGCCCTCTGGTGGAAGATAATGGTTAAATATAAGGGTCGTGAGGGGGCGTTGCTTTACACCGAGATATATTTTCATGCATATGATTGCAAGAACAAGTTACTTTTTGATGAGATGATACACTAGGCTAACACACTGGTCTGGAATTTTACAATGTAAGCTAACCTAAACAACTATCAATCGGTAGCTATGTCGCTCCACTCGAACACATTATCCTAACTACGATTTACCCAGCCTTTGCTATTGCACCTTAATGCAGCGTGCGCAGCGGAGGAGTAAGAAAATCCTTCTAATACATGATATACTGCAGAGTTAAATGTACATTCCTTAAGCAACAAATGAATTACAACTAGGACAAAAGATATCATCGATGATGTAACGGTTAGCGTGCTAGCGGAGTAAGAATAGTAAACCCGAGCAGACCAATATGTCTACCTGTGGCATTAGCACTATATACTATATTGCATCCCGCTTCGTATCGGACGTCGTGGTCGTGATCGTATGATAGTTGGTTTTACAACTACATGTGCAATCAGTGCCTATCACCACTAACGTTGTGAGTTCGAACCCCATTCATGGAGAGGTGTATATGTCAGTAACTTGCTACAGGTCTGTGGTTTTCTCCGGGTACTCCGGTTTCATCCACCAATAAAACGGACCGCCACGATATAACTGAAATACGGTTGAAAGTGGTGTTAAACACCATAAACCTAACATAGCCATTCAGCATACTATATGGTATACTATGAAGTAGACATCAACTTTATCGTATGAACAGGCTATATATATATAGATATATCTGACAAATTGTTAATATGGTGAAAAACACAGATTAGTTACAATAACAAAAATGAATCTATTCATACGAAAAAATCTGTCATGTGACATGTGTCCATTATTTTTTTGTGGTCTTAATCTACAAATACTGGTACACCTTTGTCTTTTGCAGTAACTACGATACATGGTTTAATAAAAACGTAGAAATCTGATCTAATAAACACGGCGCGTTTCTGAAATAGCTTTTATAAGGTACACTCATTGTCAACAAATTTGAAAGTCAAATAATTTAAAAGTATTTTTGACTACAAGACACTTATTTTGTTTTCCCATTTCAAAACAATGCAGAAATGGAAGGGATGTCGACCTAGTGGTGATATTGAGATTTATTTCATACCATGTTCTTATGTTAAAACGTATTAATTTACGTCCGTTTAATAATAACGTAACCATTCGTCTGTAAGGATTCATATGCTAAAGAACTTCAAATCGCCCCATTTTTATATCAAAAACAAATTCAATTAGTGATATGTCATGAGCGTTATATGGTATATATCAAGTCAACAAGCTCTTTATACTATAATTATATGGTTTCCTATTGTGTTTGAAAAAGCATCAGGAAACCATATTCAATAACAATCTGAACTATGGGTATTCCGACCTCAGAACACTGAATAATGAAGAATGACAACAGGAAATATGTTCAATCACGAGCGCTAATGGTTGATTAAAACTGTTAATTACTAATTATTTTAATAATTACTATATACAAAAGGGGTTTCAGTCCCGATTCCTACTCAAATTTACAGTTCCTCTACAATGTAATAAAATGGAGAAAAAAAACATAAAATACCACACTGTCGGAACAGTTCCAAAATGATATATCAAAAGCTTAGAAAGAGGCAAAATCGATACCTCTTAACACACAACTAAATGACTGCTCACATTCCCGGAGTGGTACAGACACTGCATCTAAAAAATGGCTAGGTTAAACTAGTGTTATGGGCCCAAGCATCCCCTCGTAGTGAAATGATGCAGTCATGAAAGTGATTTCTACATGTGAGTAAAATTCCATCCCTGGCATATTTATACCAGGGGAACAGCGTTACAAACTGTAAAACATAGGTTTATCTCAATCAGGAATGAATATGTGTTAGTGTACATTAATTTGGCTATATTCTTTAGGCTTTTTTGGTATTCTTGCTCCCAGAGATTTTAAAATAATTTGGCTTTCCAATCTTTTGATTTTGATCTTATTGTTGTTTCGGAAACGTGTCGTGTGCATGCGCATTGAATCAGATACCTACATTTCATTCCATGAAATGAAGAGTGAAGCTATGAATGTAAAATACTGCATTGCGTAATATAAACAACAGCATCATGTTTAAAGCATTCTTAAACAAATTAAACAAACCACTAAAACTTACATGGAAGTATAGTGTAAAAAGATTGCCATCATGAAGTCAGCTCCTTTGGGCTTACCATATTACGCTTACAAATGCATAATATGATATACCACCATTTAGAATTATCATCATCACTAGCGCCATAACAATATTACACATCCGTTCGGAACAATATCGTCAATGTTCGAGTGACAAAGCTTTCATAATTGATTCTTACATTTGGGAAAATGACAACTATTTACTTTTACAAGTTGAGCCTATGACAAAACCAGACGCATCAATACAATATAGATTATACGCTTAGCTGTTGATGACAGATTCCGGCATAAATTCTTATTACAAAACAATTATTTAATCCTAAAGTGACGTATTTTTAATAACATTGTGATGTTTTCCCTGCATAACTGATATGTTTATGACTTTATACATGCTCGTATAACGTCCATCCCCAGCCTTTCCTAAAAAAAGTGACACGAATATTAAAAGAAAAAAGGAATGTTTTAGTACGAAACCTATGATTTGAACTTTGTCATCTTAAAATAAATAAATTTTAGAGTCACATGTCATTTTATACGTAGTTTTGATTGGTTTAAAGAGTTGAGGATATTTGTCAATGAACAAAATCTAAAAATAGACGTCGTTCTCCAGGCGTCGCGTGCCATTGTCATTAGATGATTTTCTTTAAATGAGGCACCTTTGAGGTTATTTAGATTTATTTCCGATTATTTGCCTTATTTTGAAAAAAAAAATATATATTTTTCAATATCATAACAAAAAAAGTTTTAATTAAGTTAAAAGGATTGATCGAAATTATTTGTTTGGTTCGGTTCATTCGTGCACAACCTGATTGAGGTTATTCTCTTCGTGAACCGAACAAAAATTGCGATCAATCCTTAAATAGATTTGAATTAGTTATAGAAACTAGTCGTGAATTTGTTGATATCAGTTTTCTTTCCAGTGTGCATGACGCGTTTCTGGAATATTAAACAAAAATGAAAGACTAGAAAGCCAAATGACTTAAATGTCTTAGAGAGCAAGACAACCAAAGGGTCTTAACAACATAGCTGACATCTCTTAGAGAGCAAGACAACCAAAGGGTCTTAACAACATAGCTGACATCTCTTAGAGAGCAAGACAACCAAAGTGTCTCAACAACATAGCTGACATCTCTTAGAGAGCAAGACAACCAAAGGGTCTCAACAACATACCTGACATCTCTTAGAGAGCAAGACAATCAAAGGGTCTCAACAACATAGCTGACATCTCTTAGAGAGCAAGACAACCAAAGGGTCTCAACAACATAGCTGACATCTCTTAGAGAGCAAGACAACCAAAGGGTCTCAACAACATAGCTGACATCTCTTAGAGAGCAAGACAACCAAAGGGTCTCAACAACATAGCTGACATCTCTTAGAGAGCAAGACAATCAAAGGGTCTCAACAACATAGCTGACATCTCTTAGAGAGCAAGACAACCAAAGGGTCTTAACAACATAGCTGACATCTCTTAGAGAGCAAGACAACCAAAGGGTCTTAACAACATAGCTGACATCTCTTAGAGAGCAAGACAACCAAAGGGTCTTAACAACATAGCTGACATCTCTTAGAGAGCAAGACAACCAAAGGGTCTCAACAACATAGCTGACATCTCTTAGAGAGCAAGACAACCAAAGGGTCTCAACAACATAGCTGACATCTCTTAGAGACCAAGACAACCAAAGGGTCTCAACAACATAGCTGACATCTCTTAGAGAGCAAGACAACCAAAGGGTCTCAACAACATAGCTGACATCTCTTAGAGAGCAAGACAACCAAAGGGTCTCAACAACATAGCTGACATCTCTTAGAGAGTAAGACAACCAAAGGGTCTCAACAACATAGCTGACATCTCTTAGAGAGCAAGACAATCAAAGGGTCTTAACAACATAGCTGACATCTCTTAGAGAGCAAGACAACCAAAGGGTATTAACAACATAGCTCTGACATCTCTTAGAGAGCAAGACAATCAAAGGATCTCAACAACATAGCCGACATCTCTTAGAGAGCAAGACAGCCAAAGGGTGTCAACAACATAGCCGACATCTCTTAGAGAGCAAGACAACCAAAGGGTCTCAACAACATAGCTGACATCTCTTAGAGAGCAAGACAACCAAAGGGTCTCAACAACATAGCTGACATCTCGTAGAGAGCAAGACAGCCAAAGGATCTCAACAACATAGCCGACATCTCTTAGAGAGCAAGACATCTAAAGGATCTCAACAACATAGCGGACATCTCTTAGAGAGCAAGACAACCAAAGGGTCTCAACAACATAGCTGACATCTCCTAGAGAGCAAGACAACCAAAGGGTCTCAACAACATAGCCGACATCTCTTAGAGAGCAAGACAATCAAAGGGTCTCAACAACATAGCCGAAATCTCTTAGAGAGCAAGACAACCAAAGGATCTCAACAACATAGCTGACATCTCTTAGAGAGCAAGACAACCAAAGGGTCTCAACAACATAGCCGAAATCTCTTAGAGAGCAAGACAAACAAAGGGTCTCAACAACATAGCCGACATCTCTTAGAGAGCAAGACAATCAAAGGGTCTCAACAACATAGCTGAAATCTCATAGAGAGCAAGACAACCAAAGGGTCTCAACAACTTAGTCGAAATCTCATAGAGAGCAAGACAACCAAAAGGTCTCAACAACATAGCCGACATCTCTTAGAGAGCAAGACAACCAAAGGGTCTAAACAACATAGCCTACATCTCTTAGAGAGCAAGACAACCAAAGGGTGTCAACAACATAGCCGAAATCTCTTAGAGAGCAAAACAACCAAAGGATCTCAACAGCATAGCCGACATCTCTTAGAGAGCAAGACAACCAAAGGGTCTCAACAACATAGCCGAAATCTCTTAGAGAGCAAGACAACCAAAGGGTCTCAACAACATAGCCGACATCTCGTAGAGAGCAAAACAACCAAAGTGTCTCAACAACATAGCCGACATCTCTTAGAGAGCAAGACAACCAAAGGGTCTCAAAAACATAGCCGACATCTCTTAGAGAGCAAGACAACCAAAGGGTCTCAACAACATAGCTGACATCTCTTAGAGAGCAAGACAACCAAAGGGTCTCAACAACATAGCCGACATCTCTTAGAGAGCAAGACAGCCAAAGGGTGTCAACAACATAGCCGACATCTCGTAGAGAACAAGACAACCAAAGGGTGTTAACAATATAGCCGACATCTCTTAGAGAGCAAGACAAACAAAGGGTGCCAACAACATAGCCGAAATCTCTTAGAGAGCAAGACAACCAAAGGGTCTCAACAACATAGCTGACATCTCTTAGAGAGCAAGACAACCAAAGGGTCTCAACAACATAGCCGAAATCTCTTAGAGAGCAAGACAACCAAAGTGTCTCAACAACATAGCCGACATCTATTAGAGAGCAAGACAACCAAAGGGTCCCAACAACATAGCCGAAATCTCTTAGAGAGCAAGAAAAACAAAGGGTCTCAACAACATAGCGGCATCTCTTAGAGAATAAGACAACCAAAGGTTCTCAACAACATAGCAGACATCTCTTAGAGAGTAAGACAACCAAAGGGTGTCAACAACATAGCCGAAATCTCTTAGAGAGCAAGACAGCCAAAGGGTCTCAACAACATAGCTGACATCTCTTAGAGAGCAAGACAACCAAAGGCTCTCAACAACATAGCCGAAATCTCTTAGAGAGCAAGAAAACCAAAGGGTCTCAACAACATAGCCGACATCTCTTAGAGAGCAAGACAACCAAAGGGTCTCAACAACATAGCCGACATCTCTTAGAGAGCAAGACAACCAAAGGGTCTCAAAAACATAGCCGACATCTCTTAGAGAGCAAGACAACCAAAGGGTCTCAACAACATAGCCGACATGTCTTAGAGAGCAAGACAACCAAAGGGTCTCAACAACATAGCCGACATCTCTTAGAGAGCAAGACAGCCAAAGGGTGTCAACAACATAGCCGACATCTCTTAGAGAACAAGACAACCAAAGGGTGTTAACAACATAGCCGACATCTCTTAGAGAGCAAACAAACAAAGGGTGCCAACAACATAGCCGAAATCTCTTAGAGAGCAAGACAACCAAAGGGTCTCAACAACATAGCTGACATCTCTTAGAGAGCAAGACAACCAAAGGGTCTCAACAACATAGCCGAAATCTCTTAGAGAGCAAGACAACCAAAGGGTGTCAACAACATAGCCGAAATCTCTTAGAGAGCAAAACAACCAAAGGATCTCAACAGCATAGCCGACATCTCTTAGAGAGCAAGACAACCAAAGGGTCTCAACAACATAGCCGAAATCTCTTAGAGAGCAAGAAAACCAAAGGGTGTCAACAACATAGCCAACATCTCTTAGAGAGCAAGACAACCAAAGGGTCTCAACAACATAGCCGACATCTCTTAGAGAGCAAGACAACCAAAGGGTCTCAACAACATTGCCGACATCTCTTAGAGAGTAAGACAACCAAAGGTTCTCAACAACATAGCAGACATCTCTTAGAGAGTAAGACAACCAAAGGGTCTCAACAACATAGCCGACATATTTTAGAGAACAAGACAACCAAAGGGTGTCAACAACATAGCCGAAATCTCTTAGAGAGCAAGACAGCCAAAGGGTCTCAACAACATAGCTGACATCTCTTAGAGAGCAAGACAACCAAAGGGTCTCAACAACATAGCCGAAATCTCTTAGAGAGCAAGAAAACCAAAGGGTCTCAACAACATAGCCCACATCTCTTAGAGAGCAAGACAATCTAAGGGTCTCAACAACATAGCCGACATCTCTTAGAGAGCAAGACATCCAAAGGGTCTCAACAACATAGCTGACATCCCTTAGAGAGCAAGACAACCAAAGGGTCTCAACAACATAGCCGAAATCTCTTAGAGAGCAAGACAACCAAAGTGTCTCAACAACATAGCCGACATCTCTTAGAGAGCAATACAACCAAAGGGTCTCAACAACATAGCTGACATCTCTTAGAGAGCAAGACAACCAAAGGGTCTCAACAACATAGCCGAAATCTCTTAGAGAGCAAGAAAACCAAAGGGTCTCAACAACATAGCCGAAATCTCTTAGAGAGCAAGACAATCAAAGGGTCTCAACAACATAGCCGACATCTCTTAGAGCAAGACAATCAAAGGGTCTCAACAACATAGCCGAAATCTCTTAGAGAGCAAGACAATCAAAGGGTCTCAACAACATAGCCGACATCACTTAGTGAGCAAGACAATCAAAGGGTCTCAACAACATAGCCGAAATCTCTTAGAGAGCAAGACAACCAAAGGGTCTCAACAACATAGCCGACATCTTTTAGAGAGCAAGACAACCAAAGTGTCTCAACAACATAGCCGACATCTCTTAGAGAGCAAGACAACCAAAGGGTCTCAACAACATAGCCGTCATCTCTTAGAGAGCAAGACAACCAAAGGGTCTCAACAACATAGCCGACATCTCTTAGAGAGCAAGACAACCAAAGGGTCTCAACAAAATAGCTGACATCTCTTAGAGAGCAAGACAACCAAAGGGTCTCAACAAAATAGCCGAAATCGGATAAGGTCAGCCTGAGGGAGGAGAACCATATTTCTTAATTAATAATTACTTTGTTCTGGAACTGTGAATTTCAATAATAAATATATCTAATATACCATGTGAACAGTTCCATCAATATAAAAAGAACGAACAATCACATCTCTTTGAACATATAAAACACAACGACATATGACGTTAGAAATCCAGGGTTCTGGTTTGTGACAAACACAAAGTCGTATGTAAGAACCCATCCCTGGATAGCATCCCGCTTATTTTACACCTTGGAAATCCAGGGTTCTGGCTTGTGACAAACACAAAGACGTACGTAAGAACTCATCCCTGGATAGCGTCACGCTTATTTTACACCTGTCTCTATTTTGTTGCGGTGGTTTTCCTCATTATACTTTCCACTCCTCCAAGTCTTAGACTTTAATGGATAGATTTCTACAAATGATGACACCAGTTGCCCTCCTTATTAAATTCACAAAATGTCGGATATTCATAATGAAGTGCATTGACTCAGTTGTACCACAAAATAAATGAAATAACTTATAATTCATTTTCAAAACTTGATTATGTGGTGCGATGTTCATTTGATATTTTTACATCACAAATAAATTAAATTAAAATTTGTAGTAGACAATTAATTTGTTTATACTGCAGCAGGGTAATTGTAATTTAATTCTAACTCGTGTTTTAATTTGGTACAGACTGTTTCTTTTTTTTTTATTGGAATACATACAAAAATGTAAGTAATTTAATCAATGAGACTCTCACTGTCGCAATCAACTTTGAGTGACGTACTAGCAGAATTACCATGGCAACGATATGCGATATGCGGTGATTAGTCTGTTAAAGTAACTTATCGTGCATTTGTGTGATTTGAAGTACTACCAAAGGGGTCAAATAAACTTTAGTGGTATTTTGTCATTGACCTAATAAAGTTTTTCTTGTTCCTGGCGACGTTAACAAATGGTAAAAACATAAGCGCGGACGTGACAGAAGACACTATTGACAACGACTAGACTGACGATTGTTTCTGCTCTTGCTCTGCCTATTGATTTGCTTAGATTTACTTATTGCTAGACTAGTTATACTAATGTAATTTTGAATTATTTTTCTAAGTATTTTTCTGTGCTATTTACAGATTTATTCCAGAAAGCAGTATTTACATAGTGATATCTACCAAAATAAATTCGCAGAAACGCGTCGTGTTATATTTTTATCTTTATTCAACACAAGTAAGGTTAGACGTTAGTGTTATGGTGTTTAACGGCCATGTTCAACAACATTTCAGTTGTATCGTGGTGGTCAGCTTTATTGTTGGAGGAAATCGGAGTACTCAGAGAAAACCACCGACCTGCAGCAATTCACAGACAAATTGATCACATAATGTTATATCGAGTACACCTCGCCTGAGCGGGATTCCAACTCACAACGTTGGTGATGATACGCACTGCTTGCATATGTAGTTGTAAATCCAACCACCATACGATCACGATCACGGAGGTCACTCAACACAATTAAAAATTACGACAAAATACTTTAATGTTTCCATTAGACACAAAAGCATGAACACACGGATATATAATCAGTGCTCACGACGCGTATTTGAAATGACCTTCATCTAGTACGTTCATCAAGCAAGCATAACGTCAAATGATTGGAAAGCTAAATAATGTAACGTCTTTGTGAGCTTGAAAACCAAAGGTCCTGTAAATGATAGCTAAAGTAGGCTAACTTAAAGGTATAGTGTCGTTGAATTCGGTAGAAAAAAATAAGTTTTTTTTTGCGTTGAAATTTAATATTTACTTTCAAAACATGAGCATAAAACGATGATATATGTGTTGTATGATGGAAGCAAAGCATAACAAATGTAAGAATAGAAACGAGAATATTGTCATCAATTAAAAAAAACTCATTTTTACACTTACTTTACATATACAAGAAAATGATGTCATAGACTTTGTATAATAATTAACGAACAATAATTACAAGATACATGTACGTGGTTAAATTTATTATGAAGGAATGCCAATAATTATATATCAAATTCTGCTATCTTTGAGTGGATATTACAGAGAATTAAATTATATAAATCCTATGTGAATTGATAATTAAATATGGCTTGACAACATAATTGCAATATTAATTAAATATCCCAAGATTACTCCAAGTTCATTCCTATATTATATAAATATGAATTTACGACAATAATTAATTTAGAAAATGAAATACCACATACCACGCATAGCAACTTCATTTTTATCTTTTATTGATAAAAAAAATATATATAAATATTTTCATGATAAGATTTTTCTTTGCACTTTCTTCAACTTCACTTAACAAAAAGTTGCAATAATTGGAAAATAGCAATATGCTTCATACGGATCATTTCTGTGAAATTAAAATGAAACCCCTCCTAGCCAAATTAAATACAACTTCGATGTTATTGGAAAAAAAACTAAACTTTTATCAATGTGAGAAACAAAATATCAATTATTTCAGACCTAATCCAACGTTCTTCCATAGTTCAGTAATGTCAGTTATATGATTATATATTTTTGTGAGAAGGAAATAAAATGAAAATCCAAAAATACTACACTGTCGGAACAGCTCCAAGTAGAAAATTAATAGAAAGAGGCAAAATCGATACCTCTAACACATAAATATATGACCTCCCACCTTTCCTGGCTTGGTACAGACACTTCAATAAAATGTTGATGGGGTTAAGCTAGTTTTGCTGTCAAATTATAATATTTAGTATATATGTGCCATCTACACACGCTTCTACACATGTCTTATGCCTATCCCAAGATTTGCCTTACGAGAAAAGGTAACACTACGATTATTGAAACTCCTATTTTATGGAGTGGATGTAGTCGAGTGGTCTAGGGCGCCCGACGTAAGGCTAAGCGAATGGTGCTGCAGTATATCAATGGTGTGGGTTCAAATCCCGTCGAGGGAAGAACAAAAATTTGACAGCTCTAAAATCTAATTCAAACACTGTTTGGTTTAATTTTCAGACGTATATATATATATATTTAACTTCATGTATTAAATTTTAATCGATTATCTATAATCACATAAGCAGTCATGGTTATGTGTGCTATGGTAATAATTTTGGCTGTTTCTATGATTTTCGAATGAATTTTCGAATTGATCCGACAATTTGGTATTTTTGTTTATTGTTTTTCATTTTATCAATAAATCAGTCAATATGTTTTCACCTATTACAAATCAATGTGTTAATATGCTACTGGGTTGGTATTTTACAGGTCAATGAAAATTCATATTCACTTCTACAAAAGTTTGTAATTGTATATTATATAACTTTGTGTAGTAGAATTTTAAATGGCATATGATCTCATTAACGGGTTTAACACTACCGCCAAATAAACGTTAGAGAATACCGAAGAGACAATCAAAAATGGACAATCCAGAGAAACATAGGGTACACGAGACGAAAAAAAACAAAGCAGAAACGCAACCCAATATGCGTTGGACACCACTATGCACAAACACACCCAAATAACGTAAGTAAGACATGATCCCCCTACAAACAACTGGCGGCAAAGACGAACCGAACATCATTTTCATGCGGAAATCACAACACCACAACACGAAATTCAGAACGTAAAGATACATAATAGGACAACATCAAAAAACTAAAACGATCAGCAACACGGACCACACTAAAAACCGGGGGTGAACTCAGGTACTCACCAATAGTAAGTAGTTCCTGCTTCTTATCAGATACCCCTCTTACTCATATATACAGTCAAGTCTGGTAAAGAGTCTTAGTAGTGAAAGAGAAAAGAAGGTGGATTTCCAAGGCCATATGTAGTGGTCTTCTTGGTGTACAATGATTTGAGAAGAGAGGTTGTTGTTTGTTTTGCTGATATTGCTGGAATCGTTGACCACTACTGTTTAAATCAAGAATACAATGCTATATGATTAACTCATTTAGAACATACTATAACCTGTCATGTGTACGAAGCAAAGTATTATCACAGAGTAAGGAGTTCAATATTAATGTCTAGTTATGGAAACCACCGTTATAAACTTGTTTTGTTATACAGTGAAAAATAAAATTACAATTAATATGTCAACAAGGTAATTTGATGTCTAGACATTTTCTTTTGTGTTCGTGTCTTAAAGATTATCAATATTCTACGCTATTAATACTCGTAATTTCATTATTTGCATCCCAGTTTCCAGTTACTTATCAATCATTCAATGGGTAATGTGGAAACCCTCAGTTATAATGGCTTCTTATCTCAAGTCATGCTCACGAACTTCTGAAGAGTTCACCGCTTAGCTACAGTACTGGAATTACATAAATAAATACTCATTGGACCCACAGAAACTATTGAGTGACTAGCTAGGGTATAATGCCACTATTGAGCGACTAGCCAGGGTATAATGCCACTATTGACTGACTAGCTAGGCTAGTATGCCACTATTGACTGACTAGCTAGGCTAATATGCCACTATTGACTGACTAGCTAGCTCTAAATTGATCATACCATAAATTTAGATTTATTCGATGAGGAAACAAATTTTAAAGCTGTCATTGGTCTATGAGGTATATATAGAAGTAGAAGATAGGAAGAGAAAAGAACCAACTTTCTTCACGTATGTAGCTACAAGAATATCGCCATCATTTGATTAGACCGTGTAACTTTATGAGTATTCAGATTTGTTCGACGTTATTTCAGGAATGTTTTGCTAAAGACTCGATTTTTTTTTTTATTATTATTTTGGAGTTACATCCTATATTCATATGCTAAAATGCATTATAATTGATTGTTTTTCTTAAATATTTTCACATAAGGATGTGAAAACAGTCGTAAGCAGAATTTTAACGATTGCTTAAAAACTTTAAGATTGGTCGCGTGCCGAATAATGTTTAGTAATAATTATAGGACTCAAATGTTTCAAAATACAAACCATCAATTGGAGAGGTTCTAAATTATTGTATTGTATTGTTCCGATGGTTATAATATATGATTGATAGGCGAGATCATATATTATTATCCGGTATATATGATTGATAGGCGGGATCATACATTAGTATCCAGTATATATGATTGATAGGCGGGATCATACATTAGTATCCAGTATATATGATTGATAGGCGGGATCATACAATAGTATCCAGTATATATGATTGATAGGCGAGATCATACATTAGTATCCAGTAGTCATGATACATTAGTATCCAGTAGTCATCATACATTAGTATCCAGTAGTCATCATACATTAGTATCCAGTAGTCATTATACATTAGTATCCAGTAGTCATGATACATTAGTATCCAGTAGTCATGATACATTAGTATCCAGAAGTCATGATACATTAGTATCCAGTAGTCATCATACATTAATATCCAGTATTCATCATACATTAGTATCCAGTAGTCATGATACATTAGTATCCAGTAGTCATGATACATTAGTATCCAGTAGTCATCATACATTAGTATCCAGTAGTCATGATACATTAGTATCCAGTAGTCATCATACATTAGTATCCAGTAGTCATCATATATTAGTATCCAGTAGTCATCATACATTAGTATCCAGTAGTCATGATACATTAGTATCCAGTAGTCATGATACATTAATATCCAGTAGTCATGATACATTAGTATCCAGTAGTCATCATACATTAATATCCAGTATTCATCATACATTAGTATCCAGTAGTCATGATACATTAGTATCCAGTAGTCATGATACATTAGTATCCAGTAGTCATGATACATTAGTATCCAGTAGTCATCATACATTAGTATCCAGTAGTCAACATACATTAGTATCCAGTAGTCATGATACATTAGTATCCAGTAGTCATGATACATTAGTATCCAGTAGTCATGATACATTAGTATTCAGTAGTCATGATACATTAGTATCCAGTAGTCATCATACATTATTATCCAGTAGTCATGATACATTAGTATCCAGTAGTCATCATACATTAGTCTCCAGTAGTCATCATACATTAGTATCCAGTAGTCATCATACATTAGTATGCAGTAGTCAACATACATTAGCATCCAGTAGTCATCATACATTAGTATCCAGTATTCATCATACATTAGTATCCAGTAGTCATCATACATTAGTATCCAGTAGTCATCATACATTAGTATCCAGTAGTCATGATACATTAGTATCCAGTAGTCATCATACATTAGTATCCAGTAGTCATCATACATTAGTATCCAGTAGTCATGATACGTTAGTATCCAGTAGGCATGATACATTAGTATCCAGTAGTCATGATACATTAGTATCCAGTAGTCATGATACATTAGTATTCAGTAGTCATGATACGTTAGTATCCAGTAGTCATGATACATTAGTATCCAGTAGTCATGATACATTAGTATCCAGTAGTCATCATACATTATTATCCAGTAGTCATTATACATTAGTATCCAGTAGTCATCATACATTAGTATCCAGTAGTCATCATACATTAGTATCCAGTAGTCATGATACATTAGTATCCAGTAGTCATCATACATTAGTATCCAGTAATCATGATACATTAGTATCCAGTAGTCATGATACATTAGTATCCAGTAGTCATCATACATTAGTATCCAGTAGTCATCATACATTAATATCCAGTAGTCATGATACATTAGTATCCAGTAGTCATCATACATTATTATCCAGTAGTCATTATACATTAGTATCCAGTAGTCATCATACATTAGTATCCAGTAGTCATCATACATTAGTATCCAGTAGTCAACATACATTAGCATCCAGTAGTCATCATACATTAGTATCCAGTATTCATCATACATTAGTATCCAGTAGTCATCATACATTAGTATCCAGTAGTCATGATACATTAGTATCCAGTAGTCATGATACATTAGTATCCAGTAGTCATGATACATTAGTATCCAGTAGTCATCATACATTAGTATCCAGTAGTCATGATACATTAATATCCAGTAGTCATGATACATTAGTATCCAGTAGTCATCATACATTAGTATCCAGTAGTCAACATACATTAATATCCAGTAGTCATGATACATTAGTATCCAGTAGTCATGATACATTAGTATCCAGTAGTCATCATACATTAGTATCCAGTAGTCATCATACATTAGTATCCAGTAGTATTGTACATTTGTATCCAGTAGTCATCATACATTAGTATCCAGTAGTCATGATACATTAGTATCCAGTAATCATTATACATTAGTATCCAGTAGTCATGATACATTAGTATCCAGTAGTCATCATACATTAGTATCCAGTAGTCATCATACGTTAGTATCCAGTAGTCATTATACATTAGTATCCAGTAGTCATGATACATTAGTATCAAGTAGTCATCATACATTAGTATCCAGTGGTCATCATTCATTAGTATCCATTAGTCATGATACATTAGTATTCAGTAGTCATCATACATTAGTATCCAGTAGTCATGATACATTAGTATCCAGTAGTCATCATACATTAGTATCCAGTAGTCATCATACATTAGTATCCAGTAGTCATCATACATTAGTATCCAGTAGTCATTATACATTAATATCCAGTAGTCATCATACATTAGTATCCAGTAGTCATCATACATTAGTATCCAGTAGTCAACTTTTGATTGTATTGCTCGATCTTTAGTTGTATGTGTCGTGTTTTCTAGATCATTGATTGATCTTTTGGTCAATGCATTGTCTAGCCATCTGTGATTTACGCCTTCTGATTACATCTTTGGTGTCTTCAAACTTTTGGTCATTGTATTGTCTAGCCATCTGTGATTTACGCCTTCTGATTACATCTTTGGTGTCTTCAAACTTTTGGTCATTGTATTGTCTAGCCATCTGTGATTTACGCCTTCCGATTACATCTTTGGTGTCTTCAAACCTTTGGTCAGTGCATTGTCTAGCCATCTGTGATTTACGCCTTCTGTTTACATCTTTGGTGTCTTTAAACCGTTGGTCAGTGTATTTTCTAGCCATCTGTGATTTACGCCTTCTGATTACATCGTTGGTGTCTTCAAACTTTTGGTCATTGCATGGTCTAGTCATCTGTGATTTACGCCTTCTGATTACATCTTTGGTGTCTTCAAACTTTTGGTCATTGTATTGTATAGCCATCTGTGATTTACGCCTTGCGATTACATCTTTGGTGTCTTCAAACTTTTGGTTATTGCATGGTCTAGTCATCTGTGATTTACGCCTTCTGATTACATCTTTGGTGTCTTCAAACTTTTGGTCAGTGTATTGTCTAGTCATCTGTGATTTACGCCTTCTGATTACATCTTGGTGTCTTCAAACTTTTGGTCAGTGTATTGTCTAGCCATCTGTGATTTACGCCTTCTGATTACATCTTTGGTGTCTTCAAACTTTTGGTCATTGCATTGTCTAGCCATCTGTGATGTACACCTTCTGATTACATCTTGGGTGTCTTCAAACTTTTGGACATTGCATTGTCTAGCCATCTGTGATTTACGCCTTCTGATTACATCTTTGGTGTCTTCAAACCTTTGGTCATTGCATTGTCTAGCCATCTGTGATTTACGCCTTCCGATTACATCTTTGGTGTCTTCAAACTTTTGGTCATTGTATTGTCTAGCCATCTGTGATTTACGCCTTCCGATTACATCTTTGGTGTCTTCAAACTTTTGGTCATTGTATTGTCTAGCCATCTGTGATTTACGCTTTCTGATTTCATCTTTGGTGTCTTCAAACTTTTGGTTATTGCATGGTCTAGTCATATGTGATTTACGCCTTCTGATTACATCTTTGGTGTCTTCAAACTTTTGGTCAGTGTAATGTCTAGCCATCTGTGATTTACGCCTTCTGATTACATCTTTGGTGACTTCAAACTTTTGGTCATTGTATTGTCTAGTCATCTGTGATTTACGCCTTCTGATTACATCTTTGGCGTCTTCAAACTTTGGGTCATTGTATTGTCTAGTCATCTGTGATTTACGCCTTCTGATTACATCTTTGGTGTCTTCAAACTTTTGGTCAGTGTATTGTCTAGTCATCTGTGATTTACGCCTTCTGATTTTATCTTTGGTGTCTTCAAACTTTTCTTAACAATGCTATATATATATATATTATTAAATGGTAATATCAGCTTCCCATTAGGTAATCATTGAGTGATCTTTTGGTCATTGATTTGTCTAGCCATCTGTGATTTACGCCTTCTGATTACATTTTTGGTGTCTTCAAACTTGTCTTAACAATGCTATATATATATATTTTATTAAATGGTAATATCAGCTTCCCATTAGGTAATCAACAGCACTTTTGGAATAGTTGATGTCTCAAGATATTGAGTGCTTTGATTTGATAGCTTGATGTTGAATGTTGAAACAAAACTAATTACTTTTCAACTCTATAAAGTATATACAGTGAAATCTGCCAGTGTGGTCACCTCTATTAAAAAACAAAGCGCCCTATTCTTGTCATGTCATAGAAAATTTCATATGATTTTTTATACTTTTAAAAGGTCACCTGTCTTATAAGGCTTCTTTTTCGTTGTTTCAAAGATGACCCCTTAATACAGGTTTGACTGTAGTATAAATGGGGTTTTGATTCCGAATAAAGTTGTCATTTATTAATGAATAAATACATTCCCACAGTTTTATGTAGGCGTAATTGTAATTATCTTTCAAGTTGTTATTTATATATTTCGTCTGTAATTTGATTGTAATTTCTCGTTCAGAAGCCATAATTCCTGATTATCCTTTAAATAAAAGTGGCTTTATTGTTCTTTTATTTGATTGTTTGCAACAATAATCCAAACGTCATTCATTGTATGACAATTAAAATTAAAAATAAAATTACGCCAAGGAATGTGACTTTTTTTTAATTAAGTACCATTATAGCTGTTGCTCAGAAGATAAGGAAATTTATAAGATTATCACTTATTTTGTGTTCTTTTTACGATCTTCAATACCGTCTTAGCAGCTATTATTACCAATGGTTAAATGATATGTTTTCATTTTCGTATATCTTTGGAATGACTTATTAGCTATAGAAATCACAATTTCTTTGAATTGTAATATAAGGTTCTGATAGATTTTTTAGCATTTTCAATTTTTAGTTCTTCTCTATATCACCGTTCAATATAATATATAACGTCCAATGCCATAATTCATGTTTAAATATTTCATTACTTTATTTTTTTTTTGCTTAACAAATTCTTGTCCTTTTTTGATTGCCCCTTCGGTATTGTCTAACATAGTGTTGTCTTTTTTGATTGCCTCTTCTGTATTGTCTAACATAAAGTTGTGCTTTTTTTATTGCTACTTCGGTATTCTCTAACGTTTATGCATAATCATAGTTACCCTGCTTTTAAATGAAAAAACAACAGACGATAGTGGTGTGTAATGGTAACATTTATGGCCGAATATGAACAATTTCGTGAATGTAAATGAGTGTTATTATTTTACCTCATTAATATGTCTTGCTTAATACGCGTTTCCTATAAGCTCTTTTGGATCACATGACCTGTGACCATTTTTGACAGTATGACCTGTCATGGAATCGTTATTGATCATGTGATATATACACAAAGAAAAAAGTTAAGCACCCCCATGTTTTTTGAAATGACAAATGATACGACAAGCATCACGAGATTACTAACCAGATAATCTCAAGAACGCAATGGTGACCTGTTAGGACATTACATTGGCTGTAAGAAACCACAAAAAAAATCAAGAAAAAAATGTTAATTTAATGAATATTTAATCACAATATCACAAGGCCAGTTTTTGCAGTAAAACGTGTCTATTTTAAGCATTGACCTTCACAGTTCAAAATGAATCACTTGACGACATATATTGTTCAAAGTTCAGTATCGGGTGTAACACCCACGTGCTTGGATGACGGCCTCAACCCTGTGTCTCATCCCTCCAGTTAGACGTCGGATGTCCTGTTGTGATAGCTGCTGCCATTCCCAATGCAATGCTGCTTCCACCTGACGAATGTTTTGCACAGGCAGTTCCCGAGCATGCATACGACGGCCTAATATGTCCCAAATATGCTCTATGGGATTCAAATCCGGGCTTGTGACTGGCCAAGGAACAGAAGTCACGGCTTCGCTTTGAAGGTAGGCGGTTACTGCTCTTGAACGATGAGGCCTGGCGTTGTCATCCATATACACATGCCTTGTAGCTAGTGGGTGGTTGTCGAAATGGGGGACAACAACTGGTTGCAAGACGTCTCTGATGTACTGATCACCAGTTAGGTTGCCTTGTATGGTGACTAAATCCAGCTTGCAGTCATGAGAGATACACCCCCAAACCATTACTGAGCCTTCACCGTTAGAGACAGTTGGCTGGATGTTCCTTGAGGTAGAGGTTGTATTTTTGTGTCTCCAAACCCTCATCAGGCCGTCAGTTACATGAAGCAGAAACCGGATCTCGTCTGACCAATGGATCTTGCGCCATGTCCTTCAATTCCAACCACATCATGCTAAGCACCATGCCAAACGTGATCGTCGATGTCGGTCTATGCCAAACGTGATCGTCGATGTCGGTCTGCCAACAGTGGACGCTTAATGACCCTCCTTGACTTAAGTCCCGCTGATTTCAGACGGTTTCTAACTGTTCTTGTTGACAGGCGTCTATTGGGCAGCCAGTGTTGTTTGATTACGGGACTCGTTGACAAGTCGGTTGACTACAGTCTAGTGGTAGCCCATCTGACGTTCAATAGCTTTGAAGGACATCCCTGTTGTATGCATGTCGATTATTTGCCATCTTTGTGCTTCTGATATTCGCCTTCGTACCATGCTTACTGAGAATGAATAAATTTTTTTCAAACACCGGACTTAAATACCCAAATTCGATGCGTGAACATACTGAATTTTGAGTAATGCGTGAAAGGCATGGTTCACGTGCATGACTAGTCGACATTAGATATAATGGTCACACCTGTGTGAGCACATCTTTTTAATGGAGCATTGTTCTTGCTATGATCAATATAAATATTAGAATCTAAACTTAGTGTAGCTTATTATGTTTTAATATATCAGGGGGTGCTTAACTTTTTCTTTGTGTATATATGCCCTAGTAATATTGACTCCATCCAAAAACAAATACATCGATCGTTATTATTGCTATATATAGTAATTGCATACCTTTTATGTACTTCTTTAATGTAGCAAATTGTAATATGGAGAAGACTTCATAAGTTTGTTTAGCTTGTGTCTAATCCATTTTGTCCATTTATTTGGCAAATAAAATATGTTTAAGAAATAAAATGGTCGCTATCATCGCTTCAATTTCAAAAAGCACGTTAATTTTTCTTGTTTGTTGAATTTAATATAGAATTGACTTTTCAATCAATATCTTAATTCATCAAAGTCCAAAATACACACAAAAAACACTCACAAAACCAGCATGCTTTGCACTTCCTAAGTAATATAATTTATTAAAACTATGCTCAATACCCCTCAGAGGTCAACTCTGCTGTCTTTGGTTATCCTGTTTATGCCCATTGGTTTACTTACTCCCAATGACTTCTATATTGTGACTGTACTCGATGAAGATGATCTTTTAATATGAGGCAGGTGCAACCTGAAACGCTCCCGAAGAACAGTAATCTTCCTGTTTACAAAATATCAAGCTTAAAAATAACACCACCTAAAACTCCAAACTCCGGAAAGTTTTCGTATCTGCTACCGAACATTGTTTCATTTTTATTTGAAAAAAAATTGACTAGAGTTCCGGTTTAGGTCACGTGATTTTTCTTTTAATTTATTTCCGGTTTGACAGCCATATTGTTGAAGATTTTGAAGTGCCATAGTACCTATACATACCTCTATCATTAACGCTCCCGTAGGAAGCGTATTATTCAGATGAATTTACAGGTAACGGATATCTTAGAATTTTAAGCTCAGAAAGTTTAAGTGGGAAATTAAATGGAATATGTACTGAACATTTTAACATTTCTAGACACGTTTTTCATTTATATTCATTGCATTAAACATAAATAAGGAAGAAATGGAGAGGTCGAGAAACTCTGTTCGACTGACACTTGAGAAAGTATTGCGATTAGGGAAGGGGCGAAACATGTATCCTATTGTAGCGGCTGCAATGCGCACGAAACCTAGAATAAAAGATGGCCTATTGCGTAGAAGAACAAGGACACTTCTCACACAACTCACACTAGGGTACATGGCAGGGCTTTCCGTATTATGACACGACAATCCCCATCAAGAGGGCATCCATTATGTTGCACATAAGGAAGAACTCCCCTCTCCTGGAATGAACCATGGGAACCTTCTCCAGTACCCATTCTGCATCTGTAGGGTTTTTTGCAAGATGTTATCTCTGACGAGTATTTAAATTTGTTCATAGATAATTGAAAACGGTTAGAAGATGACATACGGAGCTTGCAAAAATGGGAAAATTGACCTTGTTCTCAGCACTTGACAAAGCGAAATTCACCCTTAAATCGACAAATACAATGTCTAAATGACTAACGAAAAATGCATGGCTTTGCATATTTGAACATGCAGATCAATGGGAATTAAATTAATGATATTTGCAGTTTAGTTGTTTAATTTTGCTTTTCGTCTGTCATAGGGATGAATTTTTAAACTGCGTATAGCTCCTTGTACACAAAACATGTATATATATATATTTCTGTATCTCTTATTTCTGCAAATCATCAACAGGGAATAATTCCCCAATTGCTTTTAATAGTTCAGTGAGCAGATTTAACAGAATAAATAAAGTGTATATGCTTATATAACTTAGAGATTGTCGTTCCATAAAACATTCAATCATCAAACTATATGATCTCTGTTTGGAGATATTTTGTTTTATCAATCCAGCACAGACGTTGATGGATTTCTATTAAAAGAAAGGTGACAGTTTTCTAAGTGGTCTGTTTTAATCTTCACTTGATACTTCAGTAGATCAATTATTTATCACTCAGTTCTTTTTCCTTGAGTATGTGTTCATGATTTTTTTTTTTTTATTGGAAAATGGTGGATTTAGAATTCATGATACAATAATAGCTAAACACCTTGCTTCACGGGGTACCAGCATGCATTGACTTGCGACAGGTCGATGGTTTTCTCCGGGTACTCTGGTTTCTTCCACCAATAAAACTGACCGCCACGGTATAGCTTAAATATTGCTGAAAGTGGCGTTAAACACCATACACAATTGCATTACTTCAAAAACAATTGCCCTTTCGAAAGATCACATGCGATTCATTTGACCTCCCATTGCATTAAAGAATTAACAGACTTGTGAATTAATCACCAAAATCCAGACACTGTTCGGAATAAACTCAGACCATACTTCATTAGACAACATTTTATTACAAGCCAGATAATTCTGTAGGTCTATTTGTTATACGTCAGTCATATGCAATTGATCGAAGATAAACGATAAGAGGAAACAAAGTAATATACAATTATTGCCTTCATACGAGGTTAATATCATAATGTTGTCAACCAAAGGTGGTTGCTTTACCCGAGAATTTTAGCCTGAAGGAAAACAATCTCTCAAGGGTTGATATCTTGATGTTCAAATCGTATGAAGGCAATAACTTTTTTATTATACCGAAACTATATTACGAAAAGATGTTTAAGCGCTTGAATGTTTTGTTCTGTAGAAGGAAGTGCTAAATAATTTCCGCTATAGTAAACACAATTACGGATAAAAGGATTTTCAAATGGTTGTCAGGGGTTGTAGACCGAGCGACATCCTATTGTCTTCCTCTACATTATATATGTTAAGGTTGTTCACCGGATTGTCTCCTTCGTCAGTAAAATTTCCGAAAAACATCTAAATTGTCTTATTACTTTTATATAGTAAGCAAATATGTAAGGTATAATAATACAAGTAAATTAAACTGTTATATTGGCTGTCAGTTTTATTGGTGGATGAAACTTAAATCTTTAAATGCATACCAGGACTATTTATAAAAAAAATTACAGTAATATTTAAGTTTTTGATTTGAGGTTGGATTTATGTAAGTTAGATTCTTCTGAAAACAGTTGAAAGATCATTAGAGTAGCATGTGTTTTTGCTTGAACATGTAATGATTTTGATAGTTATAATATGAAAAACAGAAAATACTACACCGCCGAATCCCAAAATCTAATAAACAAATCTTTGAAAGAGGCAACACCGATACCCGCAACGCACACATATATGACAATACACACATACATGACAACACACAACATGCATGACAACACACACATACATGACAACGCACACATACATGACAACACACACATACATGACAACACACACATACATGACCGTTCACTTTCCTCTTTTGGAATAAAAAAGTGGCGGTGTTAAACGGGTTTTATGGGTCCAAACCTCCGTTCTTAGTGAAATGATGCGGTCATGTAGGTGCTTTCCACGTAAATTCCAACCCTCACATATAATCAGGTGAACAACGTTTATCATTAAAAGAGCATTGTACAATAAAACTGAGCTTGCTTTTTCTAAGGATAGGGTTATAGTGTTTAACGCCGCTTTCAATAATATTTCAGAAAACCACCGACCTGCCGCAAGTCACTGACAAACTTTATAACATAGAGTTGTATCGAGTACACCCGTCCTGGGCGGGATTTAAACTACATTTTCTAAGCATGATCAGTAATTGATCACATGATGATACAATATTTGGTAAGTAGTTGAATATTCTTAACTATGACTTACGTCACATTCAAATATGGCTCGTAGAGTAAATTTAATGAGATAAAACTATTAGTCTAGAAATATAATTTGTCAATAGATAACGTCAGCTTTTAGCTAGTTATAGTGTTGAAGCGTACACCCACGATAATTAATCTATTTAACTAATTGCATTTTCATAAAATGCTTATCGTCGATGGATTCAGAAATACACTGATCAAGACGTAATTCAAGAGCAATCCAATTTACATTGAAATAAGAATTTACGCCATGTATTAATGCAATTAGAATTTAAAATTTTTGAGTTTTTATTTTTTTTATTTTTCATCTGGTAATCTATATTTAAATATTTTTCTTATAGGATCATTTGATGAATAAAAACATGGATATTTAATGTAGGTATCTGTCATTATCATTTAGAAGATCTCTATTCCTTCAAATAAATAAAAACCACATCGGTGGTGTATTACAATGTGATTAGTGTGCTCGCCCCCGCTCGGATCGATCCAATGACTATGCAATTGGCAATTATTGCTTCTCCACTAAGCACGCGGCACTAAGGAGAAAAAGCAAAGAATGGTTGGCTCGGAATCAGGAAATAGTGTCCGAGTGGGGCGAGTTGTCTATCCGCGGACTGTTGCTTCAGTGAGCTAGCACTATGCAAATCCAGCTAAGTGTATTGGTCTAATACAAAGCGGATCTCATCATCATTTCATTGAAAATTAACTTATCTTCGCCATGATATAGTTGAAAAATTGCTGACGTAATAAACGCTGACGTAACACCATTGGAAAGGATTAGAACGTCACTTGTTACTGCTCTTTTCAGTAACATTTGGTAGTTGCCTTTGACTTTTTGACACTGACGAATAAACACAATATACGTACATTGTCGATTAAAATATAATAAATTTGCACTCCCTGACAGACCAGAAAATGCTCAGGTCTTATATACTTTATTTGTGTTTGCTTAGGCATAGTGGTGGCGTCCAACACACATTGTCTTGTGTTTTTCCTTTGTTTTTCTTCGTCTTGTGTATCCTATGTTGCCAGTTTCTCTGCATTGTCCATTTTTTATTACCCCATCGGTATTCTCTAACGTTTATTTATTGTTTCTGAAACTCGCACAAATACATTTTATATTGACTGGCAATATGACATATATTGTATATAGATTTACCACGTTCAAACAAGGGCCCGGGTGGCTCAATGATATAGGTAGTTGGATTACCTAACAACTCATACAATCCTATCACCAATACTGCCTGGGTTCGCGCCCGGCTTTGTAAATTACAAAAAAAGGTTGCACTCGACTCGCAGCTGCAAGAAATAAAGTTTACCATTTGCTTGCCCATGGTCGTTGGTTCTCTCCGGGTACTCCGGCTTCTTCCACCACTTGAACTGGTCGCCATGATATAGCTGAAATATTGCGCTGAAAGTGGCGTTAGACATCACAAATCAATCAATCAACGTTCAGACATTGTTCAGTTGTACCCATGCATACACTGACATCGACAGAATATCATATTTCATATAACATTTATAATTAAAACATGCGTAATAAATGACAAAGAAATGCTCAAAATTTGTCCAAGTTCTATTATAAATGAGTAATAACATTATCCATTTATTGGCTTTGAAGACAATGGACCATTATAAATATCACATGACCTATATGTAACACCATAATATAGTGACCGATCGTAAAAGTTGAGAGATAATAAAAATACTATTATTTTCAAAGAAGATCCATTATAACGATGACATTTTACTGTTCCATTTTCCTTTGTTCAATATATATTTAGTTTGAAATGTCCAATGTTTCCGTCAAATAATTGTTTCGAAACAGATTTTCCAATAGGATTTAAAGACTATGACGACGCATTCTTATTAACTCCTTGGTCGGTTAGATATGCTTTGAAATCCCGAGAGAATTAAAGTATGCAATAAGTAATTACAATGGTTTTTGTTTTTGATAAAAAAACCGATTATTTTATTCACAACAAATAATGCACGATCAGTTGAAATGGAGATATATATATACAACTAACTTTGACATTAATCCCTTGGCGCTATACGGCAGCAAATCCTGAGTGTAGTAATTCAAAGATAAAGAAATATATTTAACATGTCCATTGATATATACACAAAGAAAAAGGTTGAGCACCCCATGTTTTTTTTAAATGACAAATGATACGACAAGCATCACGAGATTACTGACCAGATAATCTCAAGAACGCAATGGTGATCTGTTAGGACATTACATTGGCTGTAAGAAACCACAAGAAATCAGGAAAAATGTTAATTTAATGGATATTTAATCACAATATCACAAGGCCAGTTTTTGCAGTAAAACATGTCCATTTTAGTATTGACCTTCACAGTACAAAAAGCACGATAAGATTGTCATTTCACTTTCAAGACGTCACTTATGAATCACTTGACGACATCTAATGTTCAAAGTTCAGTGCTTGGATGACGGTCTCAACCCTGCGTCTCATCCCTCCAGTTAGACGTCGGATGTCCTGTTGTGATAGCTGCTGCCATTCCCGATGCAATGCTGCTTCCAACTGACGAATGTTTTGCACAGGATGTTCCCGAGCCTGTATACGACGGCCTAACATGTCCCAAATATGCTCTGGGATTCAAATTCGGGCTCATGGATGGCTAAGGAACAGAAGTCACGGCTTCGCTTTGGAGGTAGGCGGTTACTGCTCTTGAACGATGAGGCCTGGCGTTGTTATCCATATTCACAGGCCTTGTAGCTAATGGGTGGTTCTCGAAATGGGGACAACAACTGGTTGCAAGACATCTCTTTATGTACTGATCACCAGTTAGGTTGTCTTGTATGGTGACTAAATCCAGCTTGCAGTCATGAGAGATACACCCCAAACCATTACTGAGCCTCCACCGTAAGGGACAGTTGGCTGGATGTTCCTTGGGGTAGAGGCTGTATTTTTGTGTCTCCAAACCCTCACCCGGCCATCGGTTACATGAAGCAGAAATTGGCTCTCGTCTGACCAATGGATCTTGCGCCATGTCCTTCAATTTTAACCGCGTTGTGCTAAACACCATGCCAAACGTGATCGTCGATGTCGGTCTGCCAACAGTGGACGTTTAATGACTCTCCTTGACTTAAGTCCCGCTGATTTCAGACGGTTTCTAACTGTTCTTGTTGACAGACGTCTATTGGGCAGCCAGTGTTGTTTGATTACGGGACTGGTTGCGAATGGCATCCGTCTAACCCAACGCTGCAATGCCCTGTCGTCACGATCAGTTGTTACCCGTGGTCTGTCAGATCTTGGCAAGTCTTTCTCATTGTTGGTTTGTGTGTGTTTTCTCACCAGTCGGCTGATTACAGTGTAGTGGTAGCCCATCTGACGTCCAATAGCTTTGAAGGACCTCCCTGTTGTATGCATGCCGATTATTTGCCATCTTTATGCTTCTGATATTCGCCTTCGTACCATGCTTACTGAGAATGAATACCTTTTTTCAAACACCGGACTTAAATACCCAAATTCGAAGCGTGAACATACTGAATTTTGAGTAATGCGTGAGAGGCATGGTTCACGTGCATGACTAGTCGATATTAGACATAATGGTCACACCTGTGTGAGCACATCTTTTTAATGGAACATTGTTCTAGCTATAATCAATATATATATTAAAATCTAAACTTAGTGTAACTTATTATGTTTTAATATATCAGGGGGTGCTTGACTGTTTTCTTTGTGTATATGTTAGCAATTATTACATATATACAACTGCTTCTATTTCCGGCTGATCTATTGTCGGTCAATAATTCTGCAGTATCTAACCATGACTCACTTTCTCTGCTGTGTTCCAATTCCTTCATGGAAAACGTAGATATCTAATATAGTGTGAATTCCGCGTTTGAAGGCATAACCAGATCCGTAAATCGAATATCATAAAATACGATGACCAACGGAAAAATGACAAAAAGACAAATAAATTAATCTAAACAACAGTACACAGAAAACTTAAGACAGAACAAAAAAAACTAATAAAAACCGGGGGCGTGCCTTGGAAAGGTAAGCAGTTGCTGCTCCACTAGTGGCACCCATCGTGCATAACCTTCATTAAGTACACTCATAGTAAACATGTGCGTTGGCTGAATGTGCGGACGAATCAAGTTTCGGCCGTCTAAAAGAAATATTTCAGATCCAATTTTCTAAAGAGGTGGTTGAGGTCCACAATATCCGTTTGACATCAGCACATGTCGTAGTCTTTTTTGCGTGTGGACTGATTTGAAGCGAAAGATTGTTTTGATATTGGTGGAATTGCTAGCCATTACTTTTTAAGCTCTCTTTTACAAATTTCACCACGCTATTTAAAATGTTTCTTGTGACAGAATGTAGCTACTTTCCATTATCATCACATCACCGGATATACTGTTGTGAACTTGCTTTTATAATAAATCTACCTAAGTTGATATTCGGATGTCCATTTAACGTTAAACGGCAACTTATGAGCTGCTTACCGTTGGCGACATCATTTATATAAATGGTGATAACAGAGAGCGATTATTGATTTTCTGTGCCGTATGTGTGTCGTCTGCTACAATTTAAATGGAATACACAACACAGGCAATAGGTGAGAGCGATTATTGATTTTCTGTGCCGTATGAAATACACAGCACGGCTTACCTGAAGTGTTAGAAGTAAATGTTTACCCAATCAAAATTCTACTTGCCACAAGAACATAAGATAAATATATTATAAAGACTACTCATTGATGTCCATTCTTGCTTTGGAACATCAATTTTCTTCCGTTACAACAAAAAAGCCACAGTTTACAAATCTGTCATGCATGAAATAGGATAAGGAATATGTGTGTGTAATGCCACTTTCAACACAACACCTGTTATATGGTGACTTTAAAAGTCATATAAAATACCCCCAAAAGAATTCAGAAAACCTCAGATTGCTTAAAACCAGGAGCGAACCAGCTATACTAGTCCTTAGCAGAAATAACTGCTCAGATATCGGTTGCTATGGTAGCAAAAATGCAAATGAGAATAGTATGTATTTTTTTATGTTACTAATAAACTTAAAGTTTATTTTAAGAATGATACACTTAGTGGAAGCTTATTTCAGTCATCATCAATACAATGCGAGATATTTCAGATATTCTGAAAATTGGGTGCCTTAGACTGTTGGATGGGCCTCTTCTATTGATGTAAGCGTTCGTATTATGTAGTTATTATTGTTAGACATTCCACGAATTTGTGTATTAAGTGAACCTACCTCTTTATCACATAAATGTGCATCGAGTTCACCTCGCCATCTGCAGAAATGAAACTATCATGCAACAATATTTCAGTTCTATCATCGCGGTCAGTTTTATTGGTGAGGGAAACTGGAGTACTCGGAGAAAACCACAGACCTGACGCAAGTCACTGACAAACTTTATCACATAATGCTGTATCAACTACACCTCGCCTGAGCGGGAATCGAACTTACAATTTCTGTGGTGACAGGCTATCATGCAATCACGGCCACGACGACTCTTGTCACCAAGAACTTTTGTATAATTTTAATGCTCTTTAAATGTTTTCGTCTACGTCCATGGGGAGTTGCACTTTGCAAACGCAAGGCACTAATTCAGCTATGTCCCCATGATAACAACGAGCATCATACCAATTACATCTCTAATAGCTTCCGAACCCCCTTTAAGGAGAAAATCGTTCTGCACTGCATAGTAAGCTACGGCATATTACGGTATCACGAGGTCCCATTAAGGAGAATTCACATTCGGACCAGTACAAAACAAGCAATGAGACAACATCAAAGTAAAGAAACAAATCAGACTGAAACAAGAACGTATATAGATTTTCCAGTACATCGATAAATATGAATACAAAATTTATCAACACTACAACGGCTAATCTTGTCAGGTTTTTGTGTTGTCCTATTATGTGTCTGTACGTTCTGAGTTGCGTGTTGTGGTGTCCATTACGATTTCCGCATAAAACGATGTCCAGTTCGTCTTTACCCCAAGTTGTTTGTAAGAGGACTCATGTCTTATACACGTTATTTGTGCTTGCTTGAGTATAATGGTGTGTGATGCATATTGTGTTGTGTTTTTGTTTTGTTTTTCTTTGTCTTATGTGCCATATGTTTTCAGTTTCTCTGGATTGTACATTTTTAATTGGTTTTCTCTAATGTTTATTTACAAAGGCCTGGACAGCATGTAATCGAGATAGATCAGCAGTGTATATATACTACATGTATTCGGCATGTATATGGTTTATTAGATATAATAAATGTATAGTTTTTAAGCAATGTTATGTATTAATACTAAGGAAAATATCTTTCAGACAAATTTAACCTTAACCAAAGTTGGACATTCTGTTCAGGTCCGTTCGATTGTTTGTTCCCAAATACTTTTTTTTTGTATTATTTGGCTTTCCAAATCTTTTGACTATGAGCGTGCCTGATGAAGGTTATTCCATAAACACATCGTGGGTACTAAATTTTATATCTACTTTTTTTGCAGCTAAACAAGATGTAAATGAGTGATTTACATACCACACATCAACAAAATAGCAAAAGCTCGGGGAGTACGAAATCGCACAAATATTGAAAGAACAACCACCTGAAACATGCTGGCTTTCCCTTCTACTTATATCCCACCAATATAGGGATGCCTCCCCAAAAATGTTAAATATGCTCACATTAACAATATATTTCCATTTATATGTAGCAACATTCAAGCAGCACCTACATATGGAGTATACATCTCTTGATGTGTTACGATATTCCAGAGCCTGTGATCCCTATTACGATTTCCTTGAGCACCTGAGATCACCCCGGCTTTTAGAGGGGTTCGTGTTACTAGATCTTTAGTTTTATATGTATATTTTATAGATCGTTGTTTGTCCTTTTGTACTTTTTCTTTTGGCCATTGTGTTGTCTGTTCTTCTTCGATATACGGATTCTGATTGTCCCTTTGATATCTTCAAACCCTTCTTGATAGTGGGTGCTGATAGCAAGGACGCTACTGAAACATGTGTTCCTATTGGTTAAATCGAAGTCAACACTTCAAAAGTTGCATCTGATTACCCCTGTTGTATCTTCAAACATTTCTGTTTACTTGTAATATGTTTGGATGTAGATTTACTTTATTTTAATGAATGTCAAATGTGGAAGCCATATCACGATACAAAGTGATAATTTCAATATCTGAGGAGGATGCATACCTAATCTATCATAAGTTATATATTTCCATCATTAACACTCGCGGGAAGAGAGACAGATAGGTCAACAACGAGGATTTAATCAGCAAGCCTGATAGAGCTTAGACATGTTCGTTTGAATTATTTTACGTCACAAGTTAGCGAAATTAAAATTGGTAGTGTAACATTACATTGTTGATATTGAAAGGCATGGCAATATAAATTGATATCGTATTCTTCTAGCTTGCTACAAGCTGAAACTGATTATTCGTCCATAAATAATCAATGACAATATGTGTTATATAGAAATAAAACCCAGCTAATATTGGCAAATATCTTTTGAATTTTATCATGTGTTTTCCTCCCCTTAAGGCATCTTTTGGTATTGAAAAAAGATACCAGACAGATGTGTCCGCTAGTTGCAATGGACAAGTGCCTCGTGTAAAACATGGATATTTGTATATATATATATATATATATATATATATATATATATATCAATCGTATATGAGATGCTAATGCCTGCAGGCAATTTTATTTACCGTCAAATCCGTCGTACAACAGGAGGTATGTAGGCGTGTGGGGTGTCAGACTTAAATAGGCTAAATATTCTGAAATTTACATTGGTCAATGTCAAGCAAATCAATATTTTTTTCATTAATACATCATGATGCTAATGCAACATGAGACATTTCGAGATATGTCTTGGTTATGTAATAGGTGATGAGGCTGCATTGTAGATGCTAAAATGAAAAACAAAAAATACCACACTGTCGGAACAGTTCTAAAATACCACACTGTCGGAACAGTTCCAAAATACCACACTGTCGGAACAGTTCCAAAATATCACACTGTCGGAACAGTTCTAAAATACCACACTGTCGGAACAGTTCTAAAATACCACACTGTCGGAACAGTTCCAAAATACCACACTGTCGGAACAGTTCCAAAATACCACACTGTCGGAACAGTTCTAAAATACCACACTGTCGGAACAGTTCCAAAATACCACACTGTCGGAACAGTTCCAAAATACCACACTGTCAGAACAGTTCTAAAATACCACACTGTCAGAACAGTTCTAAAATACCACTGTCAGAACAGTTCTAAAATACCACACTGTCGGAACAGTTCCAAAATCTGATAGAAAACAAAAAATATATCACACTGTCGGAACAGTTCCAAAATCTGATAGAAAAACAAAAAAATATCACACTGTCGGAACAGTTCCAAAATCTGATAGAAAAACAAAAAATATCGCACTGTCGGAACAGTTCCAAAATCTGATAGAAAAACAAAAAATACCACACTGTCGGAACAGTTCCAAAATCTGATAGAAAAGCAAAAAATACCACACTGTCGGAACAGTTCCAAAATCTGATAGAAAAACAAAAAATATCACACTGTCGGAACAGTTCCAAAATCTGATAGAAAAACAAAAAATATCACACTGTCGGAACAGTTCCAAAATCTAAATATTAAAATCTTGAAAGAGGCAAAATCGATACCCTATCGCAGAAATACATGACTGCCTAGTTTCTTGGTACAAACACTCCAATAAAGAATGAGGCAGACATTACATAACATCAGTAACTACTTGTGTAACCCGTACAAGTAGATACATATTGTACTAAGTTTCGTCCAAAATATATCGATGAATAACAATGCGTATGGATGATCAATCGACTTTTGACCAGTAGACCAATAACCTTAGCTTGAAAGGATGTTAGTAATAGCAGTAATTGGCAATTTTGCATTACAATGAAGATCAAATTGTTAGGAAATTGAAATCAATCACCACTGAATAGCATCCTATGGTCAGCTATATTGATAAAAAAAAACTTATTTACATTTCATCAATAACATGATAAATGTCCTTTAACCTAAAATAATTAATTTACGAGACTCAATACAGACTGGTGCGATGGGACTAAAATGAATACTAATTATGGTTGTTCTTCAACTTTTACGTAAACGAAGTTATTCAATAAAACCACAGAAGATCCATTGGTAGCCAGTAAATGGTGTCTGAATGAAGTATCTCAGTAGATAATTCAGCATTAATACAGTTGACCTATTAGCCCCATCAATACTGAAACTGTGGATTGATTGTTTATTTTCAGTTGTTTATAGGAGGACTCGTGTCTTATTTACGTTATTTATGTTTGTTTACGTATAGTGGTGTCTAACACATATTGTGTTGTGTTTTTTGTTTACTTTTTCTTCGTCTTGTGTACCATATGGTGTCAGTTTCGCTAAATTGTCCATTTGTGATTGGTCCTTTGGTGTTTTCTAACGTTTATTTCACAGTTTCTCAGTTCCTAAATAATGTAATTAATATTAAAACTAATGTTCTCATTCCTCAGATAGTGGAGACTGCTGACGCCCTTTGGTTTTCTTGCTGCTAAAGTCTTTCAAATCTTTTGACCTTGAGCCTATCTGATGAAGGTTATTCTTCCAGAAACACATCATACGCATTAAATCAGATATTTGCCTGTTTATTATAACGTTCAGTGACAAATGATGTATGACTATTCAGGTTTGGTTTATGATTATGGTGTCTAATAATAGGTCATTTATCCCGTGGTGGTCAGTTTTATTGGTGGAGGACACAGGAGTACCTGGAGATAACCACCGACCTGTCACGAACTTTATCACATAATGTTGTATCGAATACATCTCGCCGTGTGTGGGATTTGAACTCACAACTTTAGTGGTGATAGACACTGATTTTACAGGCAGTTGTAAATCGCACTTGCATATGAACACGACCACGACCGCCCCGGTTTAAAGGATGCTCCATTTTGATTGGTTCGTGTAATTAAAACGTAGATATCTAATTTAGTGTGTTTTTGGAATGATATATATCAGACCCACTTACAAATACAGCTTAGATACCGAATATTGTTATATACTTATATAATATATCGTTTTTGAGTTGCTTCATGTCGAGTCGTTATCACTCACTCAGATTTCCGATGAACATTCATATTAATATCAATATTTAGGAGATAACTGTATTGTATTTGAAAATTTCACGGTATCAATTGGAGATTTGATGCTCACAAATTCAGTTTACTGTCGACGCGTAAGCGGAGCCAGTAAAAAGAAAATTGCGACCATTAAATCGACAATCGATGCCGTGAAATTTTCAAATACAATACAGTTATCTCCATTCTAATGTAACCATGTGCATAGATGTGCATTGTCACATTATTAACAAGATGACGTAACCGTAGATAATAAGGGTAATAACAAAATTACCGAACTCCGAACAATCTTACAAAGGGAAAGTCAAAACTCATAATTATATAAACAGACAAAATCAGTCAACAACCGGAAAACTGTGAAAACCGTAATGACCCTGACTTGGTACAGGCATTTCTAAAGAATTGATACCGTAAAAATTACACCATTAAAACGACAATTGATGCCGTGAAATGTTCAAATACAATACAGTTATCTCCATTTTAATGTAATCATGTGTATAGATGTGCATTGCCACATTATTGACAAGATGACGTAAGCGGTAATCGGCTAAAAGTCTAAAAATATCTCATGATATTTCAACCGTGGAATTGATACCGTGAAAATTATAGCATTGTCCAATCAGAAACCAGGAATATTAAACAACTACATTAGAATATTATTCTACAGCTAAAATCAACCAAGGCCAGATCGAGCATTATATATTTACACGTTGGAGTAATATGTTCATTAGTATTCTCTTTATACAATAGGGGGTCCATGCAGGGAAATCGAACAGTTCCTTCAAAATGGTTGTCAATATATTCCATAAATCAGCAAAACAGATCTATTCTTAACACTTCAATCGACCAAGCATGACAACAATTGTACCTCATGCATGTTATATTACAAATACGAGGATTGGTTTGGTTGTTTGTTTTATACGAGCTATTAGCATATCATACATAGTTTCTTTCCTGTTGACGCATAGCCACGAGTAGTGATGCGGTTTATATAAGTGACAAGAGGTCATATAAACAATGTACCAAATCATTGATACATACAAAACGTTTATGTTACATTTACGTTGAACAAAATATTGTAATACCTTTCGTTGCATTAGTATATTTATTATTTGAATAAATAACGATCCGACTATTACAATAGTTCTATACTTCACAGAGAGTGTTACGTCAAGTCAAATCATTCATTAAAATTTTTCTTTCATCAATCGCTGTGTTTGTTCTAATACAAAACTATAATACTACGTTTTCTCAAGATATTTTTGGCCTGACATGCAATTGGTATTGTACTGCATGGTGGACAGTTCAATGCAATATGAAATGAATGCTCCAAGCATTATCTAGAGTTGTGAGTTCGAAACCCGTTCATGGCGAGATGAACTCGATACAACATTATGTGATAGACAGTGACTTGCGGCAAGTCGGTGGTTTTCACCGGGTAATCCAGTTTCCTCCACCAATAAAACTGACCGCCACGATATAACTGAAATAGTGTGTAAAGTGGCATTAAACAGCGTAAGCCAACCAAACCAAGCTGACTATGTCACACAAGTAGTTCCGACCATAGTACATCTGGTATATATGATACAAAGTGTTGCATCTGAAGGGCTAGATTTAATGGTATAAATCCCGTATTTTTATAGAATATGTATACTTAATGTTAGATCAATACATGTATTAATCTCTCAAACATTTGTAATATCCAGGAAATCCGACTTAGATTTCCTATAAATATGAATATTCAAACAAAGAATGCTTAAATTATACCAAGACTGTGTTAAAACAACGGAAAACAATCAATTTATAACTAAAATCGAACACGGATAGATCGAATTTGAAATACTCGGTTCATTTGTATTCTCTTTGTATCAACAGGGGCTCTATAGAGGGAAATTAATTTGTATCACTCACTTCCATCGCAATGATTGTCTACATATAAATGGGCAAAAAAAAATAGTCTTAACATTTAAATCCACCAAGTGTGAAAGCAATTATGCATTATACGTGGTATATAGCACACACGAGGATTGTTTTGTTTGTCTTTGTACGAGCTAACAACATATCATAAATAGTTTATTTCCTGTATATCTCGTCGGTTTTATGATGTGTTAATTACTTCCTGTATATCTAGACCGTTTAATGGCGGGAAAGTGTTGGTGATTTTAGTTAATGGCGGGAAAGTGTTGGTGATTTTAGTTAATGGCGGTATAGTGTTGATGATTTTAGTTTTTTCTTATCATGTTAGAGCACTAGACATTATCTACATAAATGAGGTATACGTAATATTGTATACTGTTCTTCTGTTCTTATGATATATTAAACCCGTGTAAGCTAATACATATATAATTAGTTTTCACGATTTGGTAGATTGTTAGCATTGTAGTAAGAACATTTTATCACGGAGACATCACTTTTACATAATAAATAATCTAATCGATTGGTGTTTAACGCCAACTTTAGCAATATTTCAGCTATGTCGTGGTATTGATTGGTGTTTAACGCCAACTTTAGCAGTATTTCAGCTAATAAGAAATCGTTCTGCAAAAAGGTATATTACATTTGATTAGCTGCCAGATTGACTAGTAAGGTTTTAATATGATGGTAGTTTCATGTCTAGCTATCACTGGAACTGTCGTGGTAATGATCCTATGGTAGTTGGATTTACAATTACCTGTGCAATCAGTGCCTATCACCACTAAAGTTGTGAGGTCGGACCCCGTTCATGGCGATGTGTACTCGATATAACTTTATGTGATAAAGCTTGTCAGTAACTTGCGACAGGTCGATGGTCTCCCCCAAGTACTCCTGTTTCCTCCACCAATAAAACTGACCTCCACGATATAGCTGAAATATTGTTGAAAGTGACGTTAAAAATCATAATCCAAACCAACCACCGATTAAATTAATCGATAACTGGAATAGTATTATTTGTGTATCATCCAGTTTGAATGTTTGTTTTCACAAAATCTGATTTAATGAACCAAAAAAAAATGAAATTGAGTATATATGCCCCTGGTGTCATCCTTATCACAACATACGGTTAATGAGCCGAAAACATTTTAATGTAGGTATATGCCTCTCATTTGATTACTGTTTATGTTCTTAGTTTGATTGCTGATATCATTACATCTACGTTGACGAGTCGAACCATGGGATATTAATTGTTTCTCTGTATGTCCCTAGCTCCATTGGTAGTTACCATGACAACCACTTTAATGAGCCAAAAGCAGTAATAGTATTGTTTACTTATACACGGAGTTTGATTGCTTGCTATATTAATATCTGATTTAAGGTTATCGTATTTAACGCCACTTTCAACAATAGTTCAGTTATATCGCTGCGGTTAGTTTTATTGGTGGAGGAAACCGGAGAATTCGAAGAAAACCACCCACCTGTCGTAAGACACTGACAAACTTTATCACATAATGTTGCATCGAGTACACCTCGCATGAGCGGGATTCGAATTCAGCAACGTTGGTGGTGATAGGCACTGATTACATAGGTAGTAATAAATCCAACTACCATACGATCACGACCATGACGGTCTCCATCTGATTTAATGAGCCGATAGATGGGGTATTGTGTTGGTATATTCCCCTAGTTACATTACTAGTTATAATAAACGCTGACATCATGGATAGTTATGTAAGTATATACCTTCTTGCAATTACTTGTTATCATAATTTTAATGTTTGGAAATGAAAGACAAGACAGCTAAACGGTTGAGATGATTTTTACATTTTATGTTATACTGCAATCAGTGCATTTACTGCATATATAAACCTCTGCTTTTTACCTCTACTAGATGTAATAAATTACCTGGTAACCCGTGTCTTGTGTAGAGCTTTCTACCTCTACTAGACGTAACAAATTACCTGGTAACCCGTGTCTTGTGTAGAGCTTTCTACCTCTACTAGACGTAACAAATTACCTGGTAACCCGTGGCTTGTGTAGAGCTTTTTACCTCTACTAGACGTAGCAAATTACCTGGTAACCCGTGTCTTGTGTAGAGCTTTATACCTCTACTAGACGTAACAAATTACCTGGTAACCCGTGTCTTGTGTAGAGTTGTTTACCTCTACTAGACGTAACAAATTACCTGGTAACCCGTGTCTTGTGTACAGCTTTTTACCTCTACTAGACGTAACAAATTACCTGGTAACCCGTGTCTTGTGTAGAGCTTTCTACCTCTACTAGACGTAGCAAATTACCTGGTAACCCGTGTCTTGAGTAGAATTGTTTACCTCTATTAGACGTAACAAATTACCTGGTAACCCGTGTCTTGTGTAGAGTTGTTTACCTCTACTAGACGTAACAAATTACCTGGTAACCCGTGTCTTGTGTAGAACTTTTTACCTCTACTAGACGTAACAAATTACCTTGTAACCCGTGTCTTGTGTAGAGCTTTTTACCTCTACTAGACGTAGCAAATTACCTGGTAACCCGTGTCTTGTGTAGAACTTTTTACCTCTACTAGACGTAACAAATTACCTGGTAACCCGTGTCTTGTGTAGAGCTTTTTACCTCTACTAGACGTAGCAAATTACCTGGTAGCCCGTGTCTTGTGTAGAGCTTTTTACCTCTACTAGACGTAGCAAATTACCTGGTAACCCGTGTCTTGTGTAGAGCTTTTTACCTCTACTAGACGTAACAAATTACCTGATAACCCGTGTCTTGTGTAGAGCCTTTTACCTCTACTAGATGTAACAAATTACCTGATAACCCGTGTCTTGTGTAGAGCCTTTTACCTCTACTAGATGTAACAAATTACCTGGTAACCCGTGTCTTGTGTAGAGCTTTTTACCTCTACTAGATGTAACAAATTACCTGGTAACCCGTGTCTTGTGTAGAGTTTTTTACCTCTACTAGACGTAGCAAATTACCTGGTAACCCGTGTCTTGTGTAGAGTTTTTTACCTCTACTAGACGTAGCAAATTACCTGGTAACCCGTGTCTTGTGTAGAGTTTTTTACCTCTACTAGACGTAGCAAATTACCTGGTAACCCGTGTCTTGTGTAGAGCTTTTTACCTCTACTAGACGTAACAAATTACCTGGTAACCCGTGTCTTGTGTAGAACTTCTTACCTCTACTAGACGTAACAAATTACCTGATAACTCGTGTCTTGTGTAGAGCTTTTTACCTCTACTAGATGTAGTAAATTACCTGGTAACCCGTGTCTTGTGTAGAGCTTTTTACCTCTACTAGATGTAACAAATTACCTGGTAACCCGTGTCTTGTGTAGAGTTTTTTACCTCTACTAGACGTAGCAAATTACCTGGTAACCCGTGTCTTGTGTAGAGTTTTTTACCTCTACTAGACGTAGCAAATTACCTGGTAACCCGTGTCTTGTGTAGAGCTTTTTACCTCTACTAGACGTAACAAATTACCTGGTAACCCGTGTCTTGTGTAGAGCTTTTTACCTCTACTAGACGTAGCAAATTACCTGGTAACCCGTGTCTTGTGTAGAGCTTTTTACCTCTACTAGACGTAACAAATTACCTGATAACCCGTGTCTTGTGTAGAGCTTTTTACCTCTACTAGATGTAGCAAATTACCTGGTAACTCGTGTCTTGTGTAGAGCTTTTTACCTCTACTAGATGTAACAAATTACCTGGTAACCCGTGTCTTGTGTAGAGTTTTTTTTACCTCTACTAGACGTAGCAAATTACCTGGTAACCCGTGTCTTGTGTAGAGCTTTTTACCTCTACTAGACGTAACAAATTACCTGGTAACCCGTGTCTTGGGTAGAGCTTTTTACCTCTACTAGACGTAACAAATTACCTGGTAACCCGTGTCTTGTGTAGAGCTTTTTACCTCTACTAGACGTAACAAATTCCCTGGTAACCCGTGTCTTGTGTAGAGCTTTTTACCTCGACTAGATGTAACAAATTCCCTGGTAACCCGTGTCTTGTGTAGAGCTTTTTACCTCTACTAGATGTAACAAATTACCTGTCTTGTGTAGAGCAAAGTGCAATAGACACTGATCGAAGACGAACCATTCTGAAAACACCTAATTTATCCCAGAGAACTCCAAAACTGCCATATTTTGAAGAAAATAAATCGGTCTGTTCGACCTCCTGCAATATTTTGAAGAAAAACAATCGGTTTGCTCGAACTTCCTCACATAATTTGAAGAAAAACAATCGGTCTGTTAGACGTCCTGTCATATTTTGAAGAAAAACAATCGGTCTGTTCGACTTCCTGTCATATTTTGAAGAAAAACAATCGGTCTGTTCGACTTCCTGTCATATTTTGAAGAAAAACAATCGGTCTGTTCGACTTCCTGTCATATTTTGAAGAAATGCCGATACCTTAGATACAACGCAAAATGCTTTCGCTACGAATGCCTTGCACATTGCAAAAGTGGGTATATACATGTATATGTTGAATGCCATGTTAACTATGTAAACTACAAAAGTTCCTGTGGTAAATACCAAGTGACATGAAAGACGTATGACGGATTTTTTTTTTTAATTGCGATGGGGAGATATCAAAATTAATATGATTGTTAGAATATTGTCGTGGAAAGAACGACTCGTAATAAATTCAATATAACCCACTGGAATGAGACTTGTATGTGGACCCCAGGGAATTCCCGTGTACAGGAACAGGATCTAGCGTTTTTAGTTTATATAGAAGCATACAATCTTTTATCGATCTTTTTCTTTGTTTATTTTTAATATTAATACACCTCCTTTTGTTAACAACGCAAAGTAGCTACGACATAGCATATAAATCAAGCCTGATTACATTTTGCGAGCATTTTGGTTCATTCCCAGTTGTTTCAGGAGGTTTTGTGTTGCTCATCTTTTTAGTTTTCTGTGTTGTTTTTATTTTGTCTGTCTACGTCCGGTGTCTTGTGTTCCCAATGTTACAGAAAGGCGTCGTGATCGTATAATAGTTGGATTTATAATTACCTATGCAATCAGTGCCTATCACCACTAACGATATGAGTTCGAATCCAACTCAGACGAGGTTTACTCAATTCAACATTACGTGATAAAGTTTGTCAGTGATTTGCGACATGTCGATGGTCTTCTCCGGGGACTCCGTTCCTCCACCAATGAAACTGACCGCCACGATATAACTGAAATAGTGTTGAAAGTGGCGTTAAACACCAAAACAACGTACTTCCTACGTTTATTTTCTTCTATGTACACTCATCTTTAACATATCACCAACACTACTCATTGCACTTTTGAGCACCAACAAATCACTCAAGCCAAATGTTCAAAACGTGAAATGACAGACGCCTATTGTCATTTCAGAAATAAATTGGATATCAAATATACAATATGTAATTGGTCTTCAAGGAAAACGGGTTGATTTTTTAGGCAAAACAGGAAAATCCCTTTGGAAAATGAATAGATAAAATATAGATATTGTAATTATATAAATACATGCTATCTCCATATAAATAAAAGAAACAAAGTTTCATTTCGCCAACACACAAATACAGGCCTTTCCGATTGTTGATCATATGGGAGGTTATTGATGTGTTTTTTTTTCGTCATCACGTGGTTTCCTTGTTTACAGGATTCTGTTGCATAGCTTTGTCTTGTAACAGATAACATATTATTGTGAAAACACTGTAAATAAATATTTTATTTTGACTCCTCTATTAGAATGATCTCGTGAATGATGATGATTTATAGGGTTCAAACTCAGAGCGTTGCGTAGCACGTCCCCCTGTGGCGGATGAGAGCTGCCCGTTCGATGTTGTTTGGTGGGGAGGGGGTAATGTCGTGCTATAATACGAGAAGTCGACCATGGTTAGTAACGTACGTGTTTGCAGAGTGCCACGCTCTCCTGTACTTTAATGAACTTTTTTCATATATTTCGAAAAGGATTGGGCGCATTTGTGGCCGCTACAAGAGTTGCAGCCCTGTCTGGTCCATCCCCCTAATTTCTGTATAATTTGTCTTATAAACAGCTTTTTATTGTCTAACGTAGATTTTCATGTTATCCGTATAACACATTTGTTTCTGGGATGTAGCTTGTACAATTAACCCAGTGAACTTGCGCGTGGTGTAGGGTCGCACCTCGTAATCGGAAAGAGTGGGTAACATTTCTATTACCTATATGTTAGACTACTTGTGTTTGTATGAATACATACAGTTTATTGAACAAACTCCTGCTTTACAATAACCTAAGCAGCCGATGGTAGCTCACTTTCAGCCCCTGCTTGTTTACAAATTCATTTGTACGGGGGGAAACAAATGACAATATTATATTTTTTAATCCTTTTTTTGCAACATACACACACATTTTGAAAAATGAACTATTTAATGAAATATAATTTAATTACATAAGATGACAACCATACACTCATAAAAAAAAAAAAAAATAGAATAAATAAAATAAATTTCATATCATTTTTTTTAAATGCTCTCTATCTATATGAATATATGATATGTATATTTTACTTTCCCAAATTTAAAAGTCACTGAACAAATTAAGCAAAATTTCCCCTTCCCCTCTTATGTTGACATACTTTTCATTGTGATTATGTAATGGAGAATACACTCCAACTGTAGATTCTTAAAAATAATCAACGAGACCAGTAAGGGCTGAGTTCATAATTTTCAAGAATCTACCAGTTGGAGTGTATTCTCTTACATAATACATTTCCATCTGCAAAAGTGTTTTCATTTAATATTTTTACAATTTTAATGTTTAGAATGTAAAGCAGGAGTTTGTTCAATTAAAATGTGTGTTTAGGCTGAAAGTGAGCTACCATCGGCTGCTTAGGTTATTGTAAAGCAGGAGTTTGTTCAATTAAAATGTGTGTTTAATAAGACAACAATTAACAAAAAATAAAGCGATTGATTTTTATCGGCGTACGTCCTTTCGATTCTCGTTTATATTTAGATATTTCAAGATCTTTCAAGTGTCCTAAATGTTCACCTATGGTCTATCTGATTTGTAATTACTACTTATTGCGAGAATCTATTTTAAAAGTTCACGTACTCGTGAATTCTGAACATAGATTATATCAGATTTGAAATATTTGTATCATGCCTTTTATATATTGATGCATTACTTATTTAAATAAGTTGTTGACATTTTCTTTAAATACATATTACTGTCACGAGTCAAATATTTAGTAATGTGACCACCGTAGTGTGGTTAGACGGAAGTTTTGAAACACCAAGAGGACTTAAAAACGCCCAGTAGGGGTTCGAAACCCGCAAGTCACAAAATATTAACAGTACGTTTCTAACCTAAAATGGTAAAAGGTTAAAGTTCATATACGCAAGAACAAAAGAATAAACTGTAGATTCTTAAAAAAGTAATCCACTGTTCGAACAATTGTGTGACGTCAGAGAAATGTATAATTAGTGTGTGATTTATTTCCCACGTGCGACTTACGAATCATGTTGGTCAATTTAAGAAATAAATCATGGAAGCCAGAATGTGTTGGGAGTTTTAACATGGATTGGCAAATATTAGTATTTTATCCCGAACCAGAAGCGAGGGATAGCATTTACTAATATCCGCGAATCCATGTTAAAACTCAAAACGCATTCTGGCTTCCATGATTTATTTCGATTCTGATATGTCTAAGAGTACAAATACGGTAGTATACTTTGATTGGAAGACGGTAATTTATATTTACGTTTGCGGAAAATGTCGCACACAATTTATGCTGTCAATGGAAATGTCAGTCACATTCACCGGCGCATGTGCTAATGAGATTACACCGAATGGATAATTCGCTCGTTTGTTAACAAAACGAAAGAAGGAGGTTATGTTAGAATCAATAATAATAATCTGAACTTTAAAATGTGTGTTTAATTTGGATTTACTAGTAAAACTGAATTAAAAGGGATATAATATAATGAAGATGATGTAAATGTAAGTACCTTTATGCTTATTTAATTAATCAATTCAACGACTTCATTCAAGTCATTGACAACATTACGATTCTCTATTGACGTACGAGGGATAGACTCTATTAACATTATAATTTCAGATTTCACCAATTGTAATAAAGTTTTTGATGTATATGCTTTTTGCTCAGTGATACCGGATAATATTACCCGGCTTCCAAAATGAGAATGTAGACATATTAATTATTGTATTTAAGAACATAAATCCCAGTAACACTTTTCAAACTCAAAGGTAGCTGCGGAACCGTAGCCCTTAATGGTCCTTTTTATTTTATTTTTTTTTGCAGACCATAGGGCTACGGTTTTCACTCTATCAAAAACTTTCGAAACTGCGCAAAAAGAATCTTGCGCCGCTTGTTTGCCAATTTTTGTCATGAAATCGGGTGCGAGAACGATCAAATATATATATTTCGTTTCGTTAGATATTTATCTACATTTTTCTATACTTACTTACCTATTAATATTCATTTCCAGTTCATTATCATAACAAATATCTCATTTGTGACAAATCCCGCCTACTTCGTCCGCCATCTTGCTTCTCCGGTAGTCTCGTTCTAATATAACCCTATTTATTTATAAACCGCAAACACGTGTTTGGTTTGTTTACGTTTTACCGAATATGTTTTCGGTGGTTTTATATAAGGAGAAATGAGAGTTTGGATCTTCTTGGCATATATTTTTCAATAAATAATCTGAATAAATAAATGTTTTTTTTAAATTTCTTTTTCTGAAAGTGACTTTCAATGAATATTTTTGAAAATGATTATTGACATCTTCCACCCCCCTATTTTGGGCCAAGTTAATATTATACAATTACTGCACTTGAACGAGATCAATATGAGGTTTTATGGAGCAGAGTACAACAATATTGAACGAGGCGAAGCCGAGTTCAATATTGTTGTTCTCTGCTCCATAAAACCTCATATTGATCAAGTTCAAGTGTAGTAATTGTTTTATTACATACGGCTCTATTTTACTTTAATTTTGAAATTTTATGAAAATTTGGAATTTTTTAAAAAAATTGAAATTTTAAGAAATTTTCAAAATTTTCAATTTTTTTTAACAATTTTTAACTTTAAATTTTTTTCTTTTTAATTTTATAATTTTTAAATTTTTGGAAAATTTTCAAATTTTATGAAACTTTCCAACATATTGATTAGCAAAAAGCAATTTCTGTGCAATAAAAAACCATATTGCACTCTCGTGCCACGTAATTTCATTCACTGATTTTGCACGAGAGTGCAATATGATTATTTATTGCACCGAAATTGCTTTTTGCAAATCAATATGTTAGAAAATGGAATGTCACGTGTATTGCTTCTGGTCAATAGAAAAACAGTAAAATAGAGCCTGATGTAATAATATATGTTATTCAGCTATCAGACAGGGTATATAATGTGACATTCCCGGCTTAGGATCTATATTTCCTGAGGCGCAGCCGAAGGGAATATATATCATAAGCCGGGAATGTCACATTATATACCCTGTCTGATAGCTGAATAACAGATATATTACGGATTTAACCATTTTTTTAAAATGCAACTTCCAACTGTATTAAATAAATTTGACTCTTTTATTTTCATTTTTCGTATCTCTAGATGTCCGTTTCCGTACCTTTGACGTCATTCTTCAATGACGTCAAAATATGTGTCACGTCATATTTCATGTATAGGGTGTCTCATGAAGGAAAATACTGTACTAAATTTATAAATCAATACAGTTTCATATGTAATAAATTGTACAAACTTTGTAAATATAACATTAATATATCACATAACAAAACAACGGGTTTGCGAAACAGCTTCAATAATTTAAGTGTTAACAACATGCAAATAAAACCTTGGTGCGGCCTCATGACGTCGAAAGTTTTCAAGGCTCAACGTTTTGTTTATTTGCTATGGTACAGCCGTGGAACACAGGAGTTTGCTGAATCGATCAGGTATTTGTGACGGAATTAACCGTTGTAATATTTTTTTGTTCATGCAGCCGTTTTGAGTATAAAAAACAGCATTTAATTTGGTAAAAATACATTTATTATTCCGTAGTATACCATTGATTCAGTGAAGCGTAATGTTTTGTCGTCCATGTTTTAATCGTTTTTGGGGACTGAAATATATACCCCGTCTGTTTTCCGAATATATGCTAACATTCAGGGCTGAAGAACCAATGAAAATATGTGTAACAAACTAAATTCGTAATATAGGATTATATTTGGAAAATCACGTGATCTCAGAACGAGACTACCGGAGAAGCAAGATGGTGGACGAAGTAGGCGGGATTTGTCACAAATGAGATATTTGTTATGATAATGAACTGGAAATGAATATTAATAGGTAAGTAAGTATAGAAGAATGTAGATAAATATCTAACGAAACGAAATATATGTTTGATCATTCTCGCACCCGATTTCATGACAAAAATTGGCAAAAAAGCGGCGCAAGATTTTTTTTTGCGCAGTTTCGAATGTTTTTGATAGTGAAAACCGTAGCCTTATGGTCCGCAAAAAAAAAAAAAAAGGATCATTAAGGGCTACGGTTCCGCAGCTAACTCAAAGGGTGCACTCGATATACCAATTTGTTTTGAATACAAAATCAAAATGTTCTTCAATATTTTTTTGAAAACAAACAGGAATAGAGAAATATAAGAGTGACTTGAAATGTATACTGTTTTGACATAGACATCCTACACTACTAATAATGGGTTGTAAAGTTTCCATTTTTCATGATGTAACATTATTTTCTTTTTATATAATTCGGATCTTTTGCTTTAAGTAAATAATTATAAAATTAAATATCACAACCAGATGTTCATGGTGTAGGCTAGAAAACCCCAGCATATATAACACCTGGAAAAAAGTATTGCAACACCCTAATTTTTTCTCTTGACAAAATTGTGCGACGCAAGTGTTCTATTAATGGCAGAAATTTAATAAAAATTCGACCGGAATGCTTCAAATTTAATCATTGGCACATAGAATGACACACTTACATTCAAAAATTGAATTTTAATGTTGTACCATTCATAAGTTAAAAAAGTGTCATATTTGCGGAAAAAAATATCACTTGAAAATTATTTATCCCGCTATCGAGAATTCCATCATTTAAACACAATTTGTACTCGGAGAGAGTCATTAGGCTTTGAAATTTCACATCAAGCGAAAAAAGTTAGTAATGAGTGTAACTTCCATTAACACGAATGACTGCCGCTAATGGTCTTCTCATACTGCCCACTAAGCGACGAATTTGGACTTGGGTAAGACCCTACCATTCCTGGTGCAGTGTTTGCTCCAAGTCAATTAAAGTTTGAACCGGCGGTGTTCTTTCTTTCACTCGACGACCGATAATGTCCCAGATGTACTCGATCCGGTTTTAATCAGGACTCCTTGCAGGCCATGGAAGTGTGGTTATCGACTCGCCACGCAAATAATATGTCACAACACGAGCTCTGTGGGGCTTGGCGTTGTCATCAATAAAGACAGACCTTGTATTCAGAGGATGATTGTCAAAGTGAGGCACAACACCTGCCTCAAGGATGTTTGCCGATAGATTTGTCCATTGAGGTTGCCTCTTACTCATCCCCCACACCATGACTGAGCCTCCTCCGAAAGGAATAGTTTCAACAATGTTACGCTCAGCATAAGCAGTGTTCGGTTGTCGTCATACGCGCACTCTGCCATTTGTCACGTGCAACAAGAAGCGAAGTTCGTCGGATCAATGAACTTTCCTCCACGAGGCCATATTCCATTGACGACGTGTTTGGCACCATTGCAAACGGAAAACTTTATGTACTTGTGTAAGTAAGCATCTCTTTATAGGTCTTCTTGAACGATAGCCAACATATTTCAGACGATCTTGCAGATAGCAACCGATGGGGCAACCACTGTCTTTTCAAAACAGTACTATTAGGGAACGGATTTAGTCTAACTAGCGGTCCTAGGGGATTGTCCTCTCTTCGAGATGTAATACGGGACCTTTCTGATCGCGAGCAATCCTTAACGTCATTGGTCAATCGATGTTTTTTTAACAATACGACTGACGGTAGAGTGGTGATGACCAACAAGCTGGGCAATTTGCCTCAATGACATACCTGCTTCTCGCATGCCAATGATTTGCCATCGCACTGCATTTGAAAGGTGTGGAGGACCCATTCTGCATCCAGAACAAAAGAATCAAGAGCTACCAGTCTACGGAATGTGTCGATAATGACACGTTGCAAAAGTAGTGATTTCATAGTCCTTGTATCGATACACTGCACGTGCAAATAATTGTACTTATAGAGGACGATTATTGATTAGGAACAGGTACGTTTAAATTGAAGTTTAAATGGCCACTCAAGTGTAAAATATATATTGGAATTGTCTATCTAATAGAAATTATTCAGTTTCAAATTTAGTGTTGCAATATTTTTTTCCATGTGTATATATAGCGTTATTTAATTTGAAAATGTAGAAAAGGTGCATCTGAACTTGAAAATATTGTTAAAATGGCGTACAAGTTGCAACTATTTCCATTTCTGATACAATTAAGAGGCATTAAAGTGCAACTTATGAAAATATAAATAGTGCGAGTTCCTACTTTTGATCATACATTCTCTGAATATTGCAATAATCTGCATAGAAAATGAAGAAACAATTACTACTTGTATACAAAATCAACATCATTCTATCGAAGATGACTATCAGACTTCTGCACACACCGTTTTGTATTTCTGTCTTTTAATGTTATACAAAGTATCTCAATTAAAAATATTTTGACTATGCACTGTTGTTTCTTTCACATTTTTGTATTTATTTAAGACAAACTTGAGTTTTTTCTTATATTAATTTGCAAGTCGAACACACCCTTGACAAGTATTGTAATGAACCTTAAAACGGGTAATTCTTTGCTATCCTCATATATCCCTAAGCATATATATATGGGAGTGGATGTGGTCGAGTGGTCTAGGGCGCTGGACGTAAGGCTAAGCGAATGGTGCTGCAGTGTATCAATGGTGTGGGTTCAAATCCCGTCGAGGGAAGAACAAAAATTTGACAGCTCTAAAATCTAATTCTAACACTGTTTGGTTTAATTTTCAGACGTATATATATATAAACTTGGGGCCGTCGTTGCCGTGATCGTATGGTAGTTGGATTTACAACTACCTATGGAATCCGTGCCTATCACCACTGATGTTGTGGGTTCGAATCTCGATCAGAGCGAGGTGTGCAACATTATTTGACCAAGTTTGTCAGTGACTTGCGACAGGTCGGTGGTTTTCTCCGGGTCCTCCGGTTTCCTCCACCAATAAAATTGACCGCCACGATATAACTGAAGTATAGTTGAAAGTGACGTTAAACACCATCAAGCAATCAAACAAACAATATGAACATGGGTTTAATTTGTATGCATGCATAACATTATTGGTACAGAAAGTTTATGTCTAACTAGTTAATTTAATAACAATCCAACCACCATCGTAAAACATTCTTGTCTGAATTTTCTGAGAAAAATTGTCTGAGAAAAAAAATATATAAAAAATTAAAGTGAAATTGATTATATAATTAGAATAGTAATATTCGGTTTCAAAACTGAAGACTTTTATCTAATAATGACGTCATTAACTTAACTTTCTGCCGGTGAAATATCAATGTTATGTAAATATGGCGTCAGATCTGTTCCATTCTATTACCAATTGTGTTGTTAAGAGAATTACGTGTGAAGAGCAAACCAATGTATGCTTTATTTGATTTGCGCATATAAATATATTGGACGTTTAATGTATGATTGCTTGGAAATATTAAATTGCACCACTTACAGTAATTCTGCAGTTGTATTTTACCGACCAGATTTACTATTTCATGAAGCTGGAATTCCAGGAGAAAACCATATATTTGACCGACTTCAGGAGCAAGCCAAGCACACGTGGAAGTGAATGGTAACCGAACATATACAAATATATATACATGTATCATTGCTGTATCGGAGCCCTAACATATTGGGATAAAGTCTATCAGTGACGTGCGGAAGGTTGGTGGGTTTCTCCAGTTTCCTCCAGTAAGTCTTCACCGATAAAACGTATACCCCCCCCCCCCCCCCATATAACTGAAATGTTGAAAGTGGCGTTAAGCATCATAACCTTAATCATATCCCTTCAGTTATCTTTTTTAAGATTGTTGCCTTTATACAGGACAACAATACCAATACCATCCCATTGTTGTCTTTATACAGGACAAAAATAACAATGCCATCCCATTGTTGTCTTTATACAGGACAAAAATACCAATACCATCCCATGGTTGTCTTTATACAGGACAACAATACCAATACCATCCCATTGTTGTCTTTATACAGGACAACAATACCAATACCATCCCATTGTTGCCTTTATACAGGACAAAAATACCAATACCATCACATTGTTGTCTTTATACAGGACAACAATACCAATACCATCCCATTGTTGTCTTTATACAGGACAACAATACCATCCCATTGTTGTCTTTATACAGGACAACAATACCAATACCATCCCATTGTTGCCTTTATACAGGACAAAAATACCAATACCATCCCATTGTTGTCTTTATACAGGACAACAATACCAATACCATCCCATTGTTGTCTTTATACAGGACAACAATACCATCCCATTGTTGTCTTTATACAGGACAACAATACCAATACCATCCCATTGTTGTCTTAATACAGGACAACAATACCAATACCATCCCATTGTTGTTTTTATACAGGACAACAATACCAATACCATCCCATTGTTGTCTTTATACAGGACAACAATACCAATACCATCCCATTGTTGTCTTTATACAGGACAACAATACCAATACCATCCCATTGTTGTCTTTATACAGGACAACAATACCAATACCATCCCATTGTTGTCTTTATACAGGACAAAAATAACAATGCCATCCCATTGTTGTCTTTATACAGGACAAAAATACCAATACCATCCCATGGTTGTCTTTATACAGGACAAAAATACCAATACCATCCCATGGCTGTCTTTATACAGGACAACAATACCAATACCATCCCATTGTTGTCTTTATACAGGACAACAATACCAATACCATCCCATTGTTGCCTTTATACAGGACAAAAATACCAATACCATCCCATTGTTGTCTTTATACAGGACAACAATACCAATACCATCCCATTGTTGTCTTTATACAGGACAACAATACCAATACCATCCCATTGTTGTCTTTATACAGGACAACAATACCATCCCATTGTTGTCTTTATACAGGACAACAATACCAATACCATCCCATTGTTGTCTTAATACAGGACAACAATACCAATACCATCCCATTGTTGTTTTTATACAGGACAACAATACCAATACCATCCCATTGTTGTCTTTATACAGGACAACAATACCAATACCATCCCATTGTTGTCTTTATACAGGACAACAATACCAATACCATCCCATTGTTGTCTTTATACAGGACAACAATACCAATACCATCCCATTGTTGTCTTTATACAGGACAAAAATAACAATGCCATCCCATTGTTGTCTTTATACAGGACAAAAATACCAATACCATCCCATGGTTGTCTTTATACAGGACAAAAATACCAATACCATCCCATGGTTGTCTTTATACAGGACAACAATACCAATACCATCCCATTGTTGTCTTTATACAGGACAACAATACCAATACCATCCCATTGTTGCCTTTATACAGGACAAAAATACCAATACCATCCCATTGTTGTCTTTATACAGGACAACAATACCAATACCATCCCATTGTTGTCTTTATACAGGACAACAATACCATCCCATTGTTGTCTTTATACAGGACAACAATACCAATACCATCCCATTGTTGTCTTAATACAGGACAACAATACCAATACCATCCCATTGTTGTCTTTATACAGGACAACAATACCAATACCATCCCATTGTTGTCTTTATACAGGACAACAATACCAATACCATCCCATTGTTGTCTTTATACAGGACAACAATACCAATACCATCCCATTGTTGTCTTTATACAGGACAACAATACCAATACCATCCCATTTTTGTCGTAATTCAACATCTACATAATAGTTTTAACAAAACATCGAGGTCAAATTAAATTATTGTGGGTAATATTAAATAATAAGATCTCATTTAGTAGTCATATTATCTGTGGTGTCAACACATGCATTCATTCATTTATTTCTTTATTTCTTCTAGATAGAGATTACATGAATTATTTTGACATTATAGACAATAAATTAAACGTAAAGTAAACAAATATATATACAGTCCGACAAAAGTTAAGCACCACCTGACTTGTTTCAATAATATCTTTTCTAATAATGAACTTATTTCAAATCGGTTTACTGTTTTCGTTACCTGTACACACATACTTACTTACCTGTGAAACAGGTTATTGATAGATTTTTATTTGTGTGTATATGACAGGGTGTGTAAAGTGCCACGTGTACTTTTAAACATTTGTGCTTGCAACGAAAGCTGATTTTTTTTGTGTAGAGTTTTAAGTTTCATTTGCTATTGGTTTGGTATGGTGCGGCGAAAATTAACCATACCAGATAGGTGGCAAGCTGTTGGTGGTTTTAGCCATAGAAGGGTGGCAGACCACTTCAGGGTTAACCATTCCATCAGTGTACGACTGATGCAGCGCTTTCGTCAAACGGGGAATGTTACTGACCGTCCACGTGCAGGTAGACCTCGCAAAACGACGCCGAGAGAGGACCGGCTCATATCCAGACGGGCGCGGCAACGGCCGTTCAGTACAGCTGGTGCACTTCGTGGTAATTTTTCGTTTGGAGGCCACATTAGTACACGCACTGTAATCAGACGCCTCCACCATCAGGGAATGCGAGCGCGACGACCAATAAAACGTCCACAGTTGACATTACGTCATCGCCATGCTCGATTTGACTGGTCACATGATCATTTGGGGTGAACTATTCGCACATGGAGACGGGTCCACTGGTCTGATGAAAGTCGTTTTTTGTTACGCCCTACCGACGGTCGTGCAAGGGTTTGGCGCCAACGAAACACTTCATTTCAGGACAACCACATTTTGGGCACAACTGCTTTTGGGGATGGAGGTGTAACTGTCTGGGGTTGTTTTTCCTTTGACTGTAAGTTGAACTTGTACGTTCTTGATGGTAATCTGACAGGCCAAAAATACCGTGACAATGTGCTCACTCCACGCGTAGTCCCCCATTTCGACAATCATGCGTTGGCTGACAGGCCAATGTTCATGGACGTCAACGCTAGGCCACATAGAGCCCGAATTGTACAACATTTTATACAGCAAGAGGCTGGTCAGACAATTCCATGTCCTGTGATGTCGCCAGACATGAACCCTATAGAGCATGTATGGGACTTTAGTGGCCGAAAAATTAACCAACACAGTCCAAAATGTCAAAATATTGACGAATTATGAACTGTTATCTTACAGGAGTGGCAACAGTTCCCCCAAGAACGGCTTAGGCGTCTTGTGCGAAGCATGACGAGGCGTGTTACAGAACTTCACAATAAACGCGGTGGATATACTCGTTATTGATTTTTATGCCTTACACATATGCACAATAGATGCATTTAAAAGTTCTTAAAATCTGAAGACTCTGCATTTTAATGCAATGTTAAAAACTTCCATCAAAGACAAACTGGTTTCACGTTTTTCCAGCGCCTGTTTTGAACCCCATTTTTGCCACGTCATAGTCACGTCTTTCAGGATGATCAATACTTCGTAGATTGGTAATTTTAGAGCCCTTGGTGTAGTCTTTTAAGAAGAGTAAGAAAAATGGTGATATCTATTTTATTGTTTTAACAGTATTGATGTAAAAAAATATATCGATAAAAGTATAGGGTGGTGCTTAACTTTTGTCTGAGTGTATATATGTTGTGTACAAGTTGTAAGTTTGTACAAATTATAATGTGTATTTTAGGTTTGTACAAATTATATTTTGTATGAAATTAGAGAATACAAATTATAATTTGTACAAAATCAGCATAAAAATCACTTATAACTTGTACAAATTTTCTTATATTTGCAACTATTTAAAGTAAAGAAATTATTAAAATGAATACAAAGTAATTTTTATTAGGGATTCTATAAACTAATCAGTATATATTGAAATTGAATAAAATATATCACAATTATGCTTTAGGTAATAAAGTTTTGGTGAGTTCCACTTATATATGGTTAATCTAAGTTATTGATTTTGGGTGAACAGTTCTTTCAAATAAGGGTCATATTTGAGATTCAGTTAAGTTGGGAGGTAAAAACTGTAAGAAATGTTGATCAGCAGGATAGGTTTTACCATGAAGTGTTGGAGCTATCCAGGAATAATACTTCCAAACACTATGGCAAGAACTTGTAATTGTTCACGGCAGGCCAAGGCACCCACAAAGTCAGGGTTCTGTTGAAAGGGCCAATGCTGAAATTAAAGAAATGATAATATGATGGATGATCGATAATGACACAACACAACGGTCTGAAGGATTAAGATTTGTGCAATTTCAGAAAAACCGATCCCATCACAGAGTCATAGATCAACCTCCATATAAAGCTTTGCTAGGTGCTGACCCAAAAATTGGCTTGTCTTCTTTTTCTATACCCAAGGAATTACTTCCTCAGCTAGAGACTGAAGAAGACATTGAACAAATATTAGCAGATGCAGATGAAGGTGATACAACAGATGGCACAACTGATGACGATGAATCTGCTATCTCCACCGATATATCTGAGGCAGATACAGATTCCAATATTGCCTCTGCCGAGGCGCTTCAGTCTATCATCTTTAGTTACCACTGAAATCGCCCCCAATAGTGAGGAAACACCAGTTGTTCAAATACTAAATCCTCACAATTCTGAAAATGATGTTCAGTTGGTTGAACCGGTCACAGAAGCGCCTATTCAACATGAACGAAAACGAGCCCTATCAGGACAGCAAATTCAGGCCGGGAAACTGAGAACCACAAAACGAAAGTTAAGTGAACTTTCTGTTGGAACAATGTAATAATTCCGATTCCACAGTATGATCGTGGACCAACAGATCCTAGAAATATATTGGGTGTAATTGAAGAGATGTCTGAGTATGGCTATAGTGTTGGCACTTCTGTTGGGACATTGTCTGGGTATCTTTGCAGGAACCAAATAGAAGCTGTAAATGATACGAGTCTTAGCATCTCAATGATTCCATCTCTACAAATATCCTTGCGTGAGACAGTTCGCAAAATTTCAAAAACTGGAGATCAGGGTTATCTGAGTTGTAAGTGCAAAGGGGGTTGCAAAACTTCAAAATGCAAGTGCAAGAAAAAAAATATCCTATATAATTCACGTTGTCATGGTTCTATGACATGCTCAAGCAAGTATATTTGAAAACTGGAAGTTGATTGAACTAAAAGTACTTTTGACATGATTGTGTAAAATATTGTTAATGTGTTTTCTTTTTTATTAAAATCAGTTTGTATTCATATTAAGAATTCCTTCGTTTTGAACAGTTGCAAAGAGGTAAAAAATTGTACAAGTTGTAAGTGATTTTTAGGCTAATTTTGTACAAATTATGATTTGTATTCTCTAATTTCATACAAATTATAATTTGTACAAACCTAAAATACAAATTATAATTTGTACAGAATTTTCATGCAAATTATAATTTGTACAAACTTACAACTTGTACACAACATATATACAAATGACAAAGTATTAGACAACTATTAACTATCTACAAGTAAGAAACATAGGTTTAGCTGATGATATTGCATGCACTAGAAACCCCTAGTTGTGCACAGTTGCAGTAAGAATCCGGTTGCATTCGGCTGAGGACTTGACAAGATGTATGTAACAAAGTCGCTTAAATGCGTCGAGGTCGAAGGTACACAGATCGGTTGATGGGTCCTTTCCGAGAAGAATTCGAAAAAAGGATTCTTCATCATATTCGCTTAGTTCTGCATATAGTTCTACAGGGAATTTTTCGATTATTAAGTCCCACCAAATACTACACATTTCTGATGTACTTGGGCAACTAAGACTCGCATGAATAAAAATGTCTTTACACACACGTTTGCAAATTTCACATGATTGTTCATTGTTATGTGGTACAGATGAAATAGGTTTAGCGATAACAGTGCGAAGTTCGGAACAATTGGTCGGAAAGGTCTATACACTTGTTATAGATACGGAGAAATGTATCTTCCTCAATCGGTTGAAATCGTTGTCTAAATTTATACGAGTTTGCCAGTCAAAGTCATGTTTCTGATTAACAACATCCACTACAATACGTTTCCAATGTGGTTTCACAGGAAAGTCGGCGTTTTTGGTATAATTAGTAAGGAAATCATACAGATTGTATTTGCTTAAAATGTTCAGTATTTCTGGATCAAATCCTATTAGATACACATTGTCCATTTTACACAGTTTTCCAAAGAAAAACAATTTACGCTTTTCGATTTCACAAATTATGTAATCCAACCCTGCTCTTACAAATGTCTAATCTAGTTAGTGTGCTGAATTTATGTGCGTGCTTTGCCACGAAGTGTTGAAGTTTGTTCAGGAGTGGGGTCCGACCTATAATCCGACAGTCCGATAGTCCGACAGTCCGATAGTCCGACGGTCCGATAGTCCGACAGTCCGATAGTCCGACAAATGCTTTATTTCTTTGAAAGTTAACACTATAACATGTGTAATATGGAGCCAGAAACCGAACCGTTTACTCACCAAAGAAAGGTCCAGAACATCGGAAACACGATATCATAGACGCACAAACAATTGGCAGGGCCACACAAGAACTAAAAAAAAACACATATATGAACAACACGGACTCCATAAAAACCTGGATCAAGTCGTGATGAACCGGTAGTGTAAGTATCCCGTATATTTTTTAGTAGCGACTACTTCAGGCTTTATTCAAGTAGCTTGTAGCCGAGTCCAGCCAAGAAAAGTCACTATTGAAAAGAAAGATGAAATAAATGAATACAAAAAAAAAGAAATACAAAAAAAAAAGAAAAAGACAAAAAGAAGAGCGTACCAGTGATAGTGTCCCCCCCCCCCCCCCCCCCTTATCATGGAATATTTATGTTAAAAAGCAATATCGACACATCAATAAAACTGAATACAATAATGTGTGCGAATTGATTGATTGATTGATTGCTTAAGGTCCAGCAAGCAATATTTCAGTCATATTCAGGATGAGAAAAGTTTGTAAACAAAAAAAAAATCAGAAAGAGGGGACTCTGGGATGGGTCAACATGGGCAATGACTTAACACGGAAAACTTGTTTTTCTGTCTCTTCCGACGACAAGTTGGTCCTATTTTGATTCCCCGGGATTCCGACGGGTGACCCTGCTATAGTCGCTTTCTACGACAAGCGCATATATAAAAAGTTACGATTGAAGGAATTGTCCCGAAGTGACCCCTTATATCACGGAAAGAAACAGCATCGGAATATGACAAAATAAACAACTGTGCCATGATACGCCCCCCCTTCCCCCCCCCCCCTCCCCCCCCCCCCCCCCCCCCCCCCCCTTTGTGACAATTGAAGGTCAGTTGCTCAGCGTGAGAACAGTAATTAATATGCTACATTTTTTAAACCAATTAATTGTATATACCATATGAAAACTGGCGTTTTCCAAACTGACTAAAATCACACCTCTCACTTGCTCCCCCTTTTATCAATACAATGTATGTCACGACGTGACCTATCAGTAAAAGAGGGAACAAGTGAGAGATGCTATCGTACGAGACGTGGACCGACGGACGAACAATGGTATGCCATATTAAGCCCGTATTTTGACGGGCGTATAAAAATGAATGGCCCATATCCTGAAATTACGAACATCATTTTTGGCCAAATTATTTTTTCAAAACTTTCATCAGTTTGATTAAGGCGAGGTTGCTTATTTGCATGGCGGACGGACGGACATAATTCTGGGGTTTTTCGAAGATGGATGGAAATTTGCGAATGAAAACACGAGTATAAAGTACATCGGCTACACGCTACTTGAATAAAGCCTGAAGTAGTCGCTACTACAAAATATACGGGATACTTACATTACCGGTTCATCACGACTGGAACCAGGTTTTTATGGAGTACGTGTTGTTCATATATGTGTTTTTTTGAGTTCTTGTGTAGCCCTGCCAATTGTTTGTCCGTCTATGATATCGTGTTTCCGATGTTCTGGACCTTTCTTTGGTGAGTAAACGGTTCGGTTTCTGACCCCATATTACACATGTTATAGCGTTAACTTTCAAAGAAATAAAGCATTTGTCGGACTATCGGACTGTCGGACTATCGGACCGTCGGACTATTGCTATTGGACTGTCGGACTATCGGACTGTCGGACTATCGGACTGTCGGATTATAGCTACGGCCCCTTCAGGAGTAACAGGTCTTTATTCATTAAATCATTCCAGACTTCACAACCGTATAAAACGCTAGGTATTACAACAGATTTGTACAGTTTAACAAGAACTAAAGGACTTGTATTGTCATCTCTTATATTAGTAATAGCAAAGTAAATGTTTCTACCCTTCCTACAAGCATTTGTCGTTCTAGAAAGCGCACTTAGTTTTCCGCTAAGTTCAATTCCTAAATGGGTGTGACTATCCGCAACTGGAATTGATTCCTGATTTATTGTCCAGTCAAAATCCGGTTTAAAAGAGGATTTGGAAAATTGAATCACATAGAATTTCATTCCACTGAACTGAAACCTCCACTTGTTGGCATAATATGTGCAAATATCTAGCATTCGCTGTAGTCCTCTTGGTGTTGTACTAATGCATGTAATATCGTCAGCTAGCGACGGTGCACAATATTTTATACTATTGACTCCTGTTACTTCATTACAATTCGCCAATTCGTTAATTAGTTCATTAATAAATATCAAGTACAAAAAGTCAGAGAGGACTCCACCCTGTCTAACACCTTTATTGACCTCAAAATAGGTCGATTTACATTTGTACATTTATTTTCAATATCAATGTCGCCATATTCAGATTCATGTATCTGTTTATCTAAGGGTTCACATAAGTTTTCTTTATATTTTGTTATATTTTCATTTGTAATTTTGTGCCAAGCTGGTAGCTTTGAAAAACAGTTAAAATCAATATGGACGTTACGCTCGATGTTGACGACACTTGACGTTACACACAATTAACGTTGAAAAGAACGTTTCGCGTTTTCGTTTTCATTATTTGTGTTTGCATAACTTGTGCTTGGTTGGGGTGGGTTGGGTGTGATTTCATTTGTTTGTTCTTTTTGTGGTTTTTTTGTGTTTTTGTTTCGCTTTTTGTTGTTATTGAAATCAAGTTTGTTAAGTTCATTCTCTTCCACTGAAAATGCACATTTTTGCTATTTGGATTTAGCACGAAAATTATGAGCGAAAAATATAGTTCCTAATGTGTAAAGTTTTATACTTCGTGATGTTTTGACGTCAAGTTGCAACTGGACATTTTTGTTGACCTTAGTCCTTTAGAAATACTTTTTAAATTTCTTCAAAAAAATAATTTTTGAAAAGATTTCTTCGTTTTTTAAGATAATCACATTTGATATCTATAATTTTTTGGTGAAAATTTAGTAAGACATAGCTGAAATAAAGTTTGGTTTTTGGCATGCAGAAGTTTTTCCTTCAGAGTTACATTCTTTTCTTTCCATGAACTTACCTATTTTTTCCTTCAATCATTCCTTTAATCAGAAATAGTTAATGACGTCATAAACTACACTGACTCTGCTTCCGGTACCACAAAAAAATTGGTCCGAAAAACGTTTTGTTGGGTTTTTACTGAGAAAAAATGTAAAAAAACATACGGATAACATGAGAAAAATGCGTTAACGGCATTTTCTTCCAATAAATTCGTTTATAAAAGCAAAAATAAATCATATCTAATATAATAAAACAATTATTCGTATAATTACCTATACAAGCATGTATCGGAAATCAAAATCCATCAATTAATAAAAAAAATCTACATTCGTTTTACTTATTTCATGTTCTATTGAGTTAAAATATCACCAATAGCGTGCGTAACGTCTATATAAGGATTGTCTTCCAGTTCCACGCACGCAATAACTGGTAGGTGGTCTGACGTTGAAGAAAATGTTCCCTCTTCAAGAATTTCATATCGTCTTAATTGTCTGACTAGCGTTTCATCTATCAAAATATAGTCTAACATAGTGTTTTTAAGTGTGAATGTAAACTCAGGACCTTTAGGTATAGTTTTACAAGTGTCAGTAAATGGATGACAGATAATGTGTCTGTTTACAAATTTCTGAAGTTCTTTTGATTTCATAGTGTTAGAAAACTCTAAATTCTTATTTATACAACTAACATTGAGATTTCCAGCAACAATTACAATACCGTAATTTATGTAATTCGTGTACAGATCATCAAGAGCAGTTAACTCTTGTCTATTGTTATCAATTAAACCATCAGCAGGTAAGTATACACCAAATATATATATTGACCTAGTTTTGGCTTTTCCGCTCGATACCTACAATCCTATCTGACTTTGTATTTACCATTTCTTTTACTGAAAACTGTAAAGAAGATTTGTACATTATAGAGATGCCACCTTTACCATGTGTACAATTAAAGTAATCATTTAATTTGTCAGTTTTTGATACACTATGATATCTTGTATCTATACTATTCATGCAAGACAATGAGCTCGACTTAAGCTTGTGTTCACATATAATCGCAATGTCACAATCAGTGACATGCAGTAAATTTGACAGAAATAAAGTAAATTACATAATACCTCTCACATTCCATGTTAATATGGTTAGACTCATTATAGCATAGAAAATAACACTAATTTTAAATATATACATTAAGAACAACATTATTGACAGTTTTAAAGGTCTGTTGAATGCAATGAGTTTTTCTATTCGTCTTCTGAACTTTCATTCCATCTTAGTTACCAGTCACGGTTACTTAACCATCTCCTACACCTTACACCGGATGGCCCAGAATGCGTCAGTTTCAATTATACTAGCCCAATCCACTGGTACATTTAACTTTGCTGATATACGAGAAGAGTTATATTTGCCGTAATATAGTTGCAAAAATGTGGTTTTTACGTTTTTCATCTCTAGAAATTGTAGAATTCCGGATCGCGTTGACTTATTGTCTATCCCTGATAAATAAAATCTAGCCAATCTTTTCCTCTGAGACACACCAACAAATACATCACTATCTACCAGTTGTATTTCTTCGGTATTGTCTTGTATATGGACCGGGATTTTAAAGTTGGATTGTTCTTTATACGTGTCATTCATTGTTCCGTTAGATTTAGAATTTGTCAAAGTTTGTGTGTTAACATCCAGTGTTTGTAGTGAACGCTTGTTAGGGAGTAAATTGCACGTTTAACGGTTCATTTATCGGAGACGTAACTGTGTTCACAAATTGTAAAGAATTGTTGACATTTAAATCGTCAGGGGCTCTCAACGGGGATGCTGTCGATGCATACGAAGGTTTAACAGATAATCTTAAGTCATTTAAACTTTTTTGCATCGTAATTTGCAATTTATTATGCCTATCTATTTCTGTGTTTATGGATTTTATATTTTCTTGGAAATTATTAAGATCGAAATCATCTAATGTTTTAGACTGCTGTGTCAACAATTTAAATTTAGCATCATTTTGGGTTGATTTTCTGGTCCATTCACTCGAATGTGTATTCAATTGTTCCGTTATTTACGACACATGTAAACGTAATTTATTGTTTTCTGCCTGTAAAACCTTTATTGTTTTCTCGTTTATTTGTTCATTTTTTTCTAGCTGGGTCACTTTCCAACAGGGCATGAATGTTGGTGCGCATCTCAATGATTTCTATATTTACAGACTCACTACTCTGATCAGTAATAGTTTCTCTATTGTCATCTTTTCTGAAAAATTCATCAATTTGAGTTTTATCACCTTGAATAAGCATGTATAGGATATAACAATCCCTAGCGTATTTAGATGTCGAAGAGCTTTTCGTTGTTGATTTTCTGGTGAAAAGTTTTCCTGTAGGACACCCCTGTAGTGATTTTGCTCTACTTGCAAGTGTACTGCGATACCAAGTCAGACAATCTTCTGAATTGTTTTTCAGTTCTATAAGTTTTGACATATAGGGTTCTTTTGGTAGATCTAAAAGATCGTGGTCTAGTCTAACAATAAATTCTTGTTGAGGAATATAATCTGACTCGTGAGAGGGTTGTGAAACGGTCAACTCGTTTTCATTATGGACATTGTTTACCTTTTGGTGCCGATTTCTGTAAACACTCGAACAAAGTCTGAATGTTTAGGCGAATACTCTCTGAAAGTTTCATTTAAGTGACCACTGTCCACAATACTCTGATCAGTCGACAGGACCGTGGTTGAATCCATTTAATAATCTATTGTTTCGCTGTTTACCACCCCGGGTGAAATAACGCGTCCACCAATCTTTTTTCTATCATATCCCTTTAGTTATTCTTTTGAAGATTGTTGTCTTTATACAGGACAAAAATACCAATACCATCCCATTTTTTGTCTTTTAAATCAAATGTCTACATAAACTTAAAGATAGAAAACTATTAACAAAACATCGAGGTCAAATTAAATTATTGTGGGTAATATTAAATAATAAGATCTCATTTAGTAGTCATATTATCTGTGGTGTCAAAACAAACACATAATCAATCACAAATCCAGTAAAATAATTCCCAGTTTTGCGTTCTAATGAAAATCAACCCTGTCAGAATACATAGATGTTGATTAAAGTGTTTCTCATATCATTTCACGATATCACGTCTTATAATGATTTCATCCACCAGGAATAAAATACCATATATTGTTATAATATTATGCTCTTAGGATTAATCAGTCTTCTGGACTTTTTTTTCGTTCTGGTTTAATGATAAATTTTCACATCACAATTTTAATGTTATATTAGTACTGACATAAGATAATATTACGAATTTAGTTTGTTACACATATTTTCATTGGTTCTTCAACCCTGAATGTCAGCATATATTCAGAAAACAGACGGGGTATATATTTCAATCCCCAAAAACGATTAAAACATGGGCGACAAAACATTACGCTTCACTGAATCAATGGTATAATACGGAATAGTAAATGTAGTTTTACCAAATTAAATGCTGTTTTTATACTCAAAACGGCTGCATGAACAAAAAATATTACAACAGTTAATTCCGTCACAAATACCTGATCGATTCAGCAAACTCCTATGTTCCACGGCTGTACCATAACAAATAAACAAAACGTTGAGCCTTGAAAACTTTCGACGTCATGAGGCCACACCAAGGTTTTATTTACATGTTGTTAACATTTAAATTATTGAAGCTGTTTCGCAAACCCATTGCTTTGTTATGTGATATATTAATGTTATATTTATCAAGTTTATAAAATTTATTACATATGAAACCGTATTGATTTAGAAATTTAGTACAGTATTTTCCTTCATGAGACACCCTATGCATGAAATATGACGTGACACATATTTTGACTTCATTGAAGAATGACGTCAAAGGTACGGAAACGGACATCTAGAGATACGAAAAATGAAAATAAAAGAGGCAAATTTATTTAGTACAGTTGGAAGTTGTATTTAAAATAAAATGGTTAAATCCGTAATATATCTGTTATTTAGCTATCAGACAGGGTATATAATGTGACATTCCCGAATTATGATATATATTCCCTTCGGCTGCGCCTCAGGGAATATAGATCCTAAGCCGGGAATGTCACATTATATACCCTGTCTGATAGCTGAATAACATATATTAACGGAATGAGTGTTGACAACATTTACTTGTAAAATCCAGTTTTCAAATCAACTATTTTTTTTCTAGATGTATAATATATAGTATTAATAAATGGGTGTTTTCATAATGAACCGGTTATATGTCCAAGGTTAGTCATAATGGCCCGAGGGCCAATACAACCTTCCGAGGGACATTATGACTTAACCGAGGACATATAACCGGTCCATTATGAAAACACCCATTTCTTAACACTTTTATTAACCAGTCAAATTCAATTTTAGGTAATCTTCATTCTTTTTGAAGAAGGCCATAGTATTGACCGAAATGGTAGGCTATAATTGTTTTATCATTTTTCAATATTATTATTTAAATATTAAAATTTTGATTATGAAAACTGAAATTTTTAAAACTTTTGTAAATTTTTTTGGAAATTATTGAAATATTGAAATTTTTTAAAATTTTTGAAATATTGAAATTTTTTGAAATTTTTTAGCTTTAGTTTTTTTTTTTATTATTGATTTTAGAATTTTGAAATTTTATGAAAATTTTGAAATTTTTAGATAATCTTCATTCTTTTTTTAAGAAGGCCATAATGAACCGGTCTATTATGGCCTTCTCTCCGTCCATTATGGTTTTTACAGCCATAATAGACCGACAAAGCATCTTGGAGCAAAATAATGTTCTTGCTGTATAAATACAAACCAGTCTGTAGTATAACCTACTGGTTAATAATATATACAGAATATTAGGCATTTTGTTTTTGGGACTGACTTTATCACGGGGTATATCAGGTGAGCCGGAAAGGAACGGCTCACCTGATATACTCCGTGATAAAGTCAGTCCCAAAAACAAAATGCCTAATATTCTGTTTATCGGTTATTTATAATTAATTTTCAAAAAAATAATAAAATGAATTCTTTAAAACGATATTTTGATGGGATTATTTTTTTGCGGATGGATCTGGTTTTGTAAATGTGATTCGGTTCTGGCGCGCGAAATTCATTCAAAAACTAATTAACGAGGCGGCAAGATGTGTTTTTTATTATTTGACGTATGCTATATATTATCATGGTTTTGGTGGATTTAAGTGTGTTTTGGAAATTATAATGTTCGAATATGATACCGGTAAATAATTTTTGTCATAAAAACTTCTGCTAAAACCATATCGAGTACGCTTCACTGAAATATTCTGAATGTAGGTCAAATCAATTGACATCCATAATATTCATCCCACTCGGAAGGCATTTAAGATTGTATGTTATTAATTTTGGAACGTTAATTATAGACACCGACACAAAGTCTTTATTTTTACTAAGATTGGCAGTTATACATTTGATTTTTTTGAATTTTTTTTTTTGGGGGGGGGGGGGGATGTACAACAAATATATATATATTTCCATATCCAGAATACAGAAGTTTATTTGAGTCTTCCCTGTTACCGATCAGTGCTATGTTGTATTAAATTTTAGCTCTTTTCGGTAATTGGGTTGATTTCAATTTCAAATCATCATTAGATATTGCAGTGTATATATACAAATTACAATGTAAGCCTAAATAATGATGTTCAATCTTTACAAAGTAGTTATTTCTTGGTTTTCTATCATTTTGGTTTAAAGGGATGCTGATTATTGAAATAATATGGTCAAACGCTAAATGCTTTGTTTACGATAGTAACGAAAATGACATTGACCTTTTCCCCTATTATTGATTTTGATGACGCAACCAATCTTTTTTTAAAAACAAGTATATTCATGCGCGGTAGTTGACGCATGCCTAATATGAACTGACCTAATAATCTTGATATCACGACCAGTACGTTGAGATAAGCTTTATCAATCGATACACTTCAAAGGAAAACTGCAAAAATTAACGATAAAAGATAATCACATGACATAAAAAATCTGGATATTTTTGCTTTTAATCGCCGCCAACGGTGAATAACTACAAGAATTATACACGTCCATTGAATAACCTTATTATTCAACGGTGTAATAACCCTCGAAAATTACAACGTCCAGTGAATAACCCTAATGGAATAATACTTTAACAATTTAAATATTAAACAGTATATTTCAACAGTTTGTTCGGTATAATAAAACAGTTACGGCCCTCTGAATCGGTGAATATCCACAATTGTCAACCCCACTATGGTTATTTCCCTCGGGCTGATATTCACCTCTTCCGAGGACCATAATTGTATAATGTCGTGATCAAAGCTTATTTTAAGGGTGAAAGAAACATATACAATGTGTCATATAATAAAACAATTAATGATTTTCAATTCGATGGATACCCGGATTTAATAACCCAAGAATAATATATTTACCTCGGTCCTAAAGGGCCGCGGTAAATATAATATTCTTGGGTTAATAAATCCTTGTATTCACCTCATTAAAAGTAATTAATTGTATATTATCGGTAGTTTGTGCCGCATTCCTTTGAAGTGTGCCGATAGAAAAAGCTAGGGTCGACGTACTAGACCATATCAGAAATTTATTGGGTCAGTTCATCAGTTGACATGCGCTGACCAACGCGGAAGGATATGTACTGTGACGCAATCATGCTAGGTCAATGTCGATCGTCGCTAATGAAAACAATATCACGCTGTTTCGGGAAGTAAATTGTAAAATGCGGTTGTTTGCAATAAAATATTCAATAAAATTTGAAGAAAAGATAAATTAATATAATTCACTTTGTTTCCACGGTAACTTCCTTTTAATTACACTACATCTTGGCGAGATTTCCACGAGGAAATCGTTTGCTATACGAAAATCTACAAAAATAAATGCAACATGAACTATTTTAAGATGATCATCTAAAAAAATCTAGATGTCTTAATGTTCTATTTGCCATATACACTAGCTACTAAAGATGTACTAAGTTTCAACATAAACAAAGTACTACTCAGCAATCAGGAAAATGACAATCTTTTTGACGCCTAGACCATTAGTTGATGGTATTATGTTTCTCACGGAATGTGATGATGAGTTTATCTTAAAATGTGAATGAATACACATGTCCGATGGATGTATGTGGAATGTTTACCTGTCGAAAACGAAAGTACACTGGCCATGAGTCATGATTCAACGTGTGCCGCACATTATCATGTGTACACATAAAAAAAAACTGTTTAAATTCTTAAAATATAATAATATATGTTCACTTACTGCAATTTTAAATGAATCAATTTCCAAATTATGCATTTTATCCGCATAATATGCACAAATTTGAGGAACGGTGAAAATGACGTCACATTCATAGTTCAACTGAAAATGAAGCGCGTAAAACAAAATGCCCTCTATTCTATATTTAGTAACCAGTAGGTTATATTATGAATACTACAGACTGGTTTGTATTTATACAGCAAGAACATTATTTTCCCCCCAAATGATTTTCCGGTCTATTATGGCCGTAATGGACCGGTTAAAGCCATAATAGACCGGTCCATTATGGCCTTCTTAAAAAAGAATGAAGATTACCTAAAAATTTCAAAATTTTCATAAAATTTCAAAATTCTAAAATCAGTAAAAAAAAAAAAAAAAAATCTAAACCAGATAATCGAGTTGTGCTTATGGTAGTGAAATAACTCTGATGTACTTAACAAGATCGCACCTTTTTCATATTAAAAAAGCCTAATTAATCTAGTTCAATAGGAGTGTTTAATTAGTGTAGATATATTTCATTCAATTATAATAGTCTTTTTTTTTCCCTGAGAGTTATCAGTAGATAATTATGATATGTTTCTTGAACAGTTTGATCTTCTTGCCAAATATATGGTTCACTAAGTAATTAACTTATGATTCTGGCTGTTTTATATTATATCTACATAGTTTATTGCAAAAAAGTATATTATCACATTTTATGTTATATGTTTGTAAAAACTCCGACTTTAAATAAAACTTTTATACTTTATACAAACGTATAATGGATGCCACCGTTGTGTAAATAAGATAAATGTTCATTGTTTTTTCTTACTTTTGTCTCAATCAATTATGTGGTACGGGTACCAGTGTACCAGAAGAAACAATTGTGTCAACAATTCGTCATATAATCCAATACGAACTTGGAATTGTTATAATTAACTTGACTTCTCTCTGTATCACAATCAGACGAATCAGACAGTGTATCTACAAAGGTTGAAAATCAATGCAGTGCAGGGCTATTGGGGTAGTGTTATGTATATTTTATCTTGCTTTTTTAAAATGGAGTAGGTAACATTAGCTGATTTTGTTCGACCGCCGTGGTCGTGATCGTATGTTAGTTGGATTTACAACTACTCGTGCAATCAGTGCCTATCACCACTACAGTTTTGTTTTCGAATTCGGTCATGGCGAAGTGTACTCGACACAACATTATGTGATAAAGTTTGTCAGTGACTTGCGACAGGTCGGTGTTTTTTCCCGGGTATACCGGTTTCCTCCACCAATGAAACTGACCGCCACGATATAGCTGAAATATTGTTGAAAGTGGCGTTAAACAGAATAATCCTAACCCCCTCGCTTTTCTACCTCGCGAATGTTTTTTTTTAGGATGGCGTGGCTTTCAAATCTTTTGAAATTGAGCATAAATAATGAATGTTATCCTAGATAGGCGTTGTGCATATTAATGTAGAACTCTACATCATTATTAAGTTTGCAGTTTTGTGAAATATACAAAACCATCCGTAGAGTATACTTGGGACGCATTGGTGAATTCTGTGGTTTGGTATATGTAAGCTGTCATCAATACCCGGTTACGGTTTCAAAAGACAACTTTCGGTTCCATAACATTTGACCTTGAGGTCTTTTAATGTCCTACAATGCTATGTTTACCACTGAAAGCACATGATTGCAATTAATTGTTTAAAGGGTACAACCATAGCTTTGTTGTTCTTTCAGCCGAATCTGTTTGGGAGTTAGATCCCTAATAGTTGTCAAATCATATCATGCTTGTGTCATCTTGTCCTAAATATAATATATAATTTGACATTTGCTCTATCTATAACAATGTCTGTTATTTTGATAAAGGCGTGCTCCTCTTGCTGTATACCTCATTAGGATTATCCATTTTTAAAAGGTTTCTTTAACGTTTATTCAAGTCTTATCATTCAAATCCTGGTTGGCTAGACATGAGGATGATGTGTACGAGTGAAGCGAAACGTCAATTTGCGGACTGTTGCTTCAGTAAGCTCTAACTTTAAATATCCACATAAGCGTGTTTGTCTAGTACAAATTGAACAGCATTATCATTTCATCGCATATAATTTGTCCTCGTCATGATCCAGCTGAAATATTGCTCATTTGGCGTTAAGCAACAAACAATCACTCACTTAATTAATGAGCAAGGAGCGGCATGTATTCCGTACAGTTGCAGTTATTCACTGAAACTAGTGTTTAATTCGACTGCATATATATTGCTTAATACACACCAGAGAAAATCCAGAAACAAACACGAATGGACATTCCAGAAACACAAGCGACATTCGACACAAGACACAAAACGAAGTTAAAAAAAAACAAAACAAACAACACAGAAAAAACTATCCAATCAACGATGAGAAACATGGACTCAACAAAATAAAATAAAAGTGACCGGTAAAACTAACGCTCATGGGGAGCTGTCAAGGAATCCTTACTTTTGATATGGGATTCAGTGTGCGAGTCCACACACGTAAGTCGTGTTAGGCTTTTGGATAGAAGTTAATGTCCTATCATGTTCCTTTTATATTAACATAGTGTTCTTTGTAAAACTCCCTACAACTGTTTGTAAGTTGACATTTGAATTGGATACATTTGAATAAAGACAAAATGTATGTATACAATTTCTGGTTTTGTTCTAACAGAACATCGACATCATCTTCATATACAGATAACCAGGGCTTCTGTTTATCTATTCCAGTAAGTCCATCACTTGATAGTATGTATTAACTTGTGTAGTAAAGGTTTCATACGGCACACAAAAGACCAGACAAAGAACATCCCCTGTGGAATATCTCTCCGTTGAAAGGGGGAGGTCAAAGAATTATTAATTTTTCAGAAAGTAAGAACAGTGATGTATAGCGTGTTTATACAAGATGTAAACGAATTTCCAAACCCGAAGGCGTCTAACGTTGACCATGAAAAGGTTGCTGGGAAACTTTCTTTTGATAGCGGGAATCACTGAAGAAAGGGAATATTTTCCTGATTGAAATAACATGCTGCATTTGACGTGTATTAAATATTGTGGCTGTTGTGACGACCGGCAAAACAATAGATAATATTTAATATTTGTAGTAAAACACCACAAATCACATTGAGAGAGAGAGAGAGAGAGCTCTAATTAAGAAATAAATCATGGAAGCCAGAATGTGTTTTGAGTTTTAACATGGGTTGGCGAATATTAGTATTTTATCCCGAGCCGAAAGCGAGGGATAAAATTTACTAATATCCGCCAACCCATGTTAAAGCTCAAAACACATTCTGGCGTCCATGATTTATTTCGATTCTGATATGTCTAACAGTACAAAAACGGTAGTATACTTTGATTGGAAGACGGGTATTTATATTTATGTTTGCGGACAATGTCGCACACAATTATTGCTGCCCAATTCGAGCAGACGATAATTTATCAACATGTACATCTACGACGGGATAGTCAGTAACGATAATATTGTGTTTGCATGTTTTAATAGCACGTTGCATATTATTAATTTTTGATATGTTGATTATTTTCATTGAATAAAGATGTTATTAAAATATTAGCAACAGTGTAAATAATTTTTTTTTTATTATTGTATTACCTGGTTGAAATGTGTGCACCGGCGGATGTGCTAACGAGATTATACCCAATCGATAAATTGCGCGTTTGTTTACAAAGCTAAAGAAGGAAGTCATGTTAGAATGGAGATTTTATAATCACAACATCGAGAAATCAAAAGTTTCCATTGCTAAAGACCTGTCACTATATGAACCATAGCTTAACAGCCTTATGAAGTGTTCTGCATGACACAAACACTCTATACATATGATTTCAATAGAAGACCAGAAGTACGTATACATCTCAATGTGTACCATTTGGCAAATCCCGGGTGATATCGCTGCTTTATCATCGTCACCTCTATCTGCTGTGATAGGTGGATAAATATGTATCAATCCGAAACATTTGAATTCACCGGAAGCCTTGCTTACTCCTTTATTAATGCGCTTATAAGCAAAAATCGCAGAGCCTCGATTTCTCACGGATTTGCAAATGTGATTTTAAACTTGGGAATATCCTTTGAATGGAAGAAGCCAAAACAATCGACCGATACATGACGCGTTGATTGACAACATTATTCTAAGGGTCACGTAATTTTAAAAGAAGTGTATGACCGGGGTTAATGTTGAGTGACAAAACATCCGAGGAGTTTCGAGTGTAGGCATACTCTATCAGATACTATTATCCTTCCTCAAGGCATATCCAGGGCTATTAAGATATATCCTTTAAATTATTATGACACCGTGTAACACATACTATTCACTTCGTCAGACAAAATAGTTCTCTTAAAAATGAACTTTTCCGCATATAAATGCAATTGTACTGCATATTAAACTAGAATAAAATTAGGGATTTTTGAATTGCTCCGATATTTTTTTTGTTCAATACCTTCCTGATTATTGATTGAAAATGACAGAAATATATTTCGATTTTATTGGAATGCATAACACATTTGGCGTACAATTGTACCCGATGTAGGTTTTGAAATTACTCATTGAAATTAGATCAGGCAAACCAGTTAAAATATAGAGATATTATGATAATTGTTCTTCATATAGTAGATAGACAATTAACTATTGAAAAATAAAAAATAAAAATTCTTTGTTTGTGTTTTACACTCCATAGCAATCCTTCAAAAACAAATATCAAGAACATAGTTGGTATTGAGTAACTGTCACGAGACTAATTACTGTATCAAATCATGGTTATGGTAATAAACACCACTATTAACAATAGTTGTGCTTGATCATGGCGGTCAGCTTTATTAGTGGAGGAAACATGAGTACCAGAGAAAACCACGGACATATCGCAAGTCACTGACAAACTTTGTTGCGTAATGCTGTACCGAGTACACCTCGACAAGGACGGCGTTCAGTTATTAACTACGACCCTAATTACTGTATCAAATCAAATTAATAATATATATATATATAAATATATAACTTATGTTTTCTTTGTTGATATAAATCATTATGACGTAAATAACACATAAATAATCAGCACAATAGTAATAACTACCTTAATTAGTAGAGGATCACGGGTATTATGACGTCACAACAGTAAGATGTAGGACATTTTTTATTATCATCCTCTGAAGAGCTAACATCGTGGGTTAAGCTGCAAGTAGAAATCTTTTGTAAGGCAAGCCGCTAGCGCGTCTTACAAAAGATTTGTGCTTGCAGCTTAACCCACGATGTTAGCTCTTTAGAGGATGATAATGTTTTTGTCTTCTGTGTAGCGTTTTTTTAGTGTTCGTGTTCTATATTGTCATCTGTATAGCGATTTTAGTGCATCTGCTGTATAATAAATGACCCATTTCCATGTGACCTTCACCAGTGTTTTAAATAACACGCCATAGCTTGTGTTGATGTGAGTGTTCTAACAATAGTCATCCAATAGCCATAGGTGACATAATACCTCAGTTCAGATATCTTGCATAAAAATATATCACACTGCACACATGATACACGTTACAGTATAATTGTATGCAATATTTTTTCCATTTTCTGCTGCTTTATTTTGTTTTATTGTTCTTTCGGCATTTAATTTTAAACGTTTTTCTTCAATTTCAACTTTTGTTGTAGCAAATCTTTTATAACCTTTGCTCTCCATTGTTTTACTTTTATTGATTATAAATGCACTCAATACATAGCATGACCTAATTCTTGTGCTTGGTCATCCTGTCAATCAGTGAGAGGCGTGTCTTTGATGAAAATTCATTGATAGAACCCACGTGGTAGGAATACGGGGTATAAATAATTTCGCGCGCAAACATCGGTGTTTGTCCTCGCTGCATAAACCAATCACCGTTTAGAAAAAACGCTACACAGAAGACAATTAGTTTTAAAGGTTAGCTCTGGCTGGGAGTTTAAAAAAAAGCACATACACGAATGTAATCCTTAACAAAATAAATAATAAACGGCTAAAGATATCAAAGAGGTAATGGAAACCCGTGAATCGAAGAACTACAAACACTACCTCATCAAATGATAAAGGACAATGATCTCAAAACATTACACAGAAAACTAAAGATCGAACAACACGAACCCCACTAAATATGTCACTGAGTTATCAGAGAAAATTGTCAAGCAATAGCTCCCTACCCTTCCCGTTCTCCACTGAAAATTCAATATAAAATTATAATATTAAAAATATGATAGTTATGTAAACTTAACACAGACAACTGTGCATTACTGCATAACTACATCCCATGGGAACAATCTGTAACCACAAGAGCTGTTATAACAACACTGTGCATCACTACACAACATACGACAAAACATGGGAACAATCTGTAACCATAGGAGCTGTTATAACAACACTGTACATCACTACACAACATACGACATCCCATGGGAACAATCTGTTACCACAAGATCTGTTATAACAACACTGTGCATCACTACACAACATACAACAAAACATGGGAACAATCTGTAACCACAGGAGCTGTTATAACAGCACTGTACATCACTACACAACATACGACAAAACATGGGAACAATTTATAACCACAAGAGCTGTTATAACAACACTGTGCATCATTACACAACATGCTACAAAACATGGGAACAATCTGTAACCACAGGAGTTGTTATAGCAACACTGTGCATCGCTACACAACATACGACAAAACATGGGAACAATCAGTAACCACAGGAGCTGTTATAACAACACTGTGCATCACTACACAACATGCGACAAAACATGGGAACAATCAGTAACCACAGCAGCTGTTATAACAACACTGTGCATCACTACACAACATACGACAAAACATGGGAACAATCTGTAACCACAATAGCTGTTATAACAACACTGTGCATCACTACACAACATGCGACAAAACATGGGAACAATCTGTAACCACAGGAGTTGTTATAACAACACTGTACATCACTACACAACATACGACAAAACATGGGAACAATCAGTAACCACAGGAGCTGTTATAACAACACTGTACATCACTACACAACATACGACATCCCATGGGAACACTCTGTTACCACAAGATCTGTTATAACAACACTGTGTATCACTACAAAACATGCGACAAAACATGGGAACAATCTGTTACTACAAGATCTGTTATAACAACACTGTGCATTACTACACAACATACGACAAAACATGGGAACAATCAGTAACCACAAGGGCTGTTAAAACAACACTGTGCATCACTACACAGCATACTACAAAACATGGGAACAATCAGTAACCACAAGAGCTGTTATAACAACACTGTACATCACTACACAACATGCTACAAAACATGGGAACAATCTGTAACCACAGGAGCTGTTATAACAACACTGTGCATCACTATACAACATACGACAAAACATAGGAACAATCAGTAACCACAAGAGCTGTTATAGTCTAGTTAAAATAGCATTTGACCTAAAAAAAATTGCAACAGAATTTTTCTTTCCGTTATCTTTTAGGGAAAGACCCAAAATAAAATATATTAAAAGTCTACCAAAATCAACACACGGGAAAGACGTCATTTTTTATCATAAACAATAGCCGTATTTCCGCTGATTTTAACGTTACAGATGGGATGCCGTACACAGACTATTTATCAAGGGGAGACAATAAAAGTTTCTTCCCGCTATGAATTGAGAAAATATCAATAAACATATTATGTGACAATTATGAATTTGGTAAGTATTTATCAGTAAAAATACAACATAATTATCATATCTATCATCTGAAGATCTAGGAATTATCTCCCTTTTAAGTAGAATATTGAATTTTGTTGCATTTATACTTTTCGTCTCCCGTGCCTTGAATGTACGTTTATTTCATTGATTTGTGTTCTTAAATACATTTTAATAACCTTAAAAAAGAAAAGAAAATCTTTATAGGCTAGAACATGCATTTATAATTACAATACGCATAAAAACAAGAGAAATTCTCGTCCGATTTTTTTTTCTACGGAACGCCGGTTTAGCAAAAATGCACAAACCGTCAATGTTATTACTTTCAATATGAACATTAATGAGATATCAGGTAGGTTTATTCTATTGATATGAAGGAGGACAATTTTAAGTTATTCAATTTTCAACAAATGATGGCGTTCCCCTGTCTATGGAACGCCGTTTTTACCATGCTATTCTAATAAATACACATATAGTAAATTCGTCCTGATTATGCATTAAATATTTGCGACTGAACGCTAAGCAACTAGCGATCAATCAATCAATCGATCAATCAATACCAACACAATAAGTAGATACATTTAATTGTATATCAGACGAAATGACAAGTATATTATTGCAAGTTTTATATGTACAAGTTTCATTGTAAATCCGAATCAAAGTGATTTTACACATGTAAACTAAGGCGGTTACGGCTTTGTTTCGGAAGATTTGCCTCTATTTGTTTTTCTACGAAATATTGAAACAGGCGTTGTAGCAGAGCCTGATGTCAACGTTGACAAAGCTGAAAATATAGGAACTCGTACGTTAGAAATGATGAAAGGAGAAAATGTGTTGAGTTTCAGTTTTAAGAAATCAAATCAAGCAGTGACATTAGCAGCAAAAACTAAGACTAAGTCAGATTCAGATTTTCCAACTACTGATATAGATCCTCAGTTGATGTTTCAACGCTTGACAACAGCAGCTAATAGTCTCTTTGACAATACAGCAGAGGTGTTCAAATATGAATTGTCTAGTGTCCCTTCCTCTATGTTTGATTGCAACGGACTTCCTCGAGAGGCATGCAAGTCAAATTTAGCTGATGCAATATGGGCATGTGGAAACGATTGTACACATGAAATAGATGGTGAGGGATTTCAGTATGTTCTTGATGGTGGCTCTTTACTTCAGCGAATTCCTTGGACACATGGTGATTCGTTTGGATCAATAGCACAAATGTATGTTTATCATGTTATCAAGAAATACAAAGACCCTGTAATTGTATTTGACAGTTACCCTGAGCTTCCGTCAATCAAATATGTAACACATTTGCGTCGAACAAAAGGAATTCTTTCGCCGAACATACATTTCACCCCTACTATGCCTTGCAAAACCAAAAAGGAACTTTTCATGTCAAACAGTCATAACAAGCAAGCGTTTATAAATATGCTTTGTGAAAAGCTCAATGAGTATGACATAAGATATAAGAATGCAGTTAATGATGCGGATCTTCTTATTGCACAAACAGCCGTATATTGTGTTTTATCGTCAGAAGTCATTGTAATTAGTGAAGATACTGACTTGTTGGTGTTGCTTATTCATCACGTCAATCAACAGTGCAAACGGGTTATTTTCAAATCGGATAAAATGACAATAAGCAAAAAAATGAAAATATGGAACATTCAACAAACAAAAGACTTTCTTGGGGAGGATATTTGTCATTTGTTACCCTTTTTGCATTCACTAACAGGTTGCGACTCTACATCTAGGCTTTTTGGAATTGGCAAAGGAATTGCATTAAAAAGACTGAATCAAGAGTACTTGAAAGCACAAGGTCAATTGTTCATGAATACAACTTCAAGTAAATTGGACGTCATCAAAGCAGGAGAAGAAGCTCTTACATGTGTCTATGGAGGACTCCCACTTGAAGGACTTGACATTCTTCGCTGGAGAAAATTTACCGCCAAAGTGATAACGGGAAATACATCGGTGCACGTGAAATGTTTACCTCCTACATCTGATTCAGCAAAATTCCATAGTCTACGTGTGTATTATCAGTGTCAAAAGTGGATGTCGGAAACAGTTGATATTGATCCCACTGATGGGAATGGGAAATTAAACGCGGAAAACTTTGTCTGATTCTGATGGAACTTCCACCAGCGCCTGAAAAACTACTAAATATCATTAGATGCAATTGCAATCAAAATTGTGACACCAAACGTTGTGTGCGTAGGAAGCATGGTCTTCAATGTTCAGTCGGATGCGAGGAATGTCGTGGATTAAATTGTTCCAATTCCGCTGCAATTGCAGAATCTGACTTCACTGACGAATAGGTACATGTGTACAGATAAATATTGTATTTAAAGGATGTAACGAAACATTTTCTTCTTAGCACTGTTAGAACTTCAAACTTTCCGCATATTAATTGGAATACAGTCTAAATGATACTACAGAGATGTTAATAGAAATGTCATAAACATATCTTTGGAGGTATCGTCCTTTTTTGGTCAATTAGACTTCCTACCCACACATAATGTTTCACAAATCTTAAATCTTTTCAACCAAAGTCTTTTGCTTATCACAACAGCTCATAAACTGTTCTTTCGGTCTCATTTCAAATGATTTTCGAATACATATATGATCCATAATAGCTTTTCCCAGTTTTTGGTGATTTTTGGCATATTTTAAAATTTTTCACCCAAGATCACATTTCTTTCATCTTTTGTATTCAATATTGTTTTATGTTATAAATGTGTGGAAATCTTGGCATTACTTTAAATTTGGAGTTATTTTTTCACAAAAAAAAACAAACATATGTGATTTTCTCAGTTTTTACCGAATTAGGGCTAATTTTGCTATTTTTGCCCCAAATCAACATTTAGCCATAAAGTTTTAAAATGGTTCAAATAAAGTTATTCTACTTTATTGGTATGACCTTTGAGCTTCTGTTACTATTTTTCCTTTTGTTGTATGCTTTTGTAGTCAGGTCACGGTATTTTTTCGCAACTTTTCACTAAAATTTGATGTTTTTACCCAAAAATTCTCATCTTTATACTCCCGAAAAAAGTGTATATATATTTTCTTTATAATTGAACACCTGAAAAACTGTTGTTAAGCTTTTGATTTGGGATGTTTTGTTCAAGAACTAACATTGTATGAACAATTTCCAGTTTTTAACGATTTTTAGCAAATTTTGCTCTTTTTTACCCAAAAAATACATTTTCCTCAACTGATATTGTGGTAGACTTTTAGTATGATGCAAAGAAAGCCTTTCAGTACTGGAAAATTTCCAAAATAATTCTGTTGCAATTTTTTTGAGGTTTGCCATATTTTTCATCTATTTTGACTAGTCTATTATAACAACACTGCATCACTACACAACATACGACAAAACATGAGAACAATCTGTTACCACAAGATATGCTATTACAACACTGCATCACTACACAGCATACTACTAAACATGGGAACAATCAGTAACCACAAGAGCTGTTATAGCAACACTGTACATCACTACACAACATACTACAAAACATGGGAACAATCTGTAACCACAGGAGCTGTTATAACAACACTGTACATCACTACACAGCATACGACATCCCATGGGAACAATCTGTTACCACAAGATCTGTTATAGCAACACTGTGCATCACAACACAACATACGACAAAACATGGGAACAATCTGTAACCACAGGAGCTGTTATAACAACACTGTACATCACTAAACAACATACGACATCCCATGGGAACAATGTTACCACAGGAGCTGTTATAATAACACTGTACATCACTACACAACATACGACATCCCATGGGAACAATCTGTAACCACTAGAGCTGTTATAACAACACTTTGCATCACTACACAACATACGACATCCCATGGGAACAATCTGTTACCACAAGATCTGTTATAACAACACTGTGCATCACTACACAACATACGACAAAACATATGAACAATCTGTAACCACAAGAGCTGTTATAACAACACTGTACATCACTACACAACATGTTACAAAACATGGGTACAATCTGTTACCACAAGAGCTGTTATAACAACACTGTGCATCACTACACAACATACGACAAAACATGGGAACAATCTGTAACCACAAGAGCTGTTATAACAACACTGTACATCACTACACAACATGCTACAAAACATGGGTACAATCTGTTACCACAAGAGCTGTTATAACAACACTATGCATCACTACACAACATGCGAAAAAACGGGAACAATCTGTAACCACAAGAGCTGTTATAACAACACTATGCATCACTACACAACATGCGAAAAAACGGGAACAATCTGTAACCACAAGAGCTGTTATAACAACACTGTGCATCACTACACAACATGCTACAACACGGGTACAATCTGTAACCACAAGAGCTGTTATAACAACACTGTGCATCACTCCACAACATGCTACAAAACATGGGAACAATCTGTAACCACAAGAGCTGTTATTACAACACTGTGCATCACTACACAACATACGACAAAACATGGGAACAATCAGTAACCACAAGAGTTGCTATAACAACACTGTGCATCATACACAACATGCGACAACACATGGGAACAATCTGCAACCACAGGAGCTGTTATAACAACACTGTGCATCACTACACAACATGCAACAAAACATGGGAACAATCAGTAACCACAGAAACTGTTATAACAACACTGTGCATCACTACACAACATGCGACAAAACATGGGAACAATCTGTAACCATCGGAGCTGTTATAACAACACTGTGCATCACTACACAACATACGACAAAACATGGGAACAATCAGTAACCACAGCAGCTATTATAACAACACTGTACATCACTACACAACATGCGACAAAACATGGGAATAATCAGTAACCACAAGAGCTGTTATAACAAAACTGTGCATCACTACACAACATACGACAAAACATGGGAACAATCAGTAACCACAGGAGCTATTATAACAACACTGTGCATCACTACACAACATACGACATCCCATGGGAATAATCTGTTACCACAAGATATGCTATAACAACATTGCAACACTACACAACATACTACAAAACTTGGGAGCAATCAGTAACCACAGGAGCTGTCATAACAACACTGTGTATCACTACACAACATACTACAAAACATGGGAACAATCTGTAACTACAGGAGCTGTTATAACAACACTGTGTATCACTACACAACATACGACAAAACATGGGAACAATCTGTAACCACAAGAGCTGTTATAACAACACTGTACATCACTACACAGCATACGACATCCCATGGGAACAATCTGTTACCACAAGATCTGTTATAGCAACACTGTGCATCACAACACAACATAAGACAAAACATGGGAACAATCTGTAACCACAGGAGCTGTTATAACAACACTGTACATCACTACACAACATACGACATCCCATGGGAACAATGTTACCACAGGAGCTGTTATAATAACACTGTACATCACTACACAGCATACGACATCCCATGGGAACAATCTGTAACCACTAGAGCTGTTATAACAACACTTTGCATCACTACACAACATACGACAAAACATGGGAACAATCTGTACCCAAAAGAGCTGTTATAACAACACTGTACATCACTACACAACATGCTACAAAACACGGGTACAATCTGTAACCACAAGAGCTGTTATTACAACACTGTGCATCACTACACAACATACGACAAAACATGGGAACAATCAGTAACCACAAGAGCTGCTATAACAACACTGTGCATCATACACAACATGCGACAAAACATAGTAACAATCTGCAACCACAGGAGCTGTTATAACAACACTGTGCATCACTACACAACATGCGACAAAACATGGGAACAATCAGTAACCACAGAAACTGTTATAACAACACTGTGCATCACTACACAACATGCGACAAAACATGGGAACAATCTGTTACCACAAGATCTGTTATAACAACACTATGCATTATTACACAACATACGACAAAACATGGGAACAATCAGTAACCACAAGAGCTGTTATAACAACACTGTGCATCACTACACAACATACGACAAAACATGGGAATAATCAGTAACCACAAGAGCTGTTATAACAACACTGTGCATCACTACACAACATGCGACAAAACATGGGAACAATCAGTAACCACAGAAACTGTTATAACAACACTGTGCATCACTACACAACATGCGACAAAACATGGGAACAATCTGTTACCACAAGATCTGTTATAACAACACTATGCATTATTACACAACATACGACAAAACATGGGAACAATCAGTAACCACAGGAGCTATTATAACAACACTGTACATCACTACACAACATGCGACAAAACATGGGAATAATCAGTAACCACAAGAGCTGATATAACAAAACTGTGCATCACTAAACAACATACGACAAAACATGGGAACAATCAGTAACCACAGGAGCTATTATAACAACACTGTTCATTACTACACAACATACGACATCCCATGGGAATAATCTGTTACCACAAGATATGCTATAACAACATTGCATCACTACACAACATACTACAAAACTTGGGAACAATCAGTAACCACAGGAGCTGTCATAACAACACTGTGCATCACTACCCAACATACTACAAAACATGGGAACAATCTGTAACCACAGGAGCTGCTATAACAACACTGTGTATCACTACACAACATACGACAAAACATGGGAACAATCAGTGACCACAAGAGCTGTTATAACAACACTGTGCATCACTACACAACATACGACAAAACATGGGAACAATCAGTAACCACAAGAGCTGCTATAACAACACTGTACATCACTACACAACATACTACAAAACATGGAAACAATCAGTTACCACAAGAGTAGCTATAGCAACACTGCATCACTATACAGCATACGACATCCCATGGGAACAATCTGTAACCATAGGAGCTGTTATAACAACACTGCGCATCACTACACAACATACGACATCCCATGGGAACAATCTGTTGCCACATGAGCTGTTATAACAACACTGTGCATCACTACACAACATACGACACCCCATGGGAACAATCTTTTACCACAGGAGCTGTTATAACAACACTGTGCAACACTACACAACATACGACAAAACATGGGAACAATCTGTAACCACAAGAGCTATTATAACAACACTGTGCATTACTACACAACATACGACAAAACATGGGAATAATCAGTAACCACAAGAGCTGTTATAACAACACTGTGCATCATTACACAACATACGACAAAACATGGGAACAATCAGTAACCACAGGAGCTATTATAACAACACTACATCACTACACAACATACGACAAAACATGGGAACAATCTGTTACCACAAGATATGTTATAACAACACTGCATCACTACCCAACATACTACAAAACATGGGAACAATCAGTAATCACAAGAGCTGTTATAACAACACTGAACATCACTACACAACATACTACAAAACATGGGAATAATCAATAACCACAGGAGCTGTCATAACAACACTGTGCATCACTACACAACATACTATAAAACATGGGAACAATCTGTAACCACAGGAGCTGTTATAACAACACTGTGCATCACAATACAACATACGACAAAACATGGGAACAATCAGTAACCACAAGAGCTGTTATAACAACACTGCATCACTACACAACATACGACAACACATGGGAACAATCAGTAACCACAGGAGCTATTATAACAACACTGTGCATCACTACACAACATACGACATCCCATGGGAACAATCTGTTACCACAAGATATGTTATAACAACACTGTGCATCACCACACAACATACGACAAAACATGGGAACAATCTGTAACCACAGGAGTTGCTATAACAACACTGTGCATCACTAAACAGCATACGACAAAACATAGGAACAATCATTAACCACAAGAGCTGTTATAGCAACACTGTGCATCACTACACAACATACGACAAAACATGGGAACAATCAGTAACCACAGGAGCTGTTATAACAACACTGTCGATCACTACACAACATACGACATCCCATGGGAACAATCTGTTACCACAAGATATGTTATAACAACACTGTACATCACTACACAACATACGATATCCCATGGGAACAATCTGTTACCACAGGAGCTGCTATATCAACACTGTGCATCACTACACAACATACGACATCCCATGGGAACAATGTTACCACAGGAGCTGTTATATCAACACTGTGCATCACTACACAACATACGACAAAACATAGGAACAATCTGTAACCACTGGAGCTGTTATAACAACACTGTGCATCACTACTCAACATACGACAAAACATGGGAACAATCTGTAATTATAGGAGCTATTATAACAACACTGTACATCACTACACAACATGCGACATCTCATGGGAACAATCTGTTTCCACAAGATCTGTTATAACAACACTGTGCATCACTACAAAACATACGACATCCCATGGGAACAATGTTACCACAGGATCTGTTATAACAACACTGTGCATCAATACACAACATGTGACATCCCATGGGAACAATCTGTAACCATAGGAGCTATTATAACAACACTGTATATCACTACACAACATGCGACATCCCATGGGAACAATTTGTTGCCACAGGAGCTGCTATAACAACACTGTGCATCACTACACAGCATACGACATCCCATGGGAACAATGTTACCACAGGAGCTGTTATATCAACACTGTGCATTACTACACAAGATACGACAAAACATGGGAACAATCTGTAACCACAGGAGCTGTTATAGCAACACTGTGCATCACTACACAACATACGATATCCCATGGGAACAATCAGTAACCACAAGAGCTGTTATAAAAACACTATGCATCACTACACAACATACGACATCCCATGGAACAATCATTAACCACAAGAGCTGTTATAGCAACACTGTGCATCACTACACAACATACGACAAAACATGGGAACAATCAGTAACCACAGGAGCTGTTATAACAACACTACATCACTACACAGCATACGACATCCCATGGGAACAATGTTACCACAGGAGCTGTTATAATAACACTGTACATCACTACATAGCATACGACATCCCATGGGAACAATCTGTTACCACAAGATCTGTTATAGCAACACTGTGCAACACAACACAACATAAGACAAAACATGGGAACAATCTCTAACCACAGGAGCTGTTATAACAACACTGTACATCACTACACAGCATACGACATCCCATGGGAACAATGTTACCACAGGAGCTGTTATAATAACACTGTACATCACTACACAACATACGACATCCCATGAGAACAATCTGTAACCACTAGAGCTGTTATAACAACACTTTGCATCACTACACAACATACGACAAAACATGGGAACAATCTGTAACCACAAGAGCTGTTATAACAACACTGTACATCACTACACAACATGCTACAAAACATGGGTACAATCTGTTGCCACAAGAGCTGTTATAACAACACTGTGCATCACTACACAACATACGACAAAACATGGGAACAATCTGTAACCACAAGAGCTGTTATAACAACACTGTACATCACTACACAACATGCTACAAAACATGGGTACAATCTGTTACCACAAGAGCTGTTATAACAACACTGTGCATCACTACACAACATACGACAAACCATGGGAACAATCTGTAACCATAAGAGCTGTTATAACAACACTATGCATCACTACACAACATGCGAAAAAACGGGAACAATCTGTAACCACAAGAGCTGTTATAACAACACTGTGCATCACTACACAACATGCTACAACACGGGTACAATCTGTAACCTCAAGAGCTGTTATAACAACACTGTGCATCACTACACAACATGCTACAAAACATGGGAACAATCTGTAACCACAAGAGCTGTTATTACAACACTGTGCATCACTACACAACATACGACAAAACATGGGAACAATCAGTAACTACAAGAGCTGCTATAACAACACTGTGCATCATACACAACATGCGACAAAACATGGGAACAATCTGCAACCACAGGAGCTGTTATAACAACACTGTGCATCACTACACAACATGCGACAAAACATGGGAACAATCTGTAACCACAAGAGCTGTTATAACAACACTGTGCATCACTACACAACATGCTACAACACGGGTACAATCTGTAACTTCAAGAGCTGTTATAACAACACTGTGCATCACTACACAACATGCTACAAAACATGGGAACAATCTGTAACCACAAGAGCTGTTATTACAACACTGTGCATCACTACACAACATACGACAAAACATGGGAACAATCAGTAACCACAAGAGCTGCTATAACAACACTGTGCATCATACACAACATGCGACAAAACATGGGAACAATCTGCAACCACAGGAGCTGTTATAACAACACTGTGCATCACTACACAACATGCGACAAAACATGGGAACAATCAGTAACCACAGAAACTGTTATAACAACACTGTGCATCACTACACAACATGCGACAAAACATGGGAACAATCTGTTACCACAAGATCTGTTATAACAACACTGTGCATTATTACACAACATACGACAAAACATGGGAACAATCAGTAACCACAAGAGCTGTTATAACAACACTGTGCATCACTACACAACATACGACAAAACATGGGAACAATCAGTAACCACAGGAGCTATTATAACAACACTGTACATCACTACACAAGATGCGAAAAAACATGGGAATAATCAGTAACCACAAGAGCTGTTATAACAAAACTGTGCATCACTACACAACATACGACAAAACATGGGAACAATCAGTAACCACAGGAGCTATTATAACAACACTGTTCATCACTACACAACATACGACATCCCATGGGAATAATCTGTTACCACAAGATATGCTATAACAACATTGCATCACTACACAACATACTACAAAACTTGGGAGCAATCAGTAACCACAGGAGCTATCATTACAACACTGTGCATCACTACACAACATACTACAAAACATGGGAACAATCTGTAACCACAGGAGCTGTTATAACAACACTGTGTATCACTACACAACATACTACAAAACATGGAAACAATCAGTTACCACAAGAGTAGCTATAGCAACACTGTACATCACTACACAACATGCGACAAAACATGGGAATAATCTGTAACCATAGGAGCTGTTATAACAACACTGCGCATCACTACACAACATACGACATCCCATGGGAACAATCTGTTACCACATGAGCTGTTATAACAACACTGTGCATCACTACACAACATACGACACCCCATGGGAACAATCTTTTACCACAGGAGCTGTTATAACAACACTGTGCAACACTACACAACATACGACAAAACATGGGAACAATCTGTAACCACAAGAGCTATTATAACAACACTGTGCATTACTACACAACATACGACAAAACATGGGAACAATCAGTAACCACAAGAGCTGTTATAACAACACTGTGCATCACTATACAACATACGACAAAACATGGGAACAATCAGTAACCACAGGAGCTATTATAACAACACTGTACATCACTACACAACATGCGACAAAACATGGGAATAATCAGTAACTACAAGAGCTGTTATAATAACACTGTGCATCACTACACAACATACGACAAAACAAGGGAACAATCAGTAACCACAGGAGCTATTATAACAACACTGTGCATCACTACACAACATACGACAAAACATGGGAACAATCTGTTACCACAAGATATGTTATAACAACACTGCATCACTACCCAACATACTACAAAACATGGGAACAATCAGTAATCACAAGAGCTGTTATAACAACACTGAACATCACTACACAACATACTACAAAACATGGGAACAATCAATAACCACAGGAGCTGTCATAACAACACTGTGCATCACTACACAACATACTATAAAACATGGGAACAATCTGTAACCACCGGAGCTGTTATAACAACACTGTGCATCACAACACAACATACGACAAAATATGGGAACAATCAGTAACCACAAGAGCTGTTATAACAACACTGCATCACTACACAACATACGACAAAACATGGGAACAATCAGTAACCACAAAAGCTGCTATAACAACACTGTACATCACTATACAACATACTACAAAACATGGAAACAATCAGTATCCACAGGAGCTATTATAACAACACTGTGCATCACTACACAACATACGACATCCCATGGGAACAATCTGTTACCACAAGATATGTTATAACAACACTGTGCATCACCACACAACATACGACAAAACATGGGAACAATCTGTAACCACAGGAGTTGCTATAACAACACTGTGCATCACTAAACAGCATACGACAAAACATGGGAACAATCATTAACCACAAGAGCTGTTATAGCAACACTGTGCATCACTACACAACATACGACAAACATGGGAACAATCAGTAACCACAGGAGCTGTTATAACAACACTGTCGATCACTACACAACATACGACATCCCATGGGAACAATCTGTTACCACAAGATATGTTATAGCAACACTGTGCATCACCACACAACATACGACAAAACATGGGAACAATCTGTAGCCACAACAGCTGTTATAACAACACTGTGCATCGCTACACAACATACGACAAAACATGGGAACAATCTGTAACCACAGGAACTGTTATAACAACACTGTGCATCACTACACAACATACGATATCCCATGGGAACAATCTGTTACCACAAGATCTGTTATAACAACACTGTGCATTACTACACAACATGTGACATCCCATGGGAACTATCTGTAACCATAGGAGCTATTATAACAACACTGTATATCACTACACAACATGCGACATCCCATGGGAACAATCTGTTGCCACAGGAGCTGCTATAACAAAACTGTGCATCACTACACAGCATACGACATCCCATGGGAACAATGTTACCACAGGAGCTGTTATATCAACACTGTGCATTACTACACAAGATACGACAAAACATGGGAACAATCTGTAACCACAGGAGCTGTTATAACAACACTGTGCATCACTACACAACATACGACATCCCATGGGAACAATCAGTAACCACAAGAGCTGTTATGACAACACTATGCATCACTACACAACATACGACATCCCATGGGAACAATGTTACCACAAGAGCTGTTATAACAACACTGTGCATCGCTACACAACATGCGACAAACCATGGGAACAATCTGTAACCACAGGAGCTGTTATAACAACACTGTGCATCACTACACAACATACGACAAAACATGGGAACAATCTGTAACCACAGGAGCTGTTATAACAACACTGTACATCACTACACAACATGCGACATCCCATGGGAACAATCTGTTGCCACAGGAGCTGCTATAACAACACTGTGCATCACTACACAGCATACGACATCCCATGGGAACAATGTTACCACAGGAGCTGTTATATCAACACTGTGCATTACTACACAAGATACGACAAAACATGGGAACAATCTGTAACCACAGGAGCTGTTATAACAACACTGTGCATCACTACACAACATACGACATCCCATGGGAACAATCAGTAACCACAAGAGCTGTTATAACAACACTATGCATCACTACACAACATACGACATCCCATGGGAACAATGTTACCACAAGAGCTGTTATAACAACACTGTGCATCGCTACACAACATGCGACAAACCATGGGAACAATCTGTAACCACAGGAGCTGTTATAACAACACTGTGCATCACTACACAACATACGACAAAACATGGGAACAATCTGTAACCACAGGAGCTGTTATAACAACACTACATCACTACACAACATACGACATCCCATGGGAACAATCTGTTACCACAAGATCTGTTATAACAACACTGTGCATCACTACACAACATACGACATCCCATGGGAACAATGTTACCACATGAGCTGTTATAACAACACTGTGCATCACTACAAAACATACGACATCCCATGGGAACAATCTGTTACCACAAGGTCTGTTATAACAACACTGTGCATCACTACACAGCATACAACTTCCCATGGGAACAATGTTACCACAGGAGCTGTTATAGCAACACTGTACATCACTACACAACATACGACATCCCATGGGAACAATCTGTGACCACAAGAGCTGTTATAGCAACACTTTGCATCACTACACAACATACGACAAAACATGGGAACAATCTGCAACCACAGGAGCTGTTATAACAACAATGTACATCACTACACAACATACGACATCCCATGGGAACAGTCTGTTACCACACGATCTGTTATAACAACACTGCATCACTACACAACATACGACAAAACATGGAAACAATCAGTAACCACAGGAGCTGTTATAACAACACTGTGCATCACTACACAACATGTTACAAAACATGGGTACAATCTGTAACCACAAGAGCTGTTATAACAACACTGTGCATCACTACACAACATGCTACAAAACATTGCAAAAATTTCTAATCACAAGAGCTGTTATAACAACACTGTGCATCGCTACACAACATACGATAAAACATGGGAACAATCAATAACCACAGGAGCTGTTATAACAACATTGTGCATCACTACACACCATGCGACAAAACATGGGAACAATCTGTAACCACAAGAGCTGTTATAACAACACTGTGCATCGCTACACAACATGCGACAAACCATGGGAACAATCTGTAACCACAGGAGCTGTTATAACAAAACTGTGCATCACTACACAACATACGACAAAACATGGGAACAATCTGTAACCACAGGAGCTGTTATAACAACACTATACATCACTACACAACATGCGACATCCCATGGGAACAATCTGTTGCCACAGGAGCTGCTATAACAACACTGTGCATCACTACACAGCATACGACATCCCATGGGAACAATGTTACCACAGGAGCTGTTATATCAACACTGTGCATTACTACACAAGATACGACAAAACATGGGAACAATCTGTAACCACAGGAGCTGTTATAACAACACTGTGCATCACTACACAACATACGACATCCCATGGGAACAATCAGTAACCACAAGAGCTGTTATAACAACACTATGCATCACTACACAACATACGACATCCCATGGGAACAATGTTACCACAAGAGCTGTTATAACAACACTGCATCGCTACACAACATACGACAAACCATGGGAACAATCTGTAACCACAGGAGCTGTTATAACAACACTGTGCATCACTACACAACATACGACAAAACATGGGAACAATCTGTAACCACAGGAGCTGTTATAACAACACTGTACATCACTACACAACATGCGACATCCCATGGGAACAATCTGTTGCCACAGGAGCTGCTATAACAACACTGTGCATCACTACACAGCATACGACATCCCATGGGAACAATGTTACCACAGGAGCTGTTATATCAACACTGTGCATTACTACACAAGATACGACAAAACATGGGAACAATCTGTAACCACAGGAGCTGTTATAACAACACTGTGCATCACTACACAACATGTTACAAAACATGGGTACAATCTGTAACCACAAGAGCTGTTATAACAACACTGTGCATCACTACACAACATGCTACAAAACATTGCAAAAATTTCTAATCACAAGAGCTGTTATAACAACACTGTGCATCGCTACACAACATACGATAAAACATGGGAACAATCAATAACCACAGGAGCTGTTATAACAACATTGTGCATCACTACACACCATGCGACAAAACATGGGAACAATCTGTAACCACAAGAGCTGTTATAACAACACTGTGCATCGCTACACAACATGCGACAAACCATGGGAACAATCTGTAACCACAGGAGCTGTTATAACAAAACTGTGCATCACTACACAACATACGACAAAACATGGGAACAATCTGTAACCACAGGAGCTGTTATAACAACACTATACATCACTACACAACATGCGACATCCCATGGGAACAATCTGTTGCCACAGGAGCTGCTATAACAACACTGTGCATCACTACACAGCATACGACATCCCATGGGAACAATGTTACCACAGGAGCTGTTATATCAACACTGTGCATTACTACACAAGATACGACAAAACATGGGAACAATCTGTAACCACAGGAGCTGTTATAACAACACTGTGCATCACTACACAACATACGACATCCCATGGGAACAATCAGTAACCACAAGAGCTGTTATAACAACACTATGCATCACTACACAACATACGACATCCCATGGGAACAATGTTACCACAAGAGCTGTTATAACAACACTGCATCGCTACACAACATACGACAAAACATGGGAACAATCTGTAACCACAGGAGCTGTTATAACAACACTACATCACTACACAACATACGACATCCCATGGGAACAATCTGTTACCACAAGATATGTTATAACAACACTGCATCACTACCCAACATACTACAAAACATGGGAACAATCAGTAATCACAAGAGCTGTTATAACAACACTGAACATCACTACACAACATACTACAAAACATGGGAACAATCAATAACCACAGGAGCTGTCATAACAACACTGTGCATCACTACACAACATACTATAAAACATGGGAACAATCTGTAACCACCGGAGCTGTTATAACAACACTGTGCATCACAACACAACATACGACAAAATATGGGAACAATCAGTAACCACAAGAGCTGTTATAACAACACTGCATCACTACACAACATACGACAAAACATGGGAACAATCAGTAACCACAAAAGCTGCTATAACAACACTGTACATCACTATACAACATACTACAAAACATGGAAACAATCAGTATCCACAGGAGCTATTATAACAACACTGTGCATCACTACACAACATACGACATCCCATGGGAACAATCTGTTACCACAAGATATGTTATAACAACACTGTGCATCACCACACAACATACGACAAAACATGGGAACAATCTGTAACCACAGGAGTTGCTATAACAACACTGTGCATCACTAAACAGCATACGACAAAACATGGGAACAATCATTAACCACAAGAGCTGTTGTAGCAACACTGTGCATCACTACACAACATACGACAAACATGGGAACAATCAGTAACCACAGGAGCTGTTATAACAACACTGTCGATCACTACACAACATACGACATCCCATGGGAACAATCTGTTACCACAAGATATGTTATAGCAACACTGTGCATCACCACACAACATACGACAAAACATGGGAACAATCTGTAGCCACAACAGCTGTTATAACAACACTGTGCATCGCTACACAACATACGACAAAACATGGGAACAATCTGTAACCACAGGAACTGTTATAACAACACTGTGCATCACTACACAACATACGATATCCCATGGGAACAATCTGTTACCACAAGATCTGTTATAACAACACTGTGCATTACTACACAACATGTGACATCCCATGGGAACTATCTGTAACCATAGGAGCTATTATAACAACACTGTATATCACTACACAACATGCGACATCCCATGGGAACAATCTGTTGCCACAGGAGCTGCTATAACAAAACTGTGCATCACTACACAGCATACGACATCCCATGGGAACAATGTTACCACAGGAGCTGTTATATCAACACTGTGCATTACTACACAAGATACGACAAAACATGGGAACAATCTGTAACCACAGGAGCTGTTATAACAACACTGTGCATCACTACACAACATACGACATCCCATGGGAACAATCAGTAACCACAAGAGCTGTTATGACAACACTATGCATCACTACACAACATACGACATCCCATGGGAACAATCTGTTACCACAAGATCTGTTATAACAACACTGTGCATCACTACACAACATACGACATCCCATGGGAACAATGTTACCACATGAGCTGTTATAACAACACTGTGCATCACTACAAAACATACGACATCCCATGGGAACAATCTGTTACCACAAGGTCTGTTATAACAACACTGTGCATCACTACACAGCATACAACTTCCCATGGGAACAATGTTACCACAGGAGCTGTTATAGCAACACTGTACATCACTACACAACATACGACATCCCATGGGAACAATCTGTGACCACAAGAGCTGTTATAGCAACACTTTGCATCACTACACAACATACGACAAAACATGGGAACAATCTGCAACCACAGGAGCTGTTATAACAACAATGTACATCACTACACAACATACGACATCCCATGGGAACAGTCTGTTACCACACGATCTGTTATAACAACACTGCATCACTACACAACATACGACAAAACATGGAAACAATCAGTAACCACAGGAGCTGTTATAACAACACTGTGCATCACTACACAACATGTTACAAAACATGGGTACAATCTGTAACCACAAGAGCTGTTATAACAACACTGTGCATCACTACACAACATGCTACAAAACATTGCAAAAATTTCTAATCACAAGAGCTGTTATAACAACACTGTGCATCGCTACACAACATACGATAAAACATGGGAACAATCAATAACCACAGGAGCTGTTATAACAACATTGTGCATCACTACACACCATGCGACAAAACATGGGAACAATCTGTAACCACATGAGCTGTTATAACAACACTGTGCATCGCTACACAACATGCGACAAACCATGGGAACAATCTGTAACCACAGGAGCTGTTATAACAACACTGTGCATCACTACACAACATACGACAAAACATGGGAACAATCTGTAACCACAGGAGCTGTTATAACAACACTATACATCACTACACAACATGCGACATCCCATGGGAACAATCTGTTGCCACAGGAGCTGCTATAACAACACTGTGCATCACTACACAGCATACGACATCCCATGGGAACAATGTTACCACAGGAGCTGTTATATCAACACTGTGCATTACTACACAAGATACGACAAAACATGGGAACAATCTGTAACCACAGGAGCTGTTATAACAACACTGTGCATCACTACACAACATACGACATCCCATGGGAACAATCAGTAACCACAAGAGCTGTTATAACAACACTATGCATCACTACACAACATACGACATCCCATGGGAACAATGTTACCACAAGAGCTGTTATAACAACACTGCATCGCTACACAACATACGACAAAACATGGGAACAATCTGTAACCACAGGAGCTGTTATAACAACACTACATCACTACACAACATACGACATCCCATGGGAACAATCTGTTACCACAAGATCTGTTATAACAACACTGTGCATCACTACACAACATACGACATCCCATGGGAACAATGTTACCACAGGAGCTGTTATAACAACACTGTGCATCACTACACAACATACGACATCCCATGGGAACAATCTGTTACCACAAGGTCTGTTATAACAACACTGTGCATCACTACACAGCATACGACTTCCCATGGGAACAATGTTACCACAGGAGCTGTTATAGCAACACTGTACATCACTACACAACATACGACATCCCATGGGAACAATCTGTGACCACAAGAGCTGTTATAGCAACACTTTGCATCACTACACAACATACGACAAAACATGGGAACAATCAGTAACCACAGGAGCTGTTATAACAACACTGTGCATCACTACACAACATGTTACAAAACATGGGTACAATCTGTAACCACAAGAGCTGTTATAACAACACTGTGCATCACTACACAACATGCTACAAAACATGGGAACAATTTCTAATCACAAGAGCTGTTATAACAACACTGTGCATCGCTACACAACATACGATAAAACATGGGAACAATCAATAACCACAGGAGCTGTTATAACAACATTGTGCATCACTACACACCATGCGACAAAACATGGGAACAATCTGTAACCACAAGAGCTGTTATAACAACACTGTGCATCGCTACACAACATACGACAAAACATGGGAACAATCTGCAACCACAGAAACTGTTATAACAACACTGTGCATCACTACACAACAAGCGACAAAACATGGGAACAATCTGTAACCATAGGAGCTGTTATAACAACACTGTGCATCACTACACAACATGCTACAAAACATGGGAACAATCAGTAACCACAGAAGCTGTTGTGACAACACTGTGCATCACTACACAACATGCAGCAAAACAGGGGAACAATCTGTAACCACATGAGTTGTTATAGCAACACTGTACATCACTACACAACATACGACAAAACATGGGAACAATCAGTAACCACAGGACCTGTTATAGCAACACTGTGCATCACTACACAACATGCGACAAAACATGGGAACAATATGTTACCACAAGATCTGTTATAACAACACTGCATTACTACACAACATACGACAAAACATGGGAACAATCAGTAACCACAGGAGCTATTATAACAACATTGTACATCACTACACAACATGCGACATCCCATGGCAACAATCGGTTACCACAAGATATGTTATAACAACACTGCATCACTACACAACATACTACAAAACATGGGAACAATCAGTAACCACAAGAGCTGTTATAACAACACTGAACATCACTACACAACATACTACAAAACATGGGAACAATCAGTAACCACAGGAGCTGTCATAACAACACTGTGCATCACTACACAACATACTACAAAACATGAGAACAATCTGTAACCACAGGAGCTGTTATAACAACACTGTGCATCACTACACAACATACGACAAAACATGGGAACAATCAGTAACCACAAGAGCTGTTATAACAACACTGCATCACTACACAACATACGACAAAACATGGGAACAATCAGTAACCACAGGAGCTGCTATAACAACACTGTACATCACTACACAACACACTGCAAAACATGGAAACAATCAGTAACCACAGGAGCTATTATAACAACACTGTGCATCACTACACAACATATGGCATCCCATGGGAATAATCTGTTACCACAAGATATGTTATAACAACACTGTGCATCACCACACAACATACGACAAAACATGGGAACAATCTGTAACCACAAGAGTTGCTATAACAACACTGTGCATCACTACACAATATACGACAAACCATGGGAACAATCAGTAACCACAGCAGCTGCTATAACAACACTGTGCATCACTACACAACATACGACATCCCATGAGAACAATCTGTTACCACAAGATATGTTATAACAACACTCTGCATCACCACACAACATACGACAAAACATGGGAACAATATGTAACCACAAGTGCTGTTATAGCAACACTGTGCATCACTACACAACATGCGACAAAACATGGGAACAATCTGTAACCACAGGAGCTGTTATAACAACACTGTGCATCACTACACAACATACGACATCCCATGGGAACAATCAGTAACCACAGGAGCTGTTATAACAACACTGTGCATCGCTACACAACATGCAACAAAACATGGGAACAATTTGTAACCACAGGAGCTGTTATAACAACACTGTGCATCACTACACAACATACGACAAAACATGGCAACAATTTGTAACCACACGAGCTATTATAAAAACACTGTGCATCACTACACAGCATACGACAAAACATGGGAACAATCAGTAACCACAAGAGCTGTTATAACAACACTGTGCATCACTACACAACATACGACAAAACATGGGAACAATCAGTAACCACAAGAGCTGTTATAACAACACTGTGCATCACTACATAACATACGACAAAACATGGGAACAATCAGTAACCACAAGAACTGTTATAACAACACTGTGCATCACTACATAACATACGACAAAACATGGGAACAATCAGTAACCACAGCAGCTGTTATAACAACACTGTACATCACTACACAACATACGACACCCCATGGGAACAATCTGTTACCACAGTAGCTGTTATAACAACACTGTACATCATTACACAACATACGACATCCCATGGGAACAATCAGTAACCACAAGAGCTGTTATAACAACACTGCATCACTACACAACATACGACAAAACATGGGAACAATCAGTAACCACAGGAGCTGCTATAACAACACTGTACATCACTACACAACACACTGCAAAACATGGAAACAATCAGTAACCACAGGAGCTATTATAACAACACTGTGCATCACTACACAACATATGGCATCCCATGGGAATAATCTGTTACCACAAGATATGTTATAACAACACTGTGCATCACCACACAACATACGACAAAACATGGGAACAATCTGTAACCACAAGAGTTGCTATAACAACACTGTGCATCACTACACAATATACGACAAACCATGGGAACAATCAGTAACCACAGCAGCTGCTATAACAACACTGTGCATCACTACACAACATACGACATCCCATGAGAACAATCTGTTACCACAAGATATGTTATAACAACACTCTGCATCACCACACAACATACGACAAAACATGGGAACAATATGTAACCACAAGTGCTGTTATAGCAACACTGTGCATCACTACACAACATGCGACAAAACATGGGAACAATCTGTAACCACAGGAGCTGTTATAACAACACTGTGCATCACTACACAACATACGACATCCCATGGGAACAATCAGTAACCACAGGAGCTGTTATAACAACACTGTGCATCGCTACACAACATGCAACAAAACATGGGAACAATTTGTAACCACAGGAGCTGTTATAACAACACTGTGCATCACTACACAACATACGACAAAACATGGCAACAATTTGTAACCACACGAGCTATTATAAAAACACTGTGCATCACTACACAGCATACGACAAAACATGGGAACAATCAGTAACCACAAGAGCTGTTATAACAACACTGTGCATCACTACACAACATACGACAAAACATGGGAACAATCAGTAACCACAAGAGCTGTTATAACAACACTGTGCATCACTACATAACATACGACAAAACATGGGAACAATCAGTAACCACAAGAACTGTTATAACAACACTGTGCATCACTACATAACATACGACAAAACATGGGAACAATCAGTAACCACAGCAGCTGTTATAACAACACTGTACATCACTACACAACATACGACACCCCATGGGAACAATCTGTTACCACAGTAGCTGTTATAACAACACTGTACATCATTACACAACATACGACATCCCATGGGAACAATCAGTAACCACAGGAGCTGTTATAACAACACTGTGCATCACTACACAACATGCGACAAAACATGGGAACAATCAGTAGCCACAAGAGCTATTATAACAACACTGTACATCACTACACAACAGACGACATCCCATGGGAACAATCAGTAACCACAAGAGCTGTTATAACAACACTGTGCATCACTACACAACATACGACATCCCATGGGAACAATGTTACCACAGTAGCTGTTATAACAACACAGTGCATCACTACACAACATACGGCATCCCATGGGAACAAGCTGTTACCACAAGATCTGTTATAACAACACTGTGCATCACTACACAACATACGACAAAACATGGAAACAATCTGTAACCACAGGAGCTGTTATAACAATACTGTGCATCACTACACAACATACGACAAAACATGGGAACAATCTGTAACCACAGGAGCTGTTATAACAACACTGTACATCACTACACAACATACGACATCCCATGGGAACAATCTGTTACCACAAGATCTGTTATAACAACACTGTGCATCACTACAAACATACGACATCCCATGGGAACAATCAGTAACCACAAGAGCTGTAATAACAACACTTTGCATCACTACACAACATACGACAAAACATGGGAACAATCTGTAACCACAGGAGCTGTTATAACAACACTGTACATCACTACACAACATACGACATCCCATGGGAACAATCAGTTACCACAAGATCTGTTATAACAACACTGTGCATCACTACAAAACATACGACATCCCATGGGAACAATCAGTAACCACAAGAGCTGTTATAACAACACTTTGCATCACTACACAACATACGACAAAACATGGGAACAATCTGTAACCACAGGAGCTGTTATAACAACACTGTACATCACTACATAACATACGACATCCCATGAGAACAATCTGTTACCACAGTAGCTGTTATAGCAACACTGTGCATCACTACACAACATACGACATCCCATGGGAACAATCAGTAACCACAGGAGCTGTTATAACAACACTGTGCATCGCTACACAACATGCGACAAAACATGGGAACAATTTGTAACCAAAAGAGCTGTTATAACAACACTGTGCATCACTACACAACATACGAAAAAACATGGGAACAATCAGTAACCACACGAGCTATTATAAAAACACTGTGCATCACTACACAGCATACGACAAAACATGGGAACAATCAGTAACTACAAGAGTTGCTATAGCAACAGTTCATCACTACACAGCATACGACATCCCATGGGAACAATCTGTAACTATAGGAGCTGTTATAACAACACTGTGCATCACTACACAACATACGACATCCCATGGGAACAATCTGTTACCACATGAGCTGTTATAACAACACTGTGCATCATTACACAACATACGACACCCCATGGGAACAATCTGTTAGCACAGTAGCTGTTATAACAACACTGTGCATCACTACACAACATACGACAAAACATGGGAACAATCTGTAGCCACAAGAGCTATTATAACAACACTGTACATCACTACACAACATACGACCTCCCATGGGAACAATCAGTAACCACAAGAGCTGTTATAACAACACTGTGCATCACTACAAAACATGCGACAAAACATGGGAACAATCAGTAGCCACAAGAGCTATTATAACAACACTGTACATCACTACACAACAGACGACATCCCATGGGAACAATCAGTAACCACAAGAGCTATTATAACAACACTGCACATCACTACACAACATACGACATCCCATGGGAACAATCAGTAACCACAGGAGCTGTTATAACAACACTGTGCATCACTACACAACATGCGACAAAACATGGGAACAATCTGTAGCCACAAGAGCTATTATAACAACACTGTACATCACTACACAACAGACGACATCCCATTGGAACAATCAGTAACCACAAGAGCTGTTATAACAACACTGAACATCACTATACAACATACTACAAAACATGGGAACAATCAGTAACCACAGGAGCTGTTATAATAATACTGTGCATCATTACACAACATACTACAAAACATGGGAACAATCTGTAACCACAGGAGCTGCTATAACAACACTGTACATCACTACATAACATACGACATCCCATGAGAACAATCTGTTACCACAAGAGCTGTTATAGCAACACTGTACATCACTACACAACAGACGACATCCCATTGGAACAATCAGTAACCACAAGAGCTGTTATAACAACACTGAACATCACTATACAACATACTACAAAACATGGGAACAATCAGTAACCACAGGAGCTGTTATAATAATACTGTGCATCATTACACAACATACTACAAAACATGGGAACAATCTGTAACCACAGGAGCTGTTATAACAACACTGTGCATCACTACACAACATACGACATCCCATGGGAACAATCTGTAACCACAAGAGCTGTTATAACAACACTGTACATCACTACACAACATACGACAAAACATGTGAACAATCAGTATCCACAAGAGCTGTTATAACAACACTGTGCATCACCACACAACATACGACAAAACATGGGAACAATCTGTAACCACAAGAGCTGTTATAACAACACTGTACATCACTACACAACATACGACAAAACATGGGAACAATCTGTAACCACAGGAGCTGTTATAACAACACTGTGCATCACTACACAACATACGACATCCCATGGGAACAATCAGTAACCACAGGAGCTGTTATAACAACATTGTGCATCGCTGCACAACATACGACAAAACATGGGAACAATTTGTAACAACAGGAGGTGTTATAACAACACTGTGCATCACTACACAACATACGACAAAACATGGGAACAATTTGTAACCACAGGAGCTGTTATAACAACACTGTACATCACTACACAACATACGACAAAATATGGGAACAATCAGTCACCACAAGAGCTGTTATAACAACACTGTGCATCACTACACAACATACGACAAAACATGGGAACAATCAGTAACCACAAGAGCTGTAATAACAACTGTGCATCACTACACAACATACGACAAAACATGGGAACAATCAGTAACCACAGGAGCTATTATAACAACACTGTGCATAACTACACAACATACGACAAAACATGGGAACAATCAGTAACCACAAGAGTTGCTATTGCAACACTGCATCACTACACAGCATACGACATCCCATGGGAACAATATGTTACCACATGAGCTGTTATAACAACACTGTGCATCACTACACAACATACGACAAAACATGGGAACAATCAGTAACCACAAGAGCTGTTATAACAACACTGTGCATCACTACACAATATACGAAAAAACATGGGAACAATCTGTAACCACAAGAGCTATTATAACAACACTGTACATCACTACACAACATACGACATCCCATGATTACCATCAGTAACCACAAGAGCTGTTATAACAACACTGTGCATCACTACACAACATGCGACAAAACATGGGAACAATGAGTAGCCACAAGAGCTATTATAACAATACTGTACATCACTACACAACAGACGACATCCCATGGGAACAATCAGTAACCACAAGAGCTGTTATAACAACACTGTGCATCACTACAAAACATGCGACAAAACATGGGAACAATCAGTAGCCACAAGAGCTATTATAACAATACTGTACATCACTACACAACAGACGACATCCCATGGGAACAATCAGTAACCACAAGAGCTGTTATAACAACACTATGCATCACTACACAACATACGACATCCCATGGGAACAATGTTACCACAGTAGCTGTTATAACAACACTGTGCATCACTACACAACATACGGCATCCCATGGGAACAAGCTGTTACCACAAGATATGTTATAACAACACTGTGCATCACTACACAACATACGACAAAACATGGAAACAATCTGTAACCACAGGAGCTGTTATAACAATACTGTGCATCACTACACAACATACGACAAAACATGGGAACAATCTGTAACCACAGGAGCTGTTATAACAACACTGTACATCACTACACAACATACGACATCCCATGGGAACAATCTGTTACCACAAGATCTGTTATAACAACACTGTGCATCACTACAAACATACGACATCCCATGGGAACAATCAGTAACCACAAGAGCTGTAATAACAACACTTTGCATCACTACACAACATACGACAAAACATTGGAACAATCTGTAACCACAGGAGCTGTTATAACAACACTGTACATCACTACACAACATACGACATCCCATGGGAACAATCAGTTACCACAAGATCTGTTATAACAACACTGTGCATCACTACAAAACATACGACATCCCATGGGAACAATCAGTAACCACAAGAGCTGTTATAACAACACTTTGCATCACTACACAACATACGACAAAACATGGGAACAATCTGTAACCACAGGAGCTGTTATAACAACACTGTACATCACTACATAACATACGACATCCCATGAGAACAATCTGTTACCACAAGAGCTGTTATAGCAACACTGTGCATCACTACACAACATACGACATCCCATGGGAACAATCAGTAACCACAGGAGCTGTTATAACAACACTGTGCATCGCTACACAACATGCGACAAAACATGGGAACAATTTGTAACCAAAAGAGCTGTTATAACAACACTGTGCATCACTACACAACATACGACAAAACATGGGAACAATCAGTAACCACACGAGCTATTATAAAAACACTGTGCATCACTACACAGCATACGACAAAACATGGGAACAATCAGTAACCACAAGAGCTGTTATAACAACACTGTGCATCACTACACAACATGCGACAAAACATGGGAACAATCAGTAACTACAAGAGTTGCTATAGCAACAGTTCATCACTACACAGCATACGACATCCCATGGGAACAATCTGTAACTATAGGAGCTGTTATAACAACACTGTGCATCACTACACAACAGACGACTTCCATGGGAACAATCTGTTACCACATGAGCTGTTATAACAACACTGTGCATCATTACACAACATACGACACCCAATGGGAACAATCTGTTAGCACAGTAGCTGTTATAACAACACTGTGCATCACTACACAACATACGACATCACATGGGAACAATCTGTAGCCACAAGAGCTATTATAACAACACTGTACATCACTACACAACATACGACATCCCATGGGAACAATCAGTAACCACAAGAGCTGTTATAACAACACTGTGCATCACTACAAAACATGCGACAAAACATGGGAACAATCAGTAGCCACAAGAGCTATTATAACAACACTGTACATCACTACACAACAGACGACATCCCATGGGAACAATCAGTAACCACAGGAGTTGCTATAACAACACTGTGCATCACTACACAACAGACGACATCCCATGGGAACAATCAGTAACCACAAGAGCTGTTATAACAACATTGTGCATCACTACACAACATACGACAAAAGATGGGAACAATCAGTAACCACAAGAGCTGTTATAACAACACTGTGCATCACTACACAAGATGCGACAAAGCATGGGAACAATCTGTAGCCACATGAGCTGTTATAGCAACACTGTGCATCGCTACACAACATGCGACAAAACATTGGAACAATCTGTAACCACAGGAGCTATTATAACAACACTGTGCATCGCTACACAACGTGCGACAAACCATGGGAACAATCAGTAACCACAGGAGCTGTTATAACAACACTGTACATCGCTACACAACATGCGACGAAACATGGGAACAATCTGTAACCACAAGAGCTATTATAACAGCACTGTGCATCGCTACATAACATGCGACAAACCATGGGAACAATCAGTAACCACAAGAGCTGTTATAACAACACTGTGCATCGCTACACAACATGCGATAAACCATGGGAACAATCAGTAACCACAGGAGCTAATATAACAAAACTGTCAATAATACTTGCCTGGTAGTAATGCAAAAAGAAAAGAAAGAAACTAATTAACCCTAATCTGTATTAAGGATGTGCTACTGTGTTTTTCTTTAAACGCCTCTTATTATATTTGAACCTGGAAGTATAACATGACATTTAAAACTCGTAATTATCTCGGTTCTTGTCAGTTCATATCAATACCAGTCATCTCTTGAAATGTATTTTCGCTGTAAGCCATACCATTGGTGAATATGTGACTTTGAATTTATCATACAGCTATAACAGATTATTTTATGCACACGCACGTTTAATCCGTACTTCAAAGAGAAAACCGTCGTGAATATATTTGTTTGTTTGATGGTGTTAAGCCCCACTTTCAACGATATTTGTTACCCAACAGTGTTAGAATTATATCTTTGAGATGACAATTTTTTGTTCTCCCTCGACGGGATTTCAACTCACACCATTGATACACTGCAGCACCAATCACTGAAGTCTTATGTCATGTGCCCTAGACCACTCGTCCACATCCGCTATATATATATATATATATATTCCTGAAACGCGTCGTGCATACTAAATTAGATATACATTTTTATTGGTATCCGTTCATCTAACTAACGTCCAGCGACATTTCTTATCACGTCAGGACCATTCATCCGAAACCGACCAATTTTTATGGAACTTATAAAATTGTAACTTACTGAACGCCATGGTGGATCTATGACAGAATAGACAGATTCCAAATGTGACAAACCCCGACACGGCATATTGTGGGTTAGGATTATGGTGTTTAACGCCACTTGCAACAATATTTCAGTTATATCGTGGCAATCAGTTTTAATGGTGGAGAAAAACCTGAGTACCGGAGAAAACCACCGACCTACTGAAAGTCACTGACAAACTTTATCACATAATGCTGTATTTAGTACACCTCGCCTGAGCAGGATTCAAAACTGACAGCGTTAGAGGTAATAGGCATTGATTGCATAGGAGTTGTAAATCCAACTACCATTCCTACCATACGATCACGACGGCTCATGTTATGTTATGCTACTTGATCACTAGATATTAAAACAAAAAATAAGATCAAGGAAACGTCTTAGTTTATTTTAATTGGAATAAATCTCCCGATACGACAATTTCTTGCATTGTGTCAATAAATCACTGTTTGAGGAAATACAGTAATTATAGTGTTTACGGAAAGAAATAGTTCCCCTTTTCATTGTTGTATGATTTCATTATAAAATGCCAACACAATACACAATGAAAGCAGAAATGTATATTACAATTATATTGATGACGGTACTCCCACGCGTTACTATGGTGATATATTTTCTGGTCCTGTCATCGGTTTTCCTTTGAAATAAATATCAATTATTTATTTGTTTTCCCGCTTTTCCCCGCTAATTGCCGATACATTATCATTAGGGAGCTTAGATGTATACACAAACTGGCAAACAACACAGACATGAGTACCCATCCATACATGGTAATACTGATTCTGGGTAAATATTATTCTATATTAGTAAATTATATTATAATAGATTTTAACTAAAAGCCATTTTTTTTAATTTAAAAGAAAACGCGTTCAATGCCTCAGATTTGATATTCACTGGCGGTAAATGCCACGTAATACTTCTTTAAGTAATTTAAAATAGAAAAATTCTGATAAATTCCCTGTTCTAAAAAGAGTAACACGTGGCATTTACCGCCACCTATTATTAAATTTGAGGTATAGAATACTTATACTATAACTAATTGACGAGTTTCATTATCAAAAATATGTCACGAATGACCAAATAACGCAATACACTAACCCACGAATGCGCACAGCGCATGAGCGAGTTACAACGTTATTTGGTCATGAGTGATATTTTTCATAATGAAACTCGTCAATTAGTTATAGTATTTATTATATAGATAAAAATAATGCTTCGAATCGAATTTAATATAAAATGAGTTTAATTGCATTAAATTACGTGTGTAGCGTAGGGATATATTATGATGTGTATCGCTTCAAAAAACATCACGACACCCACCAACGACAATAAAATAATTAAAATACTTACCTTGAAATATTATTTTAGTTAAATTTTATCAAAACTGAAGCGTACACGAAGCCAAATAACGTCTAATTTTCATGTTTCAAACTGGAAGTCTTCCTATGACGTCGACAACGAAATGGCGCGAAATATAATGAGAGTGAAATTAAAAACGATAATTTCACTGTGAAATTATCGTTCTTATTTAACTTGTAAAATTCTGTAATTCACAGCTATCTATATAATAAGTTTTATTATTCCAAATAAATAGAATAAGACAATTACTGGTTTTTTTTATTCTGTGAATGTGTAGATTAATTGACGTTTGGATAGAGTAGTTCGTGTTTATCGTCACTTTTAGCTAGCTCTTGTTTAAGAAATAAATCACGGAAGCCAAAATGTGTTGGTAGTCTTAACATGGATTGGCGAATAACATTTACTAATATCCGCCATTCCATGTTAAAACTCAAAACACATTTTGGCTTCCAAAAATTATTTCGATTCTGATATGTCTAAGAGTACAAATACGTTTGTATACTTTGATTGGAAGACGGTAATTTATATTACGTTTGCGGAAAATGTCGCACAAAATTCATGCTGCCAATGGAAAAGTCAGTCTCATTCACCGGCGCATGTGCGAATGAGGTTATACCATCGATAAATCATTTATTTGTCTACAAAGCGAAAGAAGGACGTCATATTAGAATTAGGAAATAATTCATGGAAACCGTAATGGCAGGATATTTGTATTGAATTCCGAATTGCCTTTCGATGCTAATGCAATACAGGCAATCACATAAGGATGATGTCCTTTATTCGTCAGATAATACGTATGTCCCAATTTAAGTATATCAGAAGTTTTATCACTGCATTAATTATATAGCCAATATAGAGCATCATGCTTAAAACCCTGGAAACCTTGACACTTGAGATGGGTGATAGATCAGCCGCGGAAACAATACATCATGGAAGCAGGATTTCAGCACAACCTCTGATGAGTGTTCACACAAACTTGGGTTATTGGGTTGGGCTTAGATACCGATGTCTGGATTGCCACATGGAAAAGGGGATACATAAATGTTAGATAAAACCGACGTGGCTATCAAAGATATGCAATCCAGAGACACAATCACCCATAGCAAGCCATTGTTTATTTGCAGCTGTTGTCAGTTGCGTTTTACGTCAAAGGAGGTTCTGGTCCACCCACGTTATGTATTTGATACGCCCCACATAACCAACGAACGTTAAGGGGTGGTATCCCAACAGCCGAAAATAAACTACATATGTATTTCATTTCTGGAATCCCTAAAGAATATATTTACGTCTGTATATCAGCTTGCTCAAATGCTTTCATAACACCACAGTGTCTGAAGATGTTTTATCATGCAATGTTATTTTACTTTCTGGCTAAAGATATTGTCAGCGAATTCAATGCTTACTTGGTTGTTTGATAAATCTCACTCGATCAGTAATATTCCAGTAGACGTCCCATATTTACCATTATCTTTCGACCTTAAAAGCCATATAGATCATGTATATTCTTACAAGTCAACTCCAATATTGACTTAATATATTCATAGCAAAGTTGAATAAATAGTATTCTCTTAAAAACAGAAATATATTTTAGTAATCAATTAATCAGGTTTCAGACAACATGATATCACTTTCTAAATTGATTTAATCACAAATTCAAATCATGTAGTATAGAAAGTTTAAACTTAATTACTATAACGGAAAGATATCTGATTGTAGTTAAACTCAATTGCTTACGTTCTAAATGAGAAACCTGGCGATGGAAATTAAGTTAGTGAAGGAAGTGCCAAAAAAACTGAAACAATTAAATTTGAAAACACCAACAAATCATTGAGTATACCAATCTATAATTAGTAAAAATCGGTGATAGTAAATGGCACGTTACTGTCATATTTCTATGAATAAACATTAGAGAAGATCGAAGATGCAATGACGAATGGATATTCCTGTGATACAGACAACATTGGACACAAGACACACAATGATGACAAACTAAACAAACAACACAACACGGAAAACTAAAAAGATCAACAATTAAAACGGAGATATCTAATTTAGTGCACACGACGCGTTGCAAAAAGATTTTTAATACTTGTATGAAATGTAAAATATACAATCGGACAACAATGCGGCCACAACACGATGTATATGTAATAATCAGCCGATAACTATTTTGTTAATGCTATGACAGGAAAGACAGAAGAAACAAAGTCGTGATAAAACAAAATCGTGAATCAGTATGGTAAGACAAGAATATAGACAACAATAAAGAAAGAAAAAGCAATGATCAAGGTCACAAAACACAGACAAATAAAAAGGAGTTACAGGGTTAGCCAAGTTGCTTTGGAAGGAAAAGCTGTTCATTTATAGGTTAATAGTTGCAACATGCAAACACATTGAATTGTATAATTAAATATTACTTTACTATGCAGTGTCGATGAAATTGCACAATTATTGATCTAGGGTAGAGGCGCACATTTTCCCGAAAAAGACAATATTGAAATTTGCCCGACGAGTGTCTGTTATGAGTGTTTGAAAGTGGTCGGCTTCTAGGGAAACATTTACATTCTATAAAGTATCTCCTGAGTTACTTTGTGTAATTAAAATATTCGTCATCAATAGACTCACCACAAGATCATTATATAGAGAATAATACATGACCTTTTCCATATTGGCCCTGGTATCATCCCAAGACTCTCATATTAGCCCCAGACGCAGTCGAGGTCTAATATGGGTCGAGGGATGATACCAGGGCCAATATGGAAAAGGTCATGTATTATTCTTTTTATCATATACTTCAAACATTTCAATATGAGCAACAATGAAACAAAATTAGACAGGAAAAACAACTTTATATAACAAATAATATCAAAAAGCAAGTATAAAGGAAATTGATAAAGAAAAGTTACATATGTTAATACAATTATTTTCCTACTAAAGCTTCACTGTCACCATATATGTTTATTGTCACATTCCCAATTGAAGCATTTTCAAACATAGAAAATTGTCCTGCAGGCAACATAGTGGTAATAACAGTTTTATTGTCACTTTGTTGTTTTGTATTTGCAGACTCATATCTTTCTATTACAGAAACTTCGCTTAAATTTTGTAAATCTATTTCAAAGAGTAAATTGTCATCATTTGGATATGCATCTACTAAATCAGTGTTAACAGTATTATTATTTAAACAATCATTTTCATTCAAACTTCTCTCTTTACAAACAATGTCCACTATTACTGCCCCCTGATCCTATGTCCGATAAAATGTGTGACATTTGTATTTGTTGATTTAGTGACGCTGTACTGTATTCATTTATGGATGCCACATTTTTGTGTCCGGTTAGTTGCATCACGGTAGTTGCCTCAATATTTGAGTGTAGTAAAGAGGTAATAGTAGTTTTCCTCGCTGAATGATTCACTTTACGACCATCTAATGCGGCTTTTTCTGCCATTGTTCTGACTAAATCTCCAAGTTTGCTATTGCCCATAGGATTCAAAGTAAACCATATATTTGTATTCTCAACATCTACAAGTCTTATTGTGATAGCCAGGACTGATTGATAAATAAAATCTACTCTCCGGTGTCAGTGATTCAGCAGGACGCCTTCCTATGTATGCCTTAAATGCTTTGACAGGACATCTTGGATTATCTACAAAAGAAAGAAATTAAAAAAAAAATAAAAGGTCATGATCAGACACAATCTGATATCTTCATCAAGTACATGATGTATGCTAATATCTGCAACAGAAGCCAATATAACTCTAAGGTCTAAAGGCAATTATTTGCTTTTATATTTTTCTCATCGAAATGTTTGTTCATTAAAAGCCTTAAAACATCTAAGTGTTGTACAATTGCAAAGGTAGTAAAATCATCTTGTGGATCTCGAACATAATTATACTATATGTACCTGGCTGTGCAAACATTTTCGGGGCAAAAGATCTGGCGGCACCCTGGCCTTTCCTCGTTTTGGTTTCTCGTTCAGTAAACTCAAAATACTGCAATCCGTCACTGGTAGCTTTCAATTCTAGATCCACAAACAACATATCTAGGTGTTCCTGGCGGCTTCTCATGCCGAAGTGAAGAGAGTTGTAAAGCCAAACTGTATTTATTAAAGCTTCTGGATTAGCTGAAATAAGAAATTATTTTTTTATATATACCTGTATCTGACTCCTGAATTGTATGAACAAAACAATTATAAGATTAAGAATTATGATATTTGGCATGCATATTACTGTGCAATATATTTATTATACTCATATTTGCCTTTTATAACATGTACTACTAAATCAGGAGATATGTTATGAATGCTACATGTAAGAGGACAAAAAGAAGATTAAAACCTCCCACACATAGTTAACAAAACAGTCCTAAATTACATGTATCAAGTTGATAAGTGTTGAGATAATTGTAAGTACTTACATGTTCCTAGAAAATGTTTGCTGTACAAAAGGTGTATCTCTTCGTCTGTAGCGCGTTCTGCTTTCCTTTTTCTGTTTCCTAGTCCTTTACTTTTAAGTTGTTTACGTTTTGCAGACAAGACATCCCGTGAATGTTTGAATTCAATGTCATTTATTATGTTTATCTTTGTTTTGTCACCATGATATTTATTAATGGAGGACTGGATGCATCTCAGAGTATCTGGCTCATATTCCTCGCCTTTCCTGTTCCACACAGAAAGAAAAAATCTTGCGAGATACTGGTCAAGTTGCGCTGATTCAATCTCTTCCAAGCACCTCAGTTCATGTTCAGCTTGCAACCAGTTAGTGAATAACTTTACCTCACTTTTTGTTTTTTTCGTAGTGTTGCTATTTTTCATTGAGTCAATAAACTATTGTGTTTCACCTTCAGTGATAGTAACAAACCGTTGTGCAGCCTGTAACTCTGGCATTTCTATCAACATTATTGTCAACAGACGACACCGGAAATACCGGAAGTGCTTAGCACGAGAGGCTCAATATGGGGATTCTTTCACGAGACGCTGAATATGGATATTTGCCCTGGTCGGGAAGATATGGGTATCTAACTTCCGGTCATAATACATATGCAAAACCACTCATATGAATGCAAAGTATATGATAAATTGTCAGGAATTATCAAGATAGCGATATTTGTACCCATCATTGGACTTGAAATAAAGTATGCCACAGACTTGAAATTGACAGCAATGACTGGTTGAAAATGAAAATGTACAAGAGAGATGATTTCAATTTTCCCAATGTGAACTTTCAACGGTGTATATCCGTCAGTTGATACGATATTCATTCCAGAGCATGTGTTTCATGTATGATATTACTAGATATAGGATTGAAGCTACAGAACCAAGAGTTCCTAGTGGTAAATGTGACGTCATCACATCGATTGCATTAAGGTTGTCATCATGACTTGCTTAGCCGTTAGGACATGTCTATGTTCTGGGTTTTTTTGGTGGTCAAATCTCGTCCTTTCTTCATTATGAATATGACTTTTTACCTGAGGATTGCCACGATCAACACGATGGAACTGATTACTCTTTTGAAGCAGTTTAATTTTCCATGTCTTAGTGGGTTTCGTGCTATTTATTTTGTTTAATTACATGTCTTCACGTTTTTGTCTCGATAGCTTTATACTAGGTTATGTTTTGTTTGATATATGTATTTATTTAGGTATACTGGTATCCTGTGCAAAACCAAAGCGATTCCCATATATTATGTCCGCGTGAATGCCCTCTCGATGGTGGGTTGAACAGGTTTTAATATGGATAGCCCGACCATAGTGGGTAACCTACGTGAAGAGTGCAACACTCAGTGAACGTCAACAACTTCGTTCGTTGATGTAAAAAAAAAAGAAAAGAATAACCATATTGTAGCACATATAACATGTTAAATTTGTCGTCTTTACCTAATTATCCCTACTTTCCCAGTAGTAATTAACAGTCGTTGCCCAGATTATCTAATACAACTGTTATTTCTATAGTTTTTAGATATGGAAAAACTTGTACCTGTCCTGAATTTGCATGATATCTTCACCATCGGGCATTAAGCAATCAAAATTCAACCGACTAAACAGAAGTAAAAACACGGAATGTATATAATAATGTATAATGTAGTACTGGAGTAAAAATACAAATAACAATCACTTGAGTCTGAAACATTGTCAATGGGTAAATACCTGATAAGACACCGGAGTGTGATAGACCCAGAACGCCAAAATATATTTGGTCTGTCACTGTAGTCTGACAGGCAGTGAACGGGAAAATATAAATGATCAGACACTGTAGTCTGATAGAGCAGGGACAATAATATATAAATGATCAGACGCCGTAGTATGATAGACCAGGGACGATAATATATACCTGATCAGACACCAGGGACAGACAAACCATGAATGAAAAAACACACCATATCTGACAACTGTGTCGAATAGTGAAGAGAAAAATACACCTTGTCAGTCCTGGTTGGAGTCTGACAGACTCTGAACAGGACACCATTGCAATGGCTGTTTCAAGATGAGAAAGCATACAACACTTAGTATACATGTTTACAAATACGGAAGTAACTATGCAATTGTATATTAGACTGCATTGAATTTACCAATAAAATCACAAAATAAAAATCTAATTAAGCTGTTGTACATAACGACAATACATTGTGTCTATAAACTCATATAAATAATGAAAATAGCATCTGTGTTATTTTATCTAGACAGATTGACGGATATTATATGTTTTATTTTTCTAATGCGCTAATTTTAATTTTCAACTGCAGTGTATATGCTTTTTTTCATGGCATTATAATCACGTATAAACAAATCTTAATTTAAAGATTGATTAGCGTTTAGTCCGATATAACACTCAGATTAAACTAAGATAAAGGAAATATTTACCGATAAATGTAAGCACTTTCCGTTCCTTTCCTCATTTATGACTTATCACCGAGTTTGTAACTAGAGTAACACTACGGGTGCCACTAGTGGAGCAGGTACTACCCACCCTTCCGGAACACCTGATTTCATCTGGGATTCATGTTACTCGATCTTCAGTTTTATGTGTATGTTTTGTAGATCGTTGTTTGTCCTTTTGTCCTTTTTATTTAGTTCATTCTGTTGTTTGTTCTTCGATTTATGGATTCTGATGACCCTTTTGATATCTTCAAACTCTTCTTAAAGAAAACCAAAGGATGAATCAAGAATGTACAATCTAGAGAGAAACAAAATAGATGTAATGCAACAGAGAACAATAAAACATTGAGCAACATGGACCCCTACAAAAAAAAACTGTTGTGAAGCTAGGTGTTCGCGAATGACAATAAGTTCCTGTTTCCTATCAGACACCCTCCATGTCAATGTCTTGTCGGTGTTAGAAGACAGAAAACAAAATTATGTCAAAGGGAAAAGATTCATTGATGTTTAACATAAAAATGAAAAAGTAAGAAAAACGTAGATATCAAATTTAGTGCGAACGACGCGTTTCTGGAATAACCTTCATCATGTACGCTCAAAATCTAAAGATTGAAAAGTCAATATGCGTATGAAAACCCCAAATGGCAGATACGGGCTCATGTGAACCTCTAATTTTAATAATATCTCGTTTATCCGGACAGTAGATGTAATTAACGATCTAGCTTACTAGGGGTGAGCACGTTAACTATTATACCACCGACTAACAGATGTCAAATGTACTATAATATAACACATTAGACGAAAACAAATGACAACACATTATTATATAAATCAGTGATTCTTATTCATTGGCACGATTTTATTACAACGTCACATACAGACAATAACATCCTATTTGAATATACGACAGTATTGGAACAACGGTCAAGATAATGTGTAAACAAGTCATGGTAGACTGTAATTGATATCGTATTGGAAACAGGAAATGAAATAAAAGCACATACATTAGCTTACGTAATCTTACTGAAACTTAATCAAAATGTTGTATAACAAGTAAACGTAATACAATTCAATGGAAAATTTATAAATATTCTGTGCAAGTGAACTTTCTGTTTACTTTCTACAAAATTAAAACGTAGTGTGCACGTCGCGTTTATGGAATAACATTTGTGAGATGCGCTCGATGTCAAGCGATTGGAAAGCTAAATAAAAAAATGTTCACTATCACCACAATCATGACTTTTATTCAACAGAAAATGTCCATGACTCGGTCATTGTTTTACATCATATTGTTAAGATGCACGTACGGTAAAAATAAAATATTAAATACAATTTGGCGTCCGATAAGATTGCATTAGGAATGATAATATACAGTCAAATCTGCTCATGCCGTCACCTCTATTAAGCAGTCACCTGTATTAAAAAGTCACCTTTTTCTTGTTCAGTAATAGCAAATTTCATATGAATTGAACGTCTTTTAAGAGGCCACCTGTCTTATAAGGAGACTTTGTCTTTGTTCCAAAGATGACTTCTTAATACTTGTTTGCTATATAGTGTAAGGAATATTTTACTTGCACAGTGGAATCACCCCCATACACTATACCATCAGAAGTTGTATTTCAGGTGACAGTCTATAAACATCAGACTTTCATTTACATCCGGTCATAAGATAGAACTGTGTATTTGATTCATCACCCTCCACATCTAATTGACTCCCCTCTCAGATAGGTCTTTACCTCGCATGTGGACACACGATGTCCTTTTTGTCGACTCCAGTACCCCTGGAGAGTGTGTGAATGTGTGAAAGGGAGAATACAATTGTATCTCTCAAAGACGCTTCAACTAATGATAAAGTGGCAGCTGTCAGTTTTTGTCTGGAATCGTGCTAAGTTATTTTCATTGCAATTTTGACACAATTCTAGTTCATGCCATTTAACCATAATAACAGTTTTTACCGTTCAACCACATTTGATAGATTAGTATCAAAATCCGTTAAATGTACATTTACCTCGTATTGATCCCAAACATACTCGGATAAAACATTACCAAACAATCACGAAACACCGCAATTAAATTCCCGGAAATAACACTCGATCACTTCCCTATACAAATATCATTTTGACGCTGTTTGCATCAAATTGTGTTCAGCTTCTATCTAATATATGAATAATAACTGAAAGCAACTTCAAACACATTTTCAGTCAGCAGAAATCCAACTTAAGCCATAACATATATTTTGCATTACAATTAAAGATATTCTGCTATTTTTATGACTTCTTGTAGTCTTCTGCGATCGCTTATTTTTGTGTTGTTCAGATCCACCATTACCATAAAATGATTTAGATTTACACAAGATATGATTGATCGGGTTTTTTTTTATTTCTATTATTTTATTTTTATTGTCATATGTGTAGTATTGCAGATTGTGCATATATTGCTGTGTACTACTAACGTTGTGAGTACGAATCCCACCCACGCGAGGTGTACTCGATACAACATTATATTATAAAGTTTGTCAGTGATTTGCGGCATGTCGGCGGTTTTGTTCGGGTACTCCGGTTTCCGCCAGCAATAAAACTGACCACCACGATATAACTGAAATATTGTTGCAAGTGGCGTTAAACACTATAACCCTGACCCTTTAAATAAGTAGTAGCGAGACCGATACTCAATAGTACGAAGTACCGCTCACCCATCGGCTAGGATCCGTTTCATTCTCAATTCAATGAAGAGTTTGAAGATACCAAAGGGGCAATCAGAATCCGTATATCGAAGAAGAATAGACAACACAATGGCCAAAAGAAAAAGTACAAAATGACAAACAACGATCTACAAAACATACATATAAAACTAAAGATCGAGTAACACGAACCCCACTAAAGATATGAATTATTCTCATTGTTTAAAATCCTATTGTGATTGTGAATGGTAGAACTGCAATAAAAGCGCTTAAAGTTTATATTTAGGAGATAACTGTATTGTATTTGAAAATTTCACGGCATCAATTGTAGATTTGGTGGTCGCAAGTTGAGTTTACTGGCGACGTGATAGCGGAGCCAATAAACGAATATTTGTAACTCACATGAGTAGTAATTCAGATTGATTTATTGATTGTTGTGTAACTCAAATGAGTACTAATTTAGAGTAATTCATTTATTACTGTTTAACTCGAATAATTAGCATTTCCGATTGGTTCATTTATTGCTGTTTAACTCAAATGAGTAGCTTTAAAATTAAAAGCAAAAACTACCGCACTATCGGATTGGAGATTGATTCATATATTGCAGTATAATGTGACGTGAATAAGATTTCCAAAATAATTGGGGGTGTAGTGTGTAGACAATCACATGATCAAATACTGGTAGCAAAATAAAATTTTACTAAGAACAAAATGCTTGATGATCTATATTGTCCTCATTGTTAAGGTTATCCTCCGTCCAGTAATCAGTGTTCGGCACTGTCATGTTTTATCAGATACAGTCAAACCTACCCTTGCGGTCACCTCTATTAAGCTGTCATCTGTATTAAAAGGTCACCTTTTTCTTATCCTGTCATAGAAAATTGGATATGAATTACACCTCTTGTAAGAGGTCACCTGTCTTATAAGGCCACCTTTTTTTTGTCCCAATAGTGACCTCTTAATACAGGTTTGACTGTAGATTCATGTTTGATATCTACAGCCCCTGAATGATGTAATTTATTAAAGCTATAGTCGATCTTCCTCAGGCATCAGAAGAGTTTGAAGATATCAGCTGATTTCTGTTGTCCTTTTTAATTTGGTTTACTTGCTCCCAGAGACTTTTAACATTGTTGGCTCTCCAATCTTTGACTGATGAAGGTTATTCTAGAAAAATGCCGTGCGCACTAAATTAGATAACTACGTATATATTAGTAAGCAGTACAGGTCAAATAACATTAAATAAGAAGCCGTCGTGGTAGTTGGATTTACAACTACCTGTGCAATCAGTGCCTATCACCACAAATGTTGTGAGTTTGAACCCCGTTCATGGTAAGGTGTACTCGATACAACAATATGTGGTCAACTGTGTCAGTGACACGACAGGTCGGTGGTTTTCTCCAGATTCCCGATTTCCTCCAATAATAAAACTGACCGCCAAGATATAACTGAAATATTGTTGAAAGTGGCGTTAAGCACAATAAACCAACAAAACCATAACCTTAAATAATGTGAATTCTGTTATCCATACTTCTTTAAACGTTTCAACCATATAAATGATATTCATGACGGGCGAACTTTGAAAGTTGCTTTGAAATTATTGCCCGTATGGTAAACTACAGATTTACTTCATATGCACATCCGAACAATCAAATTACTACAATGAAACCTGGCGCCTTCTATATCGTTTCTATAGCAACATGTCACATTGGTTAGTAATTGGTTCCTTTGAAATCATATCAGATTATGTCCATTTGATATTTATATAATAATGTGGTCTTCTCCAGGTAATATGCCAAAATATTACCCAAGTCTGAGAGACATAGAAGGTCGGGTTAAATGTCTCTCAGACCTGGGTAATATTTTGGCATATTACCTGGACAAGACCCCATTAATATCATTATTATACTGAGTGTCTAATTGTCCAGGTAATATGCCAAAATATTACCCAGGTAATATGTCAAAATATTACAGTACCAAATATCACTACAGAAACTTACACGAAGTATAATAAATACATATATTTCATACGGAATATATTTTTTTTTCTGTTAGGGTGAAAGATTTCAACTTAAATCTGAAAGATTTGATACGAATTTATGCTAGAAAAAATTAATGTGTGGTCGACAACCATTACGCCTGTATACGAATTGGCAATCCTATTAATTTACATGACAGGCAATGTTTATATTCGTATGATAAAAAAACATATAAATTTAAACTAATTGACAATGTTTTTTTTCTAATTCTGAGTGCCTTTTCTATTTTTAAATATTTATCATTTTTGAAGTGATTATTATGAGCATTTTATCGTGTTTTTATTTCCTTTTTCATCAGCCCGTTTTTGATAATTTTACTGCCATCGATCATTATATATGAAATAGCTTTGTGAACTTCAAAAGAGAGATAAAAATGCAATGAAATATATCTTTATTTTGAATATAGATGAAAGGTTGGACATTCATCGCAATAAGAAAAACGTCTGATACAAAAAAGGAAATGTTCTAAAAGGATAAAGGCAAACTAGATTTCAACTAATTGGTATAAACCTGGTTCATTATATATGTTGAATGTTACATGCATTGTGCGTAGAAATTAATGAGCAATATTCTGTTAACAATGGTCGTACAGCGATACAGTAAAACCTGTCTAAACCGAACCCCGAGTAAACCGAAAACCTGCCTAAACCAGACAGACTTTACAGTTCCATCTACTACATGTTTATGTAATTTGAACCTGTGTAAACCAAACACCTGTCTAAACTGAACAAATTCTTCAGTCCCAAAGGGGTTCAGTTTAGACAGGTTTTACTGTAATATGTAAACAATGGTCTTTATGTAATCGTCCGTTAACAATGGTCGCTCAACAATAGTCTGTTAACAGTTGTCGCTTAGCAATAGCATATCATTAGTGATCGTTTAGCAATAGTCTACTAACAATGGTTGCTCAACAATAGTCTGTTAACAGTTGTCGTTTACAATAGTATATCATTAGTGATCGCTTAGCAATAATATGCTAACGGTGGTCGTTCAACAGTAGTATGTTAACAATGGTCGTCTTAGCAATAATATGTCAACAGTGGTCGCTTTAGCAATAATATGTCAACAGTGGTCGCTTTAGCAATAATATGTCAACAGTGGTCGTTCAACAATAATTTGCTAACAGTGGTCGTTTTAGCAATAGTGTATCATTAGTGATCGCTTAGCAATATTCTGTTAACAATGGTAGTTTAGTAATACAAATGTAATATGCTAACAATGATCTTTATGTAATCGTCCGTTAACAATGATCGCTCAACAATAGTCTGTTAACAGTTGTCGTTTAGCAATAGTATATCGTTAGTGATCGTTTAGCAATAGTCTGTTAACAATGGTCGTTCAACAATAGCCTGTTAACAATGGTCATTTAGCAATAATATGTCAACATTGGTTGTTCAACAATAATTTGCTAATAGTGGTCGTTTTAGCAATAGTATATCATTAGTGATCGTTTAACAAGTCTGTTAACAATGGTCGTTTAGCAATAGTCTGTTAACAGTTGTCGCTTAGCAATAATATGTCAACAGTGGTTGTTGAACAATAATTTGCTAACAGTGGTAATACTAGCAATAGTATATCATTAGTGACCGTTTAGCAATAGTCTGTTAGCAGTGGTCGTTTAGCAATAGTTTGCTAACAGTAGTCGTTTAGCAGTAGTTTGCTAACAGTAGTCGTTTAGCACTAGTCTGTTAACGGTATTCGTTGTTTGACTTTTATTCTGGGTTGCCTTGGTCTATGTGTGATTTTGGGTGTTCTGACCTTATCTTCGCTTGTTGTCCTCCATATATGATATCTGGGCTACACTGGTTTATGTAAGATGTCGCCATAGACTGGTATGAACTTCCATTCTTTGTTTGTGTTTCTACTGTTATTGGTTTTGTATCTGAGCTACACTGGTTTATGAGTGATTTCTGTGCTCATGCCTACTGTTCCCTTATTTTGTGTTTCTACTGTTTTTGGCTTTGTATCTGGGTCACACTGACTTGTTTAGAACTTCGGCATCTTAGATCTGGTTATGGGAATCATCCAGCCTTCTCTTCTTTTGAGTTTCTGTTGTTGCTTTTATATTTTCGGGCCACACTTGTGTATATCGAAGTTCGCGATGTACAATCATTTCCTTTGTTGCTTTATTCCCCTTTGTGTTCCAGATTTTTGCTTTTGCATCCAGTTGCACTGGCGTGTTTGCAGAAGCTTGGATCGTCCGAGCATTTCTTCGCGAATTGTCTTCGATTTTGTTCTGTGGTTGGTTTTCTGTCCTGGTCGATATTTTGTTTTAGAGTCTCTCCTGATCTTATAGCACTCTACGCTTGTAGTTTTAATACAATAAAAATGAAGTCTGGTGCAAGTAACCACGAGGATATCCTTCTACGTTGATTGTATAATAGGTCTGGATGCTCGGAAACGTTAATTAAAATCCCAACATAAAACAGCCACTAATAGTTGACATTATAGCGAAGCACACGAAAGGAGGACGCATCTCAATATCCAAAAACAGTGAATAAAGTACTTTCCTGATTATTCCATTGTATCTAACCATCACAAAAGTTAGACAAGTTGACAGAAGTGGTCGCTTTCATTTATTTTAGAAGCTTATATATCTTGATTACTTATTTATAGCTTCGTCTGATGTCGGAGAAAACGTGACGTGGGAGGATTAATAATAATATTGAGGCATTTTATTATTTTACATTCATTTATTTCACTCTACACAATGTATCTAATGGGATAGTAATTCATATGTCGTATACATAGTCAAGACATTACACACAACACACCTGCTACAGTTATTAACAATCATTACTGCCAAGGCTGGTACACCAAAAATAGAAACACACCTGCCACAGTTATTAACAATCATTACTGCCAAGGCTGACACACCAAAAATAGAAACACACCTGCTACAGTTATTAACAATCATTACTGCCAAGGCTGACACACCAAAAATAGAAACACACCTGCTACAGTTATTAACAATCATTACTGCCAAGGCTGGTACACCAAAAATAGAAACACACCTGCTACAGTTATTAACAATCATTACTGCCAAGGCTGGTACACCAAAAATAGAAACACACCTGCTACATTTATTAGCAATCATTACTGCCAAGGCTGGTACACCAAAAATAGAAACACACCTGCTACAGTTATTAACAATCATTACTGCCAAGGCTGGTACACCAAAAATAGAAACACACCTGCTACAGTTATTAACAATCATTACTGCCAAGGCTGACACACCAAAAATAGAAACACACCTGCTACAGTTATTAACAATCATTACTGCCAAGGCTGACACACCAAAAATAGAAACACACCTGCTACAGTTATTAACAATCATTACTGCCAAGGCTGACACACCAAAAATAGAAACACACCTGCTACAGTTATTAACAATCATTACTGCCAAGGCTGGTACACCAAAAATAGAAACACACCTGCTACAGTTATTAACAATCATTACTGCCAAGGCTGACACACCAAAAATAGAAACACACCTGCTACAGTTATTAACAATCATTACTGCCAAGGCTGACACACCAAAAATAGAAACACACCTGCTACAGTTATTAACAATCATTACTGCCAAGGCTGGTACACCAAAAATAGAAACACACCTGCTACAGTTATTAACAATCATTACTGCCAAGGCTGGTACACCAAAAATAGAAACACACCTGCTACAGTTATTAACAATTATTATTGCCAAGGCTGGTACACCAAAAATAGAAACACACCTGCTACAGTTATTAACAATCATTACTGCCAAGGCTGACACACCAAAAATAGAAACACACCTGCTACAGTTATTAACAATCATTACTGCCAAGGCTGGTACGCCAAAAATAGAAACACACCTGCTACAGTTATTAACAATCATTACTGCCAAGGCTGGTACACCAAAAATAGAAACACACCTGCTACAGTTATTAACAATCATTACTGCCAAGGCTGTCACACCAAAAATAGAAACACACTTGCTACAGTTATTAACAATCATTACTGCCAAGACTGGTACACCAAAAATAGAAACACACCTGCTACAGTTATTAACAATCATTACTGCCAAGGCTGGTACACCAAAAATAGAAACACACCTGCTACAGTTATTAACAATCATTACTGCCAAGGCTGGTACACCAAAAATAGAAACACACCTGCTACAGTTATTAACAATCATTACTGCCAAGGCTGACACACCAAAAATAGAAACACACCTGCCACAGTTATTAACAATCATTACTGCCAAGGCTGACACACCAAAAATAGAAACACACCTGCTACAGTTATTAACAATCATTACTGCCAAGGTTGGTACACCAAAAATAGAAACACACCTGCTACAGTTATTAACAATCATTACTGCCAAGGTTGGTACACCAAAAATAGAAACACACCTGCTACAGTTATTAACAATCATTACTGCCAAGGCTGGTACACCAAAAATAGAAACACACCTGCTACATTTATTAACAATCATTACTGCCAAGGCTGGTACACCAAAAATAGAAACACACCTGCTACAGTTATTAACAATCATTACTGCCAAGGCTGACACACCAAAAATAGAAACACACCTGCTACAGTTATTAACAATCATTACTGCCAAGGCTGACACACCAAAAATAGAAACACACCTGCTACAGTTATTAACAATCATTACTGCCAAGGTTGGTACACCAAAAATAGAAACACACCTGCTACAGTTATTAACAATCATTACTGCCAAGGTTGGTACACCAAAAATAGAAACACACCTGCTACAGTTATTAACAATCATTACTGCCAAGGTTGGTACACCAAAAATAGAAACACACCTGCTACAGTTATTAACAATCATTACTGCCAAGGCTGACACACCAAAAATAGAAACACATCTGCTACAGTTATTAACAATCATTACTGCCAAGGCTGGTACATCAAAAATAGAAACACACCTGCTACAGTTATTAACAATCATTACTGCCAAGGCTGGTACACCAACAATAGAAACACACCTGCTACAGTTATTAACAATCATTACTGCCAAGGCTGGTACATCAAAAATAGAAACACACCTGCTACAGTTATTAACAATCATTACTGCCAAGGCTGACACACCAACAATAGAAACATTTATACAGTAATACATACATACATGTTCGTTTTGTTGTTCTTGGAATTGTTGACCATCACTCTTTCAATTTTCTCCTCAAAATGGAGTTGAAAAATAAGATATATGATTGATATATTGTTGCTTAATGTCAAGTAATGACGATAAGAATCATGTGCGTATAAATATGGTGCTAGATTTGGTCTATGGCCACCAAAAGGGACAATTCCATAACCCAATCAATTTTCCACTCTGGCAATAAAAGCAGCCATATCTTGATGACCACTCTTCATAAATTTGAGCACATTGTGGTCTAATGAATAAATAATAGGTCTTGTCTGTTGCGTGAACTAACCGCATCACTGCGCGTCGCTTTCGTGGCTCGTAGTGATCCTGGTTAGACAACAGGCTCGATCCACCTGATAGAAAATCTTGTACCACATATTATGTTTGTAATGGACATTTATCAGCTCTACGTGCTCTTATGTCCCTTCGTTCACAATTTCTATATATTTTTGTATATATCATTGGAACTCCTACCTTCTTGGATATGTAGAAAATATTTGCCTTTAAGCAATCACGTGGAAATACGGAACATGTCTCCTACTGTGGTGGAGAGGAAATACAGAACATGTCTCCTACTGTGGTGGAGTGGAATAAAGTAGATGTCACCTACTGTGGTGGAGTGAAAATGTCAAAACATGTCTCCTACTGTGGTAGAGTGGAAATACAGAACATGTCTCATACTGTGGTGGGATAGAAATACAGAACATGTCTCCTACTGTGGTGGAATAGAAATACAGAACATGCCTCCTACTGTGGTGGAGTGGAAATACGGAACATCTCTCCTACTGTGGTGGAGTGGAAATACGGATTATGTCTTCTGCTGTGGTGGAGTGGAAATACAGAACATCTTTCCTACTATGGTGGGGTGGAAATACAGAACATGTCACCTACTGTGGTGGAGTGAAAATACAAAACATGTCTCCTACTGTGGTGGAGTGGAAATACAGAAAATGTCTCCTACTGTGGTGGAGTGGAAATACAGAACATGTCTCCTACTGTGGTGGAGTGGAAATACAGAACATGTATCCTACTGTGGTGGAGTGGAATAAAGTAGATGTCACCTACTGTGGTGGAGTGAAAATGCCAAAACATGTCTCCTACTGTGGTGGAGTAGAAATACAGAACATGTCTCCTACTCTGGTGGAGTAGAAATGCAGTACATGCCTCCTACTGTGGTGGAATGAAATACGGAACATCTCTCCTACTGTGTTGGAGTGGAAATACGGATTATGTCTTCTACTGTGGTGGAGTGGAAATACAGAACATCTCTCCTACTGTGGTGGTGTGGAAATACAGAACATGTCACCTACTGTGGTGGAGTGGAATACAGAAAATGTCACCTACTGTGGTGGAGTGGATGTACAGAACATGTCTCCTACTGTTGTGGAGTGGAAATACAGAACATGTCTCCTACTGTGGTGGAGTGGAATAAAGTAGATGTCACCTACTGTGGTGGGCTGGTAATACAGAACATGTCTCCTACTGTGGTGGAGTGAAAATACAAAACATTTATCTTACGGTGGTGGAGTGGAAATACAGAACATGTCTCCTACTGTGGTGGAGTGGAAATACAGAGTATGTATCCTACCGTGGTGGAGTGGAATACAGAACATGTCACCTACTGTGGTGGAGTGGAAATACAGAACATGTCACCTACGGTGGTGGAGTGGAAGTACAGAACATGTCTCCTACTGTGGTGGAGTGGAATACAGAACATGTCACCTACTATGGTGGAGTGGAAATACAGAACATGTCTCCTACTGTGATGGAGTGGAAATACAAAACATTTCTCCTACTGTGGTGGAGTGGAATAAAGTACATGTCGGCAACAAATATCACAGAAGAGTATTATTATCATCGGAATGATTCGTCTTATTTATTCAAAAAAATAAAATTCAGTATTTGAATAAAACGAAGGCGATACTGATATGCAATAACAGATATCATTTTATGGTATCTAAATGTCATTGAATAAGCATATGTTCCGTTGTTCCAACATATCATTTTATGTTTGTATTTGTCGTTGACATATGTTCTCCCTAACTCTGTTTATCACACATGTCAAGTGTTAAATAAACATAATTAATCAAGGTATTTGCAGTGGAGGTCTAAATAGAGAATCATAACAAACAAAGATACGTTCTATTTCTAAACATGCAGTACTAGAGATTACTGACGACGTTAAAGAATATGCAAAAAATAATATTGATTCAGTGAAAAGTTATTTATTACATATAGAAATTAATGATAATCGACGATTTAAAATAAAACTATTTAAACAGAGTTAGGGTTAGGGTTATGGTGTTTAATGCCACTTTCAATAATATTTTCAGTTATATCGTGGCGGTCAGTTTCATTTGGCAGAGGAAACTGGAGTACCGGAGAAAACCCCCAACCTGTCGCAAGTCACTGACAAACTTTATCACATAATATTGTATCGGGTACACTCGCCTGAGTGGGATTCGAACCCACAACGTTACTGGTGATAGGTACTAATGGCATAGGTAGTTGTAAATCCAACTGCCATTTGATTACGACCACAACTGATACACTACGCTCGAGCTTGCAGTTTGTATTCATGCTTTCTACAACGTCACCGTATTCTGAGTACTACACTATTAAATCAAGGATTTTAAAAGAATCGTCTCATCCTATCTTTCAAAACATTTTTCGGAATATATCAACACCTTGTTGAAAAATATTCTGTCAGTTGCGTACAGATGACGAAAGATGACATTGCCAATTAGATTTTGGTTCAAAGTTGACTATGTGTTTGACTACTGTGCCTTACATCTAATATTTAGATAATGGTTGGGGAAATCGGCTCTCTTTAAAAAGAACTGATATTATATATATGACCATTTCTGTGACATGAAGATTTAATATATTATGTATAATGTTCAAGATTATTGCGTTCTTTATAATAACACTGTTCTCCCGGTTATATATGAAGGTTGACACTTGTGGAATATGGGGAAAACACTTACATGACCGCATCATTTCACTAAGAGGGGAGGTTTGGTGGATCCATGAAACTAGTTTAGCCCCGCCACTTTTTTTTTTAAGTGCCAAGTCAAGAAAGTGAGCGGTCATGTATTTGTGTGTTAGGGGGATATCAATTTAGCCTCTTTCTATGATTTTGATATTTGATTTTGGGATTGGTCCGACAGTGTGGTATTTATTTTTATTTTTCATTTTGTTGTCTGTAAGCTCAGACATTTTACGAACTACAACTTTTTTATGGTTTACAAGAGGAATGCTATCTAAATTAAATTGTGTCAGCAAATTGATAATAAATAAACCGTAGTTTACTCGATCTTTAGTTTTATATGTATGATTTGTAGATCGTTGTTTGTCCTTTTGTACTTTTTCTTTTCGCCATTGTGTTTTCTGTTCTTCTTCGATATACGGATTCTGATTACCCCTTTGGTATCTGCAAACTCTTCTTATGAATAATATTAATAAAATATAATAAATAATTGTAAATAGAATATGATCTATTGATATGACATGGCAACTTACCCTTGTCTGACATTTGACAATCCTTAACAACATGTTTACTGATTAATACAGAGGCACGAATTACAATACAAAACAAACGATATTTATCTCTTTGAACTGTCTGGTGTCTGTACTGGAGTGTCAGACGGGTTTATTGTACTTAAGCAAGTCCATGGGTTATGGTGTTTAACAATTATAAATAGATTGTTGTTTCATGACACAACTAACGATAATTTTTTGACCTCGGATTAGTTTTATTTGGTCAATATCAATTGTGGAATCCGGAAATGCTCCGGAAGGTCCAGCATCTGCTGTCTAATAGGAAATATATAAGGTATAACTCTAAAACAAGCAGCATAAGATTTCTCAAAGTCTGTTCAGAATTTAGTTTCAACTTATCTTTTCATATCAATTAGTTACGGCATAGATATCGATCTTTAGACAAAATGGTTTAACATTTATGATTATGTATGCTTCTAAAAAAATCATTAAATTAAAGCGAATTTGAAATCGGACTAGATCATTTTGAAATGTCAAGAAAAAAAAATTACATACAAATATGTGTTGAAACAAAAACGAAAATGATATCAATAAGTTTTGCAATCAATAGAACATTTTTTAACTATTGGCATTGTGAGTTCGAATCCCGCTCAGGCGAGGTGTGCTCGATACAACATTATGTGATAAAGTTTGTCAGTGACTTGCGGCAGGTCGGTGATTTTCTCCTGGTACTCCGGTTTCTTCCACCAATAAAACTGACGGCCATGATATAACTAAAATATTGTTGAAAGTGGTAATAAACACCATAAGCCTAAACCATAAACCTTTTCAACTATTAGCATTATTGTAAATTTCGTGTGTTATATTGATTTTATAGTTCAACATTACTCGACATACCGAAAGTTTCATAAAGAATGGTAAATTAATAGTCAAGCCTTTATCTATTTTTTTTTTCGTTTGATATTTTCTTTCTTTCGACTCGATTATATGGACATCTTGTCTATCATATTTATGGCCAAATGGCTTTTCACATTGGCATAAAAAGAACATCAATTGGATGGGATTACAATTATAACATGATAAGTGTAGTCTAAATATAATCAGTTTACAAATTATTAGGTATTGGATGACTGGTTTCCTGTTATAATTCCACCATTTATTTTCGCCTGTTACTCTATAACGTAAAATAATTCTACATGTCATCCGACAGACAACTATAAAAACTACAACTATAATAATGTTAATAACGTTAACATATCAATCAAGACGGCACATCAAAACGGTTCATTAGATAAAATATCAAAATGTTTCATGTTATAAATCTAACACTGCCATTTTGAATTATCTTTTGGTTATTAGATAAATCTCATATTGAAATCAAAATCGTGTGATGTGCGGAAAAACGTCAAGCAAAATATACTGTTATTCCGACAAATAATATCTTGTAAGATGATGTTGATTTGATTCGTATTGTATCATCGGCGGGTAGCGTAGTCGACTTACTTAAACTGTCGTAATAATGTTATTAAATTAAAACAGTATGGATAGTGTGATAGATACGATCGTTTTAAGGTGGTCGTCATGGTCGTATGGTAGTTTGATTTACAACTACCTGTGTAATCAGTGCCTAGCACCACTAAAGTTGTGAGTTCGAGTCCCGCTCATGGCGAGGTGTACTCGATACAACTTTGTGTGATAAAGTGTTGTCAGTGACATGCGACAGGTCGGTGGTTTTCTCCGGTTCTCTCTCCCAATATAACTGACAGCCACAATATTACTGAAATATTGATGAAAGTGACGTTAAACACCATAAACTAAATCCAAACCTAAGCCAGTTGTTTTAAGAAGTATGTATCCTTTGATCATGTGTTGAGCAGATGAACGGTAAAAGTGATCAGGATTATGGTTCGAAAGGTTTTGTGTTCATGCTTTTGTGTAAGGTAATCGGAAATGATCGTCTTTTGAATTAAAAACACACGCACATATCGAATAATTCCATAAATACTCGTTTAATTTTTAACCAAAATTGTTTGCAAAGCGAAGTTAACAATCTGTCAAGATAATGGACAACTTTTCATCTTTACAACTTCCGTATCCGGTTGAACGAAACTGTTACGAATGATAGTGATATTTGTTTTCACTTTTCGACACGTTATACAGTAATGAGCGAGCTATGTTAATATAGATCACAAGGCATGTGTTTTTACACGTGGACATACTCTATTATATTTGTAATAGTAACAATAATTGGTAAGCGATGGCTGATCCGTTTGTTGCCTTGTCTGTTCTAAAACAATACTGGTGTTTAGACACTATTGATAATATAGTTACTTTAGTTACCCAAATTCACTGACATTTAATATTCACCCACATCTATGTTTTTGTATTACTGAATAGTTACATAACAAACTGGGGGTCGTCGTCATCGTCATCGTCTGGTATTTGGATATACCACTACCTATGCAATCAGTGCGCATCACCACTAAAGTTGTGAGTTCGAACCACATTCATGACGAGGTGTACTCGATACAATAGTATGTGATAAAGTTTGTCAGTGACTTGCGACAGGTCGGTGGTTCTCTCCTTGTACCCCGGTTTCCTCTACCAATAAATCTAACCGCCACGATATAGCTGGAAAATTGTTGAAAGTGGTGATAAACACCATAAACCATAACAAACTGTCATTGATTGGCCCACATTTAATATTTGCCCTCCGTTCATAGTAAGCTAGCACATTGTCATTGATTGGCCCACATTTAATATTTGCCCTCCGTTCATAGTAAGCTAACACATTGTCATTGATTGGCCCACATTTAATATTTGCCCTCCGTTCATAGTAAGCTAGCACATTGTCATTGATTGGCCCACATTTAATATTTGCCCTCCGTTCATAGTAAGCTAACACATTGTCATTGATTGGCCCACATTTAATATTTGCCCTCCGTTCATAGTAAGCTAACACATTGTCATTGATTGGCCCACATTTAATATTTGCCCTCCGTTCATAGTAAGCTAACACATTGTCATTGATTGGCCCACATTTAATATTTGCCCTCCGTTCATAGTAAGCTAGCACATTGTCATTGATTGGCCCACATTTAATATTTGCCCTCCGTTCATAGTAAGCTAACACATTGTCATTGATTGGCCCACATTTAATATTTGCCCTCCGTTCATAGTAAGCTAACACATTGTCATTGATTGGCCCACATTTAATATTTGCCCTCCGTTCATAGTAAGCTAGCACATTGTCATTGATTGGCCCACATTTAATATTTGCCCTCCGTTCATAGTAAGCTAGCACATTGTCATTGATTGGCCCACATTTAATATTTGCCCTCCGTTCATAGTAAGCTAGCACATTGTCATTGATTGGCCCACATTTAATATTTGCCCTCCGTTCATAGTAAGCTAGCACATTGTCATTGATTGGCCCACATTTAATATTTGCCCTCCGTTCATAGTAAGCTAGCACATTGTCATTGATTGGCCCACATTTAATATTTGCCCTCCGTTCATAGTAAGCTAGCACATTGTCATTGATTGGCCCACATTTAATATTTGCCCTCCGTTCATAGTAAGCTAACACATTGTCATTGATTTGCTCACAATAAACATACGACTGGCAGCCGGTATAGAATTGTGTGTCCACTTACACAAATACATCAAACTATTTTTTATTTACCTATTATGTTTTAAATTCTAAAGTATGTTATAAAACTAATTAATGAATCCCGCCTCTTTCTATTTTTTTAAAGTTGATATGTATTTTAATCAATTATGTTTTTTTATTACAAAAATTGTAGAAACACAAAATAGTGAATTTATTCTTTAAACATCACCTATAGGTAACCTTAGACTTTTTGCATTCTGTCCAGTCAATTTTTTTTCTCGCTCCCAAAGCCTTTTAACCTTTTCGGTTATCCAATGTGTTTGACTATGACGGTACCTAATGAAGCTTATTTCAGAAACACGTGGTACATACTATATTATATATCTATCTACTTATTTATAAAAAATGAAATTAAAAAAATGTAAAAAAACAAATTAGAGTAAATTCATTCAATAAACATCATGTAATGGGAAAAAAACCACGAGATAGCTGAAATATTGCTATGGCTGGCGTTGAACACCAATCAATCAAATCAATTGAATAAAAACATGGTCAATACAAACTATGGTGAATTCACGTCAGAAACTCCATTAAAGATAAGCAAATATGACATATTTGTACTGAACTGTTGATACTGTGGCCAACATAATTATAGAAAGGCATATATGTATTATATAACAATGTATAGTACGGTCATATAGTCACACGTACCATTTAATAACAGAACGCATATCGTATATAGCTTCAGGACTACATTAACGCCGACTTAATATGTCTCTAAGAGTGTTAATATTCCTAGGATATTAATTATATAGCATCACTATCAAATTAAAACTGACAATAAGATTAATTCCCTACCATCAACCTTATTATATACCTTTTGTATACCAATTATTTCCTTATAAATAACGTTCACACATTCTACAAGCTAAATTATATAACTATTATTGTATAGCACGCGATGCTACTGATATTGAAAATCATTCAACTGATTGGTTCGCAGGAGCATCCCACAAATATCCATAATTCAACGCTAAATACCAGCCAAATCATCGATTATAGCGACATTTTACTTTAATACCTATATCAGACTGCCTTGTAATATATCGTTTATTCTTCTCATTGCATGGAATAACATATATTAAATGATATGTGATGTCAGCGCTGAGAATTTGTATATTACGGACTATACTATTACTGTGTTAACTTGTTAAGATATGTTTGTGTGAATTCGAAATCATTAGAATATTTTAAACTTTTAGGTAAGTTACAATTTATTATTTTATTTTTTATGTATTACGATAGTTTGAATATCGCTACAATTTGTGTTTGTATTGCTACACAATTATTAAAGTTAATTTTATTTTATTTTATTTTATTTGTTTTGATTTTGATTTTCATTGAAATATTTCACTAAATATGACAATTTCTACAATTTCTACTGTAAATTTAAGAGTAATTTTATAAATAATGATTTTCACGTATTTAATCAGTGAAACATATATTTTGTGTTTGTTTTCGTATGGAGGTGTCCCGTGCATATTATGTTGTGTTTTTGTATTATATTGTTCTGTGTGTGTCTTGTGTTGCCGGTTTGTCTGGATTGCCATTTTTTTTATTTCCCCTTTAACGTTTATTTAGATTGTTTGAAGTCATCTTATATTATAAATATATAGTAAACTGTGAAGTCATACATTATATTGTTTGTTAATTCATGAATATGTTTAACTATCAGAAGTAAAATCAATTACTGAATGACACTGGAATATTCTGCTTTTAAATGATTTATTTCATTTAATTTAGACAAAAATACAAACATTAGACAATATTTTAAAGAGAGTATGTTTATATATATATATGAATAAATAAAGCAATTTTGGAGAAACAAAATATTCTTCGGCATGTGTACCCTGTGTTGTCGATTCCTTTTGATTGTCTATTTATGATTGTCCCTTTGGTATTCTCTAACATTTATTTGGCACGATACTGATTTGGCTCTATCATTAAATCACATAGCATAATACTATTTTGAATATCAGAGCCCATCTATTGCAAAATAAAAGCATGAATCTTAGTAATTTTTATTAGTAGTAAGTTGTTATTTAGAAAATCAAAGCAAAACTTTAAATAGCTCATATATCATGGGTGCTGTCTTGTCAATCTTCAATTTTAATTCTTCTTTAAAATTGTGATCTTACTTCGAGATAACAGAGATCGCGATCGTATGGTAACCTAAATTATATCTACCAATGCAAACAGTACATATAACTACCCAAGTTGGGGGTTCGATTCGACATGTCGAGGCGTACTTGATACAAAATTATGTGATAAGTTTGTTAAGTGACGTTTCGGTAGGTCGGTAGTTTTCTGCTGTTACTCACGAAAATGCAACGATACGATATAGGTAAATTATTTTTAGAGTGACGTTCATTACCAATAACCGTAACTCGTGAGACCAAATCAAAATATTGAAGTACCCGTTTGAGGGAATACTATTTGGATATACAATCAAACAAATAAACAAAACAATGGGAAACTAAATACTAAACTTTTGTACAAAAAATTGTCAAAAAAGCTCGGACTGATACCAGATGCCCTTAGTGGGAAATATTCTCTTTCGCCATACACTCGTCGTGACGTCCACATGTACAAGGATGGCGTGTAGTTAATCTCGACACATTATAATGTTCTTTACGTCCAATATTCCTTTCTAATAAAGATAAAGCATAGGACTCGTTTATCGTGTTGTTCAACCTATAATTTTCACTTCCCGGTCCTTTGCTCATTCATGACTTATCAAGTGTTTGTAAATAGATTAACACGATTGGTGCCACTGATGGAGCAGGAACTGCCTACCCTTCCGGAGCACCTGAGCTCATACCCGGTTATATGTTTTGTAGATCATGGTTTGTCATTTTGTTCTTTTTCTTTTGGCCATTGTGTTGTCTGTTCTACCTCGATATACGGATTCTGATTACCCCTTTGGTATCTTCAAACACTTCTTGACATTTAGCCAGTTTCAATAGTGAGCATTCCCGCTTCCTTTCCTTTTTTAATTTTTTTTCTTCTAATTTTAGATGTGTTTTTATGTCAATAAATAAGCTATTTTGAAAAGTTGACATATTTTTAGCAACAATACTGAAATTGTGTTATATTCGATTTTAAAATGTATTTTCTAATCTTAGAATTATTGCCCAGTTTGGTTCCATATTACTGCCGTGCTACCATTAAGTTTTTGCTGTTTCTCGTTATCACCATATTAGTTTTTACTTCAACGACTTTTATTTTTCTAATTCCGTGACCAAAACGTCAAAATATGGCTGAACTTTTACACAACACTGAATAATCCAGGACACAATACACAATTTGTGTATATGATATTTGTATTTTGTAGTTATATTTACAAACAGAATAGCACCAGCCACAATATTTACTATGCAGAACTTTAATAAAAAAAAATTGTGCTTTGTCGGAACATGTTCGGGTCAAATGGGGTTTCCGGATAAAGTAAAACCCCAGTTGTGGTGTTTTATCGATATGGAAATCTCCCATATGATGTGTCTTCTTTGTAAGAAAAAACATATATTTGGTGCCTTATCAATCGACTAGAAATAGGATTTCCTTTAGATAAGACGCCACAAAAGTCGATTTCTAAACATATTTTGGATACGAAAAGAACTGGATTAATATCTTCCAATTATTTTAAAACAACAATTTAAATGTTTTATGGGTGGATATTTCATCGTTTGGGATTTGTAGTTATTTCGTCATTACTGATAAAATCATTATAAGCCTTTGTAACAGACGAAAGGAGGGTACACTACGATATTTCTTTATCACAATCAATAGCATGTGTGCCCAGTCACAATCAATAACATGTGTGCCCAGTCACAATCAATAGCATGTGTGCCCAGTCACAATCAATAGCATGCGTGCCCAGTCACAATCAATAGCATGTGTGCCCAGTCACAATCAATAGCATGCGTGCCCAGTCACAATCAATAGCATGTGTGCCCAGTCACACTCAGTCCTCACTGTCCTTACTCTCCTAATCGTTGACCTCATTTGTCTAAGATCCTTTGTGGAATGTTATTCCACTCAGGAGGGAAAGGGCCTGCTTGAGCCTAGCGTCACAGCTTGGAACGGTGATTCATGTGACATTCTTGTCCAGCTTGTCTCACAAATGCACGATCAGTGGTAAATCTGGATTGTAGAGTGTTGTGTACCTGATGAAGGTAAAAAAATGTTCTATGCACTAAAATAAATATCTACTCATTTATTAAGAAACATTCGGGGATCATTGGGATACTCAGAAGTCGTTAATCGAAGAAGGATAGACAATGTAATGGCGAAAAGATATCGAGTTAGGGTTATGGTGCTTAAAGTCACATTCAACAATATTTTAGCTATATTGGTATTGTGGTGGTCAGTGTCATTCGTGGAGTTAACCGGAGTGCTCGGAGAAAACCACAGACCTCTCGCAAGTCACTGAAAAACTTTATCACATAATGTTGTATCGAGTACACTTTGCCTGAGTGGGATTAGAATTCACAACTTCAGTGCTGATAGACACTGATTCCAAAGGTAGCTGTAAATCCAACTACCATACGATCTCGACCATGACGGCCCCCATAAGATATAGGACAAATGAACAACACTATATATAACATAATCCGCTTAGCAATACGAACCCTTATACAAACCGAATATGAACTCAGGAGCTTCAGTAGGGTAAGCAGTTTCATCTAGACTAGTGGCGTCCTTCGTCTTACTCTTATTGCAAATCCGGTGATAAGTCATGAACGATGACAAAAGGGTGATAAGTCATGAACGATGACAAAAGGGTGATAAGTCACGAACGATGACAAATTCGGTGATAAGTCATGAACGATGACAAAAGGGTGGGATTGTGACTTCGGCAAACGGAACACAGTCGTGGTAATTTTTTGCCACAGACATTTCGTAACGGTTAACACCAAGTCACGACGGCGGCCGTGATAACTTCAACTTAATCACTGAAATTTCGTATTGCAGAGCATCCTGAGTTAACCGCGAAATTTTAGTGAGGTTCGTGCTGCTCAATCATTATATTTCTGTGTCGTGTTTTTCTGAATATTGTTTTTGTCATTTTGTCCTTTTTTCTTTTGGCGATTGTAGTGTATGAACTTAACAGATTGATGACTTCTGATTACCTCTGTGGTATCTTCTAACTCCTTAACAGATTGATGACTTCTGATAACCTCTGTGGTATCTTCTAATTCCTTAACAGATTGATGACTCTGATTACCTCTGTGGTATCTTCTAACTCCTTAACAGATTGATGACTTCTGATAACCTCTGTGGTATCTTCTAACTCCTTAACAGATTGATGACTTCTGATTACCTCTGTGGTATCTTCTAACTCCTTAACAGATTGATGACTTCTGATAACCTCTGTGGTATCTTCTAACTCCTTAATATATTGATGACTTCTGATTACCTCTGTGGTATCTTCTAACTCCTTAATATATTGATGACTTCTGATTACCTCTGGTATCTTCTAACTCCTTAACAGATTGATGACTTCTGATTACCTCTGTGGTATCTTCTAACTCCTTAACAGATTGATGACTTCTGATTACCTCTGTGGTATCTTCTAACTCCTTAACAGATTGATGACTTCTGATTACCTCTGTGGTATCTTCTAACTCCTTAACAGATTGATGACTTCTGATTACCTCTGTGGTATCTTCTAACTCCTTAACAGATTGATGACTTCTGATTACCTCTGTGGTATCTTCTAACTCCTTAATATATTGATGACTTCTGATTACCTCTGTGGTATCTTCTAACTCCTTAACAGATTGATGACTTCTGATTACCTCTGTGGTATCTTCTAACTCCTTAACAGATTGATGACTCTGATTACCTCTGTGGTATCTTCTAACTCCTTAATATATTGATGACTTCTGATTACCTCTGTGGTATCTTCTAACTCCTTAACAGATTGATGACTTCTGATTACCTCTGTGGTATCTTCTAACTCCTTAACAGATTGATGACTTCTGATTACCTCTGTGGTATCTTCTAACTCCTTAACAGATTGATGACTTCTGATTACCTCTGTGGTATCTTCTAACTCCTTAACAGATTGATGACTTCTGATTACCTCTGTGGTATCTTCTAACTCCTTAACAGATTGATGACTTCTGATTACCTCTATGGTATCTTCTAGCTCCTTAACAGATTGATGACTTCTGATTACCTCTGTGGTATCTTCTAACTCCTTAACAGATTGATGACTTCTGATTACCTCTGTGGTATCTTCTAACTCCTTAATAGATTGATGACTTCTGATTACCTCTGTGGTGTCTTTTAACTCCTTAATAGATTGATGACTTCTGATTACCTCTGTGGTATCTTCTAACTCCTTAACAGATTGATGACTTCTGATTACCTCTGTGGTATCTTCTAACTCCTTAACAGATTGATGACTTCTGATTACCTCTGTGGTATCTTCTAGCTCCTTAACAGATTGATGACTTCTGATTACCTCTGTGGTATCTTCTAACTCCTTAACAGATTGATGACTTCTGATTACCTCTGTGGTATCTTCTAACTCCTTAACAGATTGATGACTTCTGATTACCTCTGTGGTATCTTCTAACTCCTTAACAGATTGATGACTTCTGATTACCTCTGTGGTATCTTCTAGCTCCTTAACAGATTGATGACTTCTGATTACCTCTGTGGTATCTTCTAACTCCTTAACAGATTGATGACTTCTGATTACCTCTGTGGTATCTTCTAACTCCTTAACAGATTGATGACTTCTGATTACCTCTGTGGTATCTTCTAACTCCTTAACAGATTGATGACTTCTGATTACCTCTGAGGTATCTTCTAACTCCTTAACAGATTGATGACTTCTGATTACCTCTGTGGTATCTTCTAGCTCCTTAACAGATTGATGACTTCTGATTACCTCTGTGGTATCTTCTAACTCCTTAACAGATTGATGACTTCTGATTACCTCTGTGGTATCTTCTAACTCCTTAACAGATTGATGACTTCTGATTACCTCTGTGGTATCTTCTAACTCCTTAACAGATTGATGACTGATTACCTCTGTGGTATCTTCTAACTCCGTAACAGATTATTGACTTCTGATTACCTCTGTGGTATCTTCTAACTCCTTAACAGATTGATGACTGATTACCTCTGTGGTATCTTCTAACTCCTTAACAGATTGATGACTTCTGATTACCTCTGTGGTATCTTCTAACTCCTTAACAGATTGATGACTTCTGATTACCTCTGTGGTATCTTCTAACTCCTTAACAGATTGATGACTTCTGATTACCTCTGTGGTATCTTCTAAATCCTTAACAGATTGATGACTTCTGATTACCTCTGTGGTATCTTCTAACTCCTTAACAGATTGATGACTTCTGATTACCTCTGTGGTATCTTCTAACTCCTTAACAGATTGATGACTTCTGATTACCTCTGTGGTATCTTCTAACTCCTTAACAGATTGATGACTTCTGATTACCTCTGTGGTATCTTCTAACTCCTTAACAGATTGATGACTTCTGATTACCTCTGTGGTATCTTCTAACTCCTTAACAGATTGATGACTTCTGATTACCTCTGTGGTATCTTCTAACTCCTTAACAGATTGATGACTTCTGATTACCTCTGTGGTATCTTCTAGCTCCTTAACAGATTGATGACTTCTGATTACCTCTGTGGTATCTTCTAACTCCTTAACAGATTGATGACTTCTGATTACCTCTGTGGTATCTTCTAACTCCTTAACAGATTGATGACTTCTGATTACCTCTGTGGTATCTTCTAACTCCTTAACAAATTGATGACTTCTGATTACCTCTGTGGTATCTTCTAACTCCTTAACAGATTGATGACTTCTGATTACCTCTGTGGTATCTTCTAGCTCCTTAACAGATTGATGACTTCTGATTACCTCTGTGGTATCTTCTAGCTCCTTAACAGATTGATGACTTCTGATTACCTCTGTGGTATCTTCTAACTCCTTAACAGATTGATGACTTCTGATTACCTCTGTGGTATCTTCTAACTCCTTAACAGATTGATGACTTCTGATTACCTCTGTGGTATCTTCTAACTCCTTAACAGATTGATGACTTCTGATTACCTCTGTGGTATCTTCTAGCTCCTTAACAGATTGATGACTTCTGATTACCTCTGTGGTATCTTCTAACTCCTTAACAGATTGATGACTTCTGATTACCTCTGTGGTATCTTCTAACTCCTTAACAGATTGATGACTTCTGATTACCTCTGTGGTATCTTCTAACTCCTTAACAGATTGATGACTTCTGATTACCTCTGAGGTATCTTCTAACTCCTTAACAGATTGATGACTTCTGATTACCTCTGAGGTATCTTCTAACTCCTTAACAGATTGATGACTTCTGATTACCTCTGTGGTATCTTCTAGCTCCTTAACAGATTGATGACTTCTGATTACCTCTGTGGTATCTTCTAGCTCCTTAACAGATTGATGACTTCTGATTACCTCTGTGGTATCTTCTAACTCCTTAACAGATTGATGACTTCTGATTACCTCTGTGGTATCTTCTAACTCCTTAACAGATTGATGACTTCTGATTACCTCTGTGGTATCTTCTAACTCCTTAACAGATTGATGACTTCTGATTACCTCTGTGGTATCTTCTAACTCCTTAACAGATTGATGACTGATTACCTCTGTGGTATCTTCTAACTCCGTAACAGATTATTGACTTCTGATTACCTCTGTGGTATCTTCTAGCTCCTTAACAGATTGATGACTTCTGATTACCTCTGTGGTATCTTCTAACTCCTTAACAGATTGATGACTTCTGATTACCTCTGTGGTATCTTCTAGCTCCTTAACAGATTGATGACTTCTGATTACCTCTGTGGTATCTTCTAACTCCTTAACAGATTGATGAATTCTGATTACCTCTGTGGTATCTTCTAACTCCTTAACAGATTGATGACTTCTGATTACCTCTGTGGTATCTTCTAACTCCTTAACAGATTGATGACTTCTGATTACCTCTGTGGTATCTTCTAACTCCTTAACAGATTGATGACTTCTGATTACCTCTGTGGTATCTTCTAACTCCTTAACAGATTGATGATTTTTGATTACCTCTGTGGTATCTTCTAACTCCTTAACAGATTGATGACTTCTGATTACCTCTGTGGTATCTTTTATATTTTCTCCCTACAAAGTACATTAAAAGTTCTTTATGTGGGTTCGTATTTTCGATCGTTTTTATTTTATATTGCGTTGTTATCTTTTCCTCTCAATGGATTGTGATTTATTTCACATTTCCCTCTAATAGGTATTTTAGCTTTATCTGATTACATTAATGTATCTCTAATTATGTCATCATAGAATTTCTATCTCAATGATTTATTTTTTGTTTCATTCGAAGATTTAATGACCCTCTTTACAATGTAAAAGAACAAAGTAAGATCAGTATTATGTCTAAGATAATTAAAATAACGAAAAGTAATGTTATTTAACTATTTAACAATCCTTTCTCGTTAAACAAAAACTGAATAGAATACTATAATATGCATGCTATGAAAGGTACTTTTAAAATTCCCCTTATATGGGTTAATATATGCTACAGTTATTGATTAACACGACGGATGCCACTAGTGGAACAGGAACTGATAACCCGTCCGGAGCACCTCAGTTCACCTCCGGTTTTAGTGGGCTTCGTGCTACTCGATCTTTAGTTTTATGTGTATGTTTTGTAGATAGTTGTTTGTCCTTTTGTACATTTTCTGTTGACCATTGTGATGTCTGTTCTTCGATTTACGGATTCTTATATTACCCCAATGGTATCTTCAACTCTTCTTACAATTATTTAACACTGAGAAAAAACAATTCCCATTAATATATTTTTAAGTGTGGATAATTCTGCATTTGTCGGTAATAAGCACGTAATCTTTAATCGTATTTAATGATTTTGAAAATGGAAAATATAATGAAAAAACAAAATAATCCATACGGTCGAAAAGTGATTCATTGATTGCTTGTACGTTGCGCTACTGCACATGAGCAGTATTTGAGATATACTTGTATTTATGATTGAGTGAGAAGGGGTGATAATGATGTCCGCTCTGTACTAGACCAACAAGCTTAGATTTTTTTAAATAGTGGTAGCTCACTGAAACAAAAGTCCATCGCGGTAGACTTATCGCCCCACTCAGACACACTATCCGCATTCCGATCTGATCAGTCTTTGTTCTTATTCTTTCATGCTGCGTGTTTAGCGGAGAAGCAACCAATATCATGTTATAGTCTTAAAGATAAGACCAAGTTTGGCAAGACAAATATAAACGGTTAGATATATAATCTAGTGTATACGACACGTTTCTGGAATAACCTTCAACATCAAGTGAAATCAAAGTCAATTGAATGGAAAACTAAATTTTTGATTGCCTCTTCGGTTTTTTGTAACTTTTATTTAACTGTTCCACTGCTAAATGATACTTGCCTTGTATCACAAGACAGGTGATATTTTTACTGTAACTCGTGACTGTCATAATAGGTGTATTTGTTAGAAATATATCGCCACAGATGACCACGGGATAATTTAATATATTACATTATTAGTCTAGAGGGTCACATTTCTACATATTGGAATGATCCTTTGAATGTTGCTCTCCATTTCGAGGTGACATAATGGTCTATGACTATGACAACACTTTACTTCCATAAGCTAGTGTGAAATAGGTTTATAACCGTGAAATAGGTCTATAACCGTGAAATAGGTCTATATCCGTGAAAAAGGTCTATAAACGTGAAATAGGACGTAATATATAAACGTGAAATAGGTCTATAACCGTGAAATAGGTCTATAACCGTGAAATAGGTCTATAAACGTGAAATAGGACTATAAAAGTGAAATAGGTCTACAACCGTGAAATAGGACTATAACCGTGAAATAGGACTATAAACGTGAAATAGGTCTATAAACGTGAAATAGGTTTATAAACGTGAAATAGGTCTATAACCGTGAAATAGGTCTATAAACGTGATATAGGTCTATAACCGTGAAATAGATCTATAACCGTGAAATAGATCTATAACCGTGAAATAGGTGTATAACCATGAAATAGATCTATAACCGTGAAATAGGTCTATAACCGTGAAATAGGTCTACAAACGTGAAATATGTCTATAAACGTGGAATAGGTCAATAAACGTGAAATAGGTCTATAACAGTGAAATAGGTTTATAAACGTGAAATAGGTTTATAAACGTGAAATAGGTCTATAAAAGTGAAATAGGTCTATAAAAGTGAAATAGGTCTATAAACGTTAAATAGGTCTATAACCGTGAAATAGGTCTATAACCATGAAATAGATCTATGAACGTGATATAGGTCTATAACCGTGAAATAGGTCTATAACCGTATGTCTATAACCGTGAAATAGGTCTATAACCATGAAATATATCTATAACCGTGAAATAGGTCTATAACCGTGAAATAGTTCTACAAGCGTGAAATATGTCTATAAACGTGAAATAGGTCTATAACCGTGAACTATGTATATAACCGTGAAATAGGTCTATAACCGTGAAATAGGTCTATAACCATGAAATAGGTCTATAAACGTGATATAGGTCTATAACCGTAAAATAGGTCTATAACCGTGAAATAGGTCTATAACCGTATGTCTATAACCGTGAAATAGGTCTATAGCCATGAAATATGTCTATAACCGTCAAATAGGTCTATAAACGTGAAATAGGTCTATAAGCGTTAAATAGGTCTATGACCATGAAATAGGTCTATAAATGTGAAATAGGTCTATAACCACGAAATAGGTCTATAACCGTGAAATAGGTCTATCACCGAGTTATAATCCTTTCATCTAGCCCTTTAGGTTTTTTACACACTATATCCGTGGAGAATTCTAACATTAACTGGTCATTTGTCTATTCAATAAATTAATAAAAGTCTACGATATTTCACTCAATCAGATTTCATTTCAATTAAACCAATTGAATTGTCTCTTTTACTCCCTGACGGCGCATATTGACCATCCGGGTGACATATATTCAGAGGTAATGTAGTATATGTTCTAATAGTTAGTTTATTTACATGGTATGTTCTTATTAAGAGGCTATGATGGGTATATCGGTGATTATTGTCACTTTTAGCAACATCTTCTCTACCAGACATATCATACTCGATTGGATTACCTAACAACTCATACAAGCCTATCACCAATACGGCATGGGTTCGCGCGCCCAACTTTGTAAATTACAAGAAAAGGGTGCACTCGACTCGCAGCCGCAAGTGATAAAGTTTACCAGTTGCTTGCCTATGGTCGGTGGTTCTCCCCGGGTACTCCGGCTTCTTCCACCACTAAAACTGGTCGCCATGATATAGCTGAAATATTGTTGAAAGTGGCGTTAAACACCAAAAATCAATCAAAAAAATAAATCATACTCGAAGACGACAGATACAGATAAAACGTACTGACCTGGGAGACCCCGGTCTTGTGTAGGTGGGCATTGTATCTGGACTCTTCAGTGGTTTTAGAATTGTGGTCAGAAGTCACAGATACTGGATCGATACCTCTGCTGGCAGACTATTAGTCCCGATGGCATTATCTGCCCAGTAGTAAATACAGTAGTCATCACTGACATGGTTTATTATATATATTTATTATTGAAATTCACAGTTCCTTAATAATGTAATTATTATTAAAACTAAGGTTCTCCTCGTTTTGGCATCGATGACCTTTGACCTTATCCTGCTTAGGCCTTCCCAAAACTTTTAGACTACTTGGTTTTCTATTCTTCTGACTTTAAGCATACCTTAGAAAGGTTATACAGAAACACGTCGTGAGCACTAAATTTGATTTTTTTTTATATTAATATTAAGCCATTCTGCATTTTTTTTTTGCATTAGTAAATAAAATCGTAGATATCCAATTAGTGCACACGACACGTGTCTGAAATAACCTTCCTCTTGTACCCTCAAAGTCACAATATGAGAAAGTTAGCATTAAAATACGTGAGAGGAAGAAACCCGAAGGATCTAAATAAGATATCCAAATTCGACTGTGGTCACCTACGTCTGGGGAAGAGGAATCTTAGTTTTATAACTAATTATATGATTTAGGAACTGTAAAATGCTATATTAAATAAATCTAACATACCATGTCTGTGCCGAAATAATATAACACAATCATTCATCGTGCTTTCCATATCATTACTTATTACACATAAGCTTTGAAAAGTGGACCATCGTAGTCGTGATCGTATGGTATTTGAATTTGCAACTACCTATGTAATCAGTGCCAATCACCACTAACGTTGTGAGTTCGAATCCCGCTCATAGCAAGGTGTACTCGGTACAACATTATGTGATGAAGTGTCAGTGACTTGCGACAGGTCGGTGGTTTTCTCCGGTACACCGGTTTCCTCCATCAATAAAACTGACCACCACGATATAGCTGAAATATTGTTGAAATTGGTGGCGTTAAACCAAACCAAACCAACCTGATTGTAATGTCCGGTCTGGCAGGTTTCCGAAAATATTGATTATTTTTTGACAACAAAGGTGCAGATCTGTTGTACTTAATGCGTTGTTACATTTTGTTGTACTTTAAGCTTTAATGTACACAACCAGTGCCATGTTTTTGCTTACGTATATATATTTATTGCTATGCAACTTCTTTCTCGAAATATAAAAATTATAGATACATCATGTATTACGTTGTAACTGTTGTGTTATAGGAGTCTTATATACTATGGAATTCTTTGAAATAAATGAAAATATGTCGACATTAAATGTTGTAGCGATCATAACTTTTATTTCTGCCATTATATATTCCTTGGTCATAAAACACACGTGCATTACGAAATATACTGAGCAAAAAAAGCTTAGCAACAAATATTTTTCGACGTAAAATGACTCGGGGTAAAACGTTGTTGTACCTGTTTTAAATGTCTTGTGTATTGATTAACCAAGTGATGTATAAAAATATTTATACCCGCAGTTTTTGAGGGGAAAAATAATATTTAATAGCCAATTATGTTGCTAAAATTATTTACTCAGTATATGAATATACCGATTTATGTCATAACATTGTCAAGTTTGACTGCGTTTTTATTATCTTTTAAAACATGCGAAAAGAAACTATAACTATAGCCTGAGAGTCTAATTTTATCTATTTTATTGTAAAGGAATCGATTCTATGGTAATGATTTACACATTGGTTTTAATGTGTATGATGTTGTTTATCACAGATCAATTAGATTTTAACAAACAAACACGTTAAAAAAATAACACAGAGAAGTTTGACTGTTTAATAATAAACTTCAAGGGTACCAATATCAATATAGTACACCGCAAATATTTGCAAATCAAATTTAACTAATAAACAAAATACAGAAAAAAGCAAAATGTAAAAATCTACATTATAACCTTACTTGGTATATCGAAATTGATGGATATATAAAAAAAAGGGGCTATATGTATACGTTTCGGGTGAAATTCCGTCGTTTATATTTTCACAATAAGACTATATTACTATAGCTCGAACATCAACGTCCTAGAATAACTGGCAAATGCTACAGTAGGTCGAACATCAACGTTCGAGAACAGCTGGCGAATTCTACTGTAGGTCGAATACCAACGTCCTAGAACAGGTGGCGAATTCTACTGTAGGTCGAATAGCAACGTCCTAGAACAGGTGGCGAATTCTACAGTAGTTCGAATATCAACGTTCGAGAACAGATGGAAAATTCTACTGTAGATCGAACATCAACGTTCGAGAACAGCTGGCGAATTCTACTGTAGGTCGAATATCAACTTCCTAAAACAGTTGGCGAATTCTTCTGTAGATCGAACATCAACGTTCGAGAACAGCTGGTGAATTCTACTGCTACTTTCTGACGAATAGCAACTTCCCACATTAGCTAATGAATGCTACTTTCGGATCAATATCAACTTCCCACACTAGCTAGTGAATGCTACTTTGTGGCGAATATCAACTTCCCACAGTAGCTAATGAATGCAACTTTCTGGCGAATATCAACTTCCCACATTAACTAATGAATGCTACTTTCTGGCGAATATCAACTTCCCACACTAGCTAGTGAATGCTACTTTCGGATCAATATCAACTTCCCACACTAGCTAGTAAATGCTACTTTCTGGCGAATATCAACTTCCCACATTAGCTAATGAATGCTACTTTCTGGCGAATATCAACTTCCCACATTAACTAATGAATGCTACTTTCGGATCAATATCAACTTCCCACACTAGCTAGTGAATGCTACTTTCTGGCGAATATCAACTTCCCACACTAGCTAGTGAATGCTACTTTCTAGCGAATATCAACTTCCCACACTAGCTAGTGAATGCTACTTTCTGGCGAATATCAACTTCCCACACTAGCTAGTGAATGCTACTTTCTGGCGAATATCAATTTCCCACACTAGCTAGTGAATGCTACTTTCTGGCGAATATCAACTTCCCACACTAGCTAGTGAATGCTACTTTCTGGCGAATATCAACTTCCCACACTAGCTAATGAATGCTACTTTCTGACGAATATCAACTTCCCACACTAGCTAGTGAGTCCTACTTTCTGACGAATATCAATTTCCCACACTAGCTAGTGAATGTTTCTTTCTGGCGAATATCAACTTCCTACATTAACGAATGAATGCTACTTTCGGATCAATATCAACTTCCCACACTAGCTAATGAATGCTACTTTCGGATCAATATCAACTTCCCACACTAGCTAGTGAATGCTACTTTCTGGAGTATATCAACTTCCTACATTAACTAATGAATGCTACTTTCGGATCAATATCAACTTCTCACACTAGCTAATGAATGCTACTTTCGGATCAATATCAACTTCCCACACTAGCTAGTGAATGCTACTTTCTGGCGAATATCAACTTCCCACACTAGCTAGTGAATGCTACTTTCTGACGAATATCAACTTCCCACACTAGCTAATGAATGCTACTTTCTGGCGAATATCAACTTCCCACACTAGCTAGTGAATGCTACTTTCTGGAGTATATCAACTTCCTACATTAACTAATGAATGCTACTTTCGGATCAATATCAACTTCTCACACTAGCTAATGAATGCTACTTTCGGATCAATATCAACTTCCCACACTAGCTAGTGAATGCTACTTTCTGGCGAATATCAACTTCCCACACTAGCTAGTGAATGTTACTTTCTGACGAATATCAACTTCCCACACTAGCTAATGAATGCTACTTTCTGGCGAATATCAACTTCCCACACTAGCTAGTGAATGCTACTTTCTGGAGTATATCAACTTCCTACATTAACTAATGAATGCTACTTTCGGATCAATATCAACTTCTCACACTAGCTAATGAATGCTACTTTCGGATCAATATCAACTTCCCACACTAGCTAGTGAATGCTACTTTCTGGCGAATATCAACTTCCCACACTAGCTAGTGAATGCTACTTTCTGACGAATATCAACTTCCCACATTAGCTAATGAATGCTACTTTCTGGCGAATATCAACTTCCCACACTAGCTAGTGAATGCTACTTTCTGGCGAATATCAATTTCCCACACTAGCTAGTGAATGTTGCTTTCTGGCGAATATCAACTTCCTACATTAACGAATCAATGCTACTTTCGGATCAATATCAACTTCCCACACTAGCTAATGAATGCTACTTTCGGATGAATATCATCTTCCCACACTATCTAGTGAATGTTTCTTTCTGGCGAATATCAACTTCCTACATCAACGAATGAATGCTACTTTCGGATCAATATCAACTTCCCACACTAGCTAGTGAATGATACTTTTGGATGAATATCAGCTTCCCACACTAGCTAGTGAATGATACTTTTGGATGAATATCAGATTCCCACATTAGCTAATGAATGCTACTTTCGGATGAATATTAACTCCTACAGTAGTTGACGAATGCTACCCTCGATCGAATATCAACTGATAGCATAATTTGGATATCGATTTATTTGAAAATTATTTTATTGAAGTGCCTGTACCAAGCTAAGACAGTAGGAAATGATCTATATGTGTGTTTGGAGTATAAATGTTTACATTTCTACGATTGTTGATTAGATATTGGAACTTTTCGTCCAGTGCTACAATTATTTCATTATATTGTTCTTTCCAAAGTTGAAAGCCAGGCCAATGAATACATAAATTACGTGTAAAAGTGTAGGTGTTACCATCAAGATCTGCATAATATATTATCCTCTAAACGCAAACACAGTAATTGAACCGCCACCTGTTTAGCATGCAATACCCACTGTTTTTTAATAATCAAAACATGTTTTATTGTTCCTTAGCAAAAATGAATGAACTTAAAACAAGAACACCCGTTAGATAATTAACTATGATTTAACTTTTTAGCAGGTGGTGTATAAGACTTTATTGTTTGTAAAAACTTATTAACAATCAATCAATCATCTTTATTCTCATAAACCATATACAACGGTACAGAGAAGACATAAATATACATATAACAAATACAGAATAGATATAAACATATATACAGTATATACAACAAAGACATGGGTGTGAGACAGCCTAGAGAACAAAAGATTTATTTATATTTCGTATAAATTTACACAATTTTTCTAAATTTTGTTTTTAATAAGCACTCATGATTTGTTTAAATTTAAGAATATTTGGTCTTTCTCGTAAATTTGTAACAATGAACCTATTTCTAAAGTTTGAAAAATGTTCACATTCCATTATGTAATGGTTGGTATTCATCTCCAATAGTTATATTGTCACATTTTGTACATATTCTTTTGACACGGTCAATATTATTCCACCGACCAGTTTCTATAGGTAATTTATGATTGGTAGTTCTGAATTTGCATAGGGTATAAATATCCTTGTCTTCTAAAACTCTAAAGTAATTTTCAAATTCGAAATTTTCTTTAAATATTCTATAATTCAATGCTTTTGAGGAGTGTTCAATTAGGGAGTACCAGCCCTGTTTAAATTGATCATGCAGGCGTAATTTGATACTCGAAATTAACCAATTAGAATTCGGAATATCTTGATTTATCCAAATACTAGAGTAGCCTGTTTCATCGAAAAGTTCTTTTAAATATTTAATCCAGACGAAGTGAACATTTTCTTTAATAGAAAGAGTGTATAAAAGTTTATATGATAAGTACGATAGTTTTGTTTCTTTCCCCAATAAAAGTCTGGTCCAAAATGACACCATCCTTATTTTTATATCAATTTCGATAGGAAATCGTCCCAGTTCCCCATAAATCATATAATTTGGTGTCGATGATTTTAATTTAAATAGTAATTTACAAAATCGTAATTGTATTTTTTCCAGACAATCAATATTTTTACTATATCCCCAAATGTCCGACCCATAAAGAAGTATAGGTTTAACCATTTTATCAAATAGTCCGAGTTGGCATTCAACAGATAAGTTATGAGTGCGTCCTCTTTTTAAAACTTCATACATAGCCTGTTTGGCCTTTTCTGCTTGCTTTGTGATTGCTTTATTGAAATTTCCAGTTCTGTTTAAAAGTATTCCGAGGTAATTAAATTCGTTTACAATTTCTATTTCAGATTCATTTAATGAAAAATGTATATCTACAAGAGGTCGTCCTCTAGAAAAAATGAATATTTTAGTTTTTTCTGCATTTACTTTCAATTTCCATTTTTTGCAGTATTCTCCAAAAACATTCAATTGAGCTTGTAGATCTTCGCGTGATTCAGCCATAATAACAGTATCGTCTGCATACAATAGAACGAAAAGTTTCAAATAAATATTTAAATTTTCTTCAATTTTTTCTGAAATTGTTTTAAGACCTGGTAGGTTTTCTTTTTCCAAGAAGCTTTGTAAATCGCTTAAGAACAATGCAAACAGAAAAGGGGACAGATTTTCTCCTTGTCTCACTCCTATATCACAAGAAAAGTAAGCTGATTTACAATTATTATAATTTATACAAGATTTAACATCATTATGCATGTTTAAAATAACATTGTACATTTTCCCGTTTATATTATTTAATAGAAGTTTATACCACAGTGCTACTCTCCAGACAGTGTCAAGCGCCTTCTCAAAGTCGACAAAAGCACACAATAATTTCTTTTACTTTTTAAAATTTCGAAAAATGAAAATAATGTAAAAATACTGTCTGTAGTCGAGTATGATTTCCTAAATCCGAATTGGTTTTCCTCTAACAAAAAAATTCTTCTGAGAACACCCGTAGTCTTTCATTTAAAATAACAGTAAACAGTTTGCCAAGACAACTAAGAATGGTAATTGGACGGAAGTTTTTGGGATCTAAAGGGTTGCCTTTATTCTTATATATCGGTTTAATACTCCCTATCAGCCAAATATCTGGTAAAAAGCCTGTTTCAAAAATTAAATTAAATATCTTCTCGTAAATTGGCAAGAACAGGCCCGATGTTGATTTAATATATTCGTTTATTATGTGATCTTCCCCACTAGCTTTATTGTTTTTGAGTTTATTGATACAAGAAAGTATTTCTTCCTGTGAAATATAAGTATTGATACCCTCATTTAACTGTTCAAAATTAACATTATCTAAAGGTTCATGATTTAAATGTTATTCCTCCCGATTTGGCAAATCGGGCGCCGTGTTTAAATTTTTTAAAAAATTGAACAAATCTTCCATAGGAATATCGGGTTGTTTTTTCTCCCTTCCCCTGTTTAAAATTTTCCAATACTCCTTCGGATCAGATGTTTTTAGATTTTTTAACTCCTCCCTCATTTTTTTCCGGTAATTTTTACTATTCTTATCAAGTGTATTTTTATAATGCTTTTCAGCCTCCGTTACTTCTTGTTTAAGGGTTTCCGTCCTTTCCTTTTTAAATTTTCTTTTAAGTTTCCGATAGTTTTTTCTGGCAAATTTACATTCGTAATTAAACCAGGGTTTATCTCCCTTCGGTTTTCTGTTTAAATTTTTACGTTTATTTTTATAAGTGCCGAAGGTCGTTTGAGCACTGTCAACAAAGATATCACAAAGTTTTTTAACAGATGCGTTTATTTTGTCTTTAGTTATATTTTCACTTATTGAGTTTGTGAGCTCATTGTAAAGTCCATTTACATTTTCTTTATCTACATTGTCCTGAAAGGTTAAACATTTTGTATTGTCCCATTTTTAATTCTCCCATCTATTGTGTGATCGGAGCTTTGAAATTGGTCGTGGCCTGCGGCTTTTTCATTAAATTGAAGAGTTGCAACAAGAGGGGAATGGACATCAGAATACAAACGGGAAAAATCTACAACTTTAAAATTACAAAAATATTCAAAAAAGTATGACGAACAAATATAATAGTCAACAACACTAGAGTTTCTACAAGTTAACCTTCCACTTTCTAGATAATCATCACCGATACGACCGTTCACAATAAATAGATTATTACCTCTACAAAGTTCTAGCAAAATATTACCTGATCTATTTTTACCAGCATCAATACTTTTTCTTTTTCGATCTATTTTTAGTGTGTCTAAAATTGCGGAATCGTTTTCTACAAATTGGGTAAAATCTAGTTCATGCTCATTAATGAAAATTTCAATAAAATCAGGGTCATCTGCAGTTCTACTGTTAAAATCCCCAAGCAAACAGAAATATTTGTAATTTTGAGATAAAACACGATATTCATTTTCGACTTGGTCAAATGCATCTGGGGAAAGGTAAGAAGAACCTTCCGGTGGGATATAAACTATACCAAAGATGAGGTCATCACTCAAGTTAAATAATTTTGATGAAACCTTCAACCAAAATATATAATTTGAATCTGTCTCTAAAGGTTCAATATAATTTTCTAGGTGATCTTTGTAACCTAGGATAATTCCGCCTGATTTTCTACCAATTTTTTTTCTGTTTTTCATTTTAAAAGTATACCCTTCGAGATTAATCTGATCAATATCGTCAGTTTTTGTTTCTTGTAAACAAACTATATCATTTTTTTTTTTTATAAGTTCACAAAATTCTGGATACTGTAAACGTAATTTTACACCACAACAGTTCAAGCTTAGAACATTTAAATTACGTTCATTTTTCACGTTACAGTTTAAACTATCTTCTGCATTATTACTACTACATGATCTGGAATTATGTGGTGAGAACTGATCATCAATAAATTCAATACTATCGTTACATATAGTTGATCTACTATTTTGGCTATCATTAAAGTAATTACATAAGTCAATAGAATCATCTGAAAGTAAAATGTTAACTTGTTGATCAGAAATAAAAGTGTTATCAACAAAAGTATTGTCAACAACAATATTATCAGCAAAAGAATTATGAACAAAATAACTTATTAACAGTAGGTATCACCAGACTTTATTGTTTGTAATAGCTTATTAACAGTAGGTATCACCAGACTTTATTGTTTGTAGTAACTTATTAACAGTAGGTATCACCATACTTTATTGTTTGTAATAACTTATTAACAGTAGGTATCACCAGACTATATTGTTTGTAATAACTTATTAACAGTAGGTATCACCAGACTTTATTGTTTGTAGTAACTTATTAACAGTAGGTATCACCAGACTTTATTGTTTGTAATAATTTATTAACAGTAAGTATCACCAGACTTTATTGTTTGTAGTAACATATTAACAGTAGGTATCACCAGACTTTATTGTATGTAATAACTTATTAACAGTAGGTATTACCAGACTTTATTGTTTGTAATAACTTATTAACAGTAGGTATCACCAGACTTTATTGTTTGTAATAACTTATTAACAGTAGGTATCACTATACTTTATTGTTTGTAATAACTTATTAACAGTAGGTATCACCAGACTTTATTGTTTGTAATAACTTATTAACAGTAGGTATCACCAGACTTTATTGTTTGTAATAACTTATTAACAGTAGGTATTACCAGATTTTATTGTTTGTAATAACTTATTAACAGTAGGTATCACCAGACTTTATTGTTTGTAATAACTTATTAACAGTAGGTATCACCAGACTTTATTGTTTGTAATAGCTTATTAACAGTAGGTATCACCAGACTTTATTGTTTGTAGTAACTTATTAACAGTAGGTATCACCATACTTTATTGTTTGTAATAACTTATTAACAGTAGGTATCACCAGACTTTATTGTTTGTAGTAACTTATTAACAGTAGATATCACCATACTTTATTGTTTGTAATAACTTATTAACAGTAGGTATCACCAGACTTTATTGTTTGTAATAACTTATTAACAGTAGGTATCATCAGACTTTATTGTTGTAATAGCTTATTAACAGTAGGTATCACCAGACTTTATTGTTTGTAGTAGCTTATTAACAGTAGGTATCACCATACTTTATTGTTTGTAATAACTTATTAACAGTAGGTATCACCAGACTTTATTGTTTGTAATAACTTATTAACAGTAGGTATCACCAGACTTTATTGTTTGTAATAACTTATTAACAGTAGGTATGACCAGACTTTATTGTTTGTAATAACTTATTAACAGTAGGTATCACCAAACTTTATTGTTTGTAATAACTTATTAACAGTAGGTATCACCAGACTATATTGTTTGTAATAACTTATTAGCAGTAGGTATCACCAGACTTTATTGTTTGTAATAACTTATTAACAGTAGGTATCACCAGACTTTTTTGTTTGTAATAACTTATTAACAGTAGGTATCACCAGACTTTATTGTTTGTAATAACTTATTAACAGTAGGTATCACCAGACTATATTGTTTGTAATAACTTATTAACAGTAGGTATCACCAGACTTTATTGTTTGTAATAACTTATTAACAGTAGATATCACCAGACTTTATTGTTTGTAATAACTTAATAACAGTAGGTATCACCAGACTTTATTGTTTGTAATAACTTATTAACAGTAGGTATCACCAGACTATATTGTTTGTAATAGCTTATTAACAGTAGGTATCACCAGACTTTATTGTTTGTAATAACTTATTAACAGTAGATATCACCAGACTTTATTGTTTGTAATAACTTATTAACAGTAGGTATCACCAGACTTTATTATTTGTAATAACTTATTAACAGTAGGTATCACCAGACTTTATTATTTGCAATAACTTATTAACAGTATGTATCACCAGACTTTATTGTTTGTAGTAACTTATTAACAGTAGATATCACCAGACTTTATTGTTTGTAATAACTTATTAACAGTACATATCACCAGACTTTATTGTTTGTAATAACTTATTAACAGTAGATATCACCAGACTTTATTGTTTGTAATAACTTATTAACAGTAGGTATCACCAGACTTTATTGTTTGTAATAACTTATTAACAGTAGGTATCACCAAACTTTATTGTTTGTAATAACTTATTAACAGTAGGTATCACCAGACTATATTGTTTGTAATAACTTATTAGCAGTAGGTATCACCAGACTTTATTGTTTGTAATAACTTATTAACAGTAGGTATCACCAGACTTTTTTGTTTGTAGTAACTTATTAACAGTAGGTATCACCAGACTTTATTGTTTGTAATAACTTATTAACAGTAGGTATCACCAGACTATATTGTTTGTAATAACTTATTAACAGTAGGTATCACCAGACTTTATTGTTTGTAATAACTTATTAACAGTAGATATCACCAGACTTTATTGTTTGTAATAACTTAATAACAGTAGGTATCACCAGACTTTATTGTTTGTAATAACTTATTAACAGTAGGTATCACCAGACTATATTGTTTGTAATAGCTTATTAACAGTAGGTATCACCAGACTTTATTGTTTGTAATAACTTATTAACAGTAGATATCACCAGACTTTATTGTTTGTAATAACTTATTAACAGTATGTATCACCAGACTTTATTGTTTGTAATAACTTATTAACAGTATGTATCACCAGACTTTATTGTTTGTAATAGCTTATTAACAGTATGTATCACCAGACTTTATTGTTTGTAATAACTTATTAACAGTAGATATCACCAGACTTTATTTTTTGTAATAACTTATTAACAGTAGGTATCACCAGACTTTATTTTTTGTAATAACTTATTAACAGTAGGTATCACCAGACTTTATTATTTGTAATAACTTATTAACAGTAGGTATCACCAGACTTTATTTTTTGTAATAACTTATTAACAGTATGTATCACCAGACTTTATTGTTTGTAATAACTTATTAACAGTATGTATCACCAGACTTTATTGTTTGTAATAGCTTATTAACAGTATGTATCACCAGAGTTTATTGTTTGTAATAACTTATTAACAGTAGATATCACCAGACTTTATTTTTTGTAATAACTTATTAACAGTAGGTATCACCAGACTTTATTTTTTGTAATAACTCATTAACAGTAGGTATCACCAGACTTTATTATTTGTAATAACTTATTAACAGTATGTATCACCAGACTTTATTGTTTGTAGTAACTTATTAACAGTAGATATCACCAGACTTTATTGTTTGTAATAACTTATTAACAGTACATATCACCAGACTTTATTGTTTGTAATAACTTATTAACAGTAGATATCACCAGACTTTATTGTTTGTAATAACTTATTAACAGTAGGTATCACCAGACTTTATTGTTTGTAATAACTTATTAACAGTAGGTATCACCAGACTTTATTTACATTTACTTTAATTATCATTGCATAGATGCGTAAGAGATCAGAATTTGGATATTTTTGGTGTTCAGTTAATGTTTAGCAAGCCAGGAGAGTGACTAGTCAAGTATTTGTGTATTGTGGTATCGATTTTGTCTCATTTTCTGATTTTTCTATTGGATGTTTGAACTGTTCCGACAGTTTTTTCCTTGTATATATGGTATAGTCGGTATTAAGAGCTTCAATCAGCTCATGTTATTTGCTAAATGTATATATGTGCCGACTTTAAATAAAATGTACTTTCTTACTTACAGTGTGGTATATTTTTTTGGTTTTCATTTTATTAGCAAATATTTCATAGTAATGTTTCCTTGGTAATATAATGTATTGTACAGTTTCTCAATAAATATTACCCTGTAATACATGCATATATAATTTACCGTTTGATGTCATGTCAATGTGCACCTGTCTTTAAAGACTGAATGAATATACATAAATTAAACCTTTTGTTGAGAAAAGATATGAAGTATTTAATGTCAAAGTTTGTAGTATTACAGATAGACGGAGTTACAGCTTGTAGCATTTGTTTAACCATTGATATGTCAGTCAGTCTATATTCCCCCAATATGAAGCATTTCTGATAGAATTATATCATTTATTTAATAGTGATTTTTTAATATTGATATTTTTGATGTTGTATGTTCGTCATAAACTGACAAAGTAATTATTAAATTATTAAATAATTAAAATAACGTCCTTCTTTCGCTTTGTATACAAACGAGCTATTTATCGATGGTATAATCTCATTCGCACATGCGCGGGTGAATGTGACTGACTTTTCCATTGGCAGCATAAATTGTGTGCGACATTTTCCGCAAACGTAAATATAAATTACCGTCTTCCATTCAAAGTATACTGCCGCATTTGTACACTTAGACATATCAGAATCGAAATAAATCATGGAAGCCAGAATGACGGATATTAGTAAATTGTATCCGCCAATTCATGTTAAAACTCAAGCACATTCTGGCTTCCTTGATTTATTTCTTAAATAGACCATTTGCTCATTTCTGACTTTGATTGTTAAGTTATACGCTTTGCATGAGTTATTTCCCTTTAAGGCGTATAATATATCTTCTTTCGTTCAAATTTCAACAACAACAAAATTCCCCATAATCTATTCAATCTTTTAATGTTCATTTTATATTTGCTAAATAATTATCCTCTGATGTTATAATAAGCTACAAATATCTACAAATTATTCTCAAATCCGTTGTCCTTTTCATTGCTCTTGCTATACTGGGTATCAACTTGCTCGTCATAGGGGAAATAACTCGTATAGAAAGGTTTACAAACATATAATTTTAAAATAAAAACGGGAATATACAAAAGGTTTATTGTATACACCCGTTTACTGATAAATCGTTGTTTACGAGTATTATTTATTTATGGGTTAATATCTATAGTTCATAGAAATTATGATTATTTTTTTTTATAATTCTGTTGAAATTTTCCTTACATCATCATTCTATACAAATATTGTATTACATTTGTCTTTCTTCTTAATATACAACTGTGGACTTAAAATGAGCATGTAATGCATTGAGTGCATATCAATTAAAAAGACTAGAAATATTTTCTAAATCAAATTATTAAACATTACAAAAAAAGTAATGCAGGACAAAAACAAAAATATAACTTAGTCGTGCTCGATATATCAATCAAATGTTGAAATGTTAAGTAAACAATGACTGCAGAGTTTATCGTTTAAACACAGCTTACGCTTAGAAAATGTAGTGAGGGATTGTGTAATAGCTTAGAACACACGTGCATGCGATATCGATTGCTTTAAATGGTGTTAATTTGTTTAATTATTTTGACATAAATCGTCCATTATATATCAGATGTTTTTACATAGAAACACATGTCAGTTGGAGATCATTACGTTCGTGTTTACAGTTTTAAAAGACTTAATTTTTGTGTGATTGCTCTAACATTCGTGACAGTTCTGATTGCACGTTTTATGCACATGTTGTTTTGTTGTATACTTAGATACCTATCTACCGCACGCCATCACGTTTTCTTTCCTTGTGAAAAATAATAAGCTACCATGTGATTGGCCTTTGAACATACAAAAAATATACATATATATATACAAATGGTAATACGAAAAATTAAAAAAAGATAACGCATGGGTATTTTTGTTTCTACTTCTATGCATATAATTTAAATTCTATTATTTGAGATTTATTACAAAGAGCAGAGTGTATACACTTTTTCTATAAAAGCGTTGCCATGGGTACACTAACGTTTTATAGATGATCTCCATTGTCAAAAGGGTCGTCGTGATCTTGATCGTATGGTAGTTGGATTTACAACTACCTGTGCAATCAGTGTCTATCACCACTAACGTTGTGAGTTCGAATCCCGTTCATGGCGAGGTGTACTCGATACAACATGATGTGATAAACTTTGTCAGTGACTTGCGACAGGTCGGTGGTTTTCTTCGGGTACTCCGTTTTCTTCTACCAATAAAGCTAACTACCACGATATAACTGAAATATTGCTGAAAGTGGCGTTAAACACCATAAGCTCTCATTAATTCCAATGTCAAACTTGTATCACAATTGACAAATATTGAACATTATCCCCGGCTTGAAAATTATAACAATTTTGATTGGTTAAAACCCCAGGCATAAAAAACCCATTTTCCCTAGGCCATATTACCGGGTGTAACTAGCCATTGAACATTATCGTACGACACTTTAAAGAAGTAAAATATTTACTTTATATATATTGGCATTCAGTAGAACAGAAAAACCAGAAAGCTTCTAGGAAATATTTACCACTTTTAGAAGAGACAGATAACTCTCCGTGTAGCTCGAGGTCAAAGCAATAAAATTATATTTGTTATAAACACGTATATTAATAGCATCGATCAGAAGAAGCTACATAGTCTCCTTCCTTAACAATTACTATTAATTAGCAGCTATCCCGAGTGTCGTCCACTTTGTACGGGATTCATCCTAATCAATAAATCTATCGTACGTACCATATCTATGTCGTGCCAGTTCCAGAAGTCAAAGATACCTCTTATAGATCACATATAATTAAAAAAAAAACATACATACATAAATTAGTGCGCACGACGCGTTTTTGAAATAACCGTTCAGCCAAAAGATTGGAAAGTCATATACAGTCAAACCTGCCTATGCGGTCACCTCTATTAAGCAGTCATATGTATTAAGCAGTCACCTCTATTAAGCAGTCACCTGCATTAAAAGATCACCTTTTTCTTGTCCTGTCATAGAAAATTTCATATAAATTTAACCTTTTTTAAGAGGTCACCTGTCTTATAAGGTCACATTTTCTTTGTCCTAAAGGTGACCTCTTAATACAGGTTTGACTTAATTCAAAAAGTTTTTGTGAGTAAGAACCTGAACGAGATACCCAAAATTCATCTATAGTTACTCTTAAATAATGGAATATGTAAGAGAAATTGAGAAGTGCATTTTGCAGTTGTGTAATTAATACTTATTTTACAAAATAACATATATCTGTCTTATTAACCTGTGATATTTGTAGCTTATATTTATTCATTATAACTTGAAGCCTAGCAATAGTATTTCCCCTTGTCCAGATAATAGTATATGTACAACATATAAATCGACAGGTTTTGTTATTGCCACCGTGACATTGGAAATGTGTCAGAGGCGTAGGGGTGGATCGGACATGCGGGCGTTAGTTTTTATGAGAGAACCGGAACAGTGACGGCAAGCATTAAAACTTGTGGGTCGAGTTTTATGAGAGAACCGGAATAGTGACGGAAAGCATTAAAACTCGTGGGTCAAGTTTTATGAGAGAACCGGAACAGTGACGACAAGCATTAAAACTTATTGGTCAAGTTTTATGAGAGAACCGGAACAGTGACGGCAAGCATTAAAACTTGTGGGTCGAGTTTTATGAGAGAACCGGAACAGTGACGGCAAGCATTAAAACTTGTGGGTCGAGTTTTATGAGAGAACCGGAACAGTGACAGCAAGCATTAAAACTTGTGGTTCAAGTTTTATGAGAGAACCGGAACAGTGACGGCAAGTATTACAACTTGTGGGTCGAGTTTTATGAGAGAACCGGAACAGTGACAGCAAGCATTAAAACTTGTGGGTCGAGTTTTATGAGAGAACCGGAACAGTGACAGCAAGCATTAAAACTTGTGGGTCGAGTTTTATGAGAGAACCGGAACAGTGACGGAAAGCATTAAAACTTGTGGGTCAAGTTTTATGAGAGAACCGGAACAGTGACGCCAAGCATTAAAACTTGTGGGTCAAGTTTTATAAGAGAACCGGAACAGTGACGGCAAGCATTAAAACTTGTGGGTCGAGTTTTATGAGAGAACCGGAATAGTGACGGAAAGCATTAAAACTCGTGGTTCAAGTTTTATGAGAGAACCGGAACAGTGACGACAAGCATTAAAACTTATTGGTCAAGTTTTATGAGAGAACCGGAACAGTGACGGCAAGCATTAAAACTTGTGGGTCGAGTTTTATGAGAGAACCGGAACAGTGACGGCAAGCATTAAAACTTGTGGGTCGAGTTTTATGAGAGAACCGGAACAGTGACAGCAAGCATTAAAACTTGTGGTTCAAGTTTTATGAGAGAACCGGAACAGTGACGGCAAGTATTACAACTTGTGGGTCGAGTTTTATGAGAGAACCGGAACAGTGACAGCAAGCATTAAAACTTGTGGGTCGAGTTTTATGAGAGAACCGGAACAGTGACAGCAAGCATTAAAACTTGTGGGTCGAGTTTTATGAGAGAACCGGAACAGTGACGGAAAGCATTAAAACTTGTGGGTCAAGTTTTATGAGAGAACCGGAACAGTGACGCCAAGCATTAAAACTTGTGGGTCAAGTTTTATAAGAGAACCGGAACAGTGACGGCAAGCATTAAAACTTGTGGGTCGAGTTTTATGAGAGAACCGGAACAGTGACGGCAAGCATTAAAACTTGTGGGTCGAGTTTTATGAGAGAACCGGAACAGTGACGGCAAGCATTAAAACTTGTGGGTCGAGTTTTATGAGAGAACCGGAACAGTGACGGCAAGCATTAAAACTTATGGGTCAAGTTTTATAAGAGAACCGGAACAGTGACAGCAAGCATTAAAACTTGTGGTTCAAGTTTTATGAGAGAACCGGAACAGTGACAGCAAGTATTACAACTTGTGGGTCGAGTTTTATGAGAGAACCGGAACAGTGACAGCAAGCATTAAAACTTGTGGGTCGAGTTTTATGAGAGAACCGGAACAGTGACGGAAAGCATTAAAACTTGTGGGTCAAGTTTTATGAGAGAACCGGAACAGTGACGCCAAGCATTAAAACTTGTGGGTCGAGTTTTATGAGAGAACCGGAACAGTGACGGCAAGCATTAAAACTTGTGGGTCGAGTTTTATGAGAGAACCGGAACAGTGACGGCAAGCATTAAAACTTATGGGTCAAGTTTTATGAGAGAACCGGAACAGTGACGGCAAGCATTAAATCTTGTGGGTCAAGTTTTATGAGAGAACCGGAACAGTGACGGCAAGCATTAAAACTTATGGGTCAAGTTTTATGAGAGAACGAAACAGTGACGGCAAGCATTAAATCTTGTGGGTCGAGTTTTATGAGAGAACCGAAACAGTGACGGCAAGCATTAAAACTTGTGGGTCGAGTTTTATGAGAGAACCGGAACAGTGACGGCAAGCATTAAAACTTGTGGGTCGAGTTTTATGAGAGAACCGGAACAGTGACGGCAACTATTACAACTTATGGGTCAAGTTTTATGAGAGAACCGGAGTAATGACGGCAAGTACTAAAACTTGTGGGTCAAGGTTTATGAGAGAACCGGAACAGTGACGGCAACTATTACAACTTATGGGTCAAGTTTTATGAGACAACCGGAACAGTGACAGTAAGTACTAAAACTTGTGGGTCAAGTTTTATGAAAGAACCGGAACAGTGCCGATAAGTATTAAAACTTGAGGGTCAAGTTTTATTAGAGTACACGGAACAGTGACAGCAAGTACTAAAACTTGTGGGTCAAGTTTTATGAGAGAACCGGAACAGTGCCGGCAAGTATTAAAACTTGTGGGTCAAGTTTTATTAGAGTACATGGAACAGTGACAGCAAGTACTAAAACTTGTGGGTCAAGTTTTATGAAAGAACCGGAACCGTGACGGCAAGCATTAAAACTTGTGGGTCAAGTTTTATGAGAGTACATGGAACAGTGACGGCAAGTATTAGGACTTGTGGGTCGAGTTTTATGAGAGAACTGGAACATTGCCAGCAAGTATTAGGACACTTGGTTGCATAAACCCTTATGCCCCTTCGTGAACAGGACAATACTTCTTTGCTTCCATATCAAACTTTTCTTAGAGAAAGGTGTGACGAGGGAAAATAGCAATGTAAATTGCACCCAGCAACGGGCATCAACGACCACATTTATCTAACTATTGATCATTAAAAAGTGTGGTAAATTGTCTTTTACGTGCAAGAATCGTGACATTCTCTAAACACAAGGCATTCATTTACGTTCCCCGGGGGCTGAAAGTAATGACATTTGGTGTTTATCGATGAAATGATATCAATAATTAGTAATATTTAAACGTCATCGGGCTATTTCTTTTTATTAATTGAGTGTATCTATTGCGTTTGCCTTTTTGTACTTAATTGTACTTCATACAATATGCACTGTCTGGATGTGATAATCATCAGTTTGAATTAAGTAAAATATCACATAAAAGTCACGTGAAAACCAAAAATAAATCTCGTAGATCGAATAAACATATTTTTGATGTACTGCAGTCCCATAATTGAAATACAATGGAAAGATATAATTAAAGACAACAGCTACATAATTTAATAATAATCCATTATATAGATTTTTATTACATAATTGGCTATCATACATGTACCTGAGGGATATATATACTCTATCGGGCGATCTGATGTTTCTGGTAAATTCAGTTTGGATAGTATATTCTGCATATGGTAATTTTATCATGTTAAAGCGATAACAGCACCATATATGTAGCTTTTCTAAGACTTTTGTTGGAGCACAATGACTTTCAGGATTTACTTTACAATGAACAGATAAAAAATTATATATTTCTGGCCTGCCCAAGTAAGTAAACGGTGCATGCTCAGCAACCTAATAAAATTTCAAACTGACCAATCACAACACCCGTCGGAACTCATTTTCATGTAAATGAATAACGCAAAATGGCATATAGTTTTCGTTCTCGGTCAACATTATTATAATATTCTAACAAATTATTATAATATTCTAACATAACGTCCTTCTTTCGCTTTGTAAGCAAACGAGCGATTTATCGATTGGGTATAATCTAATTAGCACATGCGTCGGTTTATTTGACTTACTTTCCCGTTGTAAATGTGCATGTTGATGAATTATCGTTTGCTCGAATTTGGCAGCATAAATTGTGTGCGACATTGTCCGCAAACGTAAATATAAATTACCGTCTTCCAATTAAAGTATACTACCGTATTTGTACTCTTAGACATATCAGAATCGAAATAATTCATGGAAGCCAGAATGTGTCTCGAGTTTTAACATGGGTTGGCGGATATTAGTAAATTGTATCCCTCGCCTCCACTAATATCTGCCAACCCATGTTAAAACTCAAAATACATTCTGGCTTCCATGATTTATTTCTTAACTGATCGTAAGTCTGGAAAATTGGTTTACGATTGTAACTAAGACAATGTACATTTGTAGTTACTTCGTTTTTATGTCAGTTAAATATATGTAAGTGAAAATAGAGACCAGCATTGTTCACAAATAAAAACAAATATTTAGAGAAGATGATTTAAGGTAAGTTTGAAGTTACCAAAGGGGTAACCAGAAGTCGTAAATCGAGGAAAGACAGACGATACAATGGTCAAAAGAAAAAGTAGAAACAACGATCTACAAAACAGTACACAAAAAACTAAAGATAAAGCAATAGAAACTCCACTTAATACTCAGGTTCTCCGGAAGGGAAGGGAGTCCATTCCTCATATGTGACCCCGGTCGTCTTACTGTTAAACGACACGAACATCATCTGATATGAAAATCATGTTGGGCACCAATATACGTAAATAAATACAAATGAAATAAATAAAACATGAAACCTCTACAAACAAACATTTTAAATGGAAGATTTCATCTGACATTTCTTACTTGCCAGCGAACAGTAAAATGTTTGTGAAAATAGTAATTAAATTATTTACCAACAAAATGAAGTACTTTTAAGAAGATTGATATTCATTGATTCTTATATAAGATCAAATGGACTACACTAAATTTGAAGACCAAATGCAGCAAGAAATTATCTCATAAATTTACTGTATTTAGAACGGAACGCTTAGGCAGGTATCGCACTGGCAGCAATATTTACATTTCTTAAACGTAAATATATGATGTTTGAAGACGAGTTAATTCATCTCCAATCTTTCATAGATAATCACTCATTTTGCTGTTAATTTCAGCATGTTTTTAAATATTACTTTGTATGATAAAATATAACTTGTGTCATAGAATTGTTCTAATATTATTGCATAGCTGTTTTGTAGTCTTTATTTTCCTCTTTTATTTGCATAAACAATGTATTACTGAGCAGCATAAACAATGTATTACTGAGCAGCATAAACAATGTATTACTGAGCAGCATAAACAATGCATTACTGAGCAGCATAAACAATGTATTACTGAGCAGCATAAACAATGTATTACTGAGCAGCATAAACAATGTATTACTGAGCAGCATAAACAATGCATTACTGAGCAGCATAAACAATGTATTACTGAGCAGCATAAACAATGTATTACTGAGCAGCATAAACAATGCATTACTGAGCAGCATAAACAATGTATTACTGAGCAGCATAAACAATGTATTACTGAGCAGCATAAACAATGTATTACTGAGCAGCATAAACAATGCATTACTGAGCAGCATAAACAATGTATTACTGAGCAGCATAAACAATGTATTACTGAGCAGCATAAACAATGTATTACTGAGCAGCATAAACAATGTATTACTGAGCAGCATAAACAATGTATTACTGAGCAGCATAAACAATGTATTACTGAGCAGTTTTATATCATATTTTAATTTATAGTATCTTAATCAAATGTAAATGTTATTGACTTTCGCCACTATATAGCTGACATATTGGTGGAACTGGCGTTAAATACCTAGCAATCAATCATTGTTTTCATTAAGGACGAACTCAGGATTTCTGCGAAATAAACTCCGCCACTAAAGGCGCTATTTCTTACATTGCATTTCTGCTCGACATTTTAAGTGTATTTTCTTTCCTCTATGTTCATTTACACCAATGACTTGCCACAGGTAGGTGGTTTTCTCCGGGTACTCTGGTTTCCTTTACCAATAAAACTGACCGCCATGATATAACTGAAATATTGTTGAAAGTGGCGTTAAACACTATAAATCTAAACCAAACCTTTACACCTTAATCTCTTAAATCTTTAGTTTTTTATATTAATCAAAAACTTTTTTTTTGTAGACAAAAAAATGACAAATCCAGTGATTGAACTTATGAATAACTTCAATACGACGATGACGTCTGTGACACATATGAATGATACGGAGCAATCACCGGACGTGATGGTTGTAATCGTCAGTTTCGTATGGAGTCTTATCATATTTACAGGAGTGATAGGAAATGGACTAGTCATCTACATCCTGTTTAGATATGGAGAACGATCTGTAACCAATGTCTACGTAATTAATCTTGCCTTTGCTGACTTAATGTTTATCGTAATGGTTGTTCCCGTGACCTTGATTCATATCGTAATTCCAACATGGATACTTGGTGCTGCAATCTGTAAATGTTCTATGTACATGATCTATGTAAGTAAAATTAAAGTCATGCAGTATTTTCGAAAGAGATGACCCTGGTACAAAAAAAAACAACAATACAAACTCCATGATGAAGCATATTCTTATGTAGTTGTTTTATATTCATGGTTTGTGATTGGACAATGCTGTAATTTTCATGGTATCAATTCCACGGTTGAAATATCATGAGATATGTTTAGAATTTTCGCCAATTACCTCTTACGTCATCTTGTCAATAATGTGGCCATACACTGGCATGATTACATTAGAATGGAGATAGCTGTATTGTATTTGAAAATTTCACGGCATCAATTGTCGATTTAATGGTCGTAAATATCCGTATACTGGCTCCACTAACGCGTCGCCAGTAAATTCAATTTGCGACCATCAAATCTCCAATTGATGCCGTGAAATTTTCAAATACAATACAGTTATCTCCTAATTTTTAAAACCTCGAACAAAACCGGAACTGGTACTAAGTGACCAGGAATGATAATAATCCAGCGGAAGTAAACGAACGTTATCTAAATCTTCTTCTTTCAAGAAATATCGGTTGTTCCATGAACACTGAAAGTGTACGATGTGCCACTCACTAGCGAACTTTCCAGGATATTTACAAATAAATTGGTCAGTATAGAGTTAATATTATACACAAGAGGGTGGCTACTAGTTCTTATCAGTGTAGGCTTTTTTTTAGGACATATTAGTGTAAACATATTGAATCCCTCCACCACTGTGGTGGTCGCTAAAGGTATGGGTGGTCCTTGTGAAGACTGATTATGTATATGTACTACATGTATTTGAAAGTCAATATGCTGATTTATTGATAGACAGGTATGTTCCATTCATAAGGGTCTTCTATGTGTCTAAGTTAATAATACAATTTGTTCACTCGACGATATAGCTGAAATATTGCTAAAGTTGGCATTAAACACCAATCATTTTCTTTTGAAAGCCAATAAGAATATGAAATTTTACTCCTTTGACATTTGAATGAAAGATATAAATTTCTAAGTATAAAATCCTTTGATTCATCAAAAAAATTCTATTTTCTGATAATTTCAGAGGGCGTTGGAATACAAAAATCTCAGTTTGCTTCTGCAGACTATTTACATTTAGGATATAATAACAATGCATCTCTTAAACGAAGACGGAAATCGATGCACGCAATAAACTAAAATGTTGACAATGATAATGACTATACATTTATGTCCACTTATTATCTTTCCGCCTCGGTTGTGTAATGGTTAGTAGTTAGTATGATCGTCTGTGGTGCGGAAGACATTATATTGAATGTCAGGTCAGATCCTCATAAGGAAGACCCGGAAGCACAGGAACTGGTCGGTTATAAGTCTGAATAATGCGCAATCATTGTCTATCACCACTAAAGTTGTGAGTTCGAACCCCGTTCATGGCGATTTGATTTTTTTGGTGGTTAACGCCACTTTCAGCAGTATTTCAGCTATATCATGGAGACCAGTTTTAGTGGTGGAAGACACCAGAGTACCAGGAGATAACCATCGACCATGGGCAAAGCCGGGCGCGAACCCACGCCGTATTGGTGATAGGCTTGTATGAGTTGTTAGGTAATCCAACTACCTAACTCATTGAGCCACCCGAGCCCTCCCGTTCATGGCGATGTGTACTCTATAAAACCTTATGTGATACAGTTTGTTAGTGACCTGCAGCAGGTCAGCGGTTTTCTATGTGTACTCCGTTTTTCTCCACCAATAAAGCTGACCGCAACGATATAACTGAAATATTGTTGAAAGCGGCGTTAAACACCATGAACATCATAGACCTGAACCTAAACCGACAAATGTGTCTGAGTAGGTGGAGCGACATGTCTAATTCCGGACTGATATTTACTTGTAAGGAAGGGGGATTCTCCATACACGAGACACTCATTTGTGACTCGTCTTAAGGGTGGCCTGTGTATTTGGTTCGTCCCACAGAACTGGGTATTGGGTCGGAGGGGGAGGGGGGAGCGGGGGGTTCTATCTAACAATGGATAACTAGGCCCAATGTCTATACTCCAGAGTTATAGCGGGGGATTCAAAAAAATAAAGTAGTCACAATTCAAACAGACGATAAGATCTAATTTATTGACTTCCCTTTTGTATATTCGTAGAGTATTGTGATCAAAGTAATTTAATTATGTTCACCATTTTAAATCACATTTCTACCGATACTAACTGGCCCTTGTGGAGCCCCAGACAATAGAAATGTGTCCTAGTTTAGTTAGGCTTCACTTCCTACAGACAAGGGATCTTCTAGCTGTTCTGCATGAATAATGCATACCACTTGCCTTTATGAATGGGATGCCTCTTGTTTTAGCAAGTACCACACAATAGGGTTTGCAAGTCAGACAACTTGCGAAAGCTTCTAATGATCAGCATTGTGTGTGGTAGCCATTAGACCGTTTAAAGACACAATCACATGGATCTTTGTACAGACTCATTCCAGTGTCGGGGTCGTCTTGGCCGTAATCGTATGGTAGTTGGATTTACAACTACCTATGCAATCAGTACCTATCACCACTAAAATGGTGAGTTCGAACCCCGTTCATGGCGACGTGTGCTCTATACAACATTATGTGATAAAGCTTGTCAGTGACTTTCAACAGGTCGGTGCTTTTCTCCGTGTCCTCCGGTTTGCTCCACCAATAAAACTGACAGCCATGATATAACTGAAATATTGTTGTAAGTAGCGTTAAACACCATAAACAAACCATCCCAGTGTCACATGTGTACCCACGTTGTACATCAACATGAATTATTAACGTAAATCATTTAACTTTCAAATTTCATCACTATATAAATGTAAATTTGTATTGTTATAGAGGCTAAACCAGCCCACGTATAATTATTGGCATAAAATGTTTATCGTTTTGAGAATGAAGTGATCCATTACTTGGAAGCTTTAACCTACCCCAGGGGTAATGCAATTAATTTGTGTTATTTGATTGACCGAGTCAAATATTAAATTTAAATGAAACTGCATACGTCTATGTTCAATTTCCTACAACGAATCACACAATAGATAGGACACGAACAAGTAAATGGGTTTCCATGGCAAATTATTGTTTATTTACACAATAAGGTAAACTGCGGTGCGTTTTAACGTGTTCATAAGTGCACGTGTATTGACAGACGCTATATTTCATTACCTTTCATTAACATTTTATTTGATGATTCATTTAATTCAATAAATGGCACTAGTTCCAGATTTAAAATTAATTTCCTCTCCTCGATGATCTAATTTGAATATATTGACTTACATAAAGTCGTTAGTTAATGGTTATATTCAATATTAAGACTAACTTACAAAGCCCTTGGTTTTTTTCTAAGGTATCATACCATAAGACGCACCTTATCATATGTTTTAATGTAACCTTTCACATCTATTTATAAATACAGTGGTATATGTAGCAATATTGGCATCTATATTTCAGCGATACGAAAATAAGTTGATAAAATTAAATTACGCATTGTAAAAGGTGCCCGGGGGATGAGTCTATTGATAAGGGTTTTGATTTTCACAAGGAAAAGGAGAGATTATGGTTAGGGTGGAACAATTTACCCAGCAACAGGCCACAAACGACCAGTTAACCGAACGAAATGTTCAGAAATCATTGACATAGAAGTGGTGTGGCTTTCACCATACACGGGACACTAATGTACGTCACGTGTTAATGCCAATTTTTGTATTTCATTTGTCCGGTACATCTAGCGGACGACACTCAGAGGGTCGTTCTCGACAGAGACGGAACTTTACCCTATTCCTATACTCCGGGGATTCTCTCTAGGATTCCTGGTTTTAGGAAGAATATGTTGGGGTTAATGTGGTTAGACCTTTATTTATAACTAGATCTCCAACCAAACATATGTACAATGTACATTGTATCTTACAGTTAGAAAAATCTACAAATAATTTTTTTTCATTTCTATGACGTGTTGTTTTGGCTTTGTAAACAAAAGGGTATAATAGAACAGCCAAATACGTCATCATCATCAGCGCGTGTAAGTCATAATAAATCGGGGATTTTTATACCCTTTTGTTTACAAAGCCAAAACAGCACGTCATATTAGAATTAAAAATAGAAAGTCTCCGTGAGATACCAGGTGCTAAGAAAAGCACATCAAAATGATAAAATTGTATGAACATTTTAGACGTGGATATTCCGATATCGAATTATCCTTTTTGAAGATAACGAAATACCATCTCAAAGATTTAAATAACTTTTTTGGATTTTCATAGAATTTGTGAATTAATGTTTTGTTTTTGTTTTTGTTTTTGTTTTTGCAAAGATGAAATAAGTCTATAATAAGTTCAGTGAGTGAGTGGGTGATTGTTTTTAACGCTAACCCAGGAATTTTTCAATTACATCATGGCGAGAACAAGTTAATTTCAATGAGATGATGATGAGGTCCGCTTTGTACTAGACCAACACGCTTAGTTAGATTTTTATAGTGCTACCTCACTGAAACTACAGTCCACGGGTAGACCTGTCGCCCCACTCGGGCACATTATCCTGATTCCGAGCCAACCAGTCTTTGCTCTTTCTCCTTAATGCGTGTGTGCTTAGCGGAGAAGCAATACATACCAATGTTATCGTCTTTGGTTTGACCCCATCGGGACTCGAACTCACGATCACGCTAACCCTTACACCAGCGATGCGGTTCAACCTAATATATGTCTGAATAATACCACTATAGAAAAGACATATGTTCTTTAATTAGATCTCTACCAGCTGAATTGTGTTTGTAGACAAGATCTTTATTACGATAATAAAATTTAGTAAATGATTTTATTAATTTATGGAAATGATGGTCTTGTGGTAAAGGTTTCTCCTATAATTACGAGATTACATTGACTTAAGTCCCAAGTACGGGTAAAACAGCGGACTAGCTGATCGATAAATACTCTATTGAATGATGGCAAAGGGATACTGTCTGTGTATCAATAAACAACGTAGATATCTAATTGTGTGCGCACAAAGCATTTATGGAAAAACCTTCATCAGTTAAATTTAAAACCAAAATATTTGAAAGACAAATAATTTAAAGTCTTTGAGATCAGAAAAATCCCGGGCATTACTAGGATAGGTAAATGACTAAGGGAGGATAATCTAAGTTTTAATTTAATGGTTAGCATTGTATGTGGTAGTCATTAGACATTTAAAGACAAAATCACATGTGACAATCAACGGATCTTTGTCCAGACTCTAAGAAGAGAATCTAAGTTTTAATTTAATGGTTAGCATCGTGTGTGGTAGTCATTAGACCGTTTAAAGACAAAATCACATGTGACAATCAACGGATCTTTGTCCAGACTCTAAGAGGATAATCTAAGTTTTAATTTAATGGTTAGCATCGTGTGTGGTAGTCATTATACAGTTTAAAGACAAAATCACATGTGACAATCAACGGATCTTTGTCCAGACTCTAAGAGGATAATCTAAGTTTTAATTTAATGGTTAGCATCGTGTGTGGTAGTCATTAGACCGTTTAAAGGCAAAATCACATGTGACAATCAACGGATCTTTGTCCAGACTCTAAGAGGAGAATCTAAGTTTTAATTTAATGGTTAGCATCGTGTGTGGTAGTCATTAGACCGTTTAAAGACAAAATCACATGTGACAATCAACGGATCTTTGTCCAGACTCTAAGAGGAGAATCTAAGTTTTAATTTAATAATTATAATAAAATAATAATAATAATAATAATAATAATAATAATAATAATAAATTCTTTATTTATAGAGGGTTACACAGTTAGTAAATAACTAATCTTCCCTGAGGCCCTCATTAACATATTTAAACATACATTGTAAAGTACACTATATCAAAGTTACACACAAGAAGCAATACATTGTAATAAGTTTACACAAAAAGATTTAGTAAATATTTAATGGTAATTTAAGGTACATCATCATTTAAATTGAGACTTTTAACTTTTATTTTAAATGCATTATGAGAGGAAGCTTGTCGTATCGAAAATGGAAGTTCATTCCATAGTTTTGGTCCAGAGTATGTAAAAGGATTCTTAAAAAGTTTAGTTTTTGCCTTTGGGATTTGTAATTTTTTACTTACAACATTTCGGAGAGAGTAAGGATTTTGATCAGACAAGTATTGGATTTTATTTTTTAAATAAACAGGTGCTTCATTCTTTAGACATTTTGAAACAAGAAGATATTAATAATATTTGATTCGTTGTTCAATACTCATCCATCCAAGTTGTTTAAATAGAGGTTCAGATGGTGCTATGGTAGCTGCGGAACCGTAGCCCTTGTGGCCCTTGGCCAGTTTTCTGATATTTGCGGACCATAGGGCTACGGATTTCACACTATCAAAAACGTTCGAAACTGCGCAGTGAAAATGTTGCGCCGCTTTTTTGCAAAATAACATTTCTGGTTAATATTTGTAAAATAGTTCACTCTAGGTTGACTAAATATTTTATATCAGATAAAAAAAATCGCCGTGCAAAACCTCCGGTAAAACGTAAACAAACCGAACGCGTGTTTTTCTCTTAGAGTGATCTCTCCAAAGTAACGTGACCTCAAAGCGACAATACCACAATGACAAGATGGCGGAACGAAGTAGGCAGGATCAGTTAATATCAAGACATTTGTTATGGTAATGAGCTGGAAATGAATATTAACAGGTAAATAAGTATAGAAGAATGTAGATAAATATTCAACGAAGCGAAATATATATGTTTGATCGTTCTCGCACCCGATTTCATGAAAAAAAATTGTCAAAAAATGGCGCAACATTTTCACTGCGCAGTTTCGAACGTTTTTGATAGGGTGAAATCCATAGCCCTATGGTCCGCAAATATCAGAAAACTGGCCAAGGATCATAAGGGCTACGGTTCCGCAGCTAGTGATATGGGATCTTGATTTAATATCAATCTTGCTGTTCTTTTTTGCAATTTAAGAATGCGATTTAGTCCCTCATTTGAACAATTTCCTCAAACAACACAGCAATAATCAATTAAAGGCAAAATATAACCCGAATAAAAAAGTTGCCTTGATTCAAGATTTAAATATTTCTTAATTTTGGAAAGAAGGTAGATTGTTGATGATATTTTAGAACAGCTTTGATCAATTTGATATTTCCAATTTAAATTTGAGTCAATTTTGATTCCATGTAATTTTTCACAAGTGGAATGTTGTAATTGTTCAGAATTAATAGTCAAAAATAGTTTTTCATTTTGAAATGCAAGTTTTTGCTTTGTTCCAACTGTCATACATTTAGTTTTATTACAATTTATAAACATTAGTATCCTTGCACCATAATTCAATTCTATTCAAGTCTTCTTGGACTTTAGTTTGTATGTCTAAAATATTTTCCCCAGTGTGTATTGTGGAATCATCAGCATACAAATCAGTGTTGCAATTTGAAATACTTAAAGGCGGGTCATTTATATATCAAATAAACAATAATGGGCCTAGTATTGAGCCTTGAGGTACTGAGTAACTCCATATTTTACTGGACACTTATCAGAAAGAGCATTTCCGATTTGTACTTGTTGTGTTATATTTATCATATAAGAATTAAAAAGAACTAAAGATTTTTTTTATTGAATCCATATATTATATGAATTAGGAACTGTAAATTACCTTTTGAGAAGTCAATTTAAGTGATAGACTTTATTTAAGAAAGTTCCTTAATATGATTATTTAAGAAATAAATAATGGAAGCCAGAATGTGTTGGGAGTTTTAACATGGATTGGCGGATATTAGTGTTTTATCCCGAGCCAGAAGCGAGGGAGAAAATATATTGATATCCGCCAATCCATGTTAAAACTCAAAGCAAATTCTGGCTTCCATGATTTATTTCGATTCTGATATGTCTAAGAGTACAAATACGGTAGCATACTTTGATTGGAAGACGGTAATTTATATTTACGTTTCCGGAAAATGTCGCACACAATTTATGCTACCAATGGAAAAGTCAGTCACATTCACCGGCGCATGTGCTAATGAGATTATACCGAATGGATAAATCGTTCGTTTGTTAACAAAGCGAACGAAGTAGGTCATGTTAGAATTAAGCGTATTTATTCTCTTACAGTGGTAGTTAAAGGCTTCATTCCTTCCTCACTTCTGTATAATTTATTACGGCTTCTTTCCTTGTTCATTCCTTCCTCACTTCTGTATAATTTATTACGGCTTCTTTCCTTGTTCATTCCTTCCTCACTTCTGTATAATTTATTACGGCTTCTTTCCTTGCTGCTCATTCCTTCCTCACTTCTGTATAATTTATTACGGCTTCTTTCCTTGTTCATTCTTTCCTTACTTCTGTATAATTTATTACGGCTTCTTTTCTTGTTCATTCTTTCCTTACTTCTGTATAATTTATTACGGCTTCTTTTCTTGTTGTTCATTCCTTCCTCACTTCTGTATAATTTATTACGGCTTCTTTCCTTGTTGTTCATTCCTTCCTCACTTCTGTATAATTTATTACGGCTTCTTTCCTTGTTGCTCATTCCTTCCTCACTTCTGTATAATTTATTACGGCTTCTTTCCTTGTTCATTCCTTCCTCACTTCTGTATAATTTATTACGGCTTCTTTCCTTGTTGCTCATTCCTTCCTCACTTCTGTATAATTTATTACGGCTTCTTTCCTTGTTGCTCATTCCTTCCTCACTTCTGTATAATTTATTACGGCTTCTTTCCTTGTTGCTCATTCCTTCCTCACTTCTGTATAATTTATTACGGCTTCTTTCCTTGTTCATTCCTTCCTCACTTCTGTATAATTTATTACGGCTTCTTTCCTTGTTCATTCCTTCCTCACTTCTGTATAATTTATTACGGCTTCTTTCCTTGCTGCTCATTCCTTCCTCACTTCTGTATAATTTATTACGGCTTCTTTCCTTGTTCATTCTTTCCTTACTTCTGTATAATTTATTACGGCTTCTTTTCTTGTTCATTCTTTCCTTACTTCTGTATAATTTATTACGGCTTCTTTTCTTGTTGTTCATTCCTTCCTCACTTCTGTATAATTTATTACGGCTTCTTTCCTTGTTGTTCATTCCTTCCTCACTTCTGTATAATTTATTACGGCTTCTTTCCTTGTTGCTCATTCCTTCCTCACTTCTGTATAATTTATTACGGCTTCTTTCCTTGTTCATTCCTTCCTCACTTCTGTATAATTTATTACGGCTTCTTTCCTTGTTGCTCATTCCTTCCTCACTTCTGTATAATTTATTACGGCTTCTTTTCTTGTTGCTCATTCCTTCCTCACTTCTGTATAATTTATTACGGCTTCATTCCTTGTTGTTCATTCCTTCCTCACTTCTGTATAATTTATTACGGCTTCTTTCCTTGTTCATTCCTTCCTCACTTCTGTATAATTTATTACGGCTTCTTTCCTTGTTGTTCATTCCTTCCTCACTTCTGTATAATTTATTACGGCTTCTTTCCTTGTTCATTCTTTCCTTACTTCTGTATAATTTATTACGGCTTCTTTTCTTGTTGCTCATTCCTTCCTCACTTCTGTATAATTTATTACGGCTTCTTTCCTTGTTGTTCATTCCTTCCTCACTTCTGTATAATTTATTACGGCTTCTTTCCTTGTTCATTCCTTCCTCACTTCTGTATAATTTATTACGGCTTCTTTCCTTGTTCATTCTTTCCTTACTTCTGTATAATTTATTACGGCTTCTTTTCTTGTTCATTCTTTCCTTACTTCTGTATAATTTATTACGGCTTCTTTTCTTGTTGTTCATTCCTTCCTCACTTCTGTATAATTTATTACGGCTTCTTTCCTTGTTGTTCATTCCTTCCTCACTTCTGTATAATTTATTACGGCTTCTTTCCTTGTTGCTCATTCCTTCCTCACTTCTGTATAATTTATTACGGCTTCTTTCCTTGTTCATTCCTTCCTCACTTCTGTATAATTTATTACGGCTTCTTTCCTTGTTGCTCATTCCTTCCTCACTTCTGTATAATTTATTACGGCTTCTTTTCTTGTTGCTCATTCCTTCCTCACTTCTGTATAATTTATTACGGCTTCTTTCCTTGTTGTTCATTCCTTCCTCACTTCTGTATAATTTATTACGGCTTCTTTCCTTGTTCATTCCTTCCTCACTTCTGTATAATTTATTACGGCTTCTTTCCTTGTTGTTCATTCCTTCCTCACTTCTGTATAATTTATTACGGCTTCTTTCCTTGTTCATTCCTTCCTCACTTCTGTATAATTTATTACGGCTTCTTTCCTTGTTCATTCTTTCCTTACTTCTGTATAATTTATTACGGCTTCTTTTCTTGTTGCTCATTCCTTCCTCACTTCTGTATAATTTATTACGGCTTCTTTCCTTGTTGTTCATTCCTTCCTCACTTCTGTATAATTTATTACGGCTTCTTTCCTTGTTCATTCTTTCCTTACTTCTGTATAATTTATTACGGCTTCTTTCCTTGTTCATTCCTTCCTCACTTCTATATAATTTATTACGGCTTCTTTCCTTGTTGCTCATTCCTTCCTCACTTCTGTATAATTTATTACGGCTTCTTTTCTTGTTGCTCATTCCTTCCTCACTTCTGTATAATTTATTACGGCTTCTTTCCTTGTTGTTCATTCCTTCCTCACTTCTGTATAATTTATTACGGCTTCTTTTCTTGTTGCTCATTCCTTCCTCACTTCTGTATAATTTATTACGGCTTCTTTCCTTGTTGTTCATTCCTTCCTCACTTCTGTATAATTTATTACGGCTTCTTTCCTTGTTCATTCTTTCCTTACTTCTGTATAATTTATTACGGCTTCTTTTCTTGTTGCTCATTCCTTCCTCACTTCTGTATAATTTATTACGGCTTCTTTCCTTGTTGTTCATTCCTTCCTCACTTCTGTATAATTTATTACGGCTTCTTTCCTTGTTGTTCATTCTTTCCTTACTTCTGTATAATTTATTACGGCTTCTTTCCTTGTTGTTCATTCCTTCCTCACTTCTGTATAATTTATTACGGCTTCTTTTCTTGTTGCTCATTCCTTCCTTACTTCTGTATAATTTATTACGGCTTCTTTCCTTGTTGTTCATTTCTTCCTCACTTCTGTATAATTTATTATGGCTTCTTTCCTTGTTCATTCTTTCCTTACTTCTGTATAATTTATTACGGCTTCTTTTCTTGTTGCTCATTCCTTCCTCCCTTCTGTATAATTTATTACGGCTTCTTTTCTTGTTCATTCCTTCCTTACTTCTGTATAATTTATTACGGCTTCTTTCCTTGTTGTTCATTCCTTCCTCACTTCTGTATAATTTATTACGGCTTCTTTCCTTGTTGCTCATTCCTTCCTCACTTCTGTATAATTTATTACGGCTTCTTTCCTTGTTGCTCATTCTTTCCTTACTTCTGTATAATTTATTACGGCTTCTTTTCTTGTTGCTCATTCCTTCCTCACTTCTGTATAATTTATTACGGCTTCTTTTCTTGTTGCTCATTCCTTCCTCACTTCTGTATAATTTATTACGGCTTCTTTCCTTGTTCATTCTTTCCTTACTTCTGTATAATTTATTACGGCTTCTTTTCTTGTTGCTCATTCCTTCCTCACTTCTGTATAATTTATTACGGCTTCTTTCCTTGTTGTTCATTCCTTCCTCACTTCTGTATAATTTATTACGGCTTCTTTCCTTGTTGCTCATTCCTTCCTCACTTCTGTATAATTTATTACGGCTTCTTTTCTTGTTGCTCATTCCTTCCTCACTTCTGTATAATTTATTACGGCTTCTTTCCTTGTTGTTCATTCCTTCCTCACTTCTGTATAATTTATTACGGCTTCTTTTCTTGTTGCTCATTCCTTCCTCACTTCTGTATAATTTATTACGGCTTCTTTCCTTGTTGCTCATTCCTTCCTCACTTCTGTATAATTTATTACGGCTTCTTTCCTTGTTGCTCATTCCTTCCTCACTTCTGTATAATTTATTACGGCTTCTTTCCTTGTTGTTCATTCCTTCCTCACTTCTGTATAATTTATTACGGCTTCTTTCCTTGTTGCTCATTCCTTCCTCACTTCTGTATAATTTATTACGGCTTCTTTCCTTGTTGCTCATTCCTTCCTCACTTCTGTATAATTTATTACGGCTTCTTTCCTTGTTCATTCCTTCCTCACTTCTGTATAATTTATTACGGCTTCTTTCCTTGTTCATTCTTTCCTTACTTCTGTATAATTTATTACGGCTTCTTTTCTTGTTGCTCATTCCTTCCTCACTTCTGTATAATTTATTACGGCTTCTTTTCTTGTTGTTCATTCCTTCCTCACTTCTGTATAATTTATTACGGCTTCTTTCCTTGTTCATTCTTTCCTTACTTCTGTATAATTTATTACGGCTTCTTTTCTTGTTGCTCATTCCTTCCTCACTTCTGTATAATTTATTACGGCTTCTTTCCTTGTTCATTCTTTCCTTACTTCTGTATAATTTATTACGGCTTCTTTTCTTGTTGCTCATTCCTTCCTCACTTCTGTATAATTTATTACGGCTTCTTTTCTTGTTGTTCATTCCTTCCTCACTTCTGTATAATTTATTACGGCTTCTTTCCTTGTTCATTCTTTCCTTACTTCTGTATAATTTATTACGGCTTCTTTTCTTGTTGCTCATTCCTTCCTCACTTCTGTATAATTTATTACGGCTTCTTTCCTTGTTCATTCTTTCCTCACTTCTGTATAATTTATTACGGCTTCTTTTCTTGTTGCTCATTCCTTCCTCACTTCTGTATAATTTATTACGGCTTCTTTCCTTGTTGTTCATTCCTTCCTCACTTCTGTATAATTTATTACGGCTTCTTTCCTTGTTGCTCATTCCTTCCTCACTTCTGTATAATTTATTACGGCTTCTTTTCTTGTTGCTCATTCCTTCCTCACTTCTGTATAATTTATTACGGCTTCTTTCCTTGTTGTTCATTCCTTCCTCACTTCTGTATAATTTATTACGGCTTCTTTTCTTGTTGCTCATTCCTTCCTCACTTCTGTATAATTTATTACGGCTTCTTTCCTTGTTGTTCATTCCTTCCTCACTTCTGTATAATTTATTACGGCTTCTTTCCTTGTTCATTCTTTCCTTACTTCTGTATAATTTATTACGGCTTCTTTTCTTGTTGTTCATTCCTTCCTCACTTCTGTATAATTTATTACGGCTTCTTTCCTTGTTCATTCTTTCCTTACTTCTGTATAATTTATTACGGCTTCTTTTCTTGTTGCTCATTCCTTCCTCACTTCTGTATAATTTATTACGGCTTCTTTTCTTGTTGTTCATTCCTTCCTCACTTCTGTATAATTTATTACGGCTTCTTTCCTTGTTCATTCTTTCCTTACTTCTGTATAATTTATTACGGCTTCTTTTCTGGTTGCTCATTCCTTCCTCACTTCTGTATAATTTATTACGGCTTCTTTCCTTGTTGTTCATTCCTTCCTCACTTCTGTATAATATATTACGGCTTCTTTCCTTGTTGCTCATTCCTTCCTCACTTCTGTATAATTTATTACGGCTTCTTTTCTTGTTGCTCATTCCTTCCTCACTTCTGTATAATTTATTACGGCTTCTTTCCTTGTTCATTCCTTCCTCACTTCTGTATAATTTATTACGGCTTCTTTCCTTGTTCATTCTTTCCTCACTTCTGTATAATTTATTACGGCTTCTTTTCTTGTTGCTCATTCCTTCCTCACTTCTGTATAATTTATTACGGCTTCTTTCCTTGTTCATTCTTTCCTCACTTCTGTATAATTTATTACGGCTTCTTTCCTTGTTGTTCATTCCTTCCTCACTTCTGTATAATTTATTACGGCTTCTTTTCTTGTTGCTCATTCTTTCCTCACTTCTGTATAATTTATTACGGCTTCTTTCCTTGTTCATTCTTTCCTCACTTCTGTATAATTTATTACGGCTTCTTTTCTTGTTGCTCATTCCTTCCTCACTTCTGTATAATTTATTACGGCTTCTTTCCTTGTTGTTCATTCCTTCCTCACTTCTGTATAATTTATTACGGCTTCTTTCCTTGTTGCTCATTCCTTCCTCACTTCTGTATAATTTATTACGGCTTCTTTTCTTGTTGCTCATTCCTTCCTCACTTCTGTATAATTTATTACGGCTTCTTTCCTTGTTGTTCATTCCTTCCTCACTTCTGTATAATTTATTACGGCTTCTTTTCTTGTTGCTCATTCCTTCCTCACTTCTGTATAATTTATTACGGCTTCTTTCCTTGTTGCTCATTCCTTCCTCACTTCTGTATAATTTATTACGGCTTCTTTCCTTGTTGCTCATTCCTTCCTCACTTCTGTATAATTTATTACGGCTTCTTTCCTTGTTGTTCATTCCTTCCTCACTTCTGTATAATTTATTACGGCTTCTTTCCTTGTTGCTCATTCCTTCCTCACTTCTGTATAATTTATTACGGCTTCTTTCCTTGTTGCTCATTCCTTCCTCACTTCTGTATAATTTATTACGGCTTCTTTCCTTGTTCATTCCTTCCTCACTTCTGTATAATTTATTACGGCTTCTTTCCTTGTTCATTCTTTCCTTACTTCTGTATAATTTATTACGGCTTCTTTTCTTGTTGCTCATTCCTTCCTCACTTCTGTATAATTTATTACGGCTTCTTTTCTTGTTGTTCATTCCTTCCTCACTTCTGTATAATTTATTACGGCTTCTTTCCTTGTTCATTCTTTCCTTACTTCTGTATAATTTATTACGGCTTCTTTTCTTGTTGCTCATTCCTTCCTCACTTCTGTATAATTTATTACGGCTTCTTTCCTTGTTCATTCTTTCCTTACTTCTGTATAATTTATTACGGCTTCTTTTCTTGTTGCTCATTCCTTCCTCACTTCTGTATAATTTATTACGGCTTCTTTTCTTGTTGTTCATTCCTTCCTCACTTCTGTATAATTTATTACGGCTTCTTTCCTTGTTCATTCTTTCCTTACTTCTGTATAATTTATTACGGCTTCTTTTCTTGTTGCTCATTCCTTCCTCACTTCTGTATAATTTATTACGGCTTCTTTCCTTGTTCATTCTTTCCTCACTTCTGTATAATTTATTACGGCTTCTTTTCTTGTTGCTCATTCCTTCCTCACTTCTGTATAATTTATTACGGCTTCTTTCCTTGTTGTTCATTCCTTCCTCACTTCTGTATAATTTATTACGGCTTCTTTCCTTGTTGCTCATTCCTTCCTCACTTCTGTATAATTTATTACGGCTTCTTTTCTTGTTGCTCATTCCTTCCTCACTTCTGTATAATTTATTACGGCTTCTTTCCTTGTTGTTCATTCCTTCCTCACTTCTGTATAATTTATTACGGCTTCTTTTCTTGTTGCTCATTCCTTCCTCACTTCTGTATAATTTATTACGGCTTCTTTCCTTGTTGTTCATTCCTTCCTCACTTCTGTATAATTTATTACGGCTTCTTTCCTTGTTCATTCTTTCCTTACTTCTGTATAATTTATTACAGCTTCTTTTCTTGTTGTTCATTCCTTCCTCACTTCTGTATAATTTATTACGGCTTCTTTCCTTGTTCATTCTTTCCTTACTTCTGTATAATTTATTACGGCTTCTTTTCTTGTTGCTCATTCCTTCCTCACTTCTGTATAATTTATTACGGCTTCTTTTCTTGTTGTTCATTCCTTCCTCACTTCTGTATAATTTATTACGGCTTCTTTCCTTGTTCATTCTTTCCTTACTTCTGTATAATTTATTACGGCTTCTTTTCTGGTTGCTCATTCCTTCCTCACTTCTGTATAATTTATTACGGCTTCTTTCCTTGTTGTTCATTCCTTCCTCACTTCTGTATAATATATTACGGCTTCTTTCCTTGTTGCTCATTCCTTCCTCACTTCTGTATAATTTATTACGGCTTCTTTTCTTGTTGCTCATTCCTTCCTCACTTCTGTATAATTTATTACGGCTTCTTTCCTTGTTCATTCCTTCCTCACTTCTGTATAATTTATTACGGCTTCTTTCCTTGTTCATTCTTTCCTCACTTCTGTATAATTTATTACGGCTTCTTTTCTTGTTGCTCATTCCTTCCTCACTTCTGTATAATTTATTACGGCTTCTTTCCTTGTTCATTCTTTCCTCACTTCTGTATAATTTATTACGGCTTCTTTCCTTGTTGTTCATTCCTTCCTCACTTCTGTATAATTTATTACGGCTTCTTTTCTTGTTGCTCATTCTTTCCTCACTTCTGTATAATTTATTACGGCTTCTTTCCTTGTTCATTCTTTCCTCACTTCTGTATAATTTATTACGGCTTCTTTTCTTGTTGCTCATTCCTTCCTCACTTCTGTATAATTTATTACGGCTTCTTTCCTTGTTGCTCATTCCTTCCTCACTTCTGTATAATTTATTACGGCTTCTTTCCTTGTTGCTCATTCCTTCCTCACTTCTGTATAATTTATTACGGCTTCTTTCCTTGTTGCTCATTCCTTCCTCACTTCTGTATAATTTATTACGGCTTCTTTTCTTGTTGCTCATTCCTTCCTCACTTCTGTATAATTTATTACGGCTTCTTTTCTTGTTGCTCATTCCTTCCTCACTTCTGTATAATTTATTACGGCTTCTTTCCTTGTTCATTCCTTCCTCACTTCTGTATAATTTATTACGGCTTCTTTCCTTGTTCATTCTTTCCTCACTTCTGTATAATTTATTACGGCTTCTTTCCTTGTTCATTCTTTCCTCACTTCTGTATAATTTATTACGGCTTCTTTTCTTGTTGCTCATTCCTTCCTCACTTCTGTATAATTTATTACGGCTTCTTTCCTTGTTGCTCATTCCTTCCTCACTTCTGTATAATTTATTACGGCTTCTTTTCTTGTTGCTCATTCCTTCCTCACTTCTGTATAATTTATTACGGCTTCTTTCCTTGTTGTTCATTCCTTCCTTACTTCTGTATAATTTATTACGGCTTCTTTCCTTGTTGCTCATTCCATCCTTACTTCTGTATAATTTATTACGGCTTCTTTCCTTGTTGCTCATTCCTTCCTCACTTCTGTATAATTTATTACGGCTTCTTTTCTTGTTGCTCATTCCTTCCTCACTTCTGTATAATTTATTACGGCTTCTTTTCTTGTTGCTCATTCCTTCCTCACTTCTGTATAATTTATTACGGCTTCTTTCCTTGTTCATTCCTTCCTCACTTCTGTATAATTTATTACGGCTTCTTTCCTTGTTCATTCTTTCCTCACTTCTGTATAATTTATTACGGCTTCTTTCCTTGTTCATTCTTTCCTCACTTCTGTATAATTTATTACGGCTTCTTTTCTTGTTGCTCATTCCTTCCTCACTTCTGTATAATTTATTACGGCTTCTTTCCTTGTTGCTCATTCCTTCCTCACTTCTGTATAATTTATTACGGCTTCTTTCCTTGTTGCTCATTCCTTCCTCACTTCTGTATAATTTATTACGGCTTCTTTCCTTGTTGTTCATTCCTTCCTTACTTCTGTATAATTTATTACGGCTTCTTTCCTTGTTGCTCATTCCTTCCTCACTTCTGTATAATTTATTACGGCTTCTTTCCTTGTTGTTCATTCCTTCCTTACTTCTGTATAATTTATTACGGCTTCTTTCCTTGTTGCTCATTCCTTCCTTACTTCTGTATAATTTATTACGGCTTCTTTCCTTGTTGCTCATTCCTTCCTCACTTCTGTATAATTTATTACGGCTTCTTTCCTTGTTGCTCATTCCTTCCTCACTTCTGTATAATTTTTACACGTTGTTGAACTTGTACTCGTCCGAAATATGCATGAAATATTTGCCGCTGGACGTTAGACTACTAGCAATCAATCATAATACTGCCAAGACGTTGAACATACGTTGCCATTAAATTGAGATTCACATCAGTATGATAAAAAGAGAATGGAGCATAATTAATTATCATTGGAATTTAAACCATTTGTGGACGTTTATTTTGTTAAAGCAATCCTGAATTGTTTTGAAAATCTATCAGCACTATTTCTTCTGCATTACGTTGCCACTGGTTATTCCGCTTGTTTTCGAGGTAAACAATATCAGAGTTAAAACAAAAAATTACTTGAGGTTTCCTTTTACGATACACGAGGTACTCATTGCGTCCAGTCCTATTGGTTTTTTTTTGTCCCGAAGAACAAGTGGGAGTGATGGTAAAAACTAGGTAATTCATTTTTTATTAAGATATCGGAGTGCTTTAGTCACTTTTAAAGAAAGCGTTTCTTCTCTGCATGCTCATCGTGATACATTAAGGGGGTCTCGGTGGTCGGTTAGTCAAGATCATTGACTATGCAAGCCTAACTCCACATCATTAGCCCCCATCCACCCCCACCCCACCCCGATACTCACCTCAAATGTTTCCTGACAAATATTTAAGATGGACGATTCATATAATCCAATAAATGGCACCAGTTCCAGATTTAGAATAAATACCTGCTTTTATGAATCAATTTGAATAATGGACTTACCCAAATTCATTAGTCATTATTTAATTTCATATTTAATACAAATTCACACATTAGCTTTACCCCATAGGCTTATGGTTAGCGTGCTTACCGCGTATGAGTGTTTCGTGGGTACGATCCCCGTCTTCAAATCAAGACTGTAATCTTGACTCTTGCTCATTTCCTACTAAGCACGCATCGTTAATGAGTAAGAGATTGGCTTGTAGTCAGAATAATGTATCCGAGTGGAGCAACATGTCTGTCTATCTATGATCAAATGAATCAGTGGGTTAGCACTATAAAAACATATATTTCATCATTGTCTCTCACGCATTCATTTAGCCCCGCGCAATATAACTGAAATGCTGTTCAAAGTGGCGTTAAACACCATAACCTCTAGTCCCCCACTCATTTACTAAATTGATATTTCTTTTGGTTTTCCCGTTCTGAAAGTGCACTGAAAGTGTAAGATTGATATTGTACTCACATTACAAAACAAAGTACTGAAAATCGTTAACAGAATATACAAGTTAAGTAAATTGGTATATTAAGACTAGTTTACTACGATTTAAACGTATCCCACGAGACTGACGTTTCCGTAGTTTTGCAGATCCTGTATTCGTGATATTACATGATATCGTCGTTAAAGGGATATTAAAACTCATTTAACATATATTTTTTCAACTCGTGACGAAGGTTGTTTCTTTTCAGTTTAATTGTAAAATCAATCCAAAAATACTTTGCACGCCCATATAATCCCTAATATCGTTAAAATATCACTTAAAAGGGTCGAAATGAATTTTTGTCCAGGAAGCAAAAATTCAATTATTGGAATACGCATATTCATGATGACATCGACTTTGACCCCACTCGGAAGCTGAATGCGCATCACCTTGTTGATGAAGCTAATATGGCCGATGCTGCAACTTCATCTAATCGTGGACGAAAACGTCGTTTGACTGATTCAGCATGGAAAAGAAAGAAAAAAGAAACAAATGCACTTATCAACAAATCAAGGATTTGCGTCGGAGAAGAGTACGATCGCTGGAACGATTTAAAGACAGCCCTGAGGTTGAAAACTCACATAACGGTATTTTATTCACCCCAATTGGTGCCCCTCGCACCCGTGTGATCTGATGTTTCTTTAAATAACGCAGTTATTTAACACTTACAAGGTCTTTTTCTGACTGGGTAAAGTTTCAAATGTCCACTTACTCCCATTTGCCTTTGAAGTAAACAAATTAATGTAATTAATTATCATTTCTATAACGAAACAAGTAAATTCACTTAAAAATTCCATGTCAGCATCTATGATGTTTGTTTACAGAAAAATGATACGGTTCCAACTCCGGCAAGCATCGTAACTGGCAGCGATGAATAATTAGCAAGGCAAAGACCGCAAGATATGACAGAATTATCAACGAATTATGTCACTTTTACAAAGTTTGATTAATAAAAACCGAGTTAACGTTTCATAAATATCATTTATTGAACCAATTGCAATTTCATGAGATACACAAAATTACAAAAATGAGCTTTGATATCCCTTTAAGACAGAGATAACAAGTCATGTATTTTTGTTAATTAATCCATGAGAGCCTGCACTATTTACTTGATCGCACAAGTTTCCTGTTGGATTGTATAGATGTTTTCTCATATGTTTTCTAGACTTTGCAGTTTAAAATTCAACATAATGTTTTCTTAAATGATGATATAGATACTATTTTGTCAAACAGTTAGAGAGGCCGCTGTGGATGTGATTATGTGGAGTTGGATTTATAGCTACCTATGCAATCAATACCTATCACCACTAACCATTATGTGATAAAGTTTGTCAGTGACTTACTGCAGGTTGGTGGTTTTCCGGTTTCGTCCTCCAATAAAAAATTATCATAACGATATAACTGAAATATTGTTGAAAGTGGCGTTAAACACCATAGCACACCCACCCAAGCCGTTAGATGTACTACTTAATAAAATAAACATGTAAATACTATTCACAGTACAATCAGTGATTGTACTGCTTATATGAAAGTGTACACATACATATTTGCTTCACACTTCTACTAGACGTATACAATCGCCTAGTACCCCTTGTCTTATGTAGAGCGATGCGCAATAAAAACAGACCACGCTGTAGACACCCAATAGGAAATTAAACCATTATGTCCAAAGTATTTGCCCTTTTGTGTTTAAATTTAACCTTTTGGTTGGCATACATGTAGGCCATGGATTTCCCACGTCAACTATCGTGGTCTTTTTTGAGTTCAAAGTTCATGGAGTTTTAAGGTGAATGGAAATTGTTCGCTTTGTTGATTTTGGTAGAAATGTTACCATCATTGTTTAAATTTTCTTTTCATAATGAGATTGGTTTATAAATAACAATATACTGTCTTTATATAGTGTATGTCGAACACAAATTTAGAAATACAGTGAAATCTATATAAACCAAACACAGTGTTGGAAATCTTTGTATAAACCGAACATCTGTCTATTCCGAACGCAATGCCTGGTCCTAAAGGGGTTTAGTTTAGACCAGTTTCACTGTAGCAAATAATTTATACAGTCAAACCTCTTTTTTGCGAACACGAATAACTCGAACTAAAAATTTGATGCGTTCATAGTAACTTGCAGCTTAATTTACCCCATTTGAAATCTTCAAACTTTTCTTATTCAGGTTAACTCAAATGTTTGGATATTTCGAAGTGAAATGATCGATATGTTCTACTTCGACATAACGAGGATCGAATGTATATTCAAAATATGATACAAAATCAAGCCCAGCATTAGTCTTTGTTAGGAAATATAATAGAGAGGATTCTAATCTTAAAAAGATTTACAAAAGATAGCCAATCAAATTCAAACACAAACCACGCATTATATTATATATGTGTGAAACAATATACGTCAAATTTAGTACGGAAGGTAATATTTAACGCAATCAAAGAACCGATTTACTTTTAGTGGGGTTCGATCTTTAATTTTATGTGTATGTTTTGTGGATCGTTGTTTGTCCTTTTGTCCTTTTTCTTTAGGCCATTGTGTTGTCTGTCCTTTGATTTACGGGTTCTGATATTTTCAAACTCTTCTAATAATTATGTCATAGCTAAAGGAGAGTACGTCCAAGACAACACTATGTGACCTAATGTAATATAATACAGATTAGCTTCAAATATTTTGACATTTATTATGGTAATAAAACTTTAGCTCGTAATTTGCTCCGTGGAAACCTCCAGATGGTAGATAACTTCTGTATCTATCATATTAGTTACAGAATAGATGGGCATTCTAGTTGTTAAGACGATCTATAGCATTTGTTTAGCTTAAACATATTTTATTTGCTAAATATAGCAAATTGGGATCGGACACAAGTTTTTCAACTTATGACGTCTTCTCCCGAATACAATAATTTACAATATGATTGATTGATTGATCGGTGTTGTATTGCCATGCGCAAATGAAATGATACAATATATATATATATATATGTATAGAGATAAATAAACAGAGAATGATTATATGTAAAACATAGGTAGAGATTATATATGAAAGAAAATAAAGAAAAATGAATACTTTTGGAGATGTGTGTTGGTTCTTTAATTCATTTAGACAATTGTAAATCTTTTGGAGTCTTAGATTTATTTTAAAAACATGTTTAAAGAAAGTTGTATTTTCTTGATATGTTAGGAAATCACTTCCTTTAGTCAATAGATTTACATCAACATTAGAGGTTAACTAATTAAGTCTATTCAATAATATTCCCCTATAATCTCCATATTTATCACATTCAAAAAAGAAATGGCGAATATAATCATTTGTTTATCCTGATCAATTAGAAATAATGGCAACACATTGAATATGTTTCAGGACAACTCTTAACAGTAATCCATTACATTCCTATAGAGAAATTTACACAGAAACTGATCAATCATAGGCGATTGATTGACGTGTTGTATATATCGTAACGGCTACCTCTAGCAATCATTTATTAAATATATAAATTTAATAACAATCATTTATCAATATTCCATTTTACTTCAGATTGAAAACAAAATATACCGTGAAAGTACTTTTAATCGTTGGTACCAATTTTCGTGGTTTCTACAAAATGCATTGACCCTTGTGTTCTTGAATTTGTAGTTTCAAACACTACAAGCAACAAGCAATGGGAAAATTGAATGTCGTTGGATTTTAATTTTCTTGATTTAAATGGACCACGAAATAAGCAAAAATTAGAAAACCACGATTAATAATGATTTCACAGTATGATATAAATTTGTCATGATATATATATATATAAATGTAGCTTTCAAACACTCTTGTCTTTTGTGTTAGGGTCCGTCGTGGTCGTGATGGTATGGTAGTTGGATTTACAACTACCTATGCAATCAGTGCCGATCAACACTGATGTTGTGAGTTCGAATCTCGATCAGGTCGAGGTGTACAACATTATGTGATAAAGGTTGTCAGTGACTTGCGACAGGTCGGGGGTTTTTCACCAGGGCCTCCGATTTCCTCCACCAAAAAAAAACTGACCACCACGATATAACTGAAATAGTGTTGAAAGTGGCGTTAAACACTATCAAACAAACAAACATTTGAGCATGCATCACACATTTTATAATATAATATACAAGTCTGGGAATTTCACAACAGGACAAACATACAGTAATCCATTACATTCCTATATAAATTTACACTGAACATGATTAATCATAGGTGGTTGGTTGGCGTGTTGTATAAAACATAACGGCTACCTCCAGCAATCGTTCATTAAATTTATAAATATAATGACAATAATTTATCACTCATTCATGTTATTTCAGATTGAAACAAATACTATGAAAGTACTTTTACTTGTCAAAACCAATTTTCGTGATTTCTACAAAATGCATTGACCCTTGTGTTCTTGAATTCGTGGTTTCAAACACTACGGGCAACACTCAATGGGAAAATTGAATATCATTGGATTTTTATTTTCGTGGTTTAAGTGGAACACGAAATAAACGAAAATTAGAACCCCACGATTAATAATGATTACACAGTATGATATGTAATTTGTCATAATATATATATATATATATAAATGTAGCTTTCCAACACTCTTGCCCGTTATGTAAGATTGTTTGTGTGGGTCTATCTAAAAACCTCTCTCCGCCATTAGTTTTGATAGAAGATCTTCTAGCTTATTTTTATTATATTCGTCCTCTCTATGTTGGTAAGCAGTCAGATAACATCCGATCTTCCTACTATTACATCTATATCAGATATTGCCTCATATAATCCCACAATTGTCTTATATCAGACCGTTCTAAGTATTAACTGTTATATAAGATATTCTCACTATTGTCTTTATATCAAGTATTCCGCTATTGTCTTTAAATCAAATATTATATAAATACCAAGTATTCCCTTGCTGACTTTGATATCAGAGATAAAGCCAGCCTTTATCTACAAATATAAACCCATTTTAGAATATTAAATTTTTATATAAAAATATTGGGAAAATTTTGTTTTATTATGTAAATTTCCATTTTTTTTTACATTTTTTGACCACATACGCGCCGTTCTCACTAAGAAGAGTTTGAAGATAACAAAGAGGTAATCAGAATCCGTAAATCGAAAAAGAACAGACAACACAATGGCCAAAAGTAAAAGGACAAAAGGACAAACAACGATCTACAAAACATACCCATCAAAACCGGGGATGAACTCAGGTGCTCCGGAAGGGTAAGCAGTTCCTGTCGTGGCACTAAAGTTGATAGCTACGTTTTTTTTAAATATATTAAATGTTGTTGTTACATTTCAGGTGACATTACATGCCACGTGTTTGACGTTGTCAGCCATGACTATAGACAGATACCACGCCATAGTTAATCCTATGCAGTCTATGAATTGGAGATCTACACTGAGGGCTTCTTCATATTAAATATTGTTGTTTACATTTCAGGTGACATTACACGCCACGTGTTTGACGTTGTCAGCCATGACTATAGACAGATATCACGCCATAGTTAATCCAATACAGTCTATGAATTGGAGATCTACGAGGGCTTCTTCATTTGTTAGTCTCGGTGTCTGGGCAGGTAAATGTTTCGACAGATAGCATATTTAACAATTACCAAATAATGGTTAAGTTTCCTGGCTTGGTACAGTCACTTCAATAAAAGGTGGCGGGGTTAAGCAACTTTAAACAGCCAAACTTCTCTCCTTAAGTTTGGAATACTAGTAATTCTGAATGCCGACCAATCTCTATGTACGTTGTGTTATTGTGTTATTTACAACTAGACAATTTGTTCTGGAATTCTTTAGATAACATAATTAAGGAGGAATTGTTATGGACTTGTAAGTGTGGGCGTATGTTAATTGATTTATAGAAATTCTATTATTTAATCGATCTATTGATTCACACATTAAGATAAACGAGGCATTGTTACCAGCTTCTACACACTCACCAATAGTTAGATAGCATATCGATACAACATTATCTGATAAAGTTTGTCAGTGACATGCGACAGGTCGGTGGTTTTCTCCGGGTACTCCGGTTTTTTCCAACAGTAAAACAGACCGCCACGATATAGCTGAAATATTGTTGAAAGTGGCGTTAAACACAATAAACCCAACCAAACCTAAAACCTAGATAAGACGTCTCGTGGTTACTGAGTTTTTCAATTATATAACATCGTAACATAATAACAAACATTGCGAATATTATTATAGACAAATAATATTATTGAATTCTACCCGGTACATAAATGAAAAAAAATACATATTTAGTTCTACACGATACTCAACTATGAAATTCATGTTTTGTTTTACTTGGTACAGCAACCACGAAATCAAAATGTATTTCTGCACAGGGCACAAACAACGAAACCAAAATGTATTTCTACACAAGGAGCAAACTACGAAACCCATGATTAATTCTAACTGGTAACCCAACCACGAAAGGCATGTTTAATTTTACCTGGTGCCCCAACTACGAAAATCAGTTTTAATTCTAATTGGGTTCCTAATTACGAAAACAATGCTTAATTCTACACGACACGCTATTCACGAAACTAGCTCTATCCAATATCCCAAATAGGACCATCGTGATTGTTTGGTAGTTGGATCTATTACTATCTGTGCAATCAGTGCATATCACCACTAAACTTGTGAGTTCGAACCCCGTTCAAGGTAGGATGTACTCGACAAAACATTATGTGATAAAGTTTGTCAGTGACTGGCGACAGGTCGGTAGTTTTCTCCGGTTTTCTCCACCAATAAAGCCGACCACCACGATATAGCTGAAATATTGTTGAAAGTGGTGCTAAAACATCATAAACCAAAACAAAACCAACCAATGCCCCAAACCAAAAGTTTTACCAGGTATCTCAACCACGATATCCATGTTAAGTTCTATTCGGTACCGTCACCATCTATGTTGATGAGGATTGATTAAATAGGTAGATGTAAGCCTACCTACATTGCAATCTAGGTCACTAGGATAGACCGGTGGAATATATCTTGGCGGAAGCCGCATATGCTCCCATTCGTCCCGCTAATGGATCGGATTATCCAATTTAATCGTTGAGGTCTCAAAATTAACCTCATCTATATAACGTAGATAGTCAAAACTCTCCTTCCAATTGCATTGTGTTTTCAATAAAAAAAACAACTTTATATAAAACCGAATGGACAATCTAGAATGGACAACTCAGAGAGTCAGGAAACAATTGGCACAAGACACAGAGCGAAGAAAAACAAAACAAATACAATACAGAAATCTAAAATGAGAGCAACATGAATACCACGAAAAAACCGGGGCACGACACTGGCGCACGCGAAGGTTAAGAAGTCCCTGTTTCCTACCGTGTCACCCACAGTCAAGGCCGGAAAATCTCTTGTCAATTATATAAAAAGAATGGTGTTTTTACTCAGTGTACACCATTGGTGTTAGGGATCGTCGTGGTCGTGATGTTATGTTAGTTGGATTTATGACTACCTATGCAATCAGTGCCTATCACCATTAACGTTGTGAGTTCGAATCCTGGGCAGGCGCGGTCTACTCGATACAACATTATGTGAAAAAGTTTGCCAGTGATTTGCGACAGGTCGGGTGTTTTCCCCGGGTACTCCGGTTTCCTCCACCAATACTGACCGCCACGATATAACTGAAATATTGTTGAATGTGGCGTTAAGCACCATAACTCTAGCCCACCCTAACCATTGTTGATGAGGATGCATGAAATGGTGACAGCAGGGTCAATAATATGTGTCAGAGATAACGTTGTGCATAGCCCTGTTAATCTAAAGTCTCATCTACAGACGGTTGATGTCTCCACATTAAACTATAGCTATTTGTTCAGTAGATGTATTACTTAATTGTCATCTAAACCTTTCTTAGTTTATACGGCTTGCAGACCCGATATCTATTTGATATGGAAGACTTTTACGGTCATAATCCCTTAATGGGCAGTAAATCTATATGAAAAGGGCAAAACTACTGAAGACTTTTGATCTCTGGAAAGTTTATGCCTTTTTAACGATGGTTATGAAAAGCAGTGTGAATTGACACAAAGTCGAAATCCTTAAAAACTAATTTGTTCTTTCCTAGCATCGTTTCTTAAACAGGCACATGATGTGTTTATGTTCAACCTTGAGAAAAAGCTTGATACAATATTTAAATTTGATATTTTGAAAATGTTTTTGAAATATTTTTAAAATTTACTAAAACCAGATTGCAGATAAACTTAAGTAAGCATAAACTCAACCTATACAATTCCAATCATCCTGAACACGAATTGATTCTCCACAAGGGGTGGTAGCATACGTTCCTTTATATTCCAATCATCCTGAACACGAATTGATTCTCCACAAGGGGTGGTAGCATACGTTCCTTTATATTCCAATCATCCTGAACACGAATTGATTCTCCACAAGGGGTGGTAGCATACGTTCCTTTATATTCCAATCATCCTGAACACGAATTGATTCTCCACAAGGGGTGGTAGCATACGTTCCTTTATATTCCAATCATCCTAAACACGAATTGATTCTCCACAAGGGGTGGTAGCATACGTTCCTTTATATTCCAATCATCCTGAACACGAATTGATTCTCCACAAGGGGTGGTAGCATACGTTCCTTTATATTCCAATCATCCTGAACACGAATTGATTCTCCACAAGGGGTGGTAGCATACGTTCCTTTATATTCCAATCATCCTGAACACGAATTGATTCTCCACAAGGGGTGGTAGCATACGTTCCTTTATATTCCAATCATCCTGAACACGAATTGATTCTCCACAAGGGGTGGTAGCATAGTTTCCTTTATATTCCAATCATCCTGAACACGAATTGATTCTCCACAAGGGGTGGTAGCATACGTTCCTTTATATTCCAATCATCCTGAACACGAATTGATTCTCCACAAGGGGTGGTAGCATACGTTCCTTTATATTCCAATCATCCTGAACACGAATTGATTCTCCACAAGGGGTGGTAGCATACGTTCCTTTATATTCCAATCATCCTGAACACGAATTGATTCTCCACAAGGGGTGGTAGCATAGGTTCCTTTATATTCCAATCATCCTGAACACGAATTGATTCTCCACAAGGGGTGGTAGCATACTTTCCTTTATATTCCGATCATCCTGAACACCAATTGATTCTCCACAAGGGGTGGTAGCATACGTTCCTTTATATTCCGATCATACTGAAAACGAATTGATTCTCCACAAGGGGTGGTAGCATACGTTCCTTTATATTCTGATCTTCCCGAGTATGAATTTAATGCTCCACAAGGGGTGATAGCATACGTTCCTTTATATTCTGATCTTCCAGAGTAAGAATTTGATTCCCCACAAGGGGTGGTAGCAGTCGTTCCTTTATATTCTGATCTTCCTGAGCATGAATTTGATGCTCCACAAGGGGTCATAGCATACGTTCCTTGATATTCTTATCTTCCTGAGTATGAATTTGATGCTCCACAAGGGGTGATAGCATACGTTCCTTTATATTCTCATCTTTCTGAGTAAGAATTTGATTCTCCACAAGGGGTGGTAGCATACGTTCCTTTATATTCTGATCTTCCTGAGTATGAATTTGATTCTCCACAAGGGGTGATAGCATACGTCCCTTTATATTCTGGTCTTCCTGAGTAAGAATTTGATGCTCCACAAGGGGTGGTAGCATACGTTCCTTTATATTCTGATCTTCCTGAGTATGAATTTGATGCTCCACAAGGGGTGATGGCATACGTTCCGTGATATTCTGATCTTCCTAAGTAAGAATTTGATGCTCCACAAGGGGTGGTAGCAGTCGTTCCTTTATATTCTGATCTTCCTGAACACGAATTGATGCTCCACAAGGGATGATAGCATACGTTCCTTTATATTCTGATCTTCCTGAACACGAATTGATTCTCCACAAGGGGTGGTAGCAGTCGTTCCTTTATATTCTGATCTTCCTGAGTATGAATTTGATGCTCCACAAGGGATGATTGCATACGTACCTTGATATTCTGATCTTCCAGAGTAAGAATTTGGTTCTCCACAAGGGGTGGTAGCATACGTTCTTTTATATTCTGATCTTCCTGAGCATGAATTTGATTCTCAACAAAGGATGGTAGCATACGTTCCTTTATATTCTGATCTTCCTGAGTATGAATTTGATGCTCCACAAGGGGTGATCGCACACGTTCCTTGATATTCTGATCTTCCTGAGTAAGAATTTGATTCTCCACAAGGGATGGTAGCAGTCGTTCCTTTATATTCTGATCTTCCAGAGTAAGAATTTGATTCTCCACAAGGGGTGATAGCATACGTTCCTTTATATTCTGATCTTCCAGAGTAAGAATTTGATTCTCCACAAGGGGTGGTAGCATACGTTCCTTTATATTCTGATCTTGTTGAGCATGAATTTGATGCTGCACAAGGCGTGATAGCATACGTTCCTTTATATTCTGAACTTCCTGAACATGAAATTGATTCTCCACAAGGGGTGGTAGCATACGTTCCTTTATATTCTGATCTTCCTGAGCATGAATTTGATTCTCCACAAGAGGTGGTAGCATATGTTCCTTTATATTTTGATCTTCCTGAGTATGAATTTGATGCTCCACAAGGGATGGTAGCATACGTTCCTTTATATTCTGATCTTCCTGAATATGCATTTGATGCTCCACAAGGGGTGATAGCATACGTTCCTTTATATTCTGATCTTCCTGAGCATGATTTTGATGCTTCACAAGGGGAGGTAGCATACGTTACTGTATATTCTGATCTTCCTGAGCATGAATTTGTTTGTCCACAAGGGGTGGTAGCATACGTTCCTTTATATTCTGATCTTCCTGAATATGAATTTGATTCTCCACAAGGCGTGATAGCATACGTTCCTTTATATTCTGATCTTCCTGAGCATTAATTTGATGCTTGACAAGGGGTGGTAGCATACGTTCCTTTATATTATGATCTTCCTGAACATGAAATTGATTCTCCACAAGGGGTGGTAGCATACGTTCCTTTATATTCTGAACTTCCTGAATATGAATTTGATGCTTGACAAGGGGTGGTAGAATACGTTCCTTTATATTATGATCTTCCTGAACATGAAATTGATTCTCCACAAGGGGTGGTAGCATACGTTCCTGTATATTCTGAACTTCCTGAACATGAAATTGATTCTCCACAAGGGGTGGTAGCATACGTTCCTTTATATTCTGAACTTCCTGAACATGAAATTGATTCTCCACAAGGGGTGGTAGCATACGTTCCTTTATATTCTGATCTTCCTGAGCATGAATTTGATTCTCCACAAGGGGTGGTAGCATACGTTCCTTTATATTATGATCTTCCTGAGTATGAATTTGATGCTCCACAAGGGATGGTAGCATACGTTCCTTTATATTATGATCTTCCTGAACATGAAATTGATTCTCCACAAGGGGTGGTAGCATACGTTCCTTTATATTCTGAACTTCCTGAACATGAAATTGATTCTCCACAAGGGATGTAATGTTTTCTACATTCTTTTTTACTCATTACAGTATCGTTGTGTATATCGTTGCCATTTTTGTTGTACTATGAAGTGGTGCCACGACCGGGATCTGACATCTTGGATTGTGCACCACAATGGCCAGAGCAAGATGGATGGAACAAAGCTACGACATTGGGAGTTGTTCTGACGACGTTTATACTTCCACTGACCGCCATTGTAATTTGCTATGGCTGTATTTTACGACACCTGTGGAGGGGTCATAAAATCAAACGCCGCGACCGACAAGAGGTATGAAAATAATTAATTTATATATACTTATATGATATATGGTAATAATAAGCTACCGAGGTTTGTTGGTTTAAGGTGTTTAACGCCACTTTCAACAATATTTCAGTTATATTGTGGCGATCAATTCTATTGGTGGAGGAAACCGGAGGACCCGGAAAAAACACCGACCTGCCGCAAGTCACTGACAAACTTTATCACATAATGTTGTACACCTCGCTTGAGCGAGAGTCGAACCCGCAACATCGGTGGTGATAGGCACATATTACATAGTTAGTTGTAAATCCCCTTACCATACGATCACGGCCAAATACACAAAAAATTATCAATTAGCACCAGTCAATTTTGTCTTTATGTCTCCAGCAAAATAGCATTCCACACAAACATACACTTAAGTAATAATATAACATACTTAGCATTTGTATATTGTATGACTGTTGAGTACTTAGAGAACGGATGTGGCATGGATCTCATAATTTGAAAAATATGATGGGTGGAAGAATTGTAAATTAATTTAACAATAAATGATAGCTATGAGTTTTATGGCGTATCTACTTGTTGCTTGACGTTTAAAATCTTGGGTCAATATTATCAATGAGATTAGTTTCGACATTTTTCGTCAGTAGCCGATAAAGTGACCTGGGAGGCAAGCGTGAGACTATAGATACATTTTAGTGCATACGTTATACACAACTTTAGTGCTTAGTGTACGGAAAATAGCATCGTATTTGTTTTTTGCATGGTATATACATAAGTCTGATAAATACCCTTTTTTATCACATTTATATTAATAAAAACGTAGATATCAAATTTAATGGGTAACGCGAGTTTCTAGAATACCCTTCATCGGGTACGCTCAAAATTGAAAGATTGGACAGCCAAATAATTGAAAAATGTTCGGGAGCAATAAAAACAAAGGATGTAACATGATAGCCAAAATCGACTTATGTCATCTATGCCCGAGGGAAGCAACATTGTTTGCTCTCATTTCTATTGTGTATCATTTTCAAATATTTAGTACAAACAAACGACAGATAGTCTATGTTGTCATGTCGACATATTTTGTATGTACCATGTGGCCTTTAAAGGTAGTTCTACTGTTCTTTTGAGGTTACAATCGATCTGTGTCTTTCGATTTCCAAGCAAGACACCTGGATTTATATAGTCTTCCTCTTTAACTATATATTGGGACCGTCGTTGCCGTGATTGTATGGTAGGAGGATACACAACTACCTATGCCCTATAACCACTGATGTTGTTGGTTCGCATTCCGCTCATGGCAAGGTGTACAATATTATGTGATAAAGTTTGTCAGTGACTTGTGGCAGATCGGTGGCTTTCTCCGGGTACTCCGGTTTCCTCCACCAATTAAAATTGACCGCCACGATATAACTGAAATATTATTGAAAGTGGTTTTAAGCACCATCAAATCAAACCATCTATAACCTTATTTATCGACAATTGTTCTTTCATCTTTTTTCTGTGATAAATATACTCGTGTGGTATGAACATATAATAGTTGATTTCTATGTGTAGCTATGAGACTGTATAATGACATCACCTTGAGAAATCCTAGATAAACATACTATCATTTATATGATTTACTAGGAATGGGTCAACGCATCTTGCATTAACCCAGGTTTCACCTCCGATGCGATATTACTATGAGGAATCTATTCTTGCAATAACAATCAACGATATATAAATATATATGGTAATGGAGGAATAAATTCATATCAGATTGTTGTTTTACGTCAAATTATTCAGTATTTAGGTGATGGAGTAAATATATGGACATGATATGTGATCAAATGAAAATAAACAGTTCCAAAATCCAATAGAAATCGTCGAAACAGAGTCAAAGACGATACCCCAACTAATGTAACACACAAATACATGACCGCTCACTTTCCTAGCTTGGCACAGGCACTTCATTAAGACAAAGTGGCGGGGTTCAACTAGTTTTAAGGTTACTAACCTTCCCTCTCAATAAAATGATGCAGTCGTGTAAGTAATCTGCCAACCCTGCATATAACCGGTCGAACACAAAGATGATTATAATGAATGGCGTCTAAACACTTCTTGTTGTGGTCAATCTGTTAATATCAATAACGATTTGATTAATTGATTGGTGATTACTTAGCGTTCAGCCCAGATTCAGTAATGTGGAAAACAATGAATAGCAGAGTTGAAAGGGTAATCAGAATCCGTAAAACGAAGGACACAATGGTCAAAATAAAAAGGACAAAAGGACAAACAATGATCTACAAAACATTACACATAAATCTAAAGATCGAGTAACACGAGCTCCACTAAGAACCGGAAGTGAACTCAGGTGCTCCGGAAGGGTTAGCAGTTCCTGCTCCACTAGTGGCGCCCGTCGTATTAATCTTGTTACAAACCCGGTAAAGTAGGGGGGAATGGGACAACTGGGGAAAACACTGTTGACTGCAACTGGAAATAGGTAAATCAGATACAGGGGTAGCATTATCTATACACAGAACACCTACTTATCATTTGACTGGTCGATTGACGTTACGTGAATTGCAGTTATTTTCATGACGAGTTTGTAAACAATAAAAGAAATTGTAAGTAAAAAGTGGCACTAAGATGGGATGGGCCATGAACGGATGATATGATGACCACAATTAAGATGGGAGATATTGCTTATCAGGACGTTTATTAACTGTAAAATGTGTATGACCGTCTAGCAGCTTAACTTAATTTGGAAAATCAAGTATGAATCTATAAGCTTTTCGTATTAATGGTTGGTAATTTAAATTAAGAATCTTGTTAGTAATTGACATGATTACAGCATGAGATTTCCGTCTATTAATTCTGTGTAAATATGTTTCCAGTAAAACCAGTACATCAATTGGCCCTAGATGATAATACAATCAAACCTGTATTAAGAGGTCACCTTTAGGACAAAGGAAGAGTGGTCTTATAAGACAGGTGACCCCTTTAAAGAGGTTCAATTCATATGAAATTGTCTATCACAGGACACGACAAAGATGACCTTTTAATACAGGTGACTGCTTAATAGAGGTGACCACATGGGCAGGTTTTACTGTGTATCGAATGTGTAAATGAAACAGAAGCTTATACGTTGGAAACGCATTCTCTAAAGGGCAGTATTTCAGCCATGTAGAATATAGTTCGCTATTAAAGCACATGCCTTAGATATGATCATGTTTATAGTGTGTATTCCTTGATTTGTTCACAAAATAACATGGAATTGTAAGACGCGTCATCATTTGTTCACAAAATAACATGGAATTGTAAGACGCGTCATCATTTGTTCACAAAATAACATGGAATTGTAAGACGCGTCATCATTTGTTCACAAAATAACATGGAATTGTAAGACGCGTCATCATTTGTTCACAAAATAACATGGAATTGTAAGACGCGTCATCATTTGTTCACAAAATAACATGGAATTGTAAGACGCGTCATCATTTGTTCACAAAATAACATGGAATTGTAAGACGCGTCATCATTTGTAAGTTTTAGATACAATGAAAGGTTTACCTTCAGTTTAACTTGTATTTCACTTTACGAAATGTATGAATGGTATTTTTCTCTCATAGTTACACTTTTTAGTCTAAAAAATATAGTCATCTAACAACTCCTATGCGGCGTAAACGGAAGCAGAATGTGTTTCATGTGGAATCTCAGGGACATTTTCCGAATGACAGAAAGATAAATTAGCACAATGTTCCGAAAGTGGAAAAAAAACAACAACAGGCGCATGGGAAAATTTGAATTATTTGAATGTGCCTTGATATGATAAATTCGTCACATTAAATATTAGGTGTAGAACCATAAATTAAATTTGCTAAGATTTTCAACTAAATTTGTGTTTTTCGAGTATGTTAGACAATTTTGTCTGAAGTTTAACCATTCCAACACCATATATTTTCTAGAATATCATGGGATATCGTAAAAACTTGCAGTGCAATGCTATGTTATTGAACATCGGGGAGTTGCAACATTCAGTGGGAGGAAGAAGTGTTATTGTGAACACAACTCTCTCTCTCTCTCTCGCTCTCGCTCTCTCTCTCTCTCTCTCTCTCTCTCTCAGCATCTGATGTGGGCCAGCCCTTTAAGCGAATAATATAATAAGTCATGTTATCCTAATAAATTGACCTTTCATGAATGGACCATATAACAGGTGATGCCAATCAATAGAGAAGCGTTGAAATGAATAATTTGATATATGATGTCTGTTATTGCTCTTGTCCTTTCGGATGTCTAGACTTTAGTTCGCCTGTACTCCCATTTGCGTTGTCGGGAGTTCATGACTTAACATCGGGTTTGTAACTAGATTAACACGACGGGTGTCACTAGTGGAGCAGAACTGCTTACCCTTCAAAAGTACCTTAGTTCACCCCCGATTTTTAGTTTGGTTATTGATACTCGATCTGTAGTTTACTGTGTATGTCTTGTAGATCGTTGTCTGTTCTTCTTCGATTTACTCATTCTGATTACCCTTTTGGTATCTTCAAACTCTTCTTATACACAGTGATTGTATTTATTTGCGAATACTTCTGGTCGACACGATTTTCATGTCAAATGATGTTCGTGTCGCTTGACAGTAACACGACGTTGTCACTGGTGGAGCAGGAACTTCTTAGGGGGCACCGGAATTTACCCCTTGTTTTTGTTGGCTTCATGGTGCTCAATGTTTAGTTTTCCGCGTAATGCTTTGTAGATAATTGCTTGTCCTTTTGTCTTTTTTCTTTTGCTCACTGTATTGGCTGTCCTTCTATTTACGACTGTTTCTGATAAACCCTTTTCTTTATCAAAATTCAGCAACATTCCTTTGGTTGGTTTGTACTTTGCAGTTGAATCAGGAACAAACAATGGTCTTATTTACTTTGTTTGTCTTTGTTTACGTATAGTGGTGTCCAACACATATTGTGTTGTGTTTTTGTTTGCTTTTCTTCGTCTTCTGTACTTTATAATGTCAGTTTCTCTGGATTGTCCTTTTTTGATTACCCCTTCGGTATTCTCTAACGTTTATTTACTGATTCCCGTGCCTATGTTGATTAATATAAAGGTACCAGATCATGGTACGACTGGTTTTTTTTTAATTATATGATGGATGACGTTCCCTTGTAATCCGATGATGTATTTCTGAATCCAGTAAATCTAGGTTAAACAAAGTGTCAACGGTGTCATTAATTAGGAAGCCTTTAGAATCGTACTTACCGGGGGTTACGGGATTGAAGAAATGCAATTACGTATGTTATTAACACTCATTTATTCCATCTGTCAAATCAGAAATCAAGCTCTCTCCACAGTCAATTATCATGGAACTCATTTACCATATACTATTAGCATATGCTATTTAAGCACTGCAAATTGGTCTTCAAGTCACTTAACTCACAGATAAACGATTATATTACTTTTTTATGGACGTCTTTTTTTTGCTTTATGAGGTCAACAGTCTACTTGATCTGCGACGCATAGTATGTATGTAGATTGATGAGAGGTATCGGGTGGCATTTCTACACGCCTTTAAAGTACTGATTACACCATTTTTTTTTAAATATTTTATAATATGTTCTGTCGTTGTTATTTGTTTGAATAAATAAACATATATTTAGGTTCTTTCTACATAAAGCATATATGTTGCTAAATATCAAAATCATTTTAACGGAAACCATTTTTTTTTTAAACTGTGTCACAAAGATAAATATATGATATATTGATTGTAAGATTGGAACGCGATTCTTTACAACGCTGCTTACTTAGTTATATGTGAGGGTTACTATTTTATTTGCATGTGGAACACATTTGCATATGAGCACATCATTTCACTGAGAGAGGGGTGGTTTAGTCCATGAAACACTGAGAGAGGGGTGGTTTAGTCCATGAAACACTGAGAGAGGGGTGGTTTAGTCCATGAAAGTAGATTAACCCAGCCACTTTTTATAGACTTGATAGAATTGAACCAAGCGGTCATGCATATACGCTGGGTATCGATTTGGCTCTGTTTGTGCGATATTTTTAATTAGATTTTAGAATAGCTTACACTTCAAGTCATGTACAGCAGGTTACGACATATTATAAGTGTACGACTGTCCGCTCTGTTTTATAGTACTTCTTCTTGAATAACAAGATTAAAAAAAAAACTAGTATTACCGCTGTTGTCTGCAATTCTCCAAATAGGACCGTCGGTAGAATATGTGCACCTCCGCAAATAGGACCGTCGGTAGAATATGTGCACCTCCTCAAATAGGACCGCGGTAGAATATGTGCAACTCCTCAAATAGGACTGGCGAATCAAATACGAAGCGCCCTACGTAAGGACAAGACGCATGTCAGTGCCCCATTTTTTTGGTGAGGGTGTAAGATTTCCTACGCCTAAATGAAAGCTAGCGGGTGGTCTTATTGATGTCCAAGTTTTGTTAGGAGGTGTCGTTTGCGGTCTTTTTCAAGGTAAAATGTACCTGCTTTCCCCACTACATGTTTCTATTCTATTGATAATTGCAATCAAAATATTCACCCATAGACTCAACCCAGTCTCAACAGATTTGGTATTTGTAAACATGTTCAATACACATACATAGACCTCTGCTCACTTTATGTTAAATAACCATTGCATAATGAATACATTTTTTTCTCTTTGAACAGAATGAAAACAGCGCTCTTCCTGTGAAAAATGGTAAACAACAGAGACAGATGGAACGGAAAAAACGAGTAACCCGAATGGTCGCTATTGTTGTGTTATTATTTGCCGTATGCTGGTGTCCGATCCATTTTGTTGCTATGTGGTACCAGTTCGATCCAAACTTTCCGAAAACAGAGGCAATGCATTATTTTAAATTATTTGGACATACTTTATCGTATGCTAATTCGTGCGTCAATCCGTTCGTCTATGCCTTTGTCAACGATGGATTCCGAAAAGCTATACTTAAACGATCTCCTCTCCTCAGTAAATTGTGCAAATGTGTCCTTCGACCGAAATCAAAGAAGGATGAAACCAGTATGATTGACAAAGCTGTAGAAGCGAGGCCAGGACTTGATGGACAATCTGAGTTCATGACAACACAGACATCGTGTGCTCTTTAACCACGAGGAATCAAACGTTCCTATGATTAAGATTTATCAGACAAAACATCAATATTCGTCACATTTGCAAAATCCCCAACGTATTAATAAATGATGATTTCGTTTCGTCTGAAATGTCAAGTATTGTGCACTGATCTCGACTGCAAACACACTGCAAAGCAATCTGCATATCTATAGTCACAAGATTCACGTGTGAATAACTGAACAATATTAATAATGATAATAATAATAATAATAATAAGTATCCCTTTGATGTGGATGAACTTACTGATTTTCTGTGCTAAACGAACTATGAATGTCCCGAAAATGTGTTAGGTTATTTGTTTTATGTTCTTCGACTAATTAAAACTCTTATATAACTGTTTTATTATTAATTATCCGTAAAATACATTAACCAGGTAAGTGATTGATTATTATTTAAGGCCTAGTGGGTAATTTGTCAGCTTTGTCTGTCACAATTTGATGAGATGACGATGATGTCTATACTAGACCTAGTGGGTGTTTTATAGTGTTAGCTCATTGAAGCAATAGTCCATATCCTGATTCCGAGTACCACGATCTTCCGCACACACGCGAGCACGCTAACCATTACATCTCAGCTTCAGCTTAGCTAAGTATGTGATCGATATAGCGTCTTGAAAGGATATAACAAATAAAAGCAGAAAGATCTGTAACCCTAAACAATTACTGAGTGAGTGATTGTTACTTAACGCCACCTCAGCAATTCTTCAGCTATATCATGGCAAGAACAAGTTAATTTTCAATGAGATGATGATGAGGTCCGCTTTGTACTAGACCAACACGATTAGTTGGATGTTTATAGTGCTAGCTCACTGAAACAACAGTCGGGAGAGAGACATGTCGCCCCAATCGGACACATTATCGGGATTCCGAGTCAACCAGTATTTGCTCTTTCCCCTTAATGCTGCGTGCTTAGCGGAAAAGCAACACATATCAAGTTTATTGTCTTTGCTTTGACCCAATCGGGACTCGAACACACGATCTACCGCACTCGGGGCGAGCACGCTAACCATTACACCATCGATGCGGTTAAAATAATCAAGTGATTCCGGTTTTCATGTGCTATTGGCGAGAGGAAGCATACAAATGTAGTTTAAAATTACTAAATTTCAGTCTACCTGTATGATTTGATCTTGATTTATTTTTGGTGTTTTAACGCCACTTTCAGCAGTATTTCAGCTATATCATAGCGACCAGTTTTAGTGGTGGAGGAAGCCTAAGTACCCGGAGAGAGCCATCGACACTGGGCACGCAACTGGTAAACTTTATCACTTTCGGCTGCGAGTCGAGTGCACCCTTTTTTGTAATTTTGTAATTTACAAAGCTGGGTGCGAACCCACGCCGTATTGGTGATAGGCTTGTATGAGATGTTAGATCCAACGACCTAATTCATTGAGCCACCCGGGCCCCTCTAACTGTATGTGAGGTACTATACTATCCAAAAATAATATAATCTTCATCTTTTTTTAGTTAACTTTAAGCATAGTTTATTAATCAATAATTAAACAATTGGATAGGATACAAGTTTCGCAACTTAGAAGATTTGATTTATGATGTATTGTGTTTAACGCCACTTTCAGCAATATTTCAGCTATATCATGGAGACCAGTTTTAGTGGTGGAATAAGCCGGAGTACCCGGAGAGAACCACCGACCATGGGCAAGCAACTGGTAAACTTTATCACTTGCGACTGCGAGTCGAGTGCATCCTTTTTTGTAATTTACAGAGCCGGGCGCGAACTCACCTATATTGGTGATAGGCTTGTATGAGTTGCTAGGTAATCCAACTACCTAACTCATTGAGTCACCGGAACCTTATTTTATATTCAATGAAGACATGAAAAATACAACAACAAAAATGTTAAGTGTCATGCAAGTGGATTATCCAAGCTAAAGTATACTTATTCAAACACGCCTTTTTATTTTAAATAGACGAACACGGCGAACATTCAATTTGGATTTAACTTTGTCATAGATTTATGTTTAAAGAGGTAGTTAACATTGTGAACACATAGGGAGGAAGAATTCTTCTATTCATGTTCGGTAAGTGTATCACCTTTTATAAAACCTTGTTTCGTTCAAAACTGATTATTCATGATTTGATGACTCGTTAATCCAGTTGCACGAGACTGTCTCGAAACTAGCTCATACGATCTTGATCAATAAAGTTAGACATAAATCCCATATTAACATGTTTCGTGTTACAAATATAACTAATTTACAAATATATATGATCATGACATAGAAAACCAAGGGATGTCATAGGGAAAGGGGACGGAATCGGCAAATAATTATGCTAGAAAATGGCCGATTTTACCATTTGATCAGGCCTGTTTAATGACCCGATTACCGCCATATTGGACGTTTTCCGAAAAAGTAATATTGACGGACTGAAGGGGGAAAACATCAGAATTACCAAAATATGAGGTTTGCAAATATACATAGATGATATTAGGCTATGTAGAAATGATTTATCTTTACATTTATATCAATTATATATACGATTATTGATCTGTTAAGCTGTTATCCAAGTGTTTTGTGCAATATTTACATGTAAAATGCCATTTTATATTAACAGCATTTGTTAATATCAAATAATATCAAAATAAGGCACAATTAATAATCTTATTTTTTCTGAAATGTACATACGTTAATACTAGTTTTAAATACAATCGAATATGCGTAATTTGTTCAGAATATTGGTAATCAGTAAACGATTCTCCGAAGGCACTGAATTACAGAATATATAAAGATAATTTGGTTTTCGAAAACTACTTAAATATTTTAAATGATAAGGATAATTTGACATTAAGTAAATTTAGAACAACAAACCATAAGTTACCAGTCGAAAATGGTAGATGGAAAAACATAGCCAGAGAGAATAGAATATGTCCCTTATGTAATAATGGAGAAATTGGAGATGAATTTCATTATCTATTTAAATGTCAGTATTTCGGCAATCAAAGAAAAATTTATATAAAGAAAAACATTCGTATAAATCCAAACATAATAAAGTTCAAACTATTAATGACATCAACTTCAAAAATAGAACTTCAAAAATTATGTCGTTTTGTCAGAATTATTAATAAAGGTGTGTCGACTCCCGGTTAACCTCTTGTTATGACCTGTCTGTATATATTGTAAATAGTGTACATATTTTCATATCTCTATACCTGTATGTATTATGGTTTAAGAGAAATAAAGAATCTAACATCAAAGGAATTAATTGGTGTGTGTTCATATGCTGCATCAATGGAGACCATTCACCCAAATTTACTCAACAGGTGTCGCTCGAGTACCAACGGTGGTTATCGGAGCGTTTTATTATCGCTTAGACGTTTGTAACCTATGTAAACTATTATTTCAAACACAATTTCTATCTAATTATCCAACAATAATTATTTTTTATTTGTATAACAATATTCCTCAAGTTAACAACAAATGCATCATAAGTTGTAACCATCTTCTGACATGTTACTAAATTACTGAAGTGATGACGTCATTACGTTGAAATAAGACAAGGACAACGTTGCAATCATATCTGAGTCACGAGCACCTGTTACTAACTGTGAATGTGAATATAAAATAAACTGATGATTGAATATCTTCTTATTAATCTTTTTTTTATGTTCTCCATGAGCAAAAATCAATATTTTCAATACTTTTATAATTTAATAGTAAATACGCATAGCATACGTACAATAACTGTAGAATGAGGAAACTATAATACACGTGTACGTACGTTGTTAAACAAAGTTTGATATTTGTTCACATTCTTTGTATTTCCCTTTTTAAAAGATTTTCGTGTTGGTTTCCTAGTTTTGTTGTATCGTGATTTTCTACTTTCATGGTAAATAATCGTTTTTGCATTAATTATTCTTGGCGAATTGTATACATGTACTGTTCTGTTCCGGATTCCAACCACAGTGGCTTGTCTTTAAGATATATAACTTTATTAATAAAAAAATATGCACCCCTATATCATTTTTAAGATATATATATATATTATATAAAAAAAACAGCTAAGCGTGTTGGGACCTCATATTCATCTCATTGAAAAATAACTTCGTGATATAGCTGAACAATTGCCGTAAGCAATACTTACTCACTGATCCCCAACATGATGTTAAAAACATATTCTGTCTCAAACATAAATATCTACATTTATTGATCTACTATTTAAGTGGTTATTTTCGAAGGGGTGTTAATTTTGCCATTTTTAGTCAAACTGTTCGCGTGGGCTCTAATTTTGCGAAAATTGGAAAAAACAAAATTAAACATTTTACGATTTCAGCTTTATCTTAAGCCAATCAAATAAGGCATCAAACATTCTGAAGATTTTGATAAAAATTAATCAAACGTGAATACCTGGGTCGTATTATTGATAATGTTGATTTTTTTCATGAACAGTCATGTGCACATTTTATTTTCAACAGTCATTTGTGGATTTTATTTTTCATCAACAGTCGCTTGACTATTATTAATTGGTAATAATACTAATGTGATTTCTATGTGATAAAGTTTGCCAGTGACTTGCGGCAGGTCGGTGTTTTTTTCAGGGAACTCTGGTTTCCTCCACCAATAAAAGGGGCCGAATAAAACTGACCGTCACGAAACAAGAAGTGTACTGTTTCATTTCAACGGTAATACATGTACAAGCTATTTAACAACCTCTACACTAAATACAAAATATATTTGGGCGGTATTGATTAAATTACATGATAGTGCTACATATGATGATAGAAGAAAATCATACGAATGGTTAAAGCACCAAGCATTAAAATGCAACTTATCTCTTTGAAAGTACTTTTTAAGGAATCAATCTTATCGGGACAAATCCGCGAATCAGAAGCAATAATTAAACTGTTGAACTTTCTTGCATAAGGTTCTTGAAATCCGGACACGTTTAATACGAGTGATTGTTGTTGCTTAACGCCAATTCAGCAATTTTTCAGCTATATCATGGCGAGAACAAGTTAATTTTCAATGAGATGATGATGAGGTCCGCTTTGTACTAGACCAACACGCTGAGTCAGATTTTTATAGTGCTAGCTCACTAAAACAACAGTCCGCGGATAGACATGTCGCCCCACTCGGACACATTATCCTGATTCCGAGCCGACCAGTCCTTGGTCTATCTCCTTAATGCTGCGTGCTTACCAGAGAAGCAACAAATATAAATTTGTATAGTCTTTGGTATGACCCGACAGGGGCTCGAACCCACGATCTACCGCACTCGAGGCGGAGACACACATTCATGTCATTAAGGGGACGACCATTTAACTTTTAGGATGTTTTTTTCTGAAAAATAATATATTAATTATGTGGTGAAATTTAAAAGAAACAAAATAAATTGAAACGAAAGAAGCAAAAATATCATTAATCCGGTCCTGCAGTTCTCAACGAGAAATTTATGATAAAAATTTGAAGGGAATTGACTGATTTTTTTTTATGTCCAAAAAATAAAAATCTAATTTTTGATTCCTGTGAAAAAATATATCGCTGTGGGGGAAATGATAGTTTTCTGTGTAGTGTTTGGTAGATCAGTGATTGTCCTTTTTCTTTTGGCCATTGTATTGCCTGCCCTTGCGCTTGGGGATCTTAAAAATCTTCTTGCATTATTTTTGAAGTAAAAGCGAGTACGCAAATTTACATGGTTAGACCCTATACAGTGTGAAAAAAATACGCGTACAATTTTCAATCGGGTTCAATTTAGTCTGGAAACTCATGTGCAATATTATGTCATTAGACAACAAATGAATTAAAAAAAAACTCGTGTGCAATTTTACGTCATTAGACACCAAATGAAGAAAAAAAACCCACGTACATGCAATTTTACATTGCCATTGGCATTGCAGGCATTGGGCCCTATAGGCTATGCAGTATGATTGTTACCGGTCACTGTGAAATAAACTAGAAAAAAAGGTATTGGAAATATCAAATTAAAATCTATTATGTTCACTTCCGTCCTCTCTATAGGCCGTGCCTACCGTCATATTACGCAACGTTTCAGATATTGCCAGTTGATTACATTGGTTACAAGCGTTTATCGGAAAACAAACGTTTTCCTAACCACCGTTGGTACAGCGACGCCACCTGGGGGGAAAAATGGGTGAATGGTCTCCATTTTGTTTATTTAAATTGTCAGCCATATTGTTTGTTTATCGTTACTTTAGACACGCCTACATGTACCTTATGTTTATGTAAAGTTTATAGTAAGCACGAGTACATCATCGGGTTATCGTTTTCACATCACTTTGAATGACATTATTGTAATCTTTGTTGATAATTATGATTTATTTGATTTATTGCAATAATAGCTTGCACAAATAAAGTCTGTCTGATTTACAATGTCACCCCACACTTTTTAATAATAAAAATTCATGTATAGTTTTAGCATCCCTTCTTAGACAGTTTTATAGGTTTAAAATTATCTTTGTGTTGTATCTAAATAGATGAATGGTACAGTTCTATATATATTTTGTGTAGGGATATATGTTACTGAGACAATTATTTTATACTTAAAACTTTTCTAAACCTCAGTTTTATGTTTTCATATTTTTTAAATGTTGAAATTAACAAATATTAACTACCAAAACCCAGTTAGACAGACAGACCCACTATTGTCATCTGTTTCTATTAATATTATCTATTTATCCTGCAATGGTAGCTCCATTTAATAATTTTTGAAATAGGAAGCAAACTTGACAAAATGTTGCTACCTCATAGTATTATGGGATTTCATTTTAAAATTCAAATTTGGATTATATATCAATAATCTTTTGTACGGTGATTGTAAAACAAGAAACAAAACATGAAGACTGTGTACATTGTATGTTATTTGTGTTAAAAATAATTAAATAATATTTTGTACACAATACCAAACAAAATATTTTTATTAATGATATCTTCGTCTGGTTGCATCTACCTCATTAATTAAAACATCACAAACATTTCTTAATAAACAATATTTTATTATTTTTTGAATAAGATAAAAATGTCTTTAGATAAGTGACTTTTGAAAGACATTGTAGAACCTTTGAACTCTTATAAAGTCAAGATCATGCTCCTTCAATTACTAGTAAATACTATTCTGCAAGAGACAACATTCATTAATATTTATGCAAATAACCCTTTTATTTTATAACAGAATTGTAGAATTGATGAAGATATTGTACATTGTCAATAAAAAAAATTCAGACAAAATTGTAGCACTCTGTCCAAAATGATGAATGATCCAGGATGAAGACTCTAGCATTGATATGACAATGTTAGATGGATTTTAATTTCAAAACATTCCATTATGGAAAGCTGGGGCATACTGTACATGTACCATTCACTGGTTGTTGGGAAAATTGAAGAATTTATTTGTGATAATGCATTTATATCCTATTAGCTGGTACACTTTACAATATTATGAAAATGTTCATTTACCCTGAAAACATTCATGGGAATAATATATGTGTATTTCAAAGAGCTGTGAAAACAAACATTTTATTGAGTAAAATCTGACAAAAGATAAATTTAGCTTAAATTGTTTATGTTTTTATTACCATTCTCCCTGGAATTGCTACAAACAAGAACTATTATATCTAAATGTACCCTGTCAAGTGTACTCCATGTATACTTTTAATGGGATAGTGTCTACAATTTGAGGCCGGTTTCTTTTTAGTTTTTTTTTACAGAAGAAAATTAATCTGTATCTGTTGAATATTGTACGACATTGTAATATCAATAATTAGGGTTAGTTTTATGGTGTTTAACACCACTTTCAACAATAGTTCAGTAATATCGAGGCAGTCAGTTTTATTGGTGGAGGAATACGGATAAAACAACCTGTCGGAATTCACTGACAAACTTTATCACATAATGCTGTATAAATTATTTATGTAAACAAGAACCATTTCTGAACGATTTAGTTGTGACATCATTTAAATGGAACCATTTGGAGGACTGTTTATAAACCATTAATTTATGACATCATTAAAATGGTCATGACCATTAGCATATTTTGCCAAATAAATAGAAATTCAATGGAGTTTCAAGTAAAAGCCAATGGTTTTTAAATTGAGTTACAATGGTTTTACATATGGAATTTAAATTAAAGACAAAAGGTTTTTCAATGGATATTAAAAAATTATTTAAATGGGTTTTCTATGGAGTATCAATTGAAAAAAAAAATCCTAGAAGGCAATCACCACAGGGTAAACTTCTTTTTTTTATTTTCTTTTTAAACATTTGATGGAAATCATAACTGGAATGTTCCTCTGATAGTCCTATGCAAAATGTGTGTGTTTTTGTGTCAATCAGAAATCCAAGATGGTAGACACCACAGGACATAACTTTAACATAGGACCATATTGGAATATTAAATAAATTATTATTTTCATATACTTGAAAGATTCAATCTAAATAGTGTTGATCTGAAATCCAAGTTGGCTTACTCCACATGATATTGCATAACTATACTAGAAATATGAATGTAAAGGTTATTCTAATAAACCGAAAACTTGCTTGAACACAAACAGTGCATGTATAACCAAGTAAAAGAGAAAGGTGTAAAGATGGTCATCTTGTCAGGATATATTAAATAGCAAATAAAAATGTTTGATATTACTGAAGTAGAGAGACTTAACCCACCATTGAGACAATAAATAAGTTAGCTATTTCTTAAGTAGAAAAACTTCATCCACCCTTGAGACAATCAATAAGTTTGCTATTACTTAAATAGAAAGACTTAATCCACCATTTACAGTAAATATGATAATACTACAGACTCTCAATTTCAAGATAAACAGTTAAAAAAAAGTGCATTTGTCTGTAATTTGTAGTTGAACATTTATTAGTTAGATTTTATGGTGAGTGATTGTTGTTCATGCTTATATTGCAAATGAAAATTTAGTACAAATACATAGCTATATCCAACAAAAATTAGTTAGAAACTGATGATATCAACTAAATTATGATTTCTTTTATACTTTGAAAGATGATACAGCTTATTTTGTGCAGCTTGTGTGAAATCTTGTACACAAAACACATTTGATGTCATTGACATGCTTGCTTGTGATGGGTAGTATTTTGTACTACATCATGGCATACAAATATTTCTTTGAATCAATTATAAAGAAAATAATAATTCAATTAAGGCAGATAAGATAAGATTGTATTGTCCAATCAAGGTCCCAGCAAGGGGCAGAGTCATTACAGTGATTTATATTACACAAAAAAAAACCAATAAACATTCTAATACATAAATGTAATAAACAGTATACAAACAAGCAATTTGCAGAAATTAGATTGGTACATAAGTACTAAATATATCTATGTCTCTGATGAGTATAATATTTGGAAGAGTCCACTGGGCAATTACAAAAAAAAACAACATGTTTAAAGTATTGTACATCAAAGATTAATTGTTATTTTTAATGCAAACACTCATAATTTATACCTTCATATCTTTATTGATGTACCACCGTTGTTAGCTTGGGTCTTTAATTGGGTGTTTAATTGGAATTAAACTTTATAATGATTTCCTAAATAACCTCTTAAATTATTAATTAAACTTTAATACATTGCAAAATTAAGGTTTCTATCTATCGAAATGAATATTAATTCTTTATTGTTAATTTATGCCGATATATCCTTAACTTAAACAGCTAATAACAAAAATGTGATGTACTTAATTTCCGTTACAACTTTCATTTGATCTGTTAAAAAAGGGGGGATCATAAATTATTTTTATTAACACAATGCTAAGATATCGTATATTTTTTTTATATTTTATATTTTAATCAAATAAAAAAATGTTTACCAACAAATATTCCTAGTATATCATTAAATAAGGATCTATTGATTTTTGTACCAGGGCCCGGGTTACAACTTTTATTAGTTTTCATCATGAAAAGTGCCAAAAACGTCATTAAAAACTATTTTTTTTACAAAAAAAAATCTATTTTACAATATGTTATATATTTCTACAAAATATATCCAAGTTTCAGGAAAAAAGCTTCATAAATAACTATTTAATCACGAATTATTGATTTTGGGCCCAGTGTTGTTGGCCCGGACACGGGCCCTGCATGGTTACAACTTTTATTAGCAACCGCTACGAGTACGACGAACTGACAAAGTTCTTTCCACGTTTCAACTTTTATTCAACTTTGTCACGTAGCAAAACTCCCACATACCCGTGCATTATATTTTATTTTTGACTAACAAAAGTATTGACCTCTGAGGGGCTCAAAACAGGTTAACATGCATACGAAATATTTGTTATCACATGATCAATATATTAATAACGACCAATCGCAATATACAGGAAGTACAGAAAGTTTCTTAGGTATGATCATTGTGACAACAGACACGCATAGAAACATTCCGAAAAGAAAGACGCCATATTATCACCATCTCTCTACTACAAGTTAAACTCCCCTCTCTATGACCTCCCCTGATTTGATGTATCTCAGGATTTTATAATAAGTAAGGAAATTCTCGTCTAGTTCGCGTATATCGAGAAACTTTTCATTGGATAATTTTTTGACGTATTTGAAGTGTGTATGCAAATTTAGAATCGACCGAAATAAGTCGGAAAATACCGAAGTATAATTATAATATGCGGAAAATACCGAAGGAAATTCGGCAATATATTTATAGGAAAGTGGGCGTTGATTATATAAATAAATCGAAAAGTTCTTCAAGGTAGGTATATATTAATTTAAATAATTGCAACTATGATATTCATATAAATATGAACATACAAATCGTTATTGTTTAATACTGTTAATAATTTTAAAATATAACAATTAAATGCAAAAAGTTGAATTAACAATAATTATTGGTGAAAATGCTTTTTAAGGAATAAAGGAAGATAATCATAGTACTGTATAGTATTATAAGATTACTACTGAAAAAGTTTTTTGATTAAAAAAAAATTGAACCAATAGTGATTAACACAGCTTGTCTATAAGCTAGTAATAAGTATCCTTATATTTTAAAAAAAATGAAAACCATATTTTACTTCCTGTAGGAGTGGGAAGCCCATCTAAATAGATTCACTGTTTTTAATAACAATTTATATATTCATAAAATAAAATAATCTAAAATGCATATGTATGCTAAATAAAATTTGGATTAAGTGTTAACTATGTTAGATATCTACATACCATTAGTTGTTTACAAAATACACTTATATATGTTACAGGCAATTTCATAATTCAGGCATTTTGTAAAATGCCTGAACATTTTAGGCATTTTATAAAATGACTGCCAATTTTAGGCATTTTATAAAATGACTGCCAATTTTAGGCATTTTATAAAATGACTAAAACTTCAAGGCATTTTGTAAAATTCCTGAAAAAAATGGCAGGCATTTTACAAAATGCCTGAATTGATTTATCAACATAATTTTAATGCAATAGATATAAGATTGTATTGAAAACATGTTTAATTGTACATAACGAAGAAGTAGAAACTATGCAAAACGAATTTTTGAAATCAGACTTAAAAATGTAGGAGTAGTTCTAGTGAAACAAATGTGTGACGGACGGACAGACGGACGGACGAATGCAAATAAAATATTCCCGAAATTTTGTGTCTCGTGTACGATTACTCCATATCCTTTCATTTTTATAAACGATAGTATTCCATATAGTATCTTAAATATAAGAAGAATGTGTCTGGAGACACGGATGCCCTCGCTTTCATCTAAGTGGGCCTAACTCCCACGCCGTATATGGGATCTGGCTGAAAATGGAACTTGACCTTTATATTATAGTTATAAACAGTGTCTTAAAATTTGAAAACATTTGGTCAATGGAAATTTAGGTTATCCTCAGAAAACACTTACTGTACCTCTACATGTAGTAGTAGTAGTCTTGACAGTTTGTTTTCTTTCCGGACTTAATCTTTTCAAGTATTTCTTCATATTTTACTCTGGTCCACATAACACTTTTTTTGCTTGATTTAAGAATTTCCAACAATTTGTTAGTAAACTTCTGCTCAGACATTTGTGGTGCTTCTGCCATGTTCAGTGACAAAGTATGAAGTGACCACTTTATGGGTTAGGCAATTTGTAGAAAAAGGGTTAAAATATTCAGGCATTTTGTAAAATGCCTAGAGATTTTTAGGCATTTTATAAAATGCCTGACTGAAATAGGCATTTTGTAAATTGACTAAAATTTCAGGCATTTTATAAAATGCCTAATTTAAGAAATTGCCTGTAACATATATATAATTATTGTTTGTAAACAAACATCTGCATTGCATATCATAAATCCTCGAATTTACCATATTCTAAGAAGACACGTTTTTTTTATTAATTTATTTTATAAAAAATATATAACTTACATTTTCTGTTTCTATATATGATAGCACAGGTAAAAATACATTACAAAAAAAATATCCATTCACAAAAATTTGTCAAACTAAAAATCTTCCTGATTCTAATCCTGATCTTAACAGCAGTTCGCTGGTAAGATTTGACCTAAAATTTGATTATATTTTACATCACATCCAAAATATTACAAGAAGACGTATGTTGAATGGAAAATAATACAAACCTTCTTAGGAAATTAAATATTTCGAACTATTCCATCCATATTTTATCAAAATATATGCATGAATTAATCTTTGGCAATGTCGTTTATCAAAAACGATACACAATCTAGCACGCTATGGCGGATGTTAATATAAGGGGAGACTAGAGTGTCCGAGGCCTGAGAAAACCGACAAGTGTCTCAAGGGTGTGTTCGACTTGCAATTTGGTAAAAGGGAAAAAGCACACATTTATCTTAAATGAATAATAAAAAAAAATGCAACAGCACGTACGTGGTGAAGATATTTTACATGGGGATACTTTGTATAGCATTAAAAGAAAGATATATAAAACGGTTTGTGCAGAATTGCATTTCGCCAAAGTCACCTTCAACAAAATGGTCAGGATTTTTTATGGAATCTGTAATTTGTACTTTATATGCGATGCAGTTGGATTATTGTAATATTGAAAGAGTGTATGATCAAAGGTAGGAACTCCCACTGTTTATATAGTAATCAGTTGTATTTTAATGCCTCAATTTGTATCAGAAGTGGAAGAAGTTGCCAAATTTACGGCATATTTACAATTTTTCCAAGTTCAGAGTTACCTTTTCTACATTTACAAGTTAAATAATGTTATATATATATGCTGGGAGTGCCTAGTCTGCAACATAAACATCATGTTGTGCTATATATTTTTTACATTTTTTTACTTAAAACAAAACATCTGAATTCTATAAAAATTGATGTTGCATCATGAAAAATCGGAAAGTTTACAACCCATTATTAGTAGTGTAGGATGTCTATGTGAAAATTCAACATGTTATTTATATAAATATCAAGTAACTCTTATGTTTTTTTTTATTCATTTTTGCTTTTGTATAAAATAAGGACACTAAGAAATTTTGATAAAGACAAATTGGCATATCGAGTGCACCATTTGATTTTGAAAAGTGTTTTAATGAACCTTAATGTATTTTTGTACAGCCAAAAATATGGAACAATTATAGCTAAGTGTTTCATTTGCAAATAATAATAATAATAAGTCAACAGTTACCGGAATTCCAATCAAATTCAACTAATTTATTTTATTTCAAGCACATAATAATTATAGATTGATACATGGCCTTTTTCATATTGCCCTTGTTATCAGCACGAGACCTTGATATCGGCCTCGCGGAATATCAGTCGAGGGCTGATAGAGCAATATGAAAAAGGCCATGTATTAATCTATTTATCACATATTTTGCCAGGGCAGATAACATATTATTGCCCTTCACAAGAGGGCATATAACATGTTATTGCCTTCGTAAAATGTAATTGCTCCGGAGGCAAATAACACGCCGCAAATTATGCTTTTATTACACATGCAAATTCGGCGTTATTTCAATAAAATATGTGATAATCCTCATTACCACAAATCTGTGTAACAAGTAATGCTCTCGATTTGCATTATCGTATCCACCTAAGCAATGATCAGTAACTATTAAATTTGCATGATATAAATATGCATTTAATGCACTGCATTTATTTCGCATTCTTGAGTGTAATACACTGAGCAAGCGTCAAATACTGAATAATATTGAGGATTTCTCCTCTTAGTAAATACATTTGTTGAAGTTTTTGTATAAAAGAGGAAAACGTAGGAAAATGTCTAATAGCATTCCGTGCTTGAATAGTACATGGAAAGTAAGAATTTTGGTAAACAGACAAACGGTTAAAATCTACATGTATATTGTGACTATTGCGTAAATTATAATTATTGCTTGCTGCCGCTAAAGGTGGAAATAATTCATGTAATTGGTCTGCTGCTTCCTTATTGACAGGGGCCGTCGTGGTCGTGATCGCATGGTAGTTGGATTTACAACTAGCTCTGCAATCAGTGCCTATCACCACTAAATTTGTGAGTTCAAACCCCGTTCATGTCGAGGTGTACTCGATACAATATAATGTGATTAAGTTTGTCCGTGACTTGAAGCAGGTCAGTGGTTTTCTCCGGGCACTTCGGTTCCCTTCATCAATAAAACTGACCACCATGATATAACTGAAATTTTGTAGAAAGCGCCATTAGTCACCCTTAACCCTAACTTCTTATTGACAATTTTGTTTAGAAAAAAGTAGCAGTTTTTAACTTCCCTTTTTGTACTCAACGCTTCCTTGTAGATCGAATCAAAACTAGTATATAGATAATCCAGTCACTATACGAACTGCTTCTATTTGTATTTTTTCTAGACAATTGTTAGGGCCCGGGTGGCTCAATGAGTTAGGTAGTTGATTTACCTAACAACTCACACAAGTCTATCACCAATAAGGCGTGGGTTCGCGCCCGGCTTTGTAAATTACAAAAATGGGCACACTCGACTCGCAGCGCAAGTGATAAAGTTTACCAGTTGCTTGCCCCTGATCGGTGGTTCTCTCTGGGTACTCCGACTTCTTCCACCACTAAAACTGGTCGCCATGATATAGCTGAAATATTGCTGAAAGTGGCGTTAAACACAGTAAATCAAATCGTTAAATAAAATCTAGATGATTACAGTCTGCTTGTCCATAACTATCTCAAATGTAATAATAAACCCCAAATGTTTATGCATATGTACTGGAAATATCGTTAAAGTCAAATATTAGATTATTGTTTAAATGCCTAGTACTAAAAAGTCATAATATCTGTTTTGTTGGGATTGAATTTCACAAACCATCTACATGACCATGCATTTAAATATTCTAAATCTGTACTTATCAAAATACATAAATTTTCTTCATTATGTGCGGTATGGCCAATAGAAGTGTCATTTGTAATTTGTTTTTTTTTTATCTAACGCAAGTAAAATATCATCATATAGTTCAATTAGCAGATAGGTAGTTGAATATCCTGGCGGAAAACCCGACTGAAATTTATATAAAAGTTCGTTTATATGCAGATGATTATAATGGTGTTTATAAAAAAAATTAAATTCTTGCTAACACAGTTATGACAAGAATGGGACTTGACGATAATTTGAGGGAAAGATGTATTTAGTTTTATTGTTTTATTAAAGCCTTTCATCCACGTGACCCAGTCAATTAAATACTCGTCGCGTTGCTCGATCTTTAGTTTTCTGTGTAATATTTTGTAGATCATTGTTGTTTTCCCTTTTATCCTGTTTCTTTTGGCCATTGTATCGTCTTGTCCTTGTATATACGGCTTCTAATTAACTCTTTGCTATCTTCAAACTTTTCTTCACCCAACTGTTTTTGTTTTAACCGAAACATACTGGAAGTTTACAAGAAGAATTGTTCCTAAAACACATAGTATTCCTTGTTTTCCAGTAACTATCGGTTTATGTGTTTACCGATCTTTCTACAACATAATCTGGTTGTAACAATATATCTATATCTCAAATGACAATTTATATTATCATCCTCTAAAGAGCTAACATCGTGGGTTAAGCTGCAAGTAGAAATCTTTTGTAAGGTAAGCCGCAGGCGCGCCTTACAAATGATTTGTACTTGCAGCTTAACCCACGATGTTAGCTCTTTAGAGGATGATAATGTTTTTGTCTTCTGTGTAGCGTTTTTTTAGTGTTCGTGTTCTATATTGTCATCTGTATAGCGATTTTAGTGCATCTGCTGTATAATAAATGACCCATTTCCATGTGACCTTCACCAGTGTTTTAAATAACACGCCACAGCTTGTGTTGCTGTGAGTGTTCTAAAAATAGCCATCCAATAGCCATAGGTGACATAATACTCCAGTTCAGATATCTTGCATAATATATCACACTGCACACATAATACACGTTACAGTATAATTGTATGCAATATTTTTGCCATTTTCTGCTGCTTTATTTTGTTTTATTGTTCTTTCGACATTTAATTTTAAACGTTTTTCTTCAATTTCAGCTTCTGTTGTAGCAAATCTGTCAATCAGGGAGAGGCGTGTCTTTGATGAAAATTCATTGATAGAACCCACGTGGTTGCGTTTTTGTAAGTAGAAATACGGGGTATAAATAATTTCGCGCGCAAACATCGGTGTTTGTCCTCGCTGCATAAAACAATCACCGTTTAGAAAAAACGCTACACAGAAGACAATGGATCTTTTACTTTTTACGTAGATATTTTCTTTCCTCTATCACTGCCATATATATATATAAGTAACACGGCGGGTGTCTTAAAAGAAGCAGGAACTGCTTAAACTTCGTGAACACCTAAGTTCACCCCCCGTTTTTAGCTCACCTTGCCAAAGGCAATGTGAGTTTTTGCCATCACTTGGCGTCCGTCGTCCGTCGTCTATCGTCCGTTAACTTTTCACATTTTAATCTTCTCATCTGAAACCCCTTTGCCAAATGAAGTGAAACTTTGTAGGAAGCATCTATGGAAGGTCTTCTCCAAAGATTGCTCATTTGGTTCCGGTACATTAACAAGCATTGCCGCCATAGGCAATTCTTGTTTCTGATTGGTCGATTTTTAAATATCTTCTCCTCTGAAACCGCTTGGCCAAATGAACCGAAACATGGTAGGAAGCATCTATGGCGGGTCCTCTAATAAGATTGCTCATTTCGTCCCGATCTGTTAACAAACATGGTCACCATAGGCAATTCCTGTTTCTGATTGCTCGATTTTTTTAAAAAACCTTCTCCTCTGAAACCGCTTGGCCAAATGAACCGAAACGTTGTAGGAAGTATCTATGGCAGGTCCTCTATTCAGATTGCTCATTTCGTCTCGATCCGTTAACAAACCTGGCCGCCACAGGCAATTATTGTTTTTGATTTGTTGATTTCTACAATTTCAGAATAAAAACGATGTTCGGTTCGTCTTTACCACCAGTTGTTTGTAGGAGGACTCATGTCTTATTTACGTTGTTTGTGCTTGTTTGTCTTCGTCTTTTGTACCCTATGTTGACAGTTTCTCTGGGGTGTCTATTGATTGTCCCTTCGACATTCTCTAACGTTTATATAATAACCACAAGCGTTGTAGCGATTGTATCACTCTTGTATGTAGTTTATTTGTGAAATCTGTAACTTGCCATATTTCTCAGTCAGCTCTTTTTGAGTTTATTTCCGATTCTTTTTTTTTAGCCTGTAATCAATTGGTTTGGTTTGGTTTATGGTGTTTAATGCCACTTTCAATAATATTTCGGTTATATCGATCACGCCACGGTCAGTTTTATTGGTGGAGGAAAATGGAGAAAACCACCGACCTGTCGCAAATCACTGACAAACTGTATCACATAATGTTGTATCGAGTACACGGGGTTCGAACTCACAACTTTAGTGGTGATATGCACCAGTTGCACGGGTAGTTGTAAATCTTACTACCATACCATAGCAATTTCCTATTCTAGCGTGGAATCTTTATTTTTGTTTGAGAGTTCCTGGATTTAATTTACAAAGATATCATTAGCGTGAACAATTTAAATGATTTTATATTCTTCAAATGTCACAGGTATTCACTATTGATTTATTTACTTGTCAATTTAACATCCCGTTAAGTATCCTCTTTGTGATTGTGACCTTTTTGCACGGATTAGTTGCTTACAAAAATGTGTGGATGATTAAAGCTTGGTTGAGATAATGATATTGCTTATGTATCACAATTATTTGGGATGAAACATTTTTTTAATTATATTTCAATCAATCCAGGCAATATTTATACCACGGTATTCCGAGTTATACCGTTAAACAATTGAACACGAAGTGTAAGAAAGTTTAACCGTTTAACTCGGAAAACTATGGTATAAATGATTTGTAACATAAAGCCATGCAATATTACATCTAGATAGTTGATTATTGCATGGCTCTCTGAGAGTAATAAAACTACAGCCCAGATTTAAAGTGTACAATATCACGTATCCAGGGGTGGATCCAGGGAGGGGCGCATCCGGCGCGCGCCCCCCTAAAATTGGAAAAACTATGATTTTTTTGGCGTAAAATCGTGATTTTTCACCTAAATACCCCAAAAATTTTCGCGCCTCCCTCCGTAATTGGAAAAAATATTATTTTTTGGCGTAAAATCGTGATTTTTCACACGAAATACCCCAAAAATGTTCGCGCCTCCCTCCACTCGGTGCAATTTTTTTAAGTGCGACCCCCCCCCCCCCCCCCTAACTTGAAATCCTTGATCCGCCCCTGGTATCTGTGTGTGGAGTACAATGCCTACTACTAAGATTTCATAGTTTTTACCTGTTACTTACATTCTGGTATATAATAAATAAGGGTAATAACAAAATTACCGAACTCCGAGCAATCTTACAAAGGGAAAGTCAAAACTCATAAGTATATAAACAGACAAAATCAGTCAACAATCGGAAAACTGTGAAAACCGTAATGACCCTGACTTGGTGCAGGCATTTCTAAAGAAATAAAAAGATCAAAGGAAAAGAATGCATTCATGTTACAAGTAATATATACAGTATTTTGATAACAAAAGCAGTAGCTAGTATTGAACATTAGAGGTTTGGTTTTCCGAAAGAGTATTTCAGGGAAAGAGTCCGAAGTACTCATTCGATCGGATACGAAACTAAAACAAATGTGTGTAACTTAGTCATTTTATTATTGCGTGTCGTAGCGGGTACCTAATTTGTGAGGGGACGTCGTGGTCTTGATCGTATGGTAGTTGGATTTACATCTACCTGTACAATCAGTGCCTATCACCACTAAAGTTGCCACTTTGCCCACTGGATAAATGAAAACTCGGATATTGTCATTGTCCTTCATTGTTTCACTATTATCGTAATGTTGCATTTAAAAAAAAAAAATTGTCTTCATCGGGGAACAGAAAATTTGACTAATATGTTACACCGTGAAAAGGTTCCAGTTTGAACCGGTATGAGTTCACAAGGCTTAAAGTAATATGAAGGGCAAATATCGTGGAATTTTTGGATTAAATATTTTCACTTAATATGTCACTTAATTTTAACTAAAATCAACTGCATAACATTAAAAATCCGCTCAAAAGTAGATTTTAAGAGCAACTCGCAAAATATTTGACAGCAGATAATTCTGTTTTCCCGTACAGTAATGCTGATGATATGTGCATGACCCAAGATTTGAACTCTTTCGGGAAGATTATCACTCATGCGCACTGTCCAGTTGATGAAAAAAATGTCGGATGCAAGTAAAAATATATTCCGTGTGAATAATTGCACCAAAAAAAAATGGTTCACACGACATGAAACAGACAGATTCCTCAATAATAATTGTCAGGAATGTGTGCTTGCTTACTTCAGCATTCATGATTGTTTAATTTTTCGTCACGAGGTCATGATCGGCAATCATCGGAACAAAACAACCGAAAGTTAATCAGTCTCCACAACAATGGCGAGGACGATAAACATGCACACGGATTTGCAGATGTCTAATTGGTGGGAACATATTTCGACTTGAAACATGCATGAATAGCTTAGTAAAGGTACCGCCGTATTCCAAATTGAATGTTCAGGGAAACAATTTCTTCACCCAAAACTGGTGTAATATTACTTTAATTGGATCATTATTGTTTTTCATTTTTGCTTAGTATTTGTGGCATTAAGAACACCCATCATAGTTTAGTTCCAGTACCAAATGCTTTCGTCATGATGTATTGTTTGTTTAGTTCTATTCGTCAATATATAACTGAAATATTTTCCACAAATGTAAACCATTGTATGATTATTTATCCTAAAGTTTGTGTTACTCGATCTTTAATGTTATGTAAGGGAACGACCATTTAACTTGAAGGGGGGGTTATGGTTTTTTTCTAAAAAAAATATTCTGATTCCCAATGTTGGTGAAAAAAATATTCTGATTTTGGTGGAGGAAAAAAAAATAATCTGATTCAGAGTTTTTGTCATATAACCTAATGTTAAATTCTGGAAAAAAAATTTCGCGTTTTGCGCGACAAAAATAAAATATTCTAACTCAAGTTAAATGGTCGGTCCCTAAGGTTTGTAGATCGTTGTTTGTCCTTTTGGCCATTGTATTGTCTGTCCTCCGATTTACGGATTCTGATTACCCCATTGTTATCATTCAAACTCTTACAGGGTTTTACCGATCAAAATCATTCAAATATTGCTCAGTTGGCGTTAAACAACAATCATGGACTGAATTTAGTTTTATTCGTGCTGACTTCTGTATTGATTCGTTACAAGAATACCACTGTCAAGGTAGTAATATATTTATCAAATGATTCATCCTTGCTTCAGCCCACTAGAATTTTAAAATGTGATGTCATCGTAATGCTTTCAGACGATTTCCGATATAACTGCGATATTAGTTATATCCTTCCTAAATGATACCAGTAAAAAAGTCTTTGATCTAATTCTTATTTGTTCCTATTAATAAACGCTGTAATGATAAATAATCATGGTTGGGTAACTGTTTTAAAAAGATAATCTTGGTTAGATAACTGTTTTAAAAGGCCTTTAAATAGTACTAAAGTAATAATGTTGTGATTAGAATAACGAAAAATCCAAATAAAAAATAATAAAATAAACTATAGATTTTTGAACAGCAAAATAAACGACAGTTTTATTTAGAATTAGGAGTGCTAACTAAATATGTTACAGTAATGCTTCTTATTGTTTTGGCTGAGGCTGCACTCAGATGAAATTTTGTATTTTGGTCCTATTTTGTTGTCATTTTTCGGGTGAGAGTAGATGTACTTTATAGAAGAGCCATCCGTACGTCAGGTATCTAACCTGTAAAATCTTTCTCTCAGCCACTTGTACTTTAGACGAACCTGACAAGTATTTCTCTCATAAATTATTGTTATATTTTGCATTTTTTGTTAAATGGGTAAACAGTCTGACTTATCTCCTGAATGCCAAAAGTTTGTTAAAAGGTTGTTTGCCTTTTTTAGTAAGGAAAAGGCAACGAAGAAGCCAATTGTCTCATTTGATAGGGTATATCAAAGGACATCTGAAGCTTTGGGTGTGTCTTACACTTCAGTACACCGTATTATGAATGGTAAGAGGCCTTGTAAGTCAAATAGACCCAAAGAAAGAGCTACAATTTTGGACGACTTTGATCATTGTGTTATTAAAAGAACAATCCACGGTTTATATTCACGGAAAATTGCTCCGATCTTCTCAATAATACATAAGGAAATAAAAGATTCTCTTAAAATATCAAAGTCTAAACTTACTCTAACTCTCATTGATCTTGGATATACTTATAAAAAAAATAGGTGATAATCGAAGAGTTCTGTACGATCAAGTGTTTATTATCAATGATAGGTGTAATTATCTGAGGAAGATCAAATCTTTTAGGGAAGCAGGATATGATATCATGTGCATGGATGAAACATGGGTTAACCAAAATCACTGCACAGATTATATATGTGGCTTCCGAATGATGGGTCTGATGCCCCAAAAATACCCCCGGGTAAAGGGAAACGTTTGATTGTTTTGCATGCAGGTACGCGAAGTGAAGGTTTGATTGACGGCTGCGATTTAGTGTTTCTGGCCAAATCAAAGGATGGTGACTATCACCAGGAGATGAATAGTGTTGTCTTTCTTGAGTGGTTTGAAAATCAATTGATGCCTCTCTGAAAAATCCTAGCTTGGTTGTGTTAGATAATGCAAGTTATCACAATGTTAAAACAGAAGATACGGTGTGCCCAAATTTTAGTCAGAAAAAAGCTGTTCTCCAAAACTATCTTACACAACACAACTTTCCTTTTTCTGCTACTGATACCAAAAAAGTATTATATGAAAAAATAAAGCAAAAAAAGACCCGAGTAGTTTATAAAACAGATAAAATTGCTAATTTTCACGGACATGAAGTATTAAGAACCCCCGTTCGACACTGTGAACTTAACCCGATAGAATTAATATGGGCGCAAGTCAAAGGTTTCGTGGCTAAAAACAATACCACCTTCCGATTAAAAGATGTTAAAGAACTCACGTACGCCGCTTTCGGAAAAATTACAAAAGATGTGTGTACAAAAGCAGAAGAACATGTGGTCAAAATTGAAAAAGAATACTGCAAAGAACTGTACAGATAGAAGTGTCATAGAATCTATTATCATTGATTTGTGTGATGATGACTCGGATGACGACACGGGTTGAAGTATAATCATATTATTAAGTATAATAGACAGAGAACAAATGTAAAATTCGAATAAATGTCACGTTAAAGCCAATGCCGAAAATATTTGGAACATGTGTCTGCCAATTCATTAAGGTTTAAGAACAGTTGTAACTGTTGAAACTATCTGGGGTCAGATGAATTATTTAACTTATATCGATTATAACACATAAATAATACACAAAACAACTTGACACAAAAAAACCAACAAAAGATAAACAGGGACAGTTGATAATCCAACCGAAAACCAAACACAAAACTGGCCTCGTATTCATGAAAAGTCAAAACAAACAAACACAAAGGTCGAAACTTCGGATTCCTGTTTTGGATAAGCATTTGGAAGTGGAATAGGTTAAATATATATTTCCAAACTTTTAGCTCACGTTTGAGTTGAAAGATATAACTTGGTTTAGTAGAATAGTTACGTAAAACAATTGCAGGTACAATGTATCAATGATTCATCAATCATTTTTGCAGTTTTTAGGTATTTTGTTTACCAATGTTAAGTTGAAGGTTTGGTAAAAAATAGCTCAAACAATTACAGTGCTCAATGTCATAATCTACTCCCCCCCCCCCCCCCCCCCCCCCCTCGAAAATCAATCCTCCAATTGATTTCTGAGGCTCTATAATGTAAAAATGAACTAATTTTACGAGCATTTTTTAATTAGGAAGTTGAACAATCTCAAAACTCATTTTTCGTTCCGTTTCTTACATGTATATGAATTGAAAATGTCATACAGAATCGAACAAAACGACAATGATATATTCTTCATATTATGTGATATATGAAGTCTTCATTTTTTTCGTTATTAAAGACAGAAGTAATATATATTTAGTGAACAAATTAAAATAATGAAAAATGTCCCAGTCCAAGCAATTTTTACAGGTAAAATATTGTACAGGTAAAATTCAATGAACTCAACAGTGCGTGTAGGAGATGGTGACGGGCTCTATGGAGAACAATGGAATCTTTCGGGTGACCGTCGAGTGTCTATTGTCCTCAGGGATTAAAATCCACGGCCGCAGGCTGTTCTCTTTTATAGACTTATTCCCTCCGTATTTCATAAAACTTTGTCAAAATATACAACCAAAAACTCCTTTAAAAATGCGATTTTTCTATATGAGCAGGGCCATCTACGTTCACTTTCTGGTCTGCACACTTCCAAATTAAATTAGCACCCTTGATTCTCTACACAACTCTCGTTTACACTTCTACTTTAAAATCTACAGTTTAAAAGATATTTCAAATTTTCGTTATTCTAATCAAAAAATTATTACTTTAATGTGATAGATAAAATCCGGTTTTTATATGAAATATACGTCAAAGACATAAACAAATGTCAATGGGATTCACATAAATGTATTCGTATCGTACTTATTTTAAAATGTCTAGTTGTAAGTTGATTAAATGTTTCTTAATTGATAAACTGTTTTATTGAAATCATTTAATTTCAAATGCCATGTTATCCAGTTGAGAAGGAACATTCCGTAGATTTTGAAATAAGATGATTTAGTAGATAATGCTTACATTATCTAAATTAAACGGAATTTAAAAATAAAACATATAAATCTGTGAACTTAGGTGAATCGTATCGCTCCCTGATTACCCTCGACAAGTATCGAAAATCTAAAATGTTCTAATGCATAATAATTCTATTTAGTCAACAAAGACATGTTGGGGCCGTCGTGACCGTAGAGTAGTTGGATTTACAACTACCTGTGCAATCAATGCCTATCACCACTAAAGTTGTCAGTTCGAACCCCGTTTATGGCGAAGTGTACTTGATAAACATTATGTGATAAAGTTTGTCAGTGACTTGCGACAGGTCGATGGTTTTCTTCACCAATAAAACTGACCACCACGATATAGCTGAAATATTGTTCAAAGTGGCATTAAACACCATAAACCAACCAATCAACCAACCAACCAAAGACATGCTTTGTTTATGCATGTCACATTATTATGACGTCCTGTATAACGTCTCAATAGTAGAATAAGAATTGATTATTTGACTTCGATTATGTAACATTTAACAATTTATACTTTGTACGTAACATATATACTATTAACGGGCTGACATATATACTATTAACGGGTTGACATAGATCTGATAAGCCGAGCTTTAATTACGTTTTAATCAAATATCACGAATTCTACATGTTATAAAATATATCACATTCCTCTGATTATAAGACGTCTCTCTATTATTGATTACAATTTTAAAACTTTACAGAGTATAATCAACATGGAGATGGCAACATGATTTAAGAAAGAATGTCAATACTATCAAACCTGTCCCATGTGGTCACCCCCATTAAGCAGTCACCTCCATTTAAGGTCACCTTTTATTGTCCTATTATAGATTTTTATTTCATATGAATTGAACCTTTTCTAACAGGTCACCTGTCTTATAAGGTCACTTTTTTCATGTTTGATTGTACTATTTAATACTTCTGCCGATGAACTGCCTCCTTCGTCGTGTCGAAGATCATGCAGTGATTTAAATAGGTGCTATGCATCAAGGGAAGTCTCGCATCGGGATAAGTTAAAAACAGATTAAAAGATAAAAGCAGTCGAGGCGGTTTATTGGACACAGATTGAAGCTTTAAAAGCTTCAAGTGTGTCCAGGCTGGCTTTGTCAGGTGGCAGGGCTTTCCAATCTCGGACAGTTCTTGGGAAGAACGACATCTTCCTGACGTCAATCCTACAGTGTGGTACTTGATAGGCATTGTCGTGAGATTGTCGTAGTCTTCTTGTTGGTCTGTCGAGGCGGTCTGTCTTGGAGTTGGCGACTAGTTCGTGGTCGATCTTATAGAGCATGGTAAGTCTAGCGTCCCTTCTCCTGTCCTCTAATGACCTCCAACCGAGGCGTTGGATCATGTCAGTGACGCTAGACCTATTGTGTTGGCTACTTAAGACGAACCTTGCTGCCCTTCGTTGTACACACTCCAGCTTTCTGATGTCTGTCTGGTGATGATGATCCCATACTAAAGTGATAATGTTTTGATTAGAATAACGAAAAATCCAAATAAAAAATAATAAAATAAACTATAGATTTTTGAACAGCAAAATAAACGAGAGTTTTATTTAGAATTAGGAGTGCTAACTAAATATGTTACAGTAATGCTTCTTATTGTTTTGGCTGAGGCTGCACTCAGATGAAATTTTGTATTTTGGTCCTATTTTGTTGTCATTTTACGGGTGGGAGTAGATGTACTTTATAGAAGAGCCATCCGTACGTCAGGTATCTAACCTGTAAAATCTTTCTCTCAGCCACTTGTACTTTAGAGGAACCTGACAAGTATTTCTCTCATAAATTATTGTTTTATTTTGCATTTTTTGTAAAATGGGTAAACAGTCTGACTTATCTCCTGAATGCCAAAAGTTTGTATAAAGGTTGTTTGCCTTTTTTAGTAAGGAAAAGGCAACGAAGAAGCCAATTGTCTCATTTGATAGGGTATATCAAAGGACATCTGAAGCTTTGGGTGTGTCTTACACTTCAGTGCACCGTATTATGAATGGTAAGAGGCCTTGTAAGTCAAATAGACCCAAAGAAAGAGCTACAATTTTGGACGACTTTGATCATTGTGTTATTAAAAGAACAATCCACGGTTTATATTAACGGAAAATTGCTCCGATCGTCTCAATAATACATACGGAAATAAAAGATTCTATTAAAATATCAAAGTCTAAACTTACTCTAACTCTCATTGATCTTGGATATACTTATAAAAAAAATAGGTGATAATCGAAGAGTTCTGTACGATCAAGTGTTTATTATCAATGATAGGTGTAATTATCTGAGAAAGATCAAATCTTTTAGGGAAGCAGGATATGATATCATGTGCATGGATGAAGCATGGGTTAACCAAAATCACTGCACAGATTATATATGTGGCTTCCGAATGATGGATCTGATGCCCCAAAAATACCCCCGGGTAAAGGGAAACGTTTGATTGTTTTGCATGCAGGTACGCGAAGTGAAGGTTTGATTGACGGCTGCGATTTACTGTTTCTGGCCAAATCAAAGGATGGTGACTATCACCAGGAGATGAATAGTGTTGTCTTTCTTGAGTGGTTTGAAAATCAATTGATGCCTCTCTGAAAAATCCTAGCTTGGTTGTGTTAGATAATGCAAGTTATCACAATGTTAAAACAGAAGATACGGTGTGCCCAAATGTTAGTCAGAAAAAAGCTGTTCTCCAAAACATTATGTGATAAAGTTTATCAGTGACTTGCGACAGGTCGATGGTTTTCTCCTGTTTTCTTCACCAATAAAACTGACCACCACGATATAGCTGAAATATTGTTCAAAGTGGCATTAAGCACCATAAACCAACCAACCAACCAACCAAAGACATGCTTTGTTTATGCATGTCACATTATTATGACGTCCTGTATAACGTCTCAATAGTAGAATAAGAATTGATTATTTGACTTCGATTATGTAACATTTAACAATTTATATTTTGTACGTAACATATATACTATTAACGGGCTGACATATATACTATTAACGGGCTGACATAGATCTGATAAGCCGAGCTTTAATTACGTTTTAATCAAATATCACGAATTCTACATGTTATAAAATATATCACATTCCTCTGATTATAAGACGTCTCTCTATTATTGATTACAATTTTAAAACTTTACAGAGTATAATCAACATGGAGATGGCAACATGATTTAAGAAAGAATGTCAATACTATCAAACCTGTCCCATGTGGTCACCCCCATTAAGCAGTCACCTCCATTTAAGGTCACCTTTTATTGTCCTATTATAGATTTTTATTTCATATGAATTGAACCTTTTCTAACAGGTCACCTGTCTTATAAGGTCACTTTTTTCATGTTTGATTGTACTATTTAATACTTCTACCGATGAACTGCCTCCTTCGTCGTGTCCAAGATCATGCAGTGATTTAAATAGGTGCTATGCATCAAGGAAAGTCTCGCATCGGGATAAGTTAAAAACAGATTAAAAGATAAAAGCAGTCGAGGCGGTTTATTGGACACAGATTGAAGCTTTAAAAGCTTCAAGTGTGTCCAGGCTGGCTTTGTCAGGTGGCAGGGCGTTCCAATCTCGGACAGTTCTTGGGAAGAACGACATCTTCCTGACGTCAATCCTACAGTGTGGTACTTGATAGGCATTGTCGTGAGATTGTCGTAGTCTTCTTGTTGGTCTGTCGAGGCGGTCTGTCTTGGAGATGGCGACTAGTTCGTGGTCGATCTTATAGAGCATGGTAAGTCTAGCGTCCCTTCTCCTGTCCTCTAATGACCTCCAACCGAGGCGTTGGATCATGTCAGTGACGCTAGACCTATTGTGTTGGCTACTTAAGACGAACCTTGCTGCCCTTCGTTGTACACACTCCAGCTTTCTGATGTCTGTCTGGTGATGATGATCCCATACTAAAGTAATAATTTTTTGATTAGAATAACGAAAAATCCAAATAAAAAATAATAAAATAAACTATAGATTTTTGAACAGCAAAATAAGCGAGAGTTTTATTTAGAATTAGGAGTGCTAACTAAATATGTTACAGTAATGCTTCTTATTGTTTTGGTTGAGGCTGCACTCGGATGAAATTTTGTATTTTGGTCCTATTTTGTTGTCATTTTTCGGGTGGGAGTAGATGTACTTTATGGAAGAGCCATCCGTACGTCAGGTATCTAACCTGTAAAATCTTTCTCTCAGCCACTTGTACTTTAGACGAACCTGACAAGTATTTCTCTCATAAATTATTGTTTTATTTTGCATTTTTTGTAAAATTGGTAAAAAGTCTGACTTATCTCCGGAATGCCAAAAGTTTGTATAAAGGTTGTTTGCCTTTTTTAGTAAGGAAAAGGCAACGAAGAAGCCAATTGTCACATTTGATAGGGTATATCAAAGGACATCTGAAGCTTTGGGTGTGTCTTACACTTCAGTGCACCGTATTATGAATGGTAAGAGGCCTTGTAAGTCAAATAGACCCAAAGAAAGAGCTACAATTTTGGACGACTTTGATCATTGTGTTATTAAAAGAACAATCCACGGTTTATATTAACAGAAAATTGCTCCGATCGTCTCAATAATACATAAGGAAATAAAAGATTCTCTTAAAATATTAAAGTCTAAACTTACTCTAACTCTCATTGATCTTGGATATACTTATAAAAAAAATAGGTGATAATCGAAGAGTTCTGTACGATCAAGTGTTTATTATCAATGATAGGTGTAATTATCTGAGAAAGATCAAATCTTTTAGGGAAGCAGGATATGATATCATGTGCATGGATGAAACATGGGTTAACCAAAATCACTGCACAGATTATATATGTGGCTTCCGAATGATGGATCTAATGCCCCAAAAATACCCCCGGGTAAAGGGAAACGTTTGATTGTTTTGCATGCAGGTACGCGAAGTGAAGGTTTGATTGACGGCTGCGATTTACTGTTTCTGGCCAAATCAAAGGATGGTGACTATCACCAGGAGATGAATAGTGTTGTCTTTCTTGAGTGGTTTGAAAATCAATTGATGCCTCTCTGAAAAATCCTAGCTTGGTTGTGTTAGATAATGCAAGTTATCACAATGTTAAAACAGAAGATACGGTGTGCCCAAATTTTAGTCAGAAAAAAGCTGTTCTCCAAAACATTATGTGACAAAGTTTATCAGTGACTTGCGACAGGTCGATGGTTTTCTCCTGTTTTTTTCACCAATAAAACTGACCACCACGATATAGCTGAAATATTGTTCAAAGTGGCATTAAGCACCATAAACCAACCAACCAACCAACCAACCAAAGACATGCTTTGTTTATGCATGTCACATTATTATGACGTCCTGTATAACGTCTCAATAGTAGAATAAGAATTGATTATTTGACTTCGATTATGTAACATTTAACAATTTATACTTTGTACGTAACATATATACTATTAACGGGCTGACATATATACTATTAACGGGTTGACATAGATCTGATAAGCCGAGCTTTAATTACGTTTTAATCAAATATCACGAATTCTACATGTTATAAAATATATCACATTCCTCTGATTATAAGACGTCTCTCTATTATTGATTACAATTTTGAAACTTTACAGAGTATAATCAACATGGAGATGGCAACATGATTTAAGAAAGAATGTCAATACTATCAAACCTGTCCCATGTGGTCACCCCCATTAAGCAGTCACCTCCATTTAAGGTCACCTTTTATTGTCCTATTATAGATTTTTATTTCATATGAATTGAACCTTTTCTAACAGGTCACCTGTCTTATAAGGTCACTTTTTTCATGTTTGATTGTACTATTTAATACTTCTACCGATGAACTGCCTCCTTCGTCGTGTCGAAGATCATGCAGTGATTTAAATAGGTGCTATGCATCAAGGGAAGTCTCGCATCGGGATAAGTTAAAAACAGATTAAAAGATAAAAGCAGTCGAGGCGGTTTATTGGACACAGATTGAAGCTTTAAAAGCTTCAAGTGTGTCCAGGCTGGCTTTGTCAGGTGGCAGAGCGTTCCAATCTCGGACAGTTCTTGGGAAGAACGACATCTTCCTGACGTCAATCCTACAGTGTGGTACTTGATAGGCATCGTCGTGAGATTGTCGTAGTCTTCTTGTTGGTCTGTCGAGGCGGTCTGTCTTGGAGATGGCGACTAGTTCGTGGTCGATCTTATAGAGCATGGTAAGTCTAGCGTCCCTTCTCCTGTCCTCTAATGACCTCCAACCGAGGCGTTGGATCATGTCAGTGACGCTAGACCTATTGTGTTGGCTACTTAAGACGAACCTTGCTGCCCTTCGTTGTACACACTCCAGCTTTCTGATGTCTGTCTGGTGATGATGATCCCATACTAAAGTAATAATTTTTTGATTAGAATAACGAAAAATCCAAATAAAAAATAATAAAATAAACTATAGATTTTTGAACAGCAAAATAAACGAGAGTTTTATTTAGAATTAGGAGTGCTAACTAAATATGGTACAGTAATGCTTCTTATTGTTTTGGTTGAGGCTGCACTCGGATGAAATTTTGTATTTTGGTCCTATTTTGTTGTCATTTTTCGGGTGGGAGTAGATGTACTTTATAGAAGAGCCATCCGTACGTCAGGTATCTAACCTGTAAAATCTTTCTCTCAGCCACTTGTACTTTAGACGAACCTGACAAGTATTTCTCTCATAAATTATTGTTTTATTTTGCATTTTTTGTAAAATTGGTAAAAAGTCTGACTTATCTCCGGAATGCCAAAAGTTTGTAAAAAGGTTGTTTGCCTTTTTTAGTAAGGAAAAGGCAACGAAGAAGCCCATTGTCTCATTTGATAGGGTATATCAAAGGACATCTGAAGCTTTGGGTGTGTCTTACACTTCAGTGCACCGTATTATGAATGGTAAGAGGCCTTGTAAGTCAAATAGACCCAAAGAAAGAGCTACAATTTTGGACGACTTTGATCATTGTGTTATTAAAAGAACAATCCACGGTTTATATTAACGGAAAATTGCTCCGATCGTCTCAATAATACATAAGGAAATAAAAGATTCTCTTAAAATATCAAAGTCTAAACTTACTCTAACTCTCATTGATCTTGGATATACTTATAAAAAAAATAGGTGATAATCGAAGAGTTCTGTACGATCAAGTGTTTATTATCAATGATAGGTGTAATTATCTGAGAAAGATCAAATCTTTTAGGGAAGCAGGATATGATATCATGTGCATGGATGAAGCATGGGTTAACCAAAATCACTGCACAGATTATATATGTGGCTTCCGAATGATGGATCTGATGCCCCAAAAATACCCCCGGGTAAAGGGAAACGTTTGATTGTTTTGCATGCAGGTACGCGAAGTGAAGGTTTGATTGACGGCTGCGATTTAGTGTTTCTGGCCAAATCAAAGGATGGTGACTATCACCAGGAGATGAATAGTGTTGTCTTTCTTGAGTGGTTTGAAAATCAATTGATGCCTCTCTGAAAAATCCTAGCTTGGTTGTGTTAGATAATGCAAGTTATCACAATGTTAAAACAGAAGATACGGTGTGCCCAAATGTTAGTCAGAAAAAAGCTGTTCTCCAAAACATTATGTGATAAAGTTTATCAGTGACTTGCGACAGGTCGATGGTTTTCTCCTGTTTTCTTCACCAATAAAACTGACCACCACGATATAGCTGAAATATTGTTCAAAGTGGCATTAAGCACCATAAACCAACCAACCAACCAACCAAAGACATGCTTTGTTTATGCATGTCACATTATTATGACGTCCTGTATAACGTCTCAATAGTAGAATAAGAATTGATTATTTGACTTCGATTATGTAACATTTAACAATTTATACTTTGTACGTAACATATATACTATTAACGGGCTGACATATATACTATTAACGGGCTGACATAGATCTGATAAGCCGAGCTTTAATTACGTTTTAATCAAATATCACGAATTCTACATGTTATAAAATATATCACATTCCTCTGATTATAAGACGTCTCTCTATTATTGATTACAATTTTAAAACTTTACAGAGTATAATCAACATGGAGATGGCAACATGATTTAAGAAAGAATGTCAATACTATCAAACCTGTCCCATGTGGTCACCCCCATTAAGCAGTCACCTCCATTTAAGGTCACCTTTTATTGTCCTATTATAGATTTTTATTTCATATGAATTGAACCTTTTCTAACAGGTCACCTGTCTTATAAGGTCACTTTTTTCATGTTTGATTGTACTATTTAATACTTCTGCCGATGAACTGCCTCCTTCGTCGTGTCGAAGATCATGCAGTGATTTAAATAGGTGCTATGCATCAAGGGAAGTCTCGCATCGGGATAAGTTAAAAACAGATTAAAAGATAAAAGCAGTCGAGGCGGTTTATTGGACACAGATTGAAGCTTTAAAAGCTTCAAGTGTGTCCAGGCTGGCTTTGTCAGGTGGCAGGGCTTTCCAATCTCGGACAGTTCTTGGGAAGAACGACATCTTCCTGACGTCAATCCTACAGTGTGGTACTTGATAGGCATTGTCGTGAGATTGTCGTAGTCTTCTTGTTGGTCTGTCGAGGCGGTCTGTCTTGGAGTTGGCGACTAGTTCGTGGTCGATCTTATAGAGCATGGTAAGTCTAGCGTCCCTTCTCCTGTCCTCTAATGACCTCCAACCGAGGCGTTGGATCATGTCAGTGACGCTAGACCTATTGTGTTGGCTACTTAAGACGAACCTTGCTGCCCTTCGTTGTACACACTCCAGCTTTCTGATGTCTGTCTGGTGATGATGATCCCATACTAAAGTGATAATGTTTTGATTAGAATAACGAAAAATCCAAATAAAAAATAATAAAATAAACTATAGATTTTTGAACAGCAAAATAAACGAGAGTTTTATTTAGAATTAGGAGTGCTAACTAAATATGTTACAGTAATGCTTCTTATTGTTTTGGCTGAGGCTGCACTCAGATGAAATTTTGTATTTTGGTCCTATTTTGTTGTCATTTTACGGGTGGGAGTAGATGTACTTTATAGAAGAGCCATCCGTACGTCAGGTATCTAACCTGTAAAATCTTTCTCTCAGCCACTTGTACTTTAGAGGAACCTGACAAGTATTTCTCTCATAAATTATTGTTTTATTTTGCATTTTTTGTAAAATGGGTAAACAGTCTGACTTATCTCCTGAATGCCAAAAGTTTGTATAAAGGTTGTTTGCCTTTTTTAGTAAGGAAAAGGCAACGAAGAAGCCAATTGTCTCATTTGATAGGGTATATCAAAGGACATCTGAAGCTTTGGGTGTGTCTTACACTTCAGTGCACCGTATTATGAATGGTAAGAGGCCTTGTAAGTCAAATAGACCCAAAGAAAGAGCTACAATTTTGGACGACTTTGATCATTGTGTTATTAAAAGAACAATCCACGGTTTATATTAACGGAAAATTGCTCCGATCGTCTCAATAATACATACGGAAATAAAAGATTCTATTAAAATATCAAAGTCTAAACTTACTCTAACTCTCATTGATCTTGGATATACTTATAAAAAAAATAGGTGATAATCGAAGAGTTCTGTACGATCAAGTGTTTATTATCAATGATAGGTGTAATTATCTGAGAAAGATCAAATCTTTTAGGGAAGCAGGATATGATATCATGTGCATGGATGAAGCATGGGTTAACCAAAATCACTGCACAGATTATATATGTGGCTTCCGAATGATGGATCTGATGCCCCAAAAATACCCCCGGGTAAAGGGAAACGTTTGATTGTTTTGCATGCAGGTACGCGAAGTGAAGGTTTGATTGACGGCTGCGATTTACTGTTTCTGGCCAAATCAAAGGATGGTGACTATCACCAGGAGATGAATAGTGTTGTCTTTCTTGAGTGGTTTGAAAATCAATTGATGCCTCTCTGAAAAATCCTAGCTTGGTTGTGTTAGATAATGCAAGTTATCACAATGTTAAAACAGAAGATACGGTGTGCCCAAATGTTAGTCAGAAAAAAGCTGTTCTCCAAAACATTATGTGATAAAGTTTATCAGTGACTTGCGACAGGTCGATGGTTTTCTCCTGTTTTCTTCACCAATAAAACTGACCACCACGATATAGCTGAAATATTGTTCAAAGTGGCATTAAGCACCATAAACCAACCAACCAACCAACCAAAGACATGCTTTGTTTATGCATGTCACATTATTATGACGTCCTGTATAACGTCTCAATAGTAGAATAAGAATTGATTATTTGACTTCGATTATGTAACATTTAACAATTTATATTTTGTACGTAACATATATACTATTAACGGGCTGACATATATACTATTAACGGGCTGACATAGATCTGATAAGCCGAGCTTTAATTACGTTTTAATCAAATATCACGAATTCTACATGTTATAAAATATATCACATTCCTCTGATTATAAGACGTCTCTCTATTATTGATTACAATTTTAAAACTTTACAGAGTATAATCAACATGGAGATGGCAACATGATTTAAGAAAGAATGTCAATACTATCAAACCTGTCCCATGTGGTCACCCCCATTAAGCAGTCACCTCCATTTAAGGTCACCTTTTATTGTCCTATTATAGATTTTTATTTCATATGAATTGAACCTTTTCTAACAGGTCACCTGTCTTATAAGGTCACTTTTTTCATGTTTGATTGTACTATTTAATACTTCTACCGATGAACTGCCTCCTTCGTCGTGTCCAAGATCATGCAGTGATTTAAATAGGTGCTATGCATCAAGGAAAGTCTCGCATCGGGATAAGTTAAAAACAGATTAAAAGATAAAAGCAGTCGAGGCGGTTTATTGGACACAGATTGAAGCTTTAAAAGCTTCAAGTGTGTCCAGGCTGGCTTTGTCAGGTGGCAGGGCGTTCCAATCTCGGACAGTTCTTGGGAAGAACGACATCTTCCTGACGTCAATCCTACAGTGTGGTACTTGATAGGCATTGTCGTGAGATTGTCGTAGTCTTCTTGTTGGTCTGTCGAGGCGGTCTGTCTTGGAGATGGCGACTAGTTCGTGGTCGATCTTATAGAGCATGGTAAGTCTAGCGTCCCTTCTCCTGTCCTCTAATGACCTCCAACCGAGGCGTTGGATCATGTCAGTGACGCTAGACCTATTGTGTTGGCTACTTAAGACGAACCTTGCTGCCCTTCGTTGTACACACTCCAGCTTTCTGATGTCTGTCTGGTGATGATGATCCCATACTAAAGTAATAATTTTTTGATTAGAATAACGAAAAATCCAAATAAAAAATAATAAAATAAACTATAGATTTTTGAACAGCAAAATAAGCGAGAGTTTTATTTAGAATTAGGAGTGCTAACTAAATATGTTACAGTAATGCTTCTTATTGTTTTGGTTGAGGCTGCACTCGGATGAAATTTTGTATTTTGGTCCTATTTTGTTGTCATTTTTCGGGTGGGAGTAGATGTACTTTATGGAAGAGCCATCCGTACGTCAGGTATCTAACCTGTAAAATCTTTCTCTCAGCCACTTGTACTTTAGACGAACCTGACAAGTATTTCTCTCATAAATTATTGTTTTATTTTGCATTTTTTGTAAAATTGGTAAAAAGTCTGACTTATCTCCGGAATGCCAAAAGTTTGTATAAAGGTTGTTTGCCTTTTTTAGTAAGGAAAAGGCAACGAAGAAGCCAATTGTCACATTTGATAGGGTATATCAAAGGACATCTGAAGCTTTGGGTGTGTCTTACACTTCAGTGCACCGTATTATGAATGGTAAGAGGCCTTGTAAGTCAAATAGACCCAAAGAAAGAGCTACAATTTTGGACGACTTTGATCATTGTGTTATTAAAAGAACAATCCACGGTTTATATTAACAGAAAATTGCTCCGATCGTCTCAATAATACATAAGGAAATAAAAGATTCTCTTAAAATATTAAAGTCTAAACTTACTCTAACTCTCATTGATCTTGGATATACTTATAAAAAAAATAGGTGATAATCGAAGAGTTCTGTACGATCAAGTGTTTATTATCAATGATAGGTGTAATTATCTGAGAAAGATCAAATCTTTTAGGGAAGCAGGATATGATATCATGTGCATGGATGAAACATGGGTTAACCAAAATCACTGCACAGATTATATATGTGGCTTCCGAATGATGGATCTAATGCCCCAAAAATACCCCCGGGTAAAGGGAAACGTTTGATTGTTTTGCATGCAGGTACGCGAAGTGAAGGTTTGATTGACGGCTGCGATTTACTGTTTCTGGCCAAATCAAAGGATGGTGACTATCACCAGGAGATGAATAGTGTTGTCTTTCTTGAGTGGTTTGAAAATCAATTGATGCCTCTCTGAAAAATCCTAGCTTGGTTGTGTTAGATAATGCAAGTTATCACAATGTTAAAACAGAAGATACGGTGTGCCCAAATTTTAGTCAGAAAAAAGCTGTTCTCCAAAACATTATGTGACAAAGTTTATCAGTGACTTGCGACAGGTCGATGGTTTTCTCCTGTTTTTTTCACCAATAAAACTGACCACCACGATATAGCTGAAATATTGTTCAAAGTGGCATTAAGCACCATAAACCAACCAACCAACCAACCAACCAAAGACATGCTTTGTTTATGCATGTCACATTATTATGACGTCCTGTATAACGTCTCAATAGTAGAATAAGAATTGATTATTTGACTTCGATTATGTAACATTTAACAATTTATACTTTGTACGTAACATATATACTATTAACGGGCTGACATATATACTATTAACGGGTTGACATAGATCTGATAAGCCGAGCTTTAATTACGTTTTAATCAAATATCACGAATTCTACATGTTATAAAATATATCACATTCCTCTGATTATAAGACGTCTCTCTATTATTGATTACAATTTTGAAACTTTACAGAGTATAATCAACATGGAGATGGCAACATGATTTAAGAAAGAATGTCAATACTATCAAACCTGTCCCATGTGGTCACCCCCATTAAGCAGTCACCTCCATTTAAGGTCACCTTTTATTGTCCTATTATAGATTTTTATTTCATATGAATTGAACCTTTTCTAACAGGTCACCTGTCTTATAAGGTCACTTTTTTCATGTTTGATTGTACTATTTAATACTTCTACCGATGAACTGCCTCCTTCGTCGTGTCGAAGATCATGCAGTGATTTAAATAGGTGCTATGCATCAAGGGAAGTCTCGCATCGGGATAAGTTAAAAACAGATTAAAAGATAAAAGCAGTCGAGGCGGTTTATTGGACACAGATTGAAGCTTTAAAAGCTTCAAGTGTGTCCAGGCTGGCTTTGTCAGGTGGCAGAGCGTTCCAATCTCGGACAGTTCTTGGGAAGAACGACATCTTCCTGACGTCAATCCTACAGTGTGGTACTTGATAGGCATCGTCGTGAGATTGTCGTAGTCTTCTTGTTGGTCTGTCGAGGCGGTCTGTCTTGGAGATGGCGACTAGTTCGTGGTCGATCTTATAGAGCATGGTAAGTCTAGCGTCCCTTCTCCTGTCCTCTAATGACCTCCAACCGAGGCGTTGGATCATGTCAGTGACGCTAGACCTATTGTGTTGGCTACTTAAGACGAACCTTGCTGCCCTTCGTTGTACACACTCCAGCTTTCTGATGTCTGTCTGGTGATGATGATCCCATACTAAAGTAATAATTTTTTGATTAGAATAACGAAAAATCCAAATAAAAAATAATAAAATAAACTATAGATTTTTGAACAGCAAAATAAACGAGAGTTTTATTTAGAATTAGGAGTGCTAACTAAATATGGTACAGTAATGCTTCTTATTGTTTTGGTTGAGGCTGCACTCGGATGAAATTTTGTATTTTGGTCCTATTTTGTTGTCATTTTTCGGGTGGGAGTAGATGTACTTTATAGAAGAGCCATCCGTACGTCAGGTATCTAACCTGTAAAATCTTTCTCTCAGCCACTTGTACTTTAGACGAACCTGACAAGTATTTCTCTCATAAATTATTGTTTTATTTTGCATTTTTTGTAAAATTGGTAAAAAGTCTGACTTATCTCCGGAATGCCAAAAGTTTGTAAAAAGGTTGTTTGCCTTTTTTAGTAAGGAAAAGGCAACGAAGAAGCCCATTGTCTCATTTGATAGGGTATATCAAAGGACATCTGAAGCTTTGGGTGTGTCTTACACTTCAGTGCACCGTATTATGAATGGTAAGAGGCCTTGTAAGTCAAATAGACCCAAAGAAAGAGCTACAATTTTGGACGACTTTGATCATTGTGTTATTAAAAGAACAATCCACGGTTTATATTAACGGAAAATTGCTCCGATCGTCTCAATAATACATAAGGAAATAAAAGATTCTCTTAAAATATCAAAGTCTAAACTTACTCTAACTCTCATTGATCTTGGATATACTTATAAAAAAAATAGGTGATAATCGAAGAGTTCTGTACGATCAAGTGTTTATTATCAATGATAGGTGTAATTATCTGAGAAAGATCAAATCTTTTAGGGAAGCAGGATATGATATCATGTGCATGGATGAAGCATGGGTTAACCAAAATCACTGCACAGATTATATATGTGGCTTCCGAATGATGGATCTGATGCCCCAAAAATACCCCCGGGTAAAGGGAAACGTTTGATTGTTTTGCATGCAGGTACGCGAAGTGAAGGTTTGATTGACGGCTGCGATTTAGTGTTTCTGGCCAAATCAAAGGATGGTGACTATCACCAGGAGATGAATAGTGTTGTCTTTCTTGAGTGGTTTGAAAATCAATTGATGCCTCTCTGAAAAATCCTAGCTTGGTTGTGTTAGATAATGCAAGTTATCACAATGTTAAAACAGAAGATACGGTGTGCCCAAATGTTAGTCAGAAAAAAGCTGTTCTCCAAAACATTATGTGATAAAGTTTATCAGTGACTTGCGACAGGTCGATGGTTTTCTCCTGTTTTCTTCACCAATAAAACTGACCACCACGATATAGCTGAAATATTGTTCAAAGTGGCATTAAGCACCATAAACCAACCAACCAACCAACCAAAGACATGCTTTGTTTATGCATGTCACATTATTATGACGTCCTGTATAACGTCTCAATAGTAGAATAAGAATTGATTATTTGACTTCGATTATGTAACATTTAACAATTTATACTTTGTACGTAACATATATACTATTAACGGGCTGACATATATACTATTAACGGGCTGACATAGATCTGATAAGCCGAGCTTTAATTACGTTTTAATCAAATATCACGAATTCTACATGTTATAAAATATATCACATTCCTCTGATTATAAGACGTCTCTCTATTATTGATTACAATTTTAAAACTTTACAGAGTATAATCAACATGGAGATGGCAACATGATTTAAGAAAGAATGTCAATACTATCAAACCTGTCCCATGTGGTCACCCCCATTAAGCAGTCACCTCCATTTAAGGTCACCTTTTATTGTCCTATTATAGATTTTTATTTCATATGAATTGAACCTTTTCTAACAGGTCACCTGTCTTATAAGGTCACTTTTTTCATGTTTGATTGTACTATTTAATACTTCTACCGATGAACTGCCTCCTTCGTCGTGTCGAAGATCATGCAGTGATTTAAATAGGTGCTATGCATCAAGGAAAGTCTCGCATCGGGATAAGTTAAAAACAGATTAAAAGATAAAAGCAGTCGAGGCGGTTTATTGGACACAGATTGAAGCTTTAATAAAGCTTCAAGTGTGTCCAGGCTGGCTTTGTCAGGTGGCAGGGCGTTCCAATCTCGGACAGTTCTTGGGAAGAACGACATCTTCCTGACGTCAATCCTACAGTGTGGTACTTGATAGGCATTGTCGTGAGATTGTCGTAGTCTTCTTGTTGGTCTGTCGAGGCGGTCTGTCTTGGAGATGGCGACTAGTTCGTGGTCGATCTTATAGAGCATGGTAAGTCTAGCGTCCCTTCTCCTGTCCTCTAATGACCTCCAACCGAGGCGTTGGATCATGTCAGTGACGCTAGACCTATTGTGTTGGCTACCTAAGACGAACCTTGCTGCCCTTCGTTGTACACACTCCAGCTTTCTGATGTCTGTCTGGTGATGATGATCCCATACGGAGCTGGCATACTCCATCAGTGGACGGACTAGGGTCTTGTATGCTTGCTCTTTGATCGATATTGATGAGATCTTCAGATTTCTGCGTAGGAAGCCTAGAGTTCTATTCCCCTTGTTTGTGATGGAATCGATGTGTTGGCTCCAGTTCACTTTGTCGGTGATGGTAACCCCCAGGTACCTGGATGATGTCACTGCTGCAAGTAATTGTCCTCGAATGGTATACTCTGTCACTATGGGGTTCCGCTTGTTGGTGACGGTGAGGACTGTACATTGTGCTGGATGGAACTGCATGAACCAGTCTTCTCTCCATTGTGCGAGTTTGTCAAGGTCTTCCTGGAGGTGTTCTGCATCATCCTCAGATGTTATAGTGAGGTAGACGATAGTGTCGTCCGCAAATAGTCGAACAGTGGATCGTAGCCGGTCTTGGAGGTCATTGATGTAAAAGAAGAAGAGGGATGGGCCAAGTACTGATCCCTGTGGTATTCCGGAGTCTACATCGACCTGTGATGAGTTCACTCCCTCGACAACGACTCTCTGGTTCCTTCCGGAGAGCCAACTTTTGATCCAGCTGTTTACCTTACCCCGGATGCCATACTGGTGTATGTTGTGGACGAGAAGGCTGTGGTTGACTTTGTCAAAAGCCTTGGCGAAATTCATGATGAGCACGTCCGTTTGAAGGCCTTCCTGGAGGTTCTTGGTGAGATCGTCGATAAACTCGATCAGCTGCGTCTCACAGGATATGTTCCTCCGGAAGCCGTGCTGTAGCTGGTATAGGATGCCATTATTCTCTCCATGTCGCAAAATGTTACTCGCCAACAAGTGTTCCATTATCTTGCAGCAGACCGAGGTAAGTGAGACTGGGCGGTAGTTTTCTGCGAGATACTTTGGTCCCTTTTTGTAGATAGGTGTAACATTTGCTTTGCGCCAATCTTCCGGTACACAGCTGGTGTCTAGAGACTTCTGGTATGCAAGCTGGAGTAGAGGTGCTATCTCACTGCTAAGTTCCTTCAGAAGTCTAGGAGAAAGGTTGTCCGGTCCGGGAGCTTTGTGCGCATTCAGGCCTTTCAGGAGTTTTTCTATGCCGTTTGATGTGAATTTGAAGTATGACATGATGGGATAGTCAGCATCAGACATTCTGTGAGAGTCTGCAAACTCGTTAGAAGTGAAGGTGGTCCTCTGGGAGAACGCCGATTTAAATTGCTGGTTCAGAATGTTGGATTTTGTTGTAGGATTACAGTACAGTTTACCATTTAGCTTGAGTGACGGTGCTCCTGAGTTGTCTTTCCTTCGGTGCTTGATGTAAGTCCAGAATTTCTTCATCCCTGTGTATGGTCGATCAAGATCATCTGGTGTTATGATTCCTTCGATGTATCGCCAATATGCTTGTCTGGTGAGTTTTTGTAGGTGATATTTGTGCTTTCTGTAAGCTTTCTTGATATCGGGATCACCAGTCTTTTTCATCTTTTTGTAGAGTCGTTGACGTCTTATCTGCTTTTTAAGTTCTGCGTCTATCCAAGGGTGTCCATTTTTGTTCTTCGCTGTTTTATGGGGGATGTTCTTGCTTGTAGAGTTGATGAGTGTATCGCTGAAGGTGTTCCACATGGTGTTGGCAGTGCACTTAGTATCGTTGAACATATCGGTGAGATCTTTGAGAAGGTTCATCATATCTAATCTGATGGAGTCCCAGTTAGCTTTGTTATATAAAGGAATGCTGCGTGGCTTTTGGCGGTGTATGACAGGCCTAAAGTCAAATTCGGAATAAACAATGTCATGATCTGAGATTCCTGGTAGAGTGTCGGTTTGGAGAACTTTACTGGGGCTGTTAGTGAGAATCAAGTCCAGAGTGTTGTCTAGTCGGGTAGGGTCTTCGACCATCTGTGCGAGACCATTGTTGTTGGTGATATCCAGGAACTGCTGGTGTATGTTGGGATACGTTGCATTGGGTTTGAGAGTCGTGGACCTCCAATCCCATCCAGGAAGGTTAAAGTCACCTCCAATAATAACACTAGCATTCCGAATACTTGAGGCTCTGTGAAATGAAGTTTCTAATTGTTCCAAACTTTCCCCATCGGACACATGACGCCTATAGTAAGAACCAATATACACAGTTCCGTTTCCCTTCAGGTTAAACTTGGCCCATGCAACCTCACAGTTGGAGTCGAGATCGTGGACGGTTTCACTGTTGTATTCCGATTTCACGGCGATGAGAACCCCCACCTCCGAAGGCTGCGCGGTCTTTACGGTGAAGTCTATAACCATCAGGGCAGATTTCAGGGTCTTTAATATCTGCGTTTAACCATGTCTCCGTTCCTATTATGACATCCGGTTTTACACTGTGGATAACGTTGCTCAGTCTACACAGTTTTGATTTTATTGACTGAAAGTTGATATTAAGTACCTTCAGCGGGCTAGTGATCTTTCTTGACTTCTCATTCCGCGTAGGTGTTGAGGAATGTATTAGTCGTAGCAAAGAACGGTTATCAGGACTGTGCGGTGGTATCGAAGGTATGGATGAGTCATTTGTGACATCGACTGACACATCTACTGTCTGGTAGTCGTGTACCGATGAGCTGTAGTTAGGGTTATTGCATATGATGCAATGCCAACTGATATTCAGCTCTGCATCCTCTAGTTGGTTGTAAGATATGGTGTGTATGCTCTGGCAGCTCGCGTGATACCATTGGTCGCAAGTTTCACACTTTACTCCTCTATCCTCCCAGTCTACTAATCTGTCGCATGTTCCACATAAATATTCTCTATCATGTACAGTATCATTGTGTGTAGGGCCAGGGTTGAGGTTTACATCATTGTGTGTAGGGCCAGGGTTGAGGTTTACATCATTGTGTGTAGGGCCAGGGTTGAGGTTTACATCATTGTGTGTAGGGCCAGGGTTGAGGTTTACATCATTGTGTGTAGGGCCAGGGTTGAGGTTTACATCATTGTGTGTAGGGCCAGGGTTGAGGTTTACATCATTGTGTGTAGGGTTGAGGTTTACATCATTGTGTGTAGGGTTGAGGTTTACATCATTGTGTGTAGGGTTGAGGTTTACATCATTGTGTGTAGGGCCAGGGTTGAGGTTTACATCATTGTGTGTAGGGCCAGGGTTGAGGTTTATATCATTGTGTGTAGGGCCAGGGTTGAGGTTTACATCATTGTGTGTAGGGTTGAGGTTTACATCATTGTGTGTAGGGCCAGGGTTGAGGTTTACATCATTGTGTGTAGGGCCAGGGTTGAGGTTTACATCATTGTGTGTAGGGCCAGGGTTGAGGTTTACATCATTGTGTGTAGGGCCAGGGTTGAGGTTTACATCATTGTGTGTAGGGCCAGGGTTGAGGTTTACATCATTGTGTGTAGGGCCAGGGTTGAGGTTTACATCATTGTGTGTAGGGCCAGGGTTGAGGTTTACATCATTGTGTGTAGGGCCAGGGTTGAGGTTTACATCATTGTGTGTAGGGTTGAGGTTTACATCATTGTGTGTAGGGCCAGGGTTGAGGTTTACATCATTGTGTGTAGGGCCAGGGTTGAGGTTTACATCATTGTGTGTAGGGCCAGGGTTGAGGTTTACATCATTGTGTGTAGGGCCAGGGTTGAGGTTTACATCATTGTGTGTAGGGCCAGAGTTGAGGTTTACATCATTGTGTGTAGGGCCAGGGTTGAGGTTTACATCATTGTGTGTAGGGCCAGGGTTGAGGTTTACATCATTGTGTGTAGGGCCAGGGTTGAGGTTTACATCATTGTGTGTAGGGACAGGGTTGAGGTTTACATCATTGTGTGTAGGGCCAGGGTTGAGGTTTACATCATTGTGTGTAGGGCCAGGGTTGAGGTTTACATCATTGTGTGTAGGGCCAGGGTTGAGGTTTACATCATTGTGTGTAGGGTTGAGGTTTACATCATTGTGTGTAGGGTTGAGGTTTACATCATTGTGTGTAGGGTTGAGGTTTACATCATTGTGTGTAGGGCCAGGGTTGAGGTTTACATCATTGTGTGTAGGGCCAGGGTTGAGGTTTACATCATTGTGTGTAGGGTTGAGGTTTACATCATTGTGTGTAGGGCCAGGGTTGAGGTTTACATCATTGTGTGTAGGGCCAGGGTTGAGGTTTACATCATTGTGTGTAGGGCCAGGGTTGAGGTTTACATCATTGTGTGTAGGGCCAGGGTTGAGGTTTACATCATTGTGTGTAGGGTTGAGGTTTACATCATTGTGTGTAGGGCCAGGGTTGAGGTTTACATCATTGTGTGTAGGGCCAGGGTTGAGGTTTACATCATTGTGTGTAGGGCCAGGGTTGAGGTTTACATCATTGTGTGTAGGGTTGAGGTTTACATCATTGTGTGTAGGGCCAGGGTTGAGGTTTACATCATTGTGTGTAGGGCCAGGGTTGAGGTTTACATCATTGTGTGTAGGGCCAGGGTTGAGGTTTACATCATTGTGTGTAGGGCCAGGGTTGAGGTTTACATCATTGTGTGTAGGGCCAGGGTTGAGGTTTACATCATTGTGTGTAGGGCCAGGGTTGAGGTTTACATCATTGTGTGTAGGGCCAGGGTTGAGGTTTACATCATTGTGTGTAGGGTCAGGGTTGAGGTTTACATCATTGTGTGTAGGGCCAGGGTTGAGGTTTACATCATTGTGTGTAGGGCCAGGGTTGAGGTTTACATCATTGTGTGTAGGGCCAGGGTTGAGGTTTACATCATTGTGTGTAGGGCCAGGGTTGAGGTTTACATCATTGTGTGTAGGGCCAGGGTTGAGGTTTACATCATTGTGTGTAGGGCCAGGGTTGAGGTTTACATCATTGTGTGTAGGGCCAGGGTTGAGGTTTACATCATTGTGTGTAGGGCCAGGGTTGAGGTTTACATCATTGTGTGTAGGGCCAGGGTTGAGGTTTACATCATTGTGTGTAGGGTTGAAGTTTACATCATTGTGTGTAGGGCCAGGGTTGAGGTTTACATCATTGTGTGTAGGGCCAGGGTTGAGGTTTACATCATTGTGTGTAGGGCCAGGGTTGAGGTTTACATCATTGTGTGTAGGGTTGAGGTTTACATCATTGTGTGTAGGGCCAGGGTTGAGGTTTACATCATTGTGTGTAGGGCCAGGGTTGAGGTTTACATCATTGTGTGTAGGGCCAGGGTTGAGGTTTACATCATTGTGTGTAGGGCCAGGGTTGAGGTTTACATCATTGTGTGTAGGGCCAGGGTTGAGGTTTACATCATTGTGTGTAGGGCCAGGGTTGAGGTTTACATCATTGTGTGTAGGGCCAGGGTTGAGGTTTACATCATTGTGTGTAGGGCCAGGGTTGAGGTTTACATCATTGTGTGTAGGGCCAGGGTTGAGGTTTACATCATTGTGTGTAGGGCCAGGGTTGAGGTTTACATCATTGTGTGTAGGGCCAGGGTTGAGGTTTACATCATTGTGTGTAGGGCCAGGGTTGAGGTTTACATCATTGTGTGTAGGGCCAGGGTTGAGGTTTACATCATTGTGTGTAGGGCCAGGGTTGAGGTTTACATCATTGTGTGTAGGGCCAGGGTTGAGGTTTACATCATTGTGTGTAGGGCCAGGGTTGAGGTTTACATCATTGTGTGTAGGGCCAGGGTTGAGGTTTACATCATTGTGTGTAGGGCCAGGGTTGAGGTTTACATCATTGTGTGTAGGGTTGAGGTTTACATCATTGTGTGTAGGGCCAGGGTTGAGGTTTACATCATTGTGTGTAGGGCCAGGGTTGAGGTTTACATCATTGTGTGTAGGGTTGAGGTTTACATCATTGTGTGTAGGGCCAGGGTTGAGGTTTACATCATTGTGTGTAGGGCCAGGGTTGAGGTTTACATCATTGTGTGTAGGGCCAGGGTTGAGGTTTACATCATTGTGTGTAGGGCCAGGGTTGAGGTTTACATCATTGTGTGTAGGGCCAGGGTTGAGGTTTACATCATTGTGTGTAGGGCAGTTGAGGTTTACATCATTGTGTGTAGGGCCAGGGTTGAGGTTTACATCATTGTGTGTAGGGCCAGGGTTGAGGTTTACATCATTGTGTGTAGGGCCAGGGTTGAGGTTTACATCATTGTGTGTAGGGCCAGGGTTGAGGTTTACATCATTGTGTGTAGGGCCAGGGTTGAGGTTTACATCATTGTGTGTAGGGCCGGGTTGAGGTTTACATCATTGTGTGTAGGGCCAGGGTTGAGGTTTACATCATTGTGTGTAGGGCCAGGGTTGAGGTTTACATCATTGTGTGTAGGGCCAGGGTTGAGGTTTACATCATTGTGTGTAGGGCCAGGGTTGAGGTTTACATCATTGTGTGTAGGGCCAGGGTTGAGGTTTACATCATTGTGTGTAGGGCCAGGGTTGAGGTTTACATCATTGTGTGTAGGGTTGAGGTTTACATCATTGTGTGTAGGGCCAGGGTTGAGGTTTACATCATTGTGTGTAGGGTCAGGGTTGAGGTTTACATCATTGTGTGTAGGGCCAGGGTTGAGGTTTACATCATTGTGTGTAGGGCCAGGGTTGAGGTTTACATCATTGTGTGTAGGGCCAGGGTTGAGGTTTACATCATTGTGTGTAGGGTCAGGGTTGAGGTTTACATCATTGTGTGTAGGGCCAGGGTTGAGGTTTACATCATTGTGTGTAGGGTTGAGGTTTACATCATTGTGTGTAGGGCCAGGGTTGAGGTTTACATCATTGTGTGTAGGGTCAGGGTTGAGGTTTACATCATTGTGTGTAGGGCCAGGGTTGAGGTTTACATCATTGTGTGTAGGGCCAGGGTTGAGGTTTACATCATTGTGTGTAGGGTTGAGGTTTACATCATTGTGTGTAGGGCCAGGGTTGAGGTTTACATCATTGTGTGTAGGGCCAGGGTTGAGGTTTACATCATTGTGTGTAGGGCCAGGGTTGAGGTTTACATCATTGTGTGTAGGGCCAGGGTTGAGGTTTACATCATTGTGTGTAGGGCCAGGGTTGAGGTTTACATCATTGTGTGTAGGGTTGAGGTTTACATCATTGTGTGTAGGGCCAGGGTTGAGGTTTACATCATTGTGTGTAGGGTCAGGGTTGAGGTTTACATCATTGTGTGTAGGGCCAGGGTTGAGGTTTACATCATTGTGTGTAGGGCCAGGGTTGAGGTTTACATCATTGTGTGTAGGGCCAGGGTTGAGGTTTACATCATTGTGTGTAGGGCCAGGGTTGAGGTTTACATCATTGTGTGTAGGGTCAGGGTTGAGGTTTACATCATTGTGTGTAGAGCCAGGGTTGAGGTTTACATCATTGTGTGTAGGGCCAGGGTTGAGGTTTACATCATTGTGTGTAGGGCCAGGGTTGAGGTTTACATCATTGTGTGTAGGGCCAGGGTTGAGGTTTACATCATTGTGTGTAGGGCCAGGGTTGAGGTTTACATCATTGTGTGTAGGGCCAGGGTTGAGGTTTACATCATTGTGTGTAGGGCCAGGATTGAGGTTTACATCATTGTGTGTAGGGCCAGGGTTGAGGTTTACATCATTGTGTGTAGGGCCAGGGTTGAGGTTTACATCATTGTGTGTAGGGCCAGGGTTGAGGTTTACATCATTGTGTGTAGGGCCAGGGTTGAGGTTTACATCAATGTGTGTAGGGCCAGGGTTGAGGTTTACATCATTGTGTATAGGGCCAGGGTTGAGGTTTACATCATTGTGTGTAGGGCCAGGGTTGAGGTTTACATCATTGTGTGTAGGGTTGAGGTTTACATCATTGTGTGTAGGGCCAGGGTTGAGGTTTACATCATTGTGTGTAGGGCCAGGGTTGAGGTTTACATCATTGTGTGTAGGGCCAGGGTTGAGGTTTACATCATTGTGTGTAGGGCCAGGATTGAGGTTTACATCATTGTGTGTAGGGCCAGGGTTGAGGTTTACATCATTGTGTGTAGGGTCAGGGTTGAGGTTTACATCATTGTGTGTAGGGCCAGGGTTGAGGTTTACATCATTGTGTGTAGGGCCAGGGTTGAGGTTTACATCATTGTGTGTAGGGCCAGGGTTGAGGTTTACATCATTGTGTGTAGGGCCAGGGTTGAGGTTTACATCATTGTGTGTAGGGTTGAGGTTTACATCATTGTGTGTAGGGTCAGGGTTGAGGTTTACATCATTGTGTGTAGGGTTGAGGTTTACATCATTGTGTGGTAGGCAGGGTTGAGGTTTACATCATTGTGTGTAGGGTTGAGGTTTACATCATTGTGTGTAGGGTTGAGGTTTACATCATTGTGTGTAGGGCCAGGGTTGAGGTTTACATCATTGTGTGTAGGGTTGAGGTTTACATCATTGTGTGTAGGGCCAGGGTTGAGGTTTACATCATTGTGTGTAGGGCCAGGGTTGAGGTTTACATCATTGTGTGTAGGGTTGAGGTTTACATCATTGTGTGTAGGGCCAGGGTTGAGGTTTACATCATTGTGTGTAGGGCCAGGGTTGAGGTTTACATCATTGTGTGTAGGGTTGAGGTTTACATCATTGTGTGTAGGGTTGAGGTTTACATCATTGTGTGTAGGGCCAGGGTTGAGGTTTACATCATTGTGTGTAGGGCCAGGGTTGAGGTTTACATCATTGTGTGTAGGGTTGAGGTTTACATCATTGTGTGTAGGGTTGAGGTTTACATCATTGTGTGTAGGGCCAGGGTTGAGGTTTACATCATTGTGTGTAGGGCCAGAATTGAGGTTTACATCATTGTGTGTAGGGCCAGGGTTGAGGTTTACATCATTGTGTGTAGGGCCAGGGTTGAGGTTTACATCATTGTGTGTAGGGCCAGGGTTGAGGTTTACATCATTGTGTGTAGGGCCAGGGTTGAGGTTTACATCATTGTGTGTAGGGCCAGGGTTGAGGTTTACATCATTGTGTGTAGGGCCAGGGTTGAGGTTTACATCATTGTGTGTAGGGTTGAGGTTTACATCATTGTGTGTAGGGCCAGGGTTGAGGTTTACATCATTGTGTGTAGGGCCAGGGTTGAGGTTTACATCATTGTGTGTAGGGCCAGGGTTGAGGTTTACATCATTGTGTGTAGGGCCAGGGTTGAGGTTTACATCATTGTGTGTAGGGCCAGGGTTGAGGTTTACATCATTGTGTGTAGGGCCAGGGTTGAGGTTTACATCATTGTGTGTAGGGCCAGGGTTGAGGTTTACATCATTGTGTGTAGGGTTGAGGTTTACATCATTGTGTGTAGGGCCAGGGTTGAGGTTTACATCATTGTGTGTATGGCCAGGGTTGAGGTTTACATCATTGTGTGTAGGGCCAGGGTTGAGGTTTACATCATTGTGTGTAGGGTTGAGGTTTACATCATTGTGTGTAGGGCCAGGGTTGAGGTTTACATCATTGTGTGTAGGGCCAGGGTTGAGGTTTACATCATTGTGTGTAGGGCCAGGGTTGAGGTTTACATCATTGTGTGTAGGGCCAGGGTTGAGGTTTACATCATTGTGTGTAGGGCCAGGGTTGAGGTTTACATCATTGTGTGTAGGGTTGAGGTTTACATCATTGTGTGTAGGGCCAGGGTTGAGGTTTACATCATTGTGTGTAGGGCCAGGGTTGAGGTTTACATCATTGTGTGTAGGGCCAGGGTTGAGGTTTACATCATTGTGTGTAGGGCCAGGGTTGAGGTTTACATCATTGTGTGTAGGGCCAGGGTTGAGGTTTACATCATTGTGTGTAGGGTTGAGGTTTACATCATTGTGTGTAGGGCCAGGGTTGAGGTTTACATCATTGTGTGTAGGTTTGAGGTTTACATCATTGTGTGTAGGGTCAGGGTTGAGGTTTACATCATTGTGTGTAGGGCCAGGGTTGAGGTTTACATCATTGTGTGTAGGGCCAGGGTTGAGGTTTACATCATTGTGTGTAGGGTTGAGGTTTACATCATTGTGTGTAGGGCCAGGGTTGAGGTTTACATCATTGTGTGTAGGGCCAGGGTTGAGGTTTACATCATTGTGTGTAGGGCCAGGGTTGAGGTTTACATCATTGTGTGTAGGGCCAGGGTTGAGGTTTACATCATTGTGTGTAGGGCCAGGGTTGAGGTTTACATCATTGTGTGTAGGGCCAGGGTTGAGGTTTACATCATTGTGTGTAGGGCCAGGGTTGAGGTTTACATCATTGTGTGTAGGGCCAGGGTTGAGGTTTACATCATTGTGTGTAGGGCCAGGGTTGAGGTTTACATCATTGTGTGTAGGGCCAGGGTTGAGGTTTACATCATTGGCATTAATAATAAGTAAGAGTGATAAATATTGTAGAAGTGAGTTGTTCCTGTATCTGCTGTTGTTGATTATGGCCTTACGTCGTAGCACTCCACTTAATATAACAAAGTCTGTGTGTGAAATGCATGGGACAACACGACAGAAGTACAAGAACTCCACACATGAATATCGATCAAAAGTCACTAAGTGTGGGTATGCAGTATAGCACAGTGTAAAAAGAGTCAACAGAGACGATAAGAGGATCATGTTTGGATAAGTTGGACACAGTATTTACCATCTTATGAAGTTATCAAGGCATCTCCAATCTGCTCGCTGGGCGCCGCCATATTGTTGTTGTTGATGACAAGCCAACTTCCAGTGATAAATTTCGACAGAATGAAACTAAGACTAAACTTCTATTGCGTGACCACATAAACGCAGTGAGAATACTTGAATGGAGATGGATCCAAAAGAATTAGACCTGTAGGGAGGTCAGGGCTGTAGAATAAATAAGAAATCTCTAGAGCGAAGAACGAGTGAGTACTTCCCTTGACGCCAGCATTGAAAGATAACCACAATGTAATTGTTGGGGACCTTCGTGGTCGTGCCTATAACCACTACAGTTGTGAGTTCGAATCCCAATAATGGTGAGGTGTACTCGATACAACTTTATTGGGGGCGGGGGGTTCTGCTTTCTTTGTCTTCGCCCTGTGCATTGTGTGTCCAATGTTGCCAATATCTCTAGATTGTCCATTTATGAGTGCCCCTTCCCTTTTTTTCTAACCTTTATTGAAATTCGTGAGAATTTCTGCTAGACATCAACACAGGTTCAAGTATATCACACATGTGAGCACCTCATAGTTAGAGAACATTGCAAACCAATTTCTATTGTTAAACTATTTTAAAATGTACAATTCTTACACTTCCAGTCATTTCTTTTGGTCATTTGGTAAAATTATGTACATTTTGTTAAGACTTTTAAATCTATGTATGATAGAACCATCACATCACCTACAAATGTATTATAAATCTGATGGTCACCTATTGTTGTTGTTTTTATTTATTAAAACATATTTGAAAAGACACGTTTTTAATTGGTGAACATTTTTGTTTACCTAAGAATGTGGTATGATATTACTTCCCCTTGTTTATAATGTCAGTTCTAATGAAAGGCAATCGATGTTTTTGTTCAACAAATGAGTCAATTTAAAGTTTCGAAGTACCAAAAACAATTTGCCAGTTAGGGTTATAATGTTTACCGCCACTTACAACAATATTTCAGTTATATCGTGGCGTCAGTTTTATTGGTGGAAGAAACTGGAGTACCCGAAAAAAACCAGCGACCTGCCGCAAATCACTGACAAACTTTATCACATAAAGTTGTATCAAGTATGCCTCACCTGGGCGGGTTTCGAACTGCCAATTATGCATACAAAGTCTTCTCAAATGTACACATAATGTAACTTCTTCTTCTACAGGTATTGTCCTCCGCTCTATTTCGGAGCACTCCATAATGGATATACACGTATCGCGTATGTTAAAATCCATGATGTATTTACATATACATTTGTATATATATATATATATATATATATATATACACAGATAACGTCCACACCCGCACCCATACGAATTTCCTCACACGTAGCATCCATACATTAAAATAATCATGCCGATGCTATTAAAATTCATTATTTAATCGTGAGTCTATATACACTTAAAAGCATAAAAAGTATATATCAAGATCAGCATCCTTCCGTCTTCCAGGATTTATTTAAAAGTCACAAGTATTCCAACTGATTAAAATGTATAAAACCAGATGTAAAAGGAATTTAAAAGTCTCTATTTATGCACTCATTAAAACTAATTTCAATTCTGTTGTAGTTGTTATGTAAAATGACATCTCGTTAGCCCACATCGTAAAACGTAAAAAGCCTGCATTGAAAATACTGTATATATGGGTTCTAGGAGCACATAAAACGAATTATGACAATTAAAATATAAAATGTATCTTGTACTTCACAAAAAAATCGCACACCGTAACCATTAAGACTGTTTTTAAGCAATATTAAAATATAAAATAGTTGATATTCAAACTGGAGTATACGGTGTATAGATGTTCATACAATGACGATGCCCTACCCCACCATCTGCCTCATCCTGCTTCTATGTCGATCAGAGCAAAAGTTTCTGGTTAGAACTTCTAGCTCTGTATATTAACCTTCTCATATAGTTTATACTGCTGCTATTACAGTCTATGATCACTTGAAGTAATGTGTTTTCATTTACAATTTTGATGTATAACCCTTTATGTATCTTCTCTAAATAATCTTCTATTTTCTGGAAGTGCCGTTTACGTATTCTACTTAATTTTGTACAGACAAGTATGAAGTGACATAATAGTTTGAATTATCTCATATCTAATTAGCCTCCCAATTACAGTTATAAAATTCAATATTCATATTTTTCTTATCATCAGATCGAGTTATTAGCCACTATGTTATCAGAAGTTATTGTAATCGGAGTCATCATAAGGTCAAGGACATAAAAAGGCCTTTATACTTGTAGAGATATTAAAAGTTAATGATATTGTACTGAAACACAAAGTTCATGCGACTTTTAGGTCAAAAGTCAAAGAGGTACAGAGTGAATAGTACAGTATATTACCAGTCGTATTAAAACAACACTATTGAAAAATATAAAGTAGAAAAAGATATCTTACAATAAAAGTCTGAAAATACCAACGTGATTATCAGAAGCAGTAAATAGAAGGACAGATACTACAATGAAAAAACAACGAGAAATGACAAACAATAACCCACAAAACTAAAGATTGAACAATACGAAAATAATGTTAGAAGAAATACGTACATATCAAATATGTGACAAAACAATGTAATAAATATAGCACAAGTGGAACATTACTTAAGAATTGAATGCATTCTTTTGAAGTTTCATTGGGGCATGAAAGCGTTGACCGAAGTACATTTTCAATGAAGCGCGGTAGCGCTTCATGTTGAAAATGTAGTTCGATCAACGCTTTCATGCCCCAATGAAACTTCAAAAGAATGCATTCAATTCTTATAATTATATTTAAATCACACCAAAATTTAATATTGTTGAATTTTTCGTTGTGAATTTTATTTGTGTTAGATTGTTTGCTGTTGGAAATTACTACGCCATTGATTGTTTACATCTGACGTCGTCATGGAGGCACGTGCAAGTTCGGATTTGAGTTTCATTTGGATATGAAACATCACTTTTATAATCATGTGACCACTTCATAACCAATCATATTGTAACATTTCAATGAAAAACTGAAGTAATGTAATTATATAAGAAAGAAAGAAATTAGCAACATATCCTGAAAATATAATATTAAAATAATGGTTGTTACCAAGCAACACTGCTACAAGACAAACAGTTACACAACCACTTAAATCCCGTGTTGCAAAAACACTGTTGTATTAAGTAATATGTTTAAAATACTTATACTATAACTAATTGACGCGTTTCATTATCAAAAATATGTCACGAATGATCAAATAACGCAGTAAGTTACAACGTTATTTGGTCATGAGTGACATATTTTTGATAATGAAACTCGTCAATTAGTTATAGTATTTATTACATAGATAAAAATAATGCTTCGAATCGAATTTAATATAAAATGAGTTTAATTGCATTAAATTACGTGTGTAGCGTAGGGATATAATATAATGTGTATCGCTTCAAAAAAAAAAAACATGGCGCCACCCACTCACGACAATAAAATAATTGAAATGATTACCTTGAAATATTATTTTAGTTAAATTTGATCAAAATTGAAGAGTACACGAAGCCAAATATCGTTTAATTTTTACGTTTCCAAATTGGAAGTCTTCATATGACGTCGACAACGAAATGGCGAGAAATATAGCGAGAGTGAAATTAAAAACGATAATCTCACTGTGAAATTATCGTTTTTATTTAACTCGGAAAATTCTGTAATTCACAGCTATCTATATAATAAAACATTATAATATATACAAAGAAAGGCGTCGATCAATTTACGTGGTCCAAAAAAACAAAAACAAAAACAAAATATATAAAGACAAACAATAAAAAGAGTTTAAAGATAGCAAAGGAGTAATCAGAATCCGTATATCGAAGAAGAACAGACAACACAATGGCCAAAAGAAAAAGGACAAAAGAACAAACAACGATCTACAAACACATAAAACTAAAGAGTCGAGTAACACGAACCCACGTAGAACCGGTGGGAACTCAGATGCTCTGGAAGGGTAAGCAATTCCTGCTCCACTAGTGGCATCCATGTGTAAAGTAAGTGTCGTAAATAAGATAGAAGTACTGGAAAGAGATTATGACAGTACAAACAGACGCTGATTCATCTACAAGATATCTACAGCATAGTGATGACGACCATCAGACGTCAGAAGTAAATATTTCAATCTAACTATAATGAACCCTAGCATAAGTAGTTTGCTCCTCTGTTGCAATTGTCCATCCAGAACATCCAGATAATATGACCTGGAATGTCGGTTAAGAAATAAATCATAGAAGCCAGAATGTGCTTTGAGTTTTACCATGGATTGGCGGATATTAGTTCTGGCTTCCACGATTTATTTCGATTCTGACATGTCTAAGAGTACAAATACGATGGTGTGCTTTGATTGGAAGACGGCAATTTATATTTACGCTTGCGGAAAATGTCGCACACAATTTATGCTGCCAAATTCGAGCAGACGATAATTCATCAACATGTACATTTACGACGGGACAGTCAGTCACATGCACCGGCGCACGTGCGAATGAGATTATACTCAATCGGTAAATCGCTCGTTTCTTTACAAAGCGAGAGAAGGACGTAATGTTAGAATTAGAGATATATAAACTCCGTATGCATATACTGCTGGAATGTTGCTACATGTGAATGGGAAGTATACAGTTGGAAAGTTGTAATCATCTCGTTTGTAGTACAATTTGCAGCTCAATCGGTCCTCATAGTTAACTACCATGGTTAAGATAAGGTTAACTTTTGAAGCGAACGTTAAAATGTTTGTGGTATCCTTAATGTCGGGCTTGTTGAGATAAATATGATTAAAAAAAATGATGAAGGCATTGTATTATTTACTAACAGGATATCATCGTATAACGGAAGTTGAAATTAAAGGAATGAACTAGAAGGAGAGCACACTTAGTACCAACTGGAATGCCAAATACTAGTATTTGACCACAAATACCACAAATGAGTTGTTTTTGCTTACAAAGTAGGGTGTGTCTTTGCCAAAACAAGATTCTGATATCTACGTTCAGCATTTTTATTATCAATTTTGTTTTGCATAGTATTGAGCTTGGTATGAGAGATAGTTGTATAATCGCTTGTTTTAATATTATCACTTAAGGAGATACATCTGGATTTCATGTACTCCAATGTACCTTTAGAATTTCTTAGGATTCACATCTTATTCATTAAGTTTCTGATATAGCTAGTGTTCACACTATTGCAAAGATATTAATGAAAACATACATCTGTACTATACAGAACGTACTTTTACACGAATTACACGCAATCAAAACAGTTAGGGAGTGGTCGCGGTCGTTATCGTATTGTAGTTGGATTTACAACTACCTACAGTATGTAATCAGTGCCTATCATCATACTAACGTTGTGAGTTCGAATCCCGATCAGGCGAAGTGTACTCGATACAATATTATGTGATAAAGTTTGTCAGTGACTTGCGCGACAGGTCAGTGGTTTTCTCCTGGTTCTGTCGTTACCTGCACCAATAAAACTGACCGCCACGATATAACTGAAATATTGTTGAAAGTGGCGTTAAACACCATAAACCTAACCTTAACCCCTCACAACTTTTACATTACAAATGTGTAAACAAATACACATGTCGGGAAATATGCTTTACTAACTTTGGTATTCCAAGAATTATATATTTTTTAAGCATTATCAACAGTGTATTTTTCTTATGCTAGTTTCAGAATACAATTGCCATGCTTCATTAGATTATTCACAAGAAGTACAAAACAATTTCAGGGGAATAATAATAAAAACACAGCTTTCAATATTCAGATAATCACCGAATCGATAATTGCTCAGTGACAGAACAGCATATATATAACGGAAGCTTGAATTAAAGGTCTGGGCTTATTTTAAAAAATCGTTATTCTTCAAAAGCTCTTCAAGGAAAAATGCATCATAAGCATGTAGAAGTAAATCGGCGAGTAGCGGATCACATTTCGCTTGTTGAAACACCCGTCCACCAACCAGGACAAATATGTTGTCGATAAAAAATCTAACATTTGAATGATCTCGTCTTGTTTGTATTTATTATTAGATTTTGAATGGCTTTTCACAAAGTAAGATTTGTCTATACCAATAACAAGATGCTGATGCCTTTGTTCTCGTTTGTCTTTTTCTCGTCATGACTAAAGCTGCAAAACTACTCACTTGACATTAAACAAGAATCAATCAGACCTAGTGGGTTGATATATCATGTTCTCCTATTCCTAGCGAGTTTAAGCAAGTGGTTAAATTTTCGTAATATTGAAGGTTAAATTTCTGCAAGAGAATTCCATCCAATTTCCACGGTCATCAACTACAGGTATTAACTACTTAAACAATATTTTTGACGTTTTGGTCAAAGGGGAAACATACTCTTCTCCTTTCGCTTCCAGTGTATTACGATATTTCTCCACTCCAGGTAGCAGAAGGATAATGTATATGAATCAAACTCACCAAAAGGCAGTCATTTAGGAGATAACTGTATTGTATTTCAAAATTTCACGGCATCAATTGGAGATTTGATGGTCGCAAATTGAGCTTACTGGCGACGCGTTAGCGAAGCCAGTAAACGGATATGTGCGACCATTAAATCGACAATTGATGCCGTGAAATTTTCAAATACAATACAGTTATCTCCATTTTAATGTAATCATGTGTAGAATAGATGTATATTACCACATTATTGACAAGATGACGTAAGCGGTAATCAGATAAATTCTAAAATTATCGTATGCTATTTCAACCGTGGAATTGATACCGTGAAAATTACACCATTAAATCGAAAATGGATGCCCTGAAATTTTCAAATATAATACAGTTATCTCCATTCTAATGTAATCATATTTTTTGTGCATAGATGTGCATTGCCACATTATTGACAACATGACGTAAGCGGTAATCGGTAAAGCTAATGATTTTTCAACCGTGGAATTGATACCGTGAATATTACAGCATTGTCCAATCACAAACCAGGGATATTAAACAACTACATTAGAATGTATAATATTAACTGCTACACCACAGGAACAATGAAGATATACATTTATAAGGAATGACAGCCTCGCTTCTAACTGACGCTACTGTACATATCTCATCTCCAGTGGAAGCCGGGCCAATGCAATATTAAGAAAATCAGTACCCAGATGATTTCACTGTTAGTACCTTGGTGAATATTGTGTGACCAGATTTCCGTTATCTTCCATTTTAAATGGTATGGATATCTTGATTGCTTTAGGGAACGACCATTTAACTTGAAGGGGGGGGGGGTATGTTTTTTTTCTAAAAAAAATTTCCGATTCCCAATGTTGCTGGAAAAAATATTCTGATTTTGGTGGTGGAAAAAAAAATAATCTGATTCAGAGTTTTTTGTCATACAAGCTATTGTTAAATTCTGGAAAAAAAATTCGCGCTTCACGCGACAAAAAAAAATAAATATTCTAACTCTTGTGTTGTCCGAAAAAAAAATTCTGAACGAAACAAAAAACCATAACCCCTCCCCTTCAAGTTAAATACAATGAAAAACAAAAATACAACTGTCACTTTTCGCAAATGTTCACAGATACATATAATCAAAACTTCAAAATTTGTCTAATGTTTATACACTCCTAATTCATCCGACGCCAACGACTCGACATTAATAACAGTGTCTCTTGTAGTATTATGTCATTTTCACAAATAATATGAACGAAATAATGTTATGTTTTTGCAATATATTATCTTTTTAATGATTTAGATGTAACGGAAAAGACGTCGTAAGCGTTTAACTTGTGTCTGATTCATTGTCTGTATAATTGCCTGACAATAAAATATATTTAAAGTAAAGTAAAGAATACTTCCGGAGAACCTGAGTTCGACCCCCGGTTTTTAGTGGGGTTCGTGTAACTCGATCTTTAGTTTTATATGTATGTTTTGTAGATCGGTGTTTGTCCTTTTGTCCTTTTTCATTTGGCCATTGTGTTGTCTGTCCTTCCTCGATTTACGGATTCTGATTACCTCCCTTTGGTGTCTTCAAACTCATCTTGATAACCTTAGTAGATATCTTCTTCGTGGAAGATTATGTAGATTAATTCTTGATTAATTGTGTAATGTTGGTAATCAGAATAGATAATAAAGAAAATTACCATGTGTGGTATACTGGTATTGCCTTACATTTTAATTTAACTGTAGACACATACGTTTACCGATATATTAGCTTTGATCATTTAGAAGCTATCTCTAGTCAGATCTTAGCCCCATACATAGACTGAAAAATAGGGCAATGCGTCTTGACAAATGAGCTGCACGCTGAGTGACCTTACAAATACAATTTTGGACAATACCTGTATCTGATTTCATTTGTTTTATTTGAACAATAAAATATGTGTAAATTCATAAACAAGTTAAATTGCTTATTTTATATAATATTTTGTTGGTTTATGGTGTTTAACGTCACTTTCAATAATATTTCAGGTATAACGTGGCGGGCATTGTCATAATAATTTGCATATTAATGGCCATTTTTTTTTTAATTCAGAAATAAAGTACGGCAACCCCGGATAAGTCATAATTCGTAGCAATTGTAACCACGAGTGGCGCGGACGGGTAAGAGTTTCGAAAATTATTATATTTTCTCATGGTCAAATAGTGATCTGACTTTAATCAGGTTAATTCAGGAAAGGGCAAAATCCATATGACAACAAAACATGTTAAGCCATCATCTGACGTCACCAAGTCTTGACCACTGCTAGAAGGTTGTTTTGCACAAGGGGCCGTCGTGGTCGTGATCGTATGGTAGTTGAATTAACAACTACCTGTGTAATAAGTGCCTATCACCACTAACGTTGAGAGTTCGAATCCCGTTCATGGCGAGGTGTACTCGATACAACATTATGTGATAAAGTTTGTCGGTTACTTGCGACAGGTCGGTGGTTTTCTCAGGGTACTCCCGTTTCCTCCACCAATAAAACTGACCGCTACGATATATACCCATTACATACATAGTGTGGTGGTACAAGACTTTATATCAGGTCGAGCCTGTTGTGTGAACCAGTATCACCACGAGTCGCGAAAACGACGAGTTGTGATGCGTTTGTTCACACAGCAGGCAAGTTTATCTAACATTTCAATAAAAACAATATTTTACAAATAACAAGGGTTGAAATATGATTAACAAATACTCTGAGGGAGACTACATTTTGTGTATGATGTCACGTTTGTTGCCGTTCATTCTATTAACGTTGCTCACATTGACGTATTTTACCCCGCAGTTCGGCAGAGAAGATCTCGTGCAACGTCGCGCCATTCTTTTATCACCACAGTGTGGTGATACAACATCTTGTATCAGACACCTTGTATCACACAAGCTACTTTCTTTAAATTCAAAGGAAAATGTACAAAATGTTAGATAAAACTGAGATATTGTTGAAAGTGACGTTGAGCACCATAAGCCTTACCGTCATGCATCGAAAAGGCACCACCTATCCACCATATGGACATACGATGGGTAGACCCGTGGGTTGAGCCCTGAGAATCGCCTACAGCACCTAATATTATTTTTATACCGCATTTAAGGATAATTTTGTTTATATCTGTACCGAATGACATTTCAAAATTACTTTATCAGCCGATGTTGTAGTCATTTATCAGTTTTTATTCACATGCATATTTATATGTTGCAGTAATTACTATGCTATAAGTAAGTATTTATATATATTGATTGATCGATTGGTGTTTAACCTTAGCAGTATATCAGCTATATTGGATAAAGAGTTGGTAATGTAGAATATCTGACGAATATCAGCAGACCTTCGCAGTCGATTAAAACATGTTCTGTGAATAATTCCAATTACACGGAATACATTCCGATCGTTGCTAATAATTTAGCGATTAACTACGTGTAAGTCTACTATGGCCACGACTGCTTTGGTTTTTACCGTCACAACAAGGTGTCTTACTAACAAGGTAGTGCATTTTGTAGAATTCGTAATTATTTTGATGGCCAGAGCTGTTCTGCCAACTTTTTAAATTATATTTCAATATAGAAAATCATCAAGTTTTACTCATGTATACCGTAGTTCAGTAATCACACGGGTTCAGATGACGGTGAGTGAACACTATAAACCCCAGGGTCTTATTATACTTGCGGGGACAAATGTTAACACCAATCAAATTATGAAATATTTAAACCGAATCGCTTTCCCATTACACATGTAATTTCAAAATTATCAAATATTGATAGACAATGTGTCATTATTTTGAATAATTGCATTGTAATATTGCCAGGTGTATTAATATTTGGATAATTATAATGTGAAGCTTTCTTTGATCAGTTTCGATTATATATATTAATCCCCAAAAGAGCCACATGCTATACAAATAGATCTAATTACTTCGCTGCGTGGTACACTGCAGAACGAATCAAGAACACAACTCGCATGTAGATAAGTACATCGTGTACTGAGAATTTCACGTTCTTTTCACGTTAAAAGACAACTTGCAGCATGTAGCCCCTATTGTGAGCAACATGACTTGCGTCATGTGTGGTCTCGTCGTTAATATATGTGTACATCTGCTAATTTGACGTTACACAACAGTTAACCAATCAAAATTCGAGTCATTGAAACACAGTCATTGACTAAGTAAGCATAGTATTTCCAAAGTACGGTGATAAACACAAAAGCACGACCTTGAACCATAACAGTACTGAGGATGTGAGTTCCGAAGGGAAGAAAGAGAGGTTCGTGTTTTGAGCTCTTAATATTTTGGTTTAAACTACAATAATTTTGCAGTTATTCGACTTCGTTTTGAGAACTGAATTATTTAATAGACAATGGGTCTTGATTACCATCTTAGATCTGAGAAAAAGTTGGATGCATGATATTTATTTTCGTATTCTCATTTGAGTACAAATAAAACAGTCAGTGATTGAATAACGAACATGGTATTATGAATGGATGGTAACAATTAACGTGACGTCATGCCTCAAATTGTAGTTGCTCTCAAATCAAACCAGAAGCAGATTTTTTCTTTCTTAAAATACGGATTTTTGGTGGCTCGAACTTCCGATAACTTGAACACATTTTGACAGTCCTTTTGTGTTCGAACCACTGAAGTTCTACTATACTCTAATACATTTATGTATTCTAAATTATTCTTTGTTATTTGCTTAAAATTTTCCTTTTTATTGAAATGTTAGATAAATTTATTACATACATAGTGTGTCGGTTCAAGACTTTGTATGAGGTATCGCCTATAATATAAACTAACCTCATCACTATTCGCCGTTATCGCTACTCACACAACATGTTTGACCTGATACAAAGTATTGTACCAACACACCATGTAAGTAATGGGTATTTAGTTTTGTTCGCTCTAATTTGTATTGAACGTGTTTCCATGTAGATGGTTTCGCATTATGTCGAGATACTTTTTTTTTCATATTTCCGAATGCTCAGAAAAAGATGCAGTATTATAAACAGAAAAAAACGAAGAATACCACTCTGTATGAAAAGTTCCAAAATATAGTTGAAAAATGGTAGAAACAGATTCAAAGCAGATACCATTAGCATAATTTTCAAATTTATTAAATACAAAGTATCGGGGTTAAGCTAGTCGAGTTCACCCCCAATTTTTAGTGGGGTTCGTGTTACTCGATCTTTAGTTTTATATGTATGTTTTGTAGATCGTTGTTTGTCCTTTTGTACTTTTTCCTTTGGCCATTGTGTTGTCTGTTCTTCTTCGATATACGGATTATGATTGTCTCCCTTTGGTATCTTTAAATTTTTCTTGAATGGATCAAAATCTCACATGATATACGATAGGATTGATTTTAAAAGATATTTTTCACTTAATTAAAAAACTTTAACAAATATAATTGTGCAAGAAGAGTTTGAAGATACCAAAGGGGCAATCAGAATCCATATATTGAAGCAGAACAGACAACACAATGACCAAAAGAAAAAGTACAAAAGGACAAACAACGATCGGCAAAACATACACATAAAACTAAAGATCGAATAATACGATCCCCACTAAGAACCTGAGGTGAACTCAGGTGCTCCCGGAAGGGTAAGCAGTTCCTGCTCCACTAGTGACACCCGTCGTGTTAATCTAGTTACAAACCCGGTAAGTGCTGTCACTTTATTATTATTCTTTGAAAACTAATTTTCGTTGGTTCAATAACATTACGAAATTCAATGCACGACAATAGACATAAAATAACAATAGAATTCATTTTTGATAATCAAAATCATGACAATCCACGAGTGCCACTAGTGGAGCAGGAACGGCTCACCCTTCCGGAGCAACTGAGTTTATCCCCGGTTGTAAGTGGGGTTCGTGTTACTCGATCTTTTGTTTTATCTACAATGTTTTGTAGATCGTTGTTTGTCCTTTTTCTTTTGTTATTGTGTTGTCTCTCCTTCTTAGATTTATGGATTCTGATTACCCCTTTGGTATTTTCAAACACTTCTAACAAGATAATTCATTTTTAAGAATCAAAACCATGAATTCAAATGTCAAGGAACATCTCATTATCTAACAATCCACGAATATTAACATCAGCGTAAATATCTGAAGCGACAGTAGTCGTTTGATATTATCTATATCACTTTGATATCAGTAAAAAAAACAGTGTTAAAATCTCCTTCTAACTGAATTATGATCATTTTGATTTCATCAGAACCAATACCAATAAATTATTATACAAAATCACTTTTTTTTTACAAAAGAAATATTGAAATTAACAGTAACTAGTAACTAGAGAACAAAATGGCTTATAACTGTATAAAGCTTTGTATTTCAGTGAACGCGTAAACGCTTTGATGATTACCATCAAAGACAATACTTCAAAGACAAAGAGAATCTGTAGTTAGTGTTCTATAATTCCAGTAAAGACAACAACCTGAATTCATCAAAGTACAAATCTAAACCTTCTTTATTCGTTACACATTGTTAGACCACATCTTACGGATTCTGATTACCCCTTATGTATCTTCAAACTCTTCTTATTGTTTCTTTCGAAGAAAAAGGGGCAACAACATGAACTGTTCCACGTATATACGGGTAGACCTCATTCAGTCGTAATATGGAAAGGGGGCTAGAACATGCACGGTCCACTGATATACGGGTAGACCTCATTCAGTCGTAATATGGAAAGGGGTTACAACATGAACTGGTCCACTTATATACGGATAGATCTCAATCAGTAGTTTTATGGAAAGGTGGTAGAACATGAACTGGTCTACTGATATACTGATAGACCTCAATCAGTGGTTATATGGAAAGGTGGTAGAACATGAACTGGTCTACTGATATACGGATAGATCTCAATCAGTAGTTATATGGAAAGGTGGTAGAACATGAACTGGTCTACTGATATACGGATAGACCTCAATCAGTAGTTATATGGAAAGGTGGTAGAACATCAACTGGTCTACTGATATACGGATAGACCTCAATCATTAGTTATATGGAAAGGTGGTAGAACATGAACTGGTCCACTGATATACGGATAGACCTCAATCAGTAGTTATATGGAAAGGTGGTAGAACATGAACTGGTCTACTGATATACGGATAGACCTCAATCAGTAGTTATATGGAAAGGTGGTAGAACATGAACTGGTCCACTGATATACGGATAGACCTCAATCAGTAGTTATATGGAAAGATGGTAGAACATGAACTGGTCCACTGGAAAACAGATAAACTTCGATCAGTAGTAATATGGAAAGGGGACTCGGAGATGAAATTGTTTACTGATACATACAGATAAACCTCAATGAATAGTAAAGTGGACAGAGGACTCGAAGATGGTTCATTTGTATTATTGCTCCCAAACACTTTTAAATTAGTTGATGAAGGATAATCCAGAAATGAGTTGTACGCGCTAATTTAGATATCTACGTTTTTATTACAATTAGTCCATTAATACAGGATAGTGCCAGATATAAAAAAAGTGTGTCCAGCAATATCCTTTAGATACATTATATTTGATTGATTGATTAACGTTATCTGAGAAGTCTTTCAGCTATTCTCGACAAGCTTACATAAAGCAAAATCAAGTAGTAGAAGCGTTGGACTGGAATCTACCTATATATGGTTGTTTTGACTGACACGTTAAAATCAGAGATACTTTAAAGGGTCGAATAATGTGACCTTGTAATAGGCCACAAACTGGTTGTTCATTCGGAACTGCTGAAATTTGTCTTTTACCTGCAAGGAGCGTGGATTCTGGAGACGGAAGGTACTATTGATTGATGATCAAATTAGTGATTTATAACTTTGTTCCTTAGAGGAGAGCATACTGATATTACGGTTGCGGCAGAGGAAGTCGAGCGTTTTACTGGATTTCGTGAGACATTATTGACATGACTTTTCCATTTAAAACATTGTCTGATTGCTAGGTAAAGATAATTGGATGACTATGGATTTTTATTTCGAGTGGCAGAGAGGACGGGTTTTTTTTTTCTTGATGAAGTCATTTTCCATTTCTCATCTCATATTGTAAGTTTGTTGTCGAGATCTTGTTTCAAGTGATTGATTGGAATCGATAACGGATTTCATAACAAAGTATGCAAATAGTCGTATGGGGGTCTTCTTCTTCTTCTATTTTTTTTTTTTTTCTTTTTTTTTGGCTAATGTCTAATAATCCTATATATCTACCTTTGAGACTATTTTTCGATAAAGCACTAATAAATGGGCCAAACGAGCTCCCGTTACCGTCGGTTTCTATTCGCTTCACTCATTATAGAAGTTTAAATTAAAGTAATAAAGCCCTTTCTTATTCTTATATGGTCACTGTATAATATGTCTGATTTAAAAATTTTCAAAAGCCAGCTATCAATATCGATTGGTCAATTAGCGTGTTGAACTGAATTTTGCTTGAAACATTTCTATCACTATGGCTTTACCCTCATTGTTCCCACGATTCGTAATATATGTGCCCCACGATTCGCAATATATGTGCCCCACGATTCGTAATATCTGTGTCCCACGATTCGTAATATCTGTGTCCTTTACGATTCGTAATACCTGTGTCTTTCACTATTCGTCATATCTGTGCGACACGATTCGCACTATCTGTGCCCCGTGATTCGTAATATCTGTGCATCACGATTCGTAATATCTGTGTCTTTCAAGATTCATAATATCTGTGCCCCACGATTCGTAATATCTGTGTCTTTCAAGATTCATAATATATGTGCGCACGATTCATAATATATGTGCTCCACGATTCGTAATATCTGTATCTTTCATGATTCGTAATATCTATGCCTTTCACGATTCGTAATATAGGTTTCTTTCACTATTCGTAAAATTTGTGTCCCACGATTCGTAATATTTGTGTCTTTCACGATTCGTAATATATGTGCTCCACGATTTGTTAATGTCTTTGTCTTTCACGATTCCTAAAATCTGTGCCCACGATTCGCAATATCTGTGTTTTTCAAGATTCATAATATATGCGCTCCCCCATTCGTAATATCTGTGCCTTTCACGATTCGTAATATCTGTGTCCCACGATTCGTAATATATGTGTCTCTCACAATTCCTAATATCTGTGTCTTTTACGATTCGTAATATCTGTGTCTTTTGCGATTCGTAATATCTGTGTCCCACGGTTCGCAATATATCTATCATTCACGATTCGTAATATCTGTGCACCACGATTCGTAATATGTGTGTCTTTCACGATTCGTAATGTCTGTGTCTTTTGCGATTCGTAATATCTATGTCTTTCACGATTCGTAAAATCTGTGCGCCATGATTCGTAATATATGTGTCTTTCACGATTCGTAATATCCCTGTCTTGCTTATCAACTTTTCACATGACCTTTGTGTACTTTTATTCTACAATGTTTGTTTTTTTAAGATGGAATGCTTTATATTATGCATTACTGAGATTTTCTTTTGTAATTAATTACGATGTAGGTAATTGTTAAGTATTACATATTGCATTGAAATGTCGTTATTATTGTATATTAGCACAACACAGAACATTAAAAACATAGTTTACGGGCAATAAAAATTCCTTACAATAATTAGACATACTTTTATAGGATAGTGTTAAGAACATCACAACAAAAATCATATTTGAAGATGTTTGTAGAAGATCAAAAATTATAAAACAATTAATAGATTAAGTTTCCCTTCCAAGCAGAAAAATAATGAATTAATTATTAATAATGAATTTTATTATATAGAATAGAGAGGGGGCATGGTGTTTAACGCCACTTTCAACAATATTTCAGTTATATCGTATCACATAATGTTGTATCGAGTACACATTTACTTGTTGAAAAGGTAGTTGTAAAACCTACTATCATACGATCACGACTACGACGGCACCTTCAGGCAAAAAAACAATGAATTAATTATTAATAATGAATTGTATTATATTTTATATAGATCTCCGTGAAATACTTGATGACGTAATAATATTGATAAGTACAATGAATTCAAATATTAAAAGGGTCTCATTATTAACTCTTTTTTTTTCTTTTTTTTTTATCTGTGATTGGATATTTATAAACCTCACCTCTCCAGAACCCCAGTTTCCGTATCAGTTCCGAACAATACTTCCTCTATTGCAAAGCATTCGTGTCACTCTCGGCACTTTTCATCAGTAGCTGGTTAAAGAAGAATCGGGTGTAGTTAAATAAAAATTAATGGCAACCATGTAATTTTAGTGGTTCCTGGGTAAAATAAAAATACGAGGCGGCAAACCCTTATAAGGCCCTTAAGGGTTTATGTAAAAAGAACAATAGCTACAATATATGAAAATATGAGATTGACACATAAACAATTGCATTATGCAACTTGAAAATGCAGTCAAGTGATGGAAATCTAATTGAAATATGATTAAGATTTATTAAGAAAAGTACCACCAATGTATGGATAGGGACGAGAGGTTCCTGCTCTTAATTGTTGGAGAATAGATGTTGCAATTGCAATTCGGATCTAGATCGGGAAAGTGTTTGTAGAAATCCGTATAATGTATTATCAATGACGGAAGTACACGTCATTTTCAATTATCAATAAAGTAGTCGTTCGTGACAATATTAAAGATGCAACTCATTCATTGGAATACGCATTCATGAGTCAGTATGCTCTGTGATAATTAAATACTACTTTTTTCTATAATTATTATATGCCGACTTATATACAATTAAACTTATATACAGGGGTTATCGACAGGACAATTTAAACAGGATAATTTCTGTATTGACTCATCAAGATGGCCATTTTGCCAAATAAATGCAGTACAATTTGGGTGAATAATATGACATCTCTAATTTTGGAATTTGACACTTTGTTGGTCCTGTTCGGTTGTGTTTATCTCGGAAATCGTCGTATACAGGAAACACATCGACATGCAGTGTACTGTCAGAAGGTACCAACACAACCAATTCATAGAAAATACCGCATCAACATTTGAAGAAAGCTAAATTTTGTTTGTTAGTTATGGTTATGGTGTTGAACGCCACTTTCAACAATATTTCAGTTATATCGTGGCGGTCAGTTTTATTAGCGGAGGAAACCAGAGTAACCGGACAAAACTACCGCCCAGCTGCAATTCTCTATTGTGTACATGTATGCCTTCCAAATATGTGAATATATGCCCTTTTCAACGCTTTAAAAAACAAACACAAAAATATGTAATTTTGTAATATTGAATCATAAATAGCTCAATAAGATGAGCACTTTGCAAAACAACGGCAATAAAATTGAATGATAAATACTTTTTGCGGTCTTAAAAAAAGTCGCTATATGTTCTGTATCAACTTGATATATTTAAAGAGGAGGAAAGCGATTACGGACCTTTAATGAAAGACCTAGGAAGCCGAAATTTCGACGAGTGCCACTAGTCGAGCAGTAACTGCCAACCCTTCTGGAGCACATGAGTTCATTACTGTTTTCCTGTTTTCAGTAGGGTTCGCGTTGCTCAATCTTTAGTTGTTTTCTGCGTATTGTTATACCTCCCGCTAACAAAGTTTTTGGGGGTATATAGGAATCACCCTGTCCGTCTGTCTGTCCGTCCGTCTGTCCGTCCGTCCATGTACCTTGTAAGCGCAACTCCTCCTAAATCGCTTATTGGATTTTTATGAAACTTTACACATTTCTAGTATACTACCTGCAGATGTGCATGAAGGAATATGGTTGCTGTCCAAAATTAGAAAGGGGAGATAATTCATCTTATACTTTCACGAAAAGGGGGGAGGGCATGTACATTGTAAGCGCAACTCCTACTAAACTGCTTATTGAATTTTTATGAAACATTACACAGTTGTAGTACACAACCTGCAGATGTGCATGAAGGAATAACGTTGCTGTCTAAAATTTAGAAGGGGAGATAATTCAACGTATACTTTCACGAAAAGGGGGTTCGTGTACCTTGTAAGCGCAACTCCTCCTAAACGGCTTATTGGAGTTTTGTGAAACTTTACACAGTTGTAGTACACTATCTGCAGATGTGCATGAAGGAATATGGTTGCTGTCCAAAATTTAAAAGGGGAGATAATTCAACTTATGCTTTCACGAAAAGGGGGGGCATGTACCTTATAAGCGCAGCTCCTCCTAAACGGCTCATTGGAGTTTTGTGAAACTTTACACAGTTGTAGTACACTACCTGCAGATGTGCATGAAGGAATATGGTTGCTCTCTAAAATTTAAAAGGGGAGATAAATTCAACTTATACTTTCACGAAAAGGGGGGGGGGCATGTACCGTGTAAGCGCAACTCCTCCTAAACGGCTCATTGGATTTAAATGAAACTTTACACAGCCTGCAGATGTGCATGAAGGAATATGGTTCCTGTCAAAAATTTGGAAGGTGGTGTAAGCGTAACTATTCCTGAATGAAATAAGATTTTAATTGACCTTATCACATCTGGATATTTGCTTTCCAAAATGTAGAAAGGGAGATAATTTAAAATCTTTTTTTTTCTCGTATAATTATTTATGGATATATGGGCATGTAAGTTATCCGTTCATTTTGCATAGGTAACTTGCTAATATACCTGTATTCCAAAGTTTGAACATCATAGTATTGCAAGCGGGGGGTATCACTCAGTGAGGTCACTCACAGTTCTAGTTTTAGTAATGTTTGTCTTTTTGTCCTTTTCATTGTTTGTTTTTAAAAATACGGTTTCTGGTTACACCTTTGATATCACCCCTCTTTTCTCCCTGAAAATGAAACACCACACATATCTTCCCCGTGAAATTCTGACTGATTTTGATCGCACAAAGTTTTATGAAGGTTGTAGTGGAACTCACAAAACTTAGTAGCTATAGGGTGGAGTGGGTGATTCCTGTTTAACGCCAACTCAGGAATTGTTCAGCTATATCATGACTAGAACAAGTTAATTGTCAATGAAATGATGATGAGGTCCGCTTTGTACTAGACCAAAACGCTTAGCTGGATTTTTATAGTGCTTGGTCACTGAAACAACAATCCGTGGATATACATGTCGCCTCACTCAAACACATTTTCCTAATTTCGAGCCAACCAGTCTTTGCTCTTTCTCCTCAATGTTGCGTGCTTAGCGGAGAAGCAACAAATACCAATTATATATGCGGTTCTTAGTAGCTATAGACACGTAGCTGTGTCGATATATGTTAATCTGACTCCGATAACATAATAACAGACACGGTCAAACTAGGAGTGTACATAGTAATATTAACCGTGTATTTAATATCAATATTGCTTTAAATAAGGGATTTTTATCCATCTGAAATGACTAGAGTGATTGTTTCTTAACGTCACTTGATCAGTATTTCAAAAATAGTAGTATGCAAACAATACAATATGAATAGGGTAAACAACAAACTGATTAATATGTTTGTCACAAGCAAAAACAGAAATGGTGGACAGTGTAAGAAATGTTTGTCTTTTAACGGGTCATCAGCATTCTTCTCCTAACAAACAACTACTCATTTGTTGTCATGTGTGTTTAATTATCCGAACATTAACGCCCCCGTCCCGTTGATAGTATATTTGATGCTTTACCCATAACTAGCTAACGGGTTAGGGTTATGGTGTTTAACGCCACTTTCAACAATATTTCAGTTATATCGTGGCGGTCAGTTTTATTGGAGGATGAAACCGGAGAAAACCACCGACCTGCCACAAATCACGAACAAATTTAATAACATAATGTTATATCGAGAACTAGCTAACGTCTCCTATGGATGGTTTGTACCCCACAGCGGAGAAGCATATGTTTCTACCCGGGGATAACTACAATAGATGAGAATCGTAGAATACCAACTGACTTACATATAACGTTAGGGTGGCTAAACAGGCAGTCACTTTCCGATAGGATTTCCGACTCCAGCAAGCTTAAGCTGCAAACCTTTTCTTTTTCCTATATTATTATAAAATACATTAGTGCACGAAAATAATAAAAACTATCCATTTCTAAACAAACAAACAAACAAAGAGAAGAATAAAAATTTGATTTGTCATACGGAAATGTATATAACTAAATCAAATGTAGTCCAACATAGTAGTAATGAACTGGAATAAAAATGACCTGACTGTTGTCGGTACTTATTTTATTATCTACTCTTTGTATTATATGACTTAATTTCATTTTGTTTTCTAGTGTTTTTAGATGATAAAATCCATTTTTACCAATGTGTCGGTACAGAGGCCTTCTAGAAATGTACTTCAAAGCCTAGTGTTTCAGATAATAAAATCAATTTTTACCAATGTGTCGGTACAGAGGCCTTCTAGAAATGTACTTCAAAGCCTAGTGTTTCAGATAATAAAATCCATTTTTACCAATGTGTCGGTACAGAGGCCTTCTAGAAATGTACTTCAAAGCCTAGTGTTTCAGATAATAAAATCCATTTTAACCAATGTATCGGTACAGAGGCCTTCTAGAAATGTACTTCAAAACCTATATTAGTTTTGCCTGAAGGCCGTTTTATTACATTATACAGTAACATACATCCTGAGTCACTCTTTTATACATATATATATATATATATATATATATATTATATACGAACAAACACATTGTAATATACATATGATGTATTTTTAATACATTTAACACTGTGGAGATTTGTTTTAATTTCTAAGTATTGTACTTACACATTATGATCTAGTCATATTTCAAACACTTCTCTCAATAGAAACATAAAAATAATAGGAACATCAAATAATATCCCAGCATTCCAAAATAACATGGTATAGGTGGTTAATTAATTACTTACAACATAAAAGTAAGTAAAGCACGCGTAATTCATAACAATAATCATGCATACAGTCCAACCTGTATTAAGAGGTCACCTTTGAGACAAAGAAAAAGTGGCCTTATAAGACAGGTGACCTCTTAAAAGAGGCTCAATTCATAAGAAATTTTCTATGACAGGACTAGAAAATGGTGACCTTTTAATACAGGTGACTGCTTAATAGATGTGACCGCATGGGCAGGTTTAACTGTATATGTTTTTTTTCTTCCTTAGAGGAGAAACCATAATTTATTTTCTCCATTACATTAATCATAATTATTAAACAGTCGACAAAATTGTAATGTTGATTATAATAATGTTTATATATCAGTCTGTAGTAACAATTAATGATAGGTAGATCTATATCATTTAAGTTTATTTTCTTCTTTTTCCTCAAAGAAAAAAAGAAAATTGCAAAAATAAATTACAACCAAATTAATTATAATGTAAAACTAGTAGTTCAACCCCGCCACGTTTCATTGAAGTGCCTTGTACCAAGCAAGGGAAGTAAGTAGTCATTAATATGTGTGTTATCGATTTAGACTCTAATTCTATCATTTCTCGATTGGATCTTGGAGTTGTGGTCGTGATGGTATGGTAGTTGGATTTACAAATACATGTGCAATCAGTGCATATCACCACTAACGTTGTGAGTTCGAATCACGCTCATGGCGAGGTGTATTCAATACAACATTATGTGATAAAGTTTATCAGTGACTTGCGACAGGTCGGGGGTTTTCTCCGGGTACTCCGATTTCCTCCACCAATAAAACTGACTTCCATGATATAACTGAAATATTATTGAAAGTGGCTTTTAACACCAAACACCACCAACCTTCTTGTACCAAACAAGAGAAGTTAGTAGTCATGGATATGTGTGTCATCGATTTGGCCACTTTTTCTACGATTTTCCGATTGGATCTTGGGGTTGTTCCAACATTTTGGTATTTTTCGCTTTTATTTTTTTTATCGAAATATATTTATCAAATAAACTCAATACACCTATTGGTATATGGGCCGGGGTGGCGGAGTAGTTAAGGTCGTTTTCTTGTGACCGCCATGCTAACAATACTAACACGGGTTCACACCTCGATATTATATCAAATGTCAAGGTTCACCGTCAATTGGTCATTGGTTATAACTGATTGAGCTGCATCCCCAAATAAGCTTGGTAGTCAAAACGTAGCTGAAAGAAAGCATGGTTTATCATATATTGGATCATCAACCGGTGGTGTATTGATATTATGCTCGTTTCGAGTGCGGTAGATTGTGGGTTCGAGTCCCGATCGGGTCCAACCAAAGACAATAAAATTGGTATTTGTTGTTTCTACGCATCATTAAGGAGAAAGAGCCAAGACTTAAATACTGATTGGCTCGGAATCAGGATAATGTGTCCGAGTGTGAAGACATGTCTATCTGCGAATTGTTGTTTCAGTGCGATAGCACTATACATATCCAACTAAGCGTGTTGGTCTAGTACAAAGATGACCTCATCATCTCATTAAAAATTAACTTGTTCTTGCCATGATATAGATGCTGAGTTGCCGTTAAACAGCAATCACTCACTCACTCGATTTCCCTGTGTCAAGTTGTTACTTTCTAACCGGTCATTCTAGCACATTATGTAACTATGATTCTCTGTTTTGATATATCACCAATGGTTCAATCATACCCTGTTGTCATGACAACTTTCTGGTCGTGTCTTTTAAAAATAGACCGGTCGCATCAACCTTAAATAGACTTTTGGTTCACAATGTTCATAAAAGTAAACCCTGAAAGTCTCATTTTCCTATCATGATATACTTGTGTAGTTGCCATAGTACCACTTCTCTGTATACTTCTTAGCAGTGTCGATTCTTTTAACAAGATAGTCCAACCATTCATGTGATGAATTACATGTAGTATTGTGGCGAGTCGTCTGTGCTTTGAAAGTCGTTTAAAACAGGGGTTTTGGCAGTAATGGACGGGAATTTAAAGTCGTTAGTGCCCTGTGACAGGTACATGGAGTCGTTTAATACTTTTAAATTGCAAAGCGAAAGTTGCTGCATGGTGATAGTCCGGGTAGAGCAAGTTTGACTCACTTTCTTGGTGATAGTCCGGGTAGAGCAAGTTTGACTCACATTTTTAATTGAAAGCTAATACACAATATGCAATACATTATCGTAGGAATTTATTTTATCATGCTTTTCTTTTTAAATTCTTACTAAAAAAATTATTTTATTTGATTTACTTTTTTCAATCACAATGATGAAAATAATTGTCGCTTTTTTTTTGCGTTTATTTTATGTGTAGAACAACATCCTCACAGGTCAAGGGTATTTTCTCCACAAAATATCAGATGGACAAATTTTCTATAACGGACTAACAATTTCTAGGTCAATGGCATTTAAGAAATTGTCTGATGCTTTTATATAGCATCGTTGAAGCAGAAAATGACAAAGTCTACTCTATTTTATGCTTATTTTATAGTTTTAGTAAAGACTTAATGTAATTGTTTCAAAAACGAACGAATGCCCACAATAATGATACAAATCAATCAGTAACCCACTCACTCCACAATAATACCATCAACAAAATTAGCTTAATCACAAGTTCAACAACGGACCCCAGTTTGATTGGTACACTACTGATTTCTGAAACAATAAACTTAATCGCCACGATATAGTTGACACGTGGCTGTATATAAACGTTAAAAAATACCGAAGGGACAATCCAGAGAAACTGGCAACTGGATACACAAGACGAAGAAAAACAAAAACACAACACAATATGTGTTGGACACCACTATGCGCAAACAGACACAAATTTACGTAAAATAAAAGACATGAGCCCTCCTACAAACAACTGGGGGTAAAGAAGAACCGAACATCATTTTTATGCGGAAATCGTATCGGGCATCAAAACACGGAACTCAGAACGTAAAGACACATAATAAGACAACATAAATAACTACAAAGATGAGCAGCACAGACTCCACCAAAAAACTGCGATATGAACTCAGGTGTTCGCGAAGGGTAAGCAGTTCCTGCTTCTTATAAGACACCCGCCGTGTTACTCATATATACAGTCAAGTTCGGTAAAAGTCTTGACAATGATAGAGGAAAGAAAACATCTACATAAAAAGTGAAGGATCCATTGTCATTTGAGATGTGGAGTATTTCGTAACGGTCAACCAGAATGTGGTGACGACCGTAGAATATATGTAGCGATGACTTCAACCTTGGAGCAACGTAGCCTTGTTTTAGGAGCTTTTGTTTCAGCAGCTGAGCTCTGTCCAGAAAATCACTGTAATGCGCACAAGCTCTAGAATAAGGCATGAGTTGTGAAATGTAATGTATTGCATGTAAAGTGTAGAGTTAACAAGCATTTAAGACATTCAGAATAATACGTATTTTACAATCGTTTACTATGTTATAAGAATTATGTTGATTCATGCCCAATTTCAAGAATATCAATGTATAGACCTGTAGAGCAGATTAGAGATATCGGAATGTCTTTATTCTGAAATCTTACATAATATCTATCGTAAATTACATGTTCAATTTATTGTAATTGTAACAAAAATTTGTAAAAGGGTCATGAAATATTTTATTTCATTACACAACTAGATCATAAAAAATAGCCTCATATTTGAAGTTTCTCGATTAAGGTAAAGACAAAAATGTACTATCACGTTCACCTTGCACCTCAATAAAATGCTACGTTTGGCTATAATTATATATGCATTCTATGGCACATATTGAAATCTTATTAATTAAGTTTTAATAGATGTAATATTCAGCTTCAGCTTGTCTACCTTGTGTGTGTCATTTATAGCGAATGATAGGTTCCTCCACAACGCGTTATAAAAGATGCAATACTATATTTCATCAGTAGGGTGAGGGGGTTCGTCTGTTCTCGAGAGGACGGTAATTGAACGAGAATAAAAAGACTTGCATCTTCCCACGAGAGGGAAAGATATTCAAATCTCTTATTTTGGTCGAACCAATTTTTTTAAATAACCAAAAAATAAAACTAATTGTATAAGCCTATCGGAAATGTATGCAATTTCCTATATTGTTTTGACTTTGTCGTATTCATAATTGACATGAAACCCCACAAAAAGATACATCATTAGGTGCCATGTAAATGAACGTGTACATATCATGTTGTCATTACATAATATATATCAAGCCTATATTGTCATGTCAAGATGAAATTTCAACGTCAATCTTAGCATAACTTATTGCATATGCACCGTCCGAACCACGAGGTTTTGAAATAGGACAAGACACCGCGTGTCCTTCGTCGCACTCTCAGATTGAGTAACAGTTCGTGCTTTTGTTTTCGCTTTGTATTTCCTTGTGTTTGTACTTTTTGTATCCGGATTGTCCCTGTACACCGAGACCCCTTTGTGCTTCTATGGTTGTCTTCTGAATGTTGTATATGATAAGATACAGATTAGCTATGACCAAACCTAGACATTAGCAAAGCAAAGTAGTAATACATTTATGTAAGAATATCTGTTTGTTTATAGTTATTTCATTTTATTTGTCACAGTTACGTTGTCAGGAGAGCAATAGAGACAGTTATGATGTTTAACGCCACTTTCAACAATATTTCAGTTATACCGTGGCGTTCAAATTTATTGGTGGAGGAAACCGGAATACCCGACGAAATCTACGAACCTGCCGCAAGTCACTGACAAACTTTATCACATGAATTTGTATCTAGTACACTTCGCCATGAGCGGAATCAAATTCATAACTTTAGTGGTGATATGCACTGATTGCACAGGTAGTTATAAATCCAACTGCATACGACCACGATGGCCCCTGTTATCAGGAATAACCTTCATCAAGTACGTATACGATTAAATTCACGATTGGTAATTCAAATATATTTTAAATGACTTTGAGAGCACGAAATCCATAGGGCTTAAACTGAATAGTCAAAATATCACCTACTAATGAGGGAAGAAGATCTAAGTTTTAAAGTTTTTTAGTTTATCTATCACCGACAAGACATTAACCAGACTTGATCATGTATGTAACACTGCAAGTGTTTTATCAGAAACGGGAATTGCTTAACCTTCGCTAGCACCTAAGTGCATCCCCGGTTGTTGTGGGGGGGGGTTTGGGGGAGGGGGTTCTTGTTTGTCATCTTTTTAGTTTTCTGTGTTGTGTTGTCTGAGTTTCTGGATTGTCTATATTTGATTTCCCCTTTGATTTCTTTAACTTTTATTTAACAATAAATATATTACAAAATGTATTTAGAAAATGTAAATTTAAGAAATAATTACCGGTAGCCATATATTTATATTGTTTTTACCACGGGTTGGCACTTTATGTCGAATATTTTACCACGAGCGGTAGCGAAGGGTAAAATAAAGGCATAAAGTGACAACCCTTGGTAAAAACAATATAAATATATGGCTACCGGTAATTATTTCGATTCTAATAGGACAATTACGGAACATTTTCAAATCGAAGCAGCCTAGGTCATCCATTGTTTTTGGCTGTTCCGTTAAATGACCCGACTGAAATGTTACAATACTATTCCGTTTTTTTCCAAAGATGTTTGAATTGACAACCGAAAAGGTGTTTCATGCCGATGACAAATATGCTTTGAGATTACTAAATGTTGTCATTCAGGAACATCAATTCAAAACATATCCAGAAATCATGGGTAGTTTGCTCATTTGCATATCCAAGATGGCGGTTTCTTCAAGCCAGAATTTTTTACAAAGATTTCTTAAAGAAATCTTTTGTTCGGGGGTGCGGGCATTTTTCTGAGGTGAAATATTTGACATTACACCGGTAGAAACAAGCACAGCAAATTTTAGCTAGATGTATAAATTATTCGCGGTTCCCACACTATTTTAAAAACAAGGCATATTTCTGTGAATTCTAATATTGATATCACTGCAGAATTCAAATCTTAGTCGATTTCTGACCATTTTTTTAATTGTTTACCATGGATGCACACTATTTTCTGAACCAAATACGGAAACTTCCGGTGTAGATCTATCTCTTTTTTCACACATTATTTGAATAAAAATTGCTTCCACGGTTCCCAGGAAGATTGAAATGGTCAGATTTTGGGAAATGTCAGCTTCTGTAAGGGCCACTTGAAGGGTAACGAGTGTTTTCATTAAAACTGGAATTGTTATCTGCTGAAAAATAGTCAATCATTGTCGACACCGGTTTAAATATAGAAAATAATTAAATCGAGGCTCCATGAAGGGTGAATAAACTTTTTATAATGATACATTTGAATCCGATGAATTTGTATTACACAATATCAACAAAACATTGAATACTTGTAGTAAGCACATTCAAAAAATTTAACAATATAAAATCTATATACTAAACGATTTCAATGACATAGTTAATACTTATGTGGGGCAGATATTGAAAAAAAATGCACAAAATATTTTTTATTTGCATATTTTTATTTATTTAATTGATCGTGAAAAGGGGGGGGGGGGGGGGGGAGTGCATATATTTTCGATCTTTTACACACATCATCGAGTTCCTAATGAACATATGATGACAATTAATTTTGATACGATCACAAATAATTATATGAAGTTATTTATGTGATCAAAACTGATGAAATATTATTAAAAAAAATAGATACGAGTTTTCATCAGCGTCTAAATTCCAAATGTTGTTCAACGTTTATTTGCTGACGTCATACATGACACGATTTAGCTTATGAATATTCATGAGCAAAAGTACCCATGATTTCTGGCTATGAGAAAGGGAAAATACTATAAATTCCACTTCGACAAGGAGGCGTACACGAAGCCAAAAAAACGTCAGGATCTTTATGTTCTAAACTGGAAGTCTTCATATGACGTCATGTTGTTTACGTGACAAAATTGTCAACAACATTTCGCGGAATTTTAATTTGTGTGGTTTTTAGACCCAGGGATATGCAAGAATACTATATGTTATTCGGGATCTTCGCAAGAGATACGGGTTTATATTCCCTGTCTGTTTTCTATATGGCCTGAGTTGATTTCCAATATACGAATGTTTATTTATTTTGTGCATTGCATACTTATCATTGTGCATCTTTCACAAGGGAGTGTCATGGAACAGGTTTGGACTCAAAGCGTTTGAAGGACGTCATATTAGAATGAATAATAATAATATATCTAATAAACCATGAAAGTGCCGAAATACTGACTACTCAGCGTCACAAACATCTAAGACATTTAAATGGTTCTGTTTATTCCGTTATTTACATGTATCAAACATTATAACATCATTTTTATATCGTTATATAATGTTATGAGAAGACGAGCCGAACATTTAATGTTTTTGCTCTGTTGGAAACACACTGCTTTAATCAATTCAAGTTAAATGTGTATTTGTTTAACTGTTAAATTATGCAGTATTTTATGTTTGCTTTGATCTATTCTTTATGACTTATAGTCATATGATTCTGACATACATTTGTATCTATTACTATTGATCAAAAACCGATGCAGGTAAACTGGAGTCTGTTCAGCGATGTACCCATCCTTCCCAGTGAGTCGTCTACTGGCTTCAACGGTAGACACAAAACGACATGTCGCCCTTTGTACGGGGTGTAAATCCATGTCTCGTAGCTTGTACCTGCCTCCTAACGTGTAGCATCTGCTAATGGACAATAATGAATACTGCAAGTTTAAACTATGTAAGAAATGGCATAAATTTTCAATGTGATTTTTAGATTAGATTTACTTTTTGGTTATTTAAAGAAATCGGTTCGACGAAAATAAGAGATTTGAATGTCTTTCTCTCTTGTGTGTAGATGAACGTATTTTATCCTCATTCAATTACCATCCACTCGGGAACAAACAGAATCCCTCCCACCCCCACACTGATGAAACATATCACTGCATATTTTGTAATGTATTGTGGAAGAATATATCCTTTTTTATAAATGACACACACAAGGTAGACAAGCTGAAGCTGAATATTACATCTATTAAAACTTAATTAATAAGATTTCAATGTGTGCCATAGAATGCATATATAATTGTAGCCAAACGTAGCATTCAATTGAGGTGCGAGGTGAACGTGATAGCACATTTTTATCTTTATCTTAATCGAGAAACTTCAAATATGAGGCTATTTTTTATGATCTAGCTGTGTAATAAAATAAAATATTTGATAACCCTTTTACAGCTTTTTTGCTACAATTACAACAAGGGCAACGCAAAGCGTGGCGTATCCCCTCGCCTAAAAATTAGACCCTGTGACCTTGACCTTCGACCTTGAAAATCAATAGGGTTCCAGATTCTCTTAAGGTGTTCAAAATCCATTGAAGGATCTTGATTCTAGTGTTCACAAGGATGTTATGCGGTAAATAATTTAACCCGGTGACCTTGACCTTTGACCTTGAAAATCAATAGGGTTCCAGATTCTCTTAAGGACTAAATATGTACCAAGTTTGGTCAAAATCCATTGAAGGATGTTGATCCTAGAGTGTTCACAAGGATGTTGCGGAAGGACGGACGGACTGAATGAAGAAAGGGCGGACAGACGGTAGCGTTACTATATCACTTCGCAACTTCGTTGGCGAGGGGATAATAAATTGAACATGTAACTTTACGATAGATATTATGTAAGATTTCAGAAGAAAGACATTCCTGGTATCACTAATCTGTTCTACAGGTATATAAAATGATTTTTTTTAAATTCGCATGAATCAACATAACTCTTATAATAAACGAGTGTAAAACGTGTAGTATTCTGAATGCCATAAATGCTTGTTAACTTTACCTGTTTTACAACTATGTGTCAGCTATATCGTGGTGATAAACTTTACATGCTGTACAGTCACGTGTAAGCTATATGGTGGTGATAAACTTTACATGCTGTACAGCCACGTGTCAGCTATATCGTGGTGATAAACTTTACATGTTGTACAGCCACGTGTCAGCTATATCGTGGTGATAAACGTTACATGCTGTACAGCCACGTGTCAGCTATATCGTAGTGATAAACTTTACATGCTGTACAGCCACGTGTCAGCTATATCGTGGTGATAAACGTTACATGCTGTACAGCCACGTGTCAGCTATATCGTAGTGATAAACTTTACATGCTGTACAGCCACGTGTCAGCTATATCGTGGTGATAAACGTTACATGCTGTACAGCCACGTGTCAGCTATATCGTAGTGATAAACTTTACATGCTGTACAGCCACGTGTCAGCTATATCGTAGTGATAAACTTTACATGCTGTACAGCCACGTGTCAGATATATCGTGGTGATAAACGTTACATGCTGTACAGTCACCTGTAAGCTATATCGTGGTGATAAACTTTACATGTTGTACAGCCACGTGTAAGCTATATCGTGGTGATAAACTTTACATGTTGTACAGCCACGTGTAAGCTATATCGTGATGATAAACTTTACATGCTGTACAGTCACGTGTAAGCTATATCGTGGTGATAAACTTTACATGTTGTACAGCCACGTGTCAGCTATATCGTGGTGATAAACGTTACATGTTGTACAGCCATATGTCAGCTATATCGTGGTGATAAACGTTACATGCTGTACAGCCACGTGTCAGCTATATCGTGGTGATAAACTTTACATGCTGTACAGCCACGTGTAAGCTATATCGTGGTGATAAACGTTACATGCTGTACAGTCACG